>CM075989.1:13502720-13700364 GCA_038087875.1 Malacoraja senta | reverse complement strand
GTCCAACAGAGGAGGACAAAGGGCTTAATTAGGAAAGGGAAAATAGATTATGAAAGAAAACTGGCAGGGAACATAAAAACTAACTGCACTATGTCTTCACTAAGGAAGACATAAATAATCTGCCAGAAATAGCAGAGGACCGCTTGTCAAATGAGATGGAGGAACTGAGTGAAATCCAGGTTAGCCGGGAAGTGGTGTTAGGTAAATTGAATGGATTAAAGGCCGATAAATCCCCAGGGCCAGATAGGCTGCATCCCAGAGTACTTAAGGAACTAGCCCCAGAAATAGTGGATGCATTAGTGATCATTTTTCTAAACTCCTTAGATTCTGGAGTAGTTCCTGAGGATTGGAGGGTAGCTAATGTAACCCCCCTTTTTAAAAAGGGAGGGAGAGAGAAAACGGGGAATTACAGACCAGTTAGTCTAACATCGGTAGTGGGGAAACTGCTAGAGTCAGTTATTAAAGATGGGATAGCAGCACATTTGGAAAGTGGTGAAATCATTGGACAAAGTCAGCATGGATTTACGAAAGGTAAATCATGTCTGACGAATCTTATAGAATTTTTCGAGGATGTAACTAGTAGAGTGGATAAGGGAGAACCAGTGGATGTGTTATATCTGGACTTTCAGAAGGCTTTCGACAAGGTCCAACATAAGAGATTAGTATACAAACTTAAAGCACACGGTATTGGGGGTTCAGTATTGATGTGGATAGAGAACTGGCTGGCAAACAGGAAGCAAAGAGTAGGAGTAAACGGGTCCTTTTCAGAATGGCAGGCAGTGACTAGTGGGGTACTGCAAGGCTCAGTGCTGGAACCCCAGCTATTTACAATATATATTAATGATTTGGACGAGGGAATTGAATGCAACATCTCCAAGTTTGCGGATGACACGAAGCTGGGGGGCAGTGTTAGCTGTGAAGAGGATGCTAGGAGGCTGCAAGGCGACTTGGATAGGCTGGGTGAGTGGGCAAATGCATGGCAGATGCAGTATAATGTGGATAAATGTGAGGTTATCCACTTTGGTGGCAAAAACAGGAAAGTAGACTATTATCTAAATGGTGGCCGATTAGGAAAAGGGGAGATGCAATGAGACCTGGGTGTCATGGTACACCAGTCATTGAAAGTAGGCATGCAGGTGCAGCAGGCAGTGAAGAAAGCGAATGGTATGTTAGCATTCATAGCAAAAGGATTTGAGTATAGGAGCAGGGAGGTTCTACTGCAGTTGTACAGGGTCTTGGTGAGACCACACCTGGAGTATTGCGTACAGTTTTGGTCTCCAAATCTGAGGAAAGACATTCTTGCCATAGAGGGAGTACAGAGAAGGTTCACCAGATTGATTCCTGGGATGTCAGGACTTTCATATGAAGAAAGACTGGATAGACTCGGCTTGTACTCGCTAGAATTTAGAAGATTGAGGGGGGATCTTATAGAAACTTACAAAATTCTTAAGGGGTTGGACAGGCTAGATGCAGGAAGATTGTTCCTGATGTTGGGGAAGTCCAGGACAAGGGGTCACAGTTTAAGGATTAAGGGGAAATCCTTTAGGACCGAGATGAGAAAAACATTTTTCACACAGAGTGGTGAATCTCTGGAACTCTCTGCCACAGAAGGTAGTTGAGGCCAGTTCATTGGCTATATTTAAGACGGAGTTAGATGTGGCCCTTGTGGCTAAAGGGATCAGGGGGTATGGAGAGAAGGCAGGTACAGGATACTGAGTTGGATGATCAGCCATGATCATATTGAATGGCGGTGCAGGCTCGAAGGGCCGAATGGCCTACTCCTGCACCTATTTTCTACGTTTCTATCCATATACCATGAACATTGACACCTCCAATTTCAGGTAGTCCTTGCTTTCTCCCTCCTTCCCCTCCCCTTCCCAGCTCTCCCACAGCCTACTGTCTCCGCCTCTTCATTTATTTTTCCTGCCACCCCCCCATCAGTCTGAAGAAGGGTCACAACCCGAAACGTCGCCTATTCCTTCGCTCCATAGAAGCTGCCTCACCCGCTGGGTGTCTCCAGCATTTTTGTCTACCTTCTATTTTTCCAGCATCTGTATTCTTTCTTAAACATATACCCGCCCCAATGTCTTTTAAATGTTGTTATTGCACCTGCCTCAACTATTTGCTCAGGCACCTCCTTCCATATACCCACAACCTGGATTCTAAACATTCAACCCCAGGATTTGTGGCGTTGCCCCTCCCTCTCACAGCCCCACTGGCAGTCCCACAATCTCTGGTTTCTCTCTGAAGGTAGACAATTTGCCATTGTGGCTGTGCCTTCAGCTGCCAAGGCTGAGCTCAGAGCCTCTCTCACTTTAAGAAGATCCTTAAAACCAGTCTATTTGCCCAGAGTTGCTGTGGCTTGGTGTCAGGTGTATCATGTCAGTAGGACACCATCTGTGCCTTAATGATCCCCGTGTGGTGTAAAGTAGAATGTCTGCACTTTTGGCTGACACATCTCTTGCCATGTTATCAGTAAGCTTGAACATTCTTGGATTATAACACCTCTATTTGCTTCCAAGAAAATCATTGTCTTGTTACCAGGTCAGCTAGTTCTTGTGTTAATGGAGGGAACTGATTTGGAGGAATGTTAGATTCTGAGCTGCCTCCTGTCAGGCTTTTGATCACAGCTCAATGTCCCAGAGCAGTTCAGTAGAGAGTCAATGTTATTTATAGAGAACATGCCATCGGCTGCTGCTTTGTGTGCGACGGTGATGCAGCTGTAAGCTGGAGGACTGTTGGCGGGCAGTCACGGGCAGGCTCCTCCCTTCTCCCCCCCCTCCCTCCCCCCCTCCCTACCTACCTCCCAATCTGTTCCTTCTCTGACCTTGAAACTCCAAAACTGTTTGAACTTGGCAGCCTCACACCCAGGGAGGCTGTCTGTGCCATTCTATGTTCTGTGTGCCACCCACAAATTAGGCTCCTGTAGCAACCAGTGCTGTCGTTCTAGCCTCACTGTGGGAAGGGGTGAATTTGATCTGGATGGATGCAGCTGGTGATTTCAGATGGATTAGTCGGGCAGTGGTGAGCAGACTCTGCCAGGGACAACTGCCAGCTCCCTGTACACTGGGTTAGGGGGATGGCATGAATGCTGGTCTGTGGTCAGTGTAGAACATGTGGTCCAGAGTGGATCATCTTTATCACAGAGCCTTGGTGTACCTTGGTCCAGCGATCTCACTCAAGTTTCCGGCATCTGTTCTGCTGTCATTCTCTTGTGCCCAAAATGGTCCCAGATACGAAATGCCAAGATCATTAATTTGGGGGATTTTCTGTAGCGCTGTCACCTGGAGCAGATGATCAGTGCATCATACTATTCCTGTCTTCATCCTTGGATACTGAAAGCAGCAGTGCGCTTACTGCAGGCTCAGTATGTCAGAGGAATCGGAGCAATGGATTCAGCCCAGCATGACAACACTTACTTATCATTGGCTCTGCAAACTGTTTAATGCCACAGCCAGTCATTAGTGGGTTCCTGCTGGGCAGTATGTGGCGCTGATGGATTCTGTAGTTCAGGCCTGCCCTGGCGATTTAATCTGAACGTAGACAAAAGTGCTGGAGAAACTCAGCGGGTGCGGCAGCATCTATGGAGCTCCATAGATGCTGCCGCACCCGCTGAGTTTCTCCAGCACTTTTGTCTACCTTCGATTTTCCAGCATCTGCAGTTCCTTCTTAAACATTTTATCTGAACACCAGGTTTAACAAACAATCCATACTCTCTATTTCCCAACAAGTTTGATTGGAAATAGCAAAAACAAAACTAAAAGCCTTGACCTTTTTGAAGGTCTAGTGTTTGGTGTGTGAACTATTCTGCTCTCACCTGCACAGTTGGAGAGAGAGGTTAGCAGAAATGAGGCCAAAAAGCCAATGGCAGATCACTTTTTAAAGTCCCCCTTGGTGCTGTTTTGGACATTACCTGTGGGCAGTCATTGCCTAACATCTCCTACCACGCCTTAGGCTTACTGTTCAGCAAAGTATGACATGGTCCAACTGATCTCCCACGGTTCAGGTGGACTGTTTACTGGCAGTCCCTGCAACCTTCTGCTGAGAGTTTGGAACAGATCTCACACCCCGTGTCCAGTCAGCCTTGATCAAAAACAAAGCTAACAACGTTGAGCTTTTTTCGTGGATTTTGTGTTGATTGCTGTCCAAAGTATGTCACCAGCTCAACTGAATGGTTTACACAAGGTTAATAAGTCTTTTGTACACATATCCCTGGTATGTTAGTCACATGGTGTTTGGAGAATGTCGTTCATGATGCAGCCATTGAGCTGTGGAGCCCGGTGAATGTCGAGGGGTAGAATGAGGAGGATTTGAAGGGAAGATAGAGGTTGTGGGAAGGGAGGGAGGTGTCAAGGGCTTCGAAGGAAGAGTCTTATTCTTACCCTCACAAAGTTCCTCTGAGTTATTGAACTTGATTCACTGCTGGACAATATTGGGAGCTAATATCATGGCATTCAAGCTGTCAGCAACCTTGTCATACCATGACTTTGGGCTGACCTGCTTTTACAGAGGGTGTGTGGCAATTAATACATCACATTTTTCTGCATCTCTCTGTTTGCAGTATCCCCGTACAGACGTACCTCCTCTTCAATAGATGCTCCTTGCTCTCAATTGCCAGAACCTCCCTTGTGCCCCTTTCCCAATTACATGACGCTTGACAGCAGCACCAGGTCTGAAGTGGTTACAGCCCAGACTCTCAGTCTGCCACCTCTCCAGGATCTGTGCATCTCCAGCAATGGGGTCAGAGTCGTACAACACAGAACCCCTTCAGCCTACTGTTCTTTTTGTGTATCTCCATTCATCCAATTGTTGGCATTAGGTGCATACCTTGATCCACAGCAGTAAGATGCCATTCAGTTGAGCTGGTGACGTATTTTAGACAGCAATCAACACAAAAACACTAAATCTACAAAAAAAGCTCAACGTTTTTAACTTTGTTTTTGATCAAGGCTGACTAGATACTGGGTGCGAGATCGGTTTCAAACTCTCAGCAGAAGGTTGCAGGAACTTGCCTTGTTTGTCTGTTATCTAAATCCAGGGTTTGTTCATCTCATTGGAAATCCTAGTTCAAAGCCGTTACTAGTGGTATTGGACCTAATTCTAGGTCCTTGGGAGTTCCTAGAATTAGACCTACAGAAGATAAATGACCACCTATATATTTCCAAGTAGGGATGATGAATGATTTGGAAGGTAGCTACAGGGAATGATTGTCCTTGTACCAACTGCCCTTGTCTTTGGTGGCTGAGCTTATAGGTTTGAGATGTGGAGTCAGAGGCACCTGAACAAGGAACTGCAGTGCATTTTGTAGATGCCACAGATGACAAGAAGAGGATGAATGTTTAGAGTCATTGTGGTTTGTTCTGCTTGGTGTTGAGCTTTGAGAATTTTGGGGCAGATTCCATCCTGGCTCCATCCTCCATAACTGGAGGGTATTCCACCACACTTCTGCTCCTCCTTCACTCCCTAACATCTTCTGTACCAACTGGCAGCGTGGGCAAGCTCCAAGTCCCAGTAACCTTCCCTCCCTCTGGTCTCCCTGCATCAATAATTCACAGCACAGCTCGCAGGGTGATCTGATCCCGTTTCACTGAATTATTCACTTGGTTGCTCTGCTTGGTGAGGGGGGAAGGGGGGGTGGCTACCATTTAAATCCTTCCTTTGGCTTCACTTTTTATCTCACTGCCTTCTGTCTTTTCATCTCTAAACTTTGTCCACCCAACAACCAACAAAACCCCTCTCAACTGTATCCTCCTATCACTTGCCAGGCTTTGAAAAAAGCCTGCTCCCAATTCCTTTATGTTCCGTGAGCACCTGTGTAAGTCAGATTTTACACAAGTCTGAATCATCATCCCTATCTCCTGCCCAAAATAACGCACTGAGTTTGAAGAAGGGCCTCGACCCAAAACACCACCTGTCCATCTTCTCCAGTGATGCCTGCTGAGTTACTCCAGCACTTTGTGTCCATTACTGGGAGTATTAACGGTCTCAACTGCATCCAGCAGCACGAGGCCTTCTGGGTAAGCACTGCCGCCATTGCTGGCTTGTTTCCAATATAAACTTGAGTGATCATAGTGTTGTGGAAATTACAAACTGCCTTGATTGCACTGAGTACAGAAATTTTAACGTAAGTGCGAGTTTACGTAATAGACAATGGAGGACTCGGTGTGTGGGGACCGCCGTGGGGAGGGGGGGGAGAACAAAGGGGGACCTGGCATGGGGTGTAATTTGTAACTTTGTAAGCGACCTTTTTGGGTGACTATTTGCCCACCTTGGTTTATGCAAGCAAATAATTCAATTCAATTCAATGTAAGTTGCCTATTGCGCAAGTTTGGTAGTGTCTGTATTTGCATCACATCTGTTGTCGACTCAGTGGTGACCTCCTTCTCCCACTCCATTCCAGCGAGCAGCCGATCTTCACCAGCAAAGCTCATGTCTTCCAGATCGACCCCACCACCAAGAGGAACTGGCTGCCCTCCGGCAAATACCCGCTCACCGTCTCATACTTCTTCGATGGATCGAGGAACAGTTATCGCATCATCAGCGTGGATGGAGCCAAGGTCAGGGGTCGGAGGCAACAAGGGGCCGTGGGTTGGCGGCACGGCGGGTGGCTGGACTGGGAAAATGTAGAGAGATGGTGAATGGGGGCGAGGGTGGGAGAATCTGCAGGGCTGAGGCGGCAGGACTGAGGTGCACAAACTGAGATGCTTTCACCTGCAGTTGATGTCTGAGTGGACAGGTTGGTAACAGCTGGAGGAAAGTGGCAGAGGTTGGGGGGGGGTGGTTGCTGCGCTGGGGGCAGGCCCAATAGAAGTGGGGCCTGCAAGGGGGAGAAGGATTGGACCAAAGGGTAAAGGGAAAGGCAGAGGAACAACAGGGGTCAAGGGACCTTGGGAGTGAGGTTAAGGGGCCATAGAGGGGAGGGACAAGGTGTGTAAAGTCCAGAGTGAGGGTGAGTGATCTGGTAGGATAATGAGAGTGGCCTTGGAGGTTGAGACAGAGGGTGGGTAATAGGCCAGGTCCAGGGCAGATGGGAGGGTCCGTAGGATAAAAGAGGCATGAGTTGTGGCATTGGAAGTAACAGCGGAGGTAGGATGATGGTGCGGCTGAGGACAGTGTTGAAGGAACCCGGGAGAGGCTTTTACCTTGAATGCAATTGAACTGGGACTGGATGACTAGGAATAAGGTATCTTTTGCTGTGTTGCCATGGTTACATCATTTTGCATGCTGATATCTCTGAGCTAAAACAGGCTCTGAAGTGTGTGTGATTTTTGTGGGGGTGTCACAGACCATGGATATAATCTCAGAACAAACATTTCACACCAAGCCTCTGCTTATTGACTGCATTCCCTTTACTATGGGGAGGTTAGAGTGTGAAAGTGGGCCTTTCAGCCCATCAAATCAATACCAGCCAGATCCTTTTCCACACCCCTGCAAATCCTCTCCTTCCTAAGACTAATCAGCTCCTTCTGGAACACTATATTTGGACCTACCTCTCTCTGGCAGATTCCAGACTCCAACAAGTCAAGTTTATGATCATATGCAAAAGTACAGTGAGGTACAGGTAAATGAACATCGAGCTTGCAGCAGCATTACTGGCATATAGACTCGGACCACACACTAAACATAAATTAAATATCATTGACACAATTTTTGCAAGACATTTTTGAAAGAAACTAGTTTCAACCAATGTCATGTTTTTTGCATAATTTTTTTAAAGCTCTGTGGTTGTGCAAGAGATCATCCATAGTGTTCTGTTGCTGAGATAGGATTAGTGTTGTGCAAGTCAGTCAAAGCTGAATGGTAGTAGGGAAGTAGCTGTTCCTGAACCTGGTGATGTGGAACTTCAGGCATTTTGCAGTGGTGTTGGTTTATTATTGCCATGTGTATTAAGATACAGTGGAATAACTTTGTTTCGCATGCTATCTTGGCATATCATTGGCATGCATGAGCACAAGTGGTAGAGCAGAAGTGAAAATAAATAAGAGTATAAAATATATGGGGGAGATTAGCCCAGCTGGTAGATCTGCTGCCCCGCAGATCAATCCTGACCTCAGGTGCTATCTGTCAAGTCTGCTTGTTCTCCCTGTGACCACGTGTATTTTTGCTGGGAGTCATAGAGTGATACAATGTGGAAACAGGCCCTTCGGCCCAACTTGCCCATACCGGCCAACATGTCCCAGCTACACTAGTTCCACTGCCTGTGTTTGGTCCATATCCCCCCAAACTTGTCCTATCCATGTACCTTGTCTAACTGTTTCTTAAATGTTGGGATACTTCCAGCCTCAACTACCTCCCCTTCACCTTAAACCTATGTGCTCTGGTCCTCGATTCTCCCACTCTGGGCAAGAGATTCTGTGTATCTATCCGATTTATTCCTCTCATGATTTTATACGCCTCTATAAGATCACCCCTCATCCTCCTGCACTCCAAGGAATAGAAATCAGCCTACTCGACCTCTCCCCATAGCTCAGTAGAGAGAATGATGGAGTTCTGAGCGGTCTTTGCTAATGTTATCTGAGGCCACATGAACTATATTATCCAAGTCATTAACATAAATGACAAGAACAGTGGACAGCACCAATCCCTGGGGCATACTGGTGGCCACAAACCTCCAATCCGGAAAACAATCCATCACTACCATCTTCTGGCTCTTTCCACCAAGGTAATGTTGTATTTAATTGGCTAGCTCACCCTGGATCCCATGTGATCTAACCTTTGAGACCAGCCTACCATGTGAGATCTGTCAAAATCCTTGCTGTGGTTGCACTGCCCTCATCATTGAGATACAACACAAGCTAGTCCCATTTGGCCCACATCCCTCCAAATCTTTCCTATCTATGTACCTTCCAAATGTCTTTTAAATGTTGTTATTGTACCTGCCTCAACTCTCTCCTCTGACAGCTCATCCCATACACCCACCACCCTCTGTCTGAATTAGAACAGGATCAATTATTTTGGTCACTGTTTAAAAATAAAGTCATGAGGCACAATTTCCTACACAGAAAACAAATGCCCCTGATCAGTCCTTGTTGTTCCAAACGCACAAAGATCCTGTCTCTCAGATTCCCCTCCAGTAACTTGCCCACCATGGAAGTAAGGCTCACCAGTCTGCAGCTCCCAGACATTTCCTTGCAGCCCTTCTTCAATAAAGGGTCACTATTAGCCAATTTCCAGTCTTACAGACTTTTTGTGGCTGCTTCTTGTCTGATGTTGGCTGGGGCGATGCCAGCGAGGACGGGCAGTTGGTTTACTGGGGTGGCTCGTAGGCATCCGGAGGCAGTCCGCAGGGTGCTGTTGAGGGCAGCATCCAGCTTCTTGGCGTGAGGGCTACGGCACCAGACCGGGGCGCAGTACTCGGCGGCTGAGAACACCAGGGCCACTGTGGACATGCGCAGTGTCTTCGTCGTGGCTCCCCATGTGGTGCCGGCTAGGCGGCGAATCAGTGCGGCACGGGCGCTTGTCTTTGCCTTGGCACCTTCCAGGTGTTGTTTGAATGACAACGTTCTGTCGAGCTTCACGCCGAGGTACGTGGGGACAGGCTGGGACCGTAATCGGGCGTTATCCACCATGACGTTCATGTCGTGGGACGCTTCCCTCTCTCGAAAGGCACACACCAGTGAATCCCACCTCCTCCATCAGATCGTCACAGAGACACCACGACGAGTGCGCCTCAAGTCACGGCACCCCTTTGCCACGCAAGCCCAAGAGCTGCTCTGCACAACACCGGCTGACGCTTCTAAGGCTGCCTGGGTCAAGACGAGAAGGAGAGACCAGTGGAAGTCAGCGGAACCATCTAGGCTACATCATTACATCGATGACCCCATGGGCGTCCCTGGCCAGGACCTGCCCCAAAAGCAGTGGACAACCCTCAACCGCTTGAGGACAGGCATCGGACACTATGGAGTAGCGATGAAGAGGTGGGGCCTCGTGGACAGCCAGCGCCTCCTGCGAGTGTGGGGACCCAACACAGACAGTGGAGCACATAGTCACCAGTTGCCCCAAACACCGGCCACCGAATGGTGAACGAGATCTTATTGACCTGGACGATGACACGTTGGCCTGGCTCGCCTCAACGGATCTGCAGGTCTAAAAGACACACGACACAAGACAGAAGAAGACTTTTTGTGGCTAAAGAAATGTAAATATCTCTGCTAGGGGCCGACCTTCCCACAATGTTCCAGGTTGGTGCCCCAGGGATTCATCCATCATTTAAGACTGCCAGCACCACCTTTTTTGATGTGGACATGTTTCCAGACATCACAATACACTTCCCTGAAATCCCTTCCTTCCACGACCTTCACTGCAGTAAATACTGATGAGAAATATCCATTTAAAACCTTGCCCATTTCCAGTGGCTCCAGAAAGATGAGAGGGGAAAGATTTGAAAGAAACCCGAGGGGTAATTTCTTCACACAGATGGCGGTTTGCATGTGGAATGAGCTGCCAGAAGAACCTGTAGAGGCAGGTATGTTGTCGACATTTAAAAGACATTTAGATAGGTGCGTGTCTGTATGACTCTGGGGCGAGGATGTATACTATGTTCCCCTTGCATTTTGCTTTTAAAGTATTTAATTTTTTTGGGCTTCTCCTCTGCCTTATCTGACAAATATGTACCCTCTTTGCTCTCCTAATTTCACTCATAAGCATATTCGTACATTCCCTATACTCAAGGGATTTGCATGATCTGTTACCTATATCTAGCATGCACCTTTTTCTTCATTAGAGCTTCAAGGCCTCTCATCAACCAAGGTTCTCAAATCCTGCCACTCTGACAGTTGCATGCTGGCCCTGAATTCCCCCTAGCTCATTCTTAAAAGTCTCCCTCTTGCCAGACTTTTTATAACCTTCTAATGTCCTCCCAAATTTTTTTTTTATTCCAGTCAAATGCCATCAAAATTAGCTCCTCAAAAAAATGGTCAGATTTATGTGATGTGATTTTCCCCATCACAAAGCCATGCTGACTATCCCTAATCAGTCCCTGTCTTTCCAAATGTATGTAAATCCTGTCAGTTAGAATTTTCTCCAATAATTTCACCACTGGCCTGTAGTGATCCAGCCTGCTGCCTTTAAATAAAGAAAAGACTATCCTAGACTGGTTATAGATGGGATTTACTCATCTTGTCCGGTGGCCCATTAAGGAAGAATGACCATAACATGGCAGACTGGAAAGTATAGAAGTTCAATCCAAATCTAGGATCCTAAATATAAACAGAGGGATGTACAGATGAATTAATTAGCTGTGATGGGGGTTGGGAGGTTCCTTGGAAAGTAATGACAGTGGAAGAGCAATAATTAATGTTTAAGGAATCAATGCAGGAACTGAAACAGTCATACATTCCTGACTGGTATTGAAAATATATATATATATATATATATATATATATTTTTTTTAAAATAATTTTTTTAATAGAAGTACGGTAGATTACAGTAATGTACAACACGTATATATTAATACATTTTTTGTACCGCTTCACTTTTTTAAACTTTAAGAAAGAAAAAGAAAGAAGTGAGAAAAGTGAAGAAAGTGCGCAAAGGTTGTGAAGTGCAAAAGAGTGTTGGGAAAAGAAAGCCCCTTAGAAAAGAAGTTAGAGAAGGAAGTAAAGTTAGAAAATAGACCCTAGAAAAGAAAGAGAAAGAAAGAAGGAACAATCGCTCTATTATAACTCTTATAACATACTTCATAGAGAAGGAACTACCAACCAAGTCTGTTTTTGTTTTACCTCCCATTACCAGGTCCAGATACCTTTTATTTATTTATTTGTTTTTCTAAATTACTATTGCACCTCATGCTTGTAATAGGTCCAAAAACGTAGACGTGAACGTGAAAATATTTTTAAATAACTCAACCATGCTGAACAAAAGTAGTTAATGATAGTGTGTAAGGAGGAACTGCAGATGCTGGTTTAGTATTGGATCTAATGAGGAATGAGACAAGATTGTTGAACAAAGGAGAAAGTGAGCCTCGAGTGCAGTTTAGATTTCAGCAAAGAAGGACGGAGAAATTGTTCCATAAAATAAAAATAGTTTATAAAAGTAGCAGGAAACATAAAAGTGGATGTATACGGTTTGAAAAAAATGAAGAACTCTTATTTGGAATAGGGGAGTGACAGAGCAATTAAACATATACAATGGTTCTAGCACCATGGAAAAGGAAGTAACCAACCTTCCGGAGATGATATTGAATGAGAATCTAATCAAGTTGATGAAATGGAGGAAATTGTATTAATAAGTGAATAGATAGATAGATAGATAGCCCTTTATTGTCATTCAGACCGAAGTCTGAACGAAATTGCAACAGTCATACATAAAACAACAATATACACATATTAACATCCACCACAGTGAGTCCACCCAACATCTCCTCACTGTGATGGAGGCAAAAGTCTTAGATCTGCAGTCTCTTCCCTCCTCTTCTCCCTCTGCGCTGAGGCGATACCCCCCGGGCGATGTTTCCCGCGGCTCAAACACCGCGGCCCGGGGTGGTCGAAGCTGCCGCCCACCAGTCCTGCAGACGCAGACGCTGGCCCGCGGCCGAACCCCGGACTCAGGCCAACACCGTCCCAGCCACCCTCACGTGAGTACCGTGCCGTCTTCAGCCTCGGGCTGGGCTGCCCCGACATGGGCGTCGCTTCTCCCTCGGGCCAGGCTGCCCCGACATGAGCGTCGCTTCTCCCTCGGGCCGGGCCGCCCCGACATGGGCGTCGCTTCAGACTCATTACAGAATGAGTCTGAAAGCTCATGATGATGATCATGCATTCCAGAAAACAGAAGGAGGCAGGGTGGAGGTGTGGATGAGGAATCCTATAGATTTTGGAACAGTCCCCACTGTTTGATGGCTGGCAAATGTCATGGACCAGTGTGGGAGGAAACCCCCACAGGCACTGGGAAACTATACATAGACAGCACCAAAGGTCAGAAATGAACTCGGCTCCTGTATTATGAGAGAGCGGCACTACTTGTTACCTGCTGCAGCTGTTGTAAGGGAAGGGAAACAGAAACTTAGTGTGTAATGTAAGTGGTGTTAGATTGGGAAGTGTTGATGGACAGACAGTCGGCTGACCTTGTTTACCAGACTCTAAAACCAAACGTTGGTATAGTAAGCAGTTAAAAAGGGAACAGATATGTCGGCCTTCACTGCAAGGTGACTTGAGTCCAGGAGCAAGGACATCTCACAATCTCACCAAGACTCTGTACAATTGTATCTCTGGTATTGTACGCAGAATTGGTTGGCTCACCTAAGACAGGAAATACCTGCCAGAGAGAGATTGCCCAGAAGGTTGTGACTCCTGGGATGGCAGCATTGTAGCTCTGAGCAGACACAGAACTGATTGGGTTTGTATTCACTGGAGTTAAGAATGAAGGAGAATCTGATTGAAAGTTACAAAATCCATTTAAAACATTTAAAAGATATTTTGACAGGTACATGGATAGAAATGGTTTAGAGGGATATAGTCCCACCTGCCACGTTTGGACTAGCATAGATGGGGCATTTTGGTCAGCATGGGCAAGTTGTGCTGAAGGGCTTGATTTCATGCTGTATAACTTTATTCTATGTGGCCATGACAGAGAGGGAGGGAGGGAGAGAAGATGTTTCCCCTGGTTGGGTGTCTAGAACAAGGGGTGTGTGGCGGGTTTTGGGCCTGTTCGTGGAGGGGAGGGGGGGGGGGCATGAGGTGAGGTGTGGAGACTGGGGGACTGGCTTTGTGAGAAGGATGAGCTATTGAATAAGAGCCGAGTGCGTGTTCCCGCAGGTGGTCGTGAACAGCACTGTCACCCCCAACATGACCTTCAGCAAAACCTCACAGAAGTTCGGCCAGTGGGCAGACAGCAGAGCGAACACCGTCTTTGGTCTGGGCTTCCCCTCAGAGCAGCAGCTGAGCAAGGTGGGCGTGAGGGAGGAGGGGTGCACGGGGGTGGGGGTGGGGGTGGGGGAGAATAGAGGGGAGGGAGGAGGATTACGAGAGGAGGGGAGGGAATCGCAGAAGGTGGGTGCGAGGAGCCTCTGATCCTTCAACTAACCTCGTGCTGGGCGTGGTGTCTGCATCCCCCCCTTCACTGTGTTACAGTTCGCCGAGAAGTTTGAGGAGGTGAAGGAGGCGGCGAGGTTGGCGAGGGACCGCTCACAGGAGGCAGAGAGTTGCAGCACCCACTCCCAGGTGCGTGACAGAGCTGGGGGGTGGGCGTAATGCGGGGCAGGGAGGAGGGACAGCAATGAGCTCAGTAGCTCCGTGATCGGCAAGTCTTTGCACTCGTTCATTGGCCAGTGAGTACAACGGTTTAGCAGCATTTCTAGTTAAACCTCTGCCCTCGCTGGCCAATCATCTACCTGTCGACCCGTGACTTATCACTAGGTCCCGTCCCTCCATGGGCCCCCACCCAACCACTCCACACTGCCCTCTCTCCGTTTTCAAAGAGGGGCTCTTACAGGGGCTCCAGTAGCCTCAGCGAGGAACTGGGTGTCTGGGACGAGCCGTGCATTACAGTCCCACCCATTCTGCAGCTTCACGGGCACATTAACACAACAACAAAAGGTAACAAGACCATAAGACTGAAGGATATGTTCCTGGGTTGTGGTTTCACCGGTTCTACACTGTTTATTTCAGGAGTCCAGTCATGAGCCCCCAACCTCACCACAAGCATCGAGTGTGAATGGATCCAACGATGAGAAAGGCGATGGCCGGTCCACTATTGAATCCCTCCTGAAGAGTAACAACCACCGGATCAAGTGAGTCTGCAGAGGGAGGGGGGGGGGGGGAGGCAGTGTAGAGCAGGGACTTCACTGTCCACCAGCCCCCATCTGGGACTGATGTTTGGCCTCGCAACCACCTGCGTGTTTTTGAGCCTCTACTCAAACTGAGCACCCTAGCAATTGCCAACCACCCCGTCATTGTGGGCAGACGTCAGTGAGTGGATCGGGTTCACAATCTGGCACCACACGATGGAGATTAACTGTCACCACTATTTTGGGGGGGGGGGGGGCATAGCATTGTACAGCGCAGAAACTGGCCTGTCGGCACAACTCATTCATGCTGACCAGGGTTACCCATCTAAGCTTGTCCTGTTTGCCAGAGTTTGGCCCATATCTCTCTCGACCACTCCTATCTACCTGTCAAAATATCTTGTAAATGTTTTTATTGTACCTGCCCCAACTACCTCCTCTGGCAGCTTATTCAAAATAAACATCACCCTATGTGTGGAAACTGTTGCCCCTCAAGTTCCTATTAAATCATTCCCCTCTCATCATAAAACGAGGCCCTCTGGTGCTTGATTCCCCTACTCTGGGGGGAAAAGATTGCATTCAGCCTATCTATTCCCCTCAATTTTACACACCCTCTATGTTCATCCCTCCCTCTCCTGTGCTCTAAGGAAGACATTTCTAGCCTGCCCTACCTCTGCCCATAGCTCATACCTCGAGCCCCGGCTATATCCTGTAAATCTTCATGTACATTGCACTTGGCATCTTTCCCATAGTAGGCTGACCAAAACTTAAAACACATAGTATCACTTGCCCTCTTTTGTCCCACTGATTTCCTTCTTAAGTATGCTTCTCAATACTCCTCCAGAGATACACTTAATCCAAACTGTGTATATCTGACCTTTGCCTCCCTTGTCTCGATTGGTGCCTCAATTTCTCTCATCATCCTGGGCTCCTTACAATTACCTGCCTTGCCTTTCACTCTATCCGGAACATGCATACCCTGGACTCTGGCTATAACATTTTTAAAAGCACCCCACCTTCTGGACATTCTTTTGCCAGCAATCAACTTGTGTACGTTCCTGTCTGATACCATCAAAGTTGGCCTTGGCCTAAATTAGAACTTTTCCATTACTATTTTAAAACAAATTGAAACTGTGCTCTGGCACTGACAGTTCAGTCACCTGCCCTGCCTTATTTCACAAGAACACGTCGTGATGGTGAGGGGGATGGCTGGAGAAGTGGTGGGGGTGAGATGGGATGCGGCTGATGAAGGGAGGATGGTTAGAGGCGGGTTAGCTCAGGGCTGGTTAGTTTGGGACGTGAGGAGTGGGGGAATGGTTTTGTGACATTTAGGGGAAGGGGTGAGGTTGGTGGAATTGGGAGTGTGGAAGGAGGTGAGGTCAGGAGGGAGGGAGTGGGGAGGATAGGTGAGGTCGCACAGGGTGGGAGGTGGGGTACTGGCGGGACCGGGGTCCGTACGGTGGTGCAAGGGTGGTTCGGATGGTGGAGCGGGACAGAGACCGAGAAAGAGGTTTGATGGGATCGATTAGGACGGGGATGAAGTATCCGAACCGTGAGGGGAAGGATGAGGATGGGTCAGTGGGCGGCGATGGTGAGGGGGGGGGGGGTCTCAGAAACCCTGATGATCTCCCCTCATCCCCAGCCCGGTGAAGAAGTGGGAGCAGGAGCTGCGGACACTGGCCGAGAGCAACGCGCGGCTGGGCGCGGCACTGCACGACTCCGCCGGCACTGCCGAGCACTGGAGGAGTCGCCTGGTGCACTGCAAGGAGGAGGGCGAGCGGCTGCGGGAGAAGGTGAGGTCCCGGCCCGGGGAAGGAAGGCGAGGTCGTGGGAGGCAAGAGCGGAACTCGCTATCAAAACATGGAGGGGACGGGGGGGACACAATTTTTTGGCGGCTGCGCGCGCATGCGCACTCACACACAAGCGCGCGAGGTTTCGGAGGCTCAATCCAGCGCTAAATGCAGCTCAACTCTGCCTGTCTCGCCGGGTTAACTACAGCCCCGTCTGGACTGACGGGACACCAGCGCTGCTTCTCCGCGCTGGCCATATTTCCCGCAAGCCCAGGCAGGACAGGCAGAGTTGAGCTGGGTTTAGGGCTGTTTCTCTGCGCTGGCTGTGGGCCTGGGGGTACAGCTCGCGTCTGACTCCCGACGTCTCTGGCCACCTGTCGGGGGGGGGGGGCACTCGGGACAGCGCCGGAGACCCGGCCGGGTTCGATCCTGCCTGCGGATGAGGCGCAGGTCTGTGCCACTTCTCCCTCCTCCAATCGCCACACTCTATCCTCAGTCCCACCCACCCCCCCCCCCCCCCACTCCTCCCTCCTCCAATCATCGCACCCTCGATCGTCAGTCCCACCTCCACTGTCTCGCGGAAAGCGGAGATTTTAAAATACGGATCACAAAAACTTGGGGGGGATGTCCCCCACCTCTCAAATCATGGGGGTGTGTGTCCCCTCTGGCCCCCCCGGGTTTTCCGCCCCTGGTGGGAGGCGCGGGATTCCTGGTCGGGGAGGGGGTCCCGGACATGGGGGTGTGCGTCAAGATGACTTTGCTCCTCTGCCCTGGCGGTACTGCGGTGGGCGGTGGCAACATCTGCCCTATGGTCTGGGTATGGGTTAGTGTTACCCCCCAACCCTGCCAGGGGTGGAAGGGAGAAGGCAGGCGAATGGGGTAAGGAGGGAGATATTAGCCATGCTTGAATGGATCGAAAGGCCTAATTCTAATCCTTTCACATGAACTGATGACCCAGTCCCCACTCACCCTCTCCCCTGCCCCGTCCACTGATGCGGGGAAGCCGCTAGCCGGGTGAGTTCTGACCTGCGATCCCGACACCTCCTCCTGCAGATCGTGGAACTGGAAGCTCAGAGCGTGGACATCGGCAAGGAGAGGGAGCAGAATTCCCGGCTCAACCAGACTGCGCGGCTGCTGGAGGCGCAGATCAGCGAGAAGGAGCAGGTTGGTACCACCCAGAAAAAACGGGGCTAAACAACCCTTGCGGGCACAGCAGCGATTCACTCGCCCTTCTTCCAGCCTAGTGCATTGAAATTCAGCGGGTATTAGTTTTGTGTGGCATCTGTAGGAGTCTGAACTTCCAGGCCCCGTCACTTTAATTCACCCTCCCACTGCCACCCTAACAATGCCCCGCGTAAGGTGAAAGTAGCAGCTCGGCTGCCTTGGCCTATTTCAGGGTCATGATTCTATATCTGCTGTTCCCTCCTCCGGTCCCAGCGTTGTCATAGCCCCTTCCTCATAGCCATACGCTCGTTGCCTCCCCCATCTCCCGCCCACTGAACCTTCCTTTGTTCTGATGAGAGGTCATTGATCTCAAACGAGGGGGGTGATAAGAGGCAGGGCGACTCAACGTTGACGTGTCTAGATGGCCACGAATCATCAAGGCAGAGAAGGCTACCGACTAAATGTGGGCAGATGGTGGATGCTGTATGGTCGGTATGGAAATAGTGGGCTGAATGGCCTGTTTCTGTGCTGGGTTTCTTTGCGCGAAAATCCCAGTAACCTCTGTTCTTTCCCACAGGAGCTGGAGAGACTGAGAGCGGAGGTGCAGGTTATCCCAGGCCTGCTGGAGCAGTGTGAGGGGTTACAGCACCAGCTGCAGGTAAGCAAGGCCAGGTGTCTGGGAGATGTGAGGTGGATGGCAGAGGTGGTGAACTGGGGAATCCAGGGGTCTTGCTCGCTCCAACCCTGCCATCTCCTACTCATCTTCTGGTCCCTGCCGCTTGGACTGACCAATCTGTCATTTATCCGATCCGCTGCCGAAACACCCACTTATTTGTTTACTAGTTGGGACAATTTAGCTTGGAGATACAGCATGGAAATAGGCCTTTTTGCTGTTCTATCACCTGTTCAGACTTGTTCCATGTTATTCCACTTTCTTATTCACTCCCTACCCACCATGGGACAATTAACCTGTAAACCCGGCACGCCTTTGGGAGGTGGGAGGAAACTAGAGCATCCGGGTGAACGTGTAAACTCCACATAGACACAGCACCTGAGGTCGGAATTAAACCCGGGTCTCTGGCGCTGTGAGGCAGCAACTCTTATCAGCTGCGCCACCTCCATAAATATATTCGGTTCTCAGGAACGGAATGCTGTCACAACTTGGGCCCCACTCACGGTCTGCCCAGACCTGGTAGGCTGAAGGACTTGTGATGTATGGTTCTGTGTCTAACTTCCATGCTATGGAAGCATAGCCTCTACATGTGGTTTAGATACCATGGGGCAGTTATACACAGCCTGGGTACCACACATAATGTGCACCGCAGCCCCTCTCTCCCCATCACTGACACTGTCCTGTGTGTCCACAGAGCGCAGAGAGCACCAACGCAGAGCTGGAGAGCAAGTCCAAGACGATGAAGTGTAATGTGGAGGAAAGCCATCGGAAGCACGGGAACCTGGTGAAGGAACTGAATACCTTCCTTGCGATCCTAGATGGGAAAATTGATGAGCTTCATGGATTCCGACAGGGACTGGCTAAATTGGGGATGAACAAGTGATGAGGGGAGACCCTCAGGGTGGGAATCGTGAGAGGGGACCATTCAAATTCAGTGGGGGGAGATTCAACACCTGACCCAGATGCTCCACATCTGGCTGCTGCTCTACCTTGACCCGAGGGTCAGCCTCCTGGGAGGGTCAGTCAGGCACAAGGGTGTTGCTGGTAACACCTACCCGTGGTCCGAGTGGCTCCCTGGACCGTAGATGGGTCTGGAGTTGCTCAGCTGAGACTGGCAATCATGCCCACCCCAAGGACATTCGTGACCAGGTTAGGTATCCAGGAGTTTTGTGTCATTGTTACTAAAACCAGCTATTTTGTAAATTCCAGATTAAATGATTTAAAATTGCACAGCTGCTGTTGTGAGATTTGAACTCTCTCTCTGAATGACTGACTCACAAACTATAATCCTTGAGGTATGGGCACTGATGTGAACCACTGACTGGTCTGATCCACCCACACTCCCCATTTCCCACAACGTCTGGATAGTTCCCAGTCAGTGGCATTGACAGAAGTTCTGTTCCCTGCCTCCCACACACTCTCTGTGCCCACCTGCTATTGAACCAAATATTTTAGATTACTGTAATGTTTAGAGCAACTGGAGGAACTCAGAAGGTCAAGTAGCATCTGTGGAGGGAAAATGGGCGATGTTTTGGGCTGGGACCCTTCTTCTGGACTGAATCAGTCTGTTGATTTCCCTCCACAGATGACCCATTGAGTTCCTTCAGATGCTTTTTGTCTTTTGTGTCAGATTCCAGTATCTTGTGCCTCTTGTAATGTTCCATCCTGCTTGGTTTAGGATCAAACACCCATCCAACCCAGAGTTTCAGTTCTCCCTGCCCTTCCTCATTCAGAACCGCACCAGGTCCTGTTTGCTGGCTCTCGCTCCAGGCTAACACCTCAGCTACTCATCTCCAGCCTGTGATCTACCCTCCACAGCCCAGTTGCAGTCTCTTGATTTCCCTCAACTTTAATTGCTCTATCATCTTTGTTAGCAGCTTGGGGAACTTCAAGCAGTCTCCCCATCTCGGATGATATCCCTGCTGAGAGGAAGTCCAATCACAACTTTGTTTTTACATCTGATAACGGGGCGAGTTGGCAGAAACATGAGTTTCTCCGTGAGACCAGTTTGCCTGTGTTAACGCCAGAGGGGTCTCCCTGCTGTCTGCCAGGGGACTTGTCAACGCTAGGTCTTCCTTAATTCTCTCCTCTCTTGCCAAAATGCTTTATTCTTTATTCCTTCCATGGAGAGGCACAATAGAAGTAACCTCAATGTATAACAACCTCTGACAAATAGTCATACAACATGGAAACAGGCCCTTCAGCCCAACTCGTCCACGCCGACCAAGACCCATCAAAGATCGCCCCGTTTGCTTGCATTGGACCATAATCTCTCCCAAACCTTTTTATCCTTGTACTTGTCCAACTGTCTTTTACAGTGATTGTACTGCCTCAACCACTTCCACATACCCACTATCCTGTGTGAAAAAGTTGCTCCTCGGGTTCATGTTAAATCTTTGCCTCTCATCTTAAACCTACGCCCTCTAGTTTTTGCTCCTGGGTGAAACCCATATAGTGACAGTGAGAATGTGCACACTCAGCAGATGTCAGGATTAAACCAGAGGCCCTGGAGCTGGGAGAGAGCATCACCACACGTGGCACCACAGAGCTGCCCCTGTGATACCAGCTGTCTACACAGCTCAGAAATCCCAAACTCTACTTCCAGGCATTTCCTACAAATGGCCCCAGGGCACCTGAAGCATCTGGAAACTTGCAAAGACAGAGTCTAATGATGGAACAGCATTTGATGGGTTGGCATGCAAAGCTCACCATATACAATGGGTCATTCTGTCCATCATATCTGTGCGAGCACTCTCCCATTAGCACACTCTCCAGCTCCCCATAGTCTTCCCAACAGCTACCCCAAATATTTATACAGCTCACTTCTGAAATCCCTATTCAAGCTTCCTTCACTGCCAATCCATGGCATGTTTCCAGCTTAGAACTGTGTGGCAATCTGTTACCTTATCCCTGCCTCTTTTACATCTCAACACAAGAACCTTTACTGTTCAAATTCTGCAACAACAGGATGTCACCAGTGCTGCAGACTTTGTGAGTTAAACCAATTATTCCATCATCTGGCACAGGACCAGTGCGTAAATCACATTCTTTTTCCTTCAGGAAGTGTCAAAGTTCCAGTTATACTGGGACATCTCAGTTGCTCACTTTATAAATTTGCTGAAAGAACTTAATCACTTTATTAACTGCACTGACTACTGGAGAGACAAAGAATACCTCATACAGCAGATGGTAAAGACTTCCATGAGTAATTGCTTCTCCACGGCAGGCAGACCTTTGAAGAGCAAAGGAATAAAATGTACAATAAATGCTCACAATACAAAAACATTTCCATTATCAAGAGAGCCTTTGAAACAGAGTATGCTCTGTAATCATGCCATGGAGTAATAATATTCATATTAAAAATAAATGGTTATGAATTTCAGTCATGGATCTGTGCAAAGCATAATAATTTAAGAATATATTTGCAGAAGCAGTTCCTGAAAAGACAAACTTCCATAATTAGCTGAGGCAAAAAAACAAGTTGTGGAGGAATTCAGCTGGGCAGCAGCATCTGGAAGGATGTGGACAGATGACGTTTTGAGTCAGGACTCTTCTTCAGATTAATGGAGTAGAGGGAAGAAAGCCGAGGGGTAGGGCTGTGGCAAGAACTAGCAAAGTGGATTCAAGTGAGGAGTTGATTAGCAAATGATGCGGGTGGAGGAGAGATGGGTGGAAATAGTAACCGAGGCTGGAGGTGAGGGAAATCAAATGTGCAAAAGTGGAATATGATAAGAAAGGGTGTGGAGGAAGACGGAGAACCAGGGGGTGGGAAGAGTGTGTGGAAGGGACCAGGAGGGGGTGGGGAGAAGGAAAATAGGGGAAGAATATGGAGTAGGAGGGATGAATGTGGGGGTGGGGGGTGGGGAAAATAATTCAGTGATAGCATCAATGGGGGGGAAGGGGGGTGGGGGTTGGGGTAGTGGGAAGCATGAACGAGAGTGGGGAGAAACTGGGTATAAGAAAGGGCGGCGAGCTACCTGAAATTGGAGAATTCAATGTTCCTGCCGTTGGATTGCAAGCTACCAAATGGAATACAAGGTGCTGTTCTTCTAGTTGGTGTGTGGCTTCAGTCTGGAGTGGTGGAGGTCGAGGACAGACTAATTAAAATGGCGAGCAACCAGAGTATCCAGCAGGCCCATCTCTTGACCATCCCTACCCCTTGCCTCTCTACACCAGATTTCTGCCCTCTACTCCATCAGTCTGAAAATGGGTCCTGACTGAAAATGTCATCTGAACATTTCCCTCCACTTTGTTGACTGGCCTGCTACGTTCCTCAGCAGTTTGTTATTTTGCTCACGATTTTAGCATCTGCAGTCTCTTATGTCTCCATTTAGTTACCAGGATTAGCAATGGTTTATTCACATCAACATTCTGGGAGGAATAATTCTGCAGCAAAGAGTGAAAAGCACAATGCAATATTAGTCAATTCTCCCTCAGCTATTGTGCAATTCTCAATCAAATGAATCGTTTTAAATGGGTTTTCAGTTCCTCCTACTAACCACCTTTCTCATGTCCAAACAATATTGGCATCCCTATTCAACTATGGAGGGCATTACAATCAAATACACAGCCGTCATCCAACAAGAGACTGAAACGAAAAACGTTAAACAGCAGCACTGAAAAGGTTGCCTCTGCTTGGGAAGGTTCCCTTTAAACCCCAGAATCACACTCTGGTGTCCTGGTCCTCATCAAACCCAGAGCGGGACTGCTCCCATTGCAAGTACAACGTCAACAGTTCATTGCTCAAGCATCTTGTGCTGTATTAAATCCAATCAGCCCCTTTCCAGTTTTCAATCAATTATTCTCTTTCCAGATATGCATGCATTCCGTAGAACCCCAGCTCACAGTGGGCAGCAGAGGCAACTGTTTCCATCAAGTTAACTTTCATCGGCTGAAACACTGCTGTTCTGCCTCCTGGTATCGCCATTTCTCCTCACTAACTGGCACTAGCCTAATGCCCCAGTACAAATATAAAATCCTCAATCTTGTGTTTAAATCTCACCATAATCACATCCCAGTGCCTTAGAAAAGTGATGCTGTCACTTAAAGTCACCGCATGCAGCACGTAGGGAGTGCTGTACTGGTGGATGTGATCCCTCGCCAACATCAAACCCAACCCTCACCTTAGGTGAGCTGCATTTAAATTGCCCTTTATCACTATTCCAATAGCCGGAGGGTTGCCCTGGAGCCTCTCACAGAACGTGATTGATTGGGGCATTGACAGGTTGCCGTTAGCAGGATCTCGTCATAAACAACTTGGCGGATGCATTTCACACATCACAACTACACATGTTTTCCCCCAAAAAATGTACTGGCTCGGGCTTCAAAGATGAAAAATAAAAGCCTTTGTTCTTTCCACATCCTGCCTCCCATGTTTGAAGTGACATTCCTTCTCCAATATTTCTACTACCACGCAACATCATACTGTGCCGCCAGCCTGCATCACCATTTAATGCTCTGCATTCAATACGGTCATCCCCACCAAGCTCACCACCAAACTAGGCCTCAGCTCGCCGATATGCGATTGGATCCTGAACTTTCTGACGGAGCGACCGCAGGCAGTGAGACTGGGCCCGCACCTGTCCTCCACTATCACCCTGAGCACCGGCACACCACAGGGCTGTGTACTAAGTCCCATGCTCTACTCCCTCTTCACTCACGACTGTGTCCCTGCATTCGACACCAACACCATCGTGAAGTTTGCAGACGACACAACAGTGACTGGGCTGATCACCAACTGTGATGAAACAAAATACAGAGCGGAGGTGCAGAACCTGGCGGACTGGTGCGCTCATAACAACTTGTCACTAAACACCTCCAAGACCAAGGAGCTGATTATTGACTTCAGGAGGTCCCATAATGGAGAATACGCCCCAATCTCCATTTACGAAGAAAGTGTGGAGAGAGTGTCCAGCTTTAAGTTTCTGGGCACTCACATTTCAGAGGACCTCACATGGTCCACCAACACCGCTGCGCTGGTCAAGAAGGCACAGCAACGACTGTTCTTCCTGAGGACATTAAAAAAGCTGCTGACAACGTTCTACCGCTGCACCACAGAGAGCATATTAACGTATGGCATCTCTGTGTGGTATCTCAGCTGCACAGAGGCGGAGAGGAGAGCTCTTCAGCGCGTCGTCCACAGAGGATCATTGGGACAGAGCTACCAGCCTTGGAGGGCATCTACCACACACGGTGCCTCAGGAAGGCCGTCAGCATCCAGAAGGACTCATCACACCTTTGTAACGGACTGTTTGAACTACTTCCCTCCGGCAGACGTTACAAGGCCTTCTACGCCCGAACCTCCAGACTCAGAAACAGCTTTATTCCAAGAGCTATAGCGGCTCTGAACCGGCCCTGCTGAGTGCCCCCCCACCCACCCCTCCTGGACAGTCTCCCTCGGATGGTCACGTCACTCAGCTTGCTTGCTTATTTATTTATTTTACTTTTCTTGTACATCGGTGGAGCTGCATACTAAATCTCATTGCACTGACGTGCAATGACAATAAAAGATATTATTATTATTATTATTATTATTATTATTAATACCATTGTGGACATCTCCCTTCACCTGCACTTCCCTACCCTGTCCTCAATCACTGGACCTGAAATCAAAATACATGAAAGGAACTGTAAAAATGAACTCTGTTGGCACAGTGATAATACAAGATCTTGGTTCTTAAAATATTCTCTTCAGTGCAATAGGGATAATCAGGCTTCAAATCAGAACCAAGGCAGCTCAGCAAGAATTGAATGGGGAGCAAGGAAAACAGCCTAAAGGAAGAGTCTGCACAAAAGATTAAAACATGTTTGAAGAGGCGCATGTACGCAGTGTCCACACATCACAAGTGTGTATATTGTGCTAGTATGCAGTAGGGCGAGATCTGATAATGTAAAGGCACAATTCAAATGACTGAATATTGATTTTTCTTTATGCCAGAATTGTCTGACTGCCGGTTGACTGCGATTAAGCACCATGGGTACTTTTGGATGGTCATTTTCCAACCTTCACGTGACACTGAATGTTGTGAGGTTTTGTGGTAGAAGAGCTCACCAATTGGATCCTTCAGCATCAAAACTGGTTGGGTGCGTCATCTGCTAAACTTCCATTTCTATTTTGCTACAACTGCATTATCCTATCAGCCATTTCAGATGGGCTAGATCCAAAGTTGCAGATGGAGTTATTTGCAACAAGTACCAGGCAACAGCCTAGGTCAGCTGTCCCATTCCTCAGCCTGTGCATCTTCATCTTCATCTTCAGATTCCGGAGACACCGTCTTCATCCGTTTCATGGCTGCTTTGATGCTGCGCTCTAACTCGGTGGTTGGGTCATTGTTCAAGGGTTGGACAGGGCCTTCTTGGACCTTTCGCAATGGGACACCTCGGCGAATCTCAGCTAACAAATTTTCTCGCAAACCCACAGGCTTCTCTGCAGACAGCACCTTAATCCGATCAACCTTCTTAAGCAACACTTCGCCACGCTTTAGTGAAGCCAGCACATCGTCCATGGATCCTGGAGGGGGAAGGGTTGAGGAATGGTCACTCACAATCTTACTACACCAGTGAATTGCTCAAAAGTTACAATGATATGCAACCTAAAGGATGGACTTTAAAAACATCTATTGTTAAGGACCATAAAACTTTTATAACTGGTATGGCGGAGGATAGAGGTGGGATTCTTACCTATATTTTCCTTTAGGGATTTCTTTGCTGAATTTTCACTGGTGAAGATGAGTGGCTGTTTTTTCATGCCTTCTGATGTGCCCTTGCTGCTCAGGAGAACCGGAGGAAGAGGAGGTGGTGGGGGCGGTGGTGGTGGTGGTGGGGGCGGTGGTGGTGGAAGCGTCACTGAAGAGATTGCTCTTGTGTCTGCCTCTCCTGAAGATATTACAGCACCTGACGGGAGGAAGATGTGCACTGGAACATTGCTGGAAGACTTGGAGGCTCTGGGTTGCTTTTTGCTGGCAGAGTGCGGTGCTGCTGTGTCTTGGTTCTGCACTCTGGAAGTTTGACAACGAGGTTTAAATGCAATCTGTCCTGAGGATTTCTGGAATAAAAAAACTTGCTTGTTAAAAAAATGCATAAATATAGACTCTGTCACTAAATCCAAATGCACACAAAAAAATTCAGGACAAGCTGTAATGGAACAGTTGTGGTGCTAGTATCGTGGGGGCTAGAAGATGGGCTTTCACCCTCAAGTGGGTTGAAATCGATCTCTACCTCTTTAAAACTACGCAGCCTTTGCAAAGTCTTTTGCCTCTCCATGTTTACCCACTCCCGTCTCCTTATGTTTTCTTCTTTATTCTGGTCATGTTTCTGTGTAAACATAATTTCATACAGTGTGTTAACAAACAATCTACTTGTAGACATCAATCAAGTTGCAATTTGTAATCACTTACCAGCTGAATGCTATGGTGTTGTCGGAAATTAGCTTCCTCTCCTTGCAACTGCTGCTGCTTAGCTCTTTGTGTTTCTTTACACTCCTCCTGGTGAAGAGAAGATGCAGTTAGGTCCTATGCTTGGAAATGGCAGACAATGATTAGGCCCCCCCCCCCATCAGGGATCCTCTAGTGAAGACAGCCCAAATTAACTGGTTCAGCAGGAATTGTATGTGAAGCAGGTAAATGAGAATATCCCAAGGTTGTATAAGCCTTTGAACCCTATTACAGAATGCTATTTCATTTTGAACACGAGCGACGTTAAAACTGTTTAATTCAACCATCCCCACATCTATACCTTAGCAGCTGAATGGTGACACAGAGAGATATAGAGAATCTTGATCCAAATATACATTGACCTCAGTCGGAAGAAGGGTCCCGACCCGAAATGTCACCTATCCATTTTCCCCAGAGATGCTGCCTGACCCACTGAGTCATTCCAGCATTTTGTGTCTATTTTATACATAGACCTCAGCAGGTTCCACCGGTCCCCTAAGCCTTGACAATGATGGCTTACTGGAATTGTGCAGATTCAGCTATTTACACCCAGTTGTCAAAATAAATCCAACAAAACATCTCAAGAGACTACATTTTAGATAGCTGGCATTGAGTCAGTTTACACCCAGTTTCTTTGGCACTTATCCATGAAACCATCACTGTGAATCCTTCTCTGGAAGTCAACTGCAAATGTGGAGGCAATGAATAAGATACTTAGTACTGCATTGCTTAATAACCCGTCTGCGTGCCCTCATCACCAACAGGCCCAAGTTCGTGTGCCACCACCAACATTGTTCCAGGCAAGAGAGACAACATGTTATCACCCCATCAGCACAATCTTAACAGTGAAGATGATGTTCTGCTCCAACTGCTGATAAAGCAACTGGAGCCAAAAAATCTTAACACCAAGAAAACAAAGAGGAAACCCTTGAATCACTTTGGCCTGCATGAAGAGAGAATTGATCACAAGCAGCTCACCTAAAGCTTGAAACAATTGAATGCAAAAAAATAATATTTTCACAAGGTTTGTTCAGTGGGTGCATTCATATTAATGTTATCCAATTTACATGAGAAAATAGTTGCATTGAGGTCCTTCAAATCAAAATGCAAGAGGGGAAAGCAATCGCCACCCTGCAGAGCAATGAAGGTTTCAGCAATTACCCTCTTATTCCTCAGGTACGATCGCCGTGAGCAAATGGCACCTCGTTTATTCTCCAGCTGGTGAACTTTGTGCAACAACATCTTAATGTCTACCGAGCGACGGTCATGTACCAGGCCCATCCCTTCATTGGCCCGAAGCTGCTCAGGGTCTTCACAGGCATCATAGTAAACCACTTCTTCCTCTTTCTCTAGAGTTACAAATAAAGCCCTCATTAGATGGCAAAAATATAAGGGAGTATTCCAATCAAATGTAATTTAGCTTCTTATTATTTTGGAAGAAACTATTCTTGTGTTTCTCCCTCCTTTAGGAAGTAACCACATGTTGTGTCCTCTGGCCTGCTATTGTTGAGTTAGAAAGCTTGGAAACAGTCCCTTCAGCCTAACTCTCCATGCTGACCAAGATGTCTATCCGAGCTATTCCCAACTGTTTGTTATTGGCATATATCGCTCTAATCTTTCCTCTACATATGTGTGCAAATGTCTTTTAAATATCACAATTGTATTCACTTCTACAGCTTCCACTGCCAACTCATTCCATGTTCCCTGTGTTCCATTTAAATCTTTCCCCTCTCACTTTAAACCTATGCCCTCCTGCTTTAGACTTCACATCCACTTTATCTATGTCCTTTATGATTTTATAAACCTCAATAAGGCCACCCTTCAACCTCTTATGCTCCAGGGAAAATTCCCAGGCTATCAAGCCTCTGCTAATAACTCAAGCCCCCCAGTCCCAGTAACATTCTTGCAAATCTTTCCTGCAACCCTTTCTGCTTAATGACATCCTTTTAATATATGGGTGACCAGAATCGCACATAATATTCCAAATGTGGTCTCACCAATATCTGTATGGTCGCCTCAAAAGGTCCCAACTCTGATACTCAATGCACTGACCAATGAAGGCAAGCAAGCCAAATGCCTTTTTTACCACCCTGTCTATCCGTGTTGCCACTTGCAGGGAACTATGGGTCTGTAACCCCAGCTCTCTCTGTACTGCAACACTATCCATGACAATACAACCTGTCTTTGGATTGTTTTAGTTAATGTTTCGGTCCACTTCCCCCTGGCTTGGCACAGTTGTGGATTGAAAGGACAAGGAGCCTCTGCATAACGTGCTTCTTGGCAATTTCATCGCACAGAGCTGTGTGAGGTATAGCAAGGCTTAAACTGGAAATCAGGCATTTGTTGTTTGCCCAGCAACAATGCTGGTGACTCGTTCTTCATTCAGTGTTTCGTGATGGACAGTCAACCTCAAAGCCAGCAGAGCAATTGGCTCTTACTGTGAAGCAAACTTCCTGGAGTAAGTAGGAACAGCGACATAAGAATTTCTGACAGGTATGCAACTCACGAATGAGCCAAACATTGTTTAGGTGCTGAAAGCATGATGGGATTTGGGGAGGGGTAGGATTAGATTGTATGATTTCTATGACTGGAGCTTCATCATTAACAAATTAAGAATTAAATATAAAGGTGAATCCTTGCTAAGGTGCATTTGGCTCAACGTGCCTTCGTCTCAAGTAAACCTCTGCTTAAAGGAAGAAATCCTGATTTATTGGCCTTGCATTAGTGGGATCTGAACCATGCATCAATGCCTCATTTGCCTGGCACTGGAACCACAACCCAAAAGAAAAATCAGGCCGCTGGTTTTGCTGTCAATCCATGTGTGAGGAGAGGGGTCATGGTGAATTTTCAAAAGAATCCAAATCTAAATTATACTATTTGATAAGGGGTTTGACCAGAGTTAGTGCCCCTAAGTAGCAAGCCTCACTCTTCCTCTGGTGATAACCACAGCCACCAAAGCATTGGCGGATACTCACTCATTAACCACTCTTCAGATGAGATGATGAACACTTGCCTTATTCTATAGTTGACACTACTTTAGATCCAAGCAACTGCCGGTTTTCTGACTTGATTGTCCATCAAGCAATACTGAATGAATGTTGCTGAGCACACAACAAATGGCAGATTTCCTGTTTAAGCCTAGCTATACCGCAAGTATTTGTGCGTAAAGAGATTGCCATGGACGGTGGAGCACCTTAGGTAGGCATACCCTTCTGGCCTGCACAACATTCTTCACTGCATCAGCCACTGGCTCTTTGTTTCCAACTCTCAATACTAGTGGTAACCCTTACCTCAGGAATATCTACAAATTTTAACAGGTGAATGAATGGGCTGGCTGGAATAAACCAACCCAATTCACTGCAGTACAGATGGGAATGATGAACAGCCACTTACCCCTGGCTTCACGTCGAATGGTGTCCAGCTGAGCGACAACCAGCAGCTCCTCATATTTTAACGTTTCAAGCTGAATGTTGTACAACTCCAGCTGCGTTTCATAATACTGCATTTCTAACTCATCCACCATCGCCACTGCTTTCCTGGTGTCAAGATGCTCCATCTAAGTTCAAAGAGAGTTTTACTGAAGTATTTGGCAAGCTGCAGAGAGTAGTTTTTAAGCAGGACTGCAGGCATGTTACCTTGTACTGAATCTGCGTTTTCTTGCGCTTCAAGCACAGCTCTTTTGCCCGGGTGTATTGTAAAGTTTCCTTTGCAAACATGAACCTCAATTTCTCCTGTCTGGGTGCCACACTGGCCCAGGCAGCTTTGCCAAAGTGAGTTCGATCTTCTTCCATCCGTTTCTGCATGGCTGCAGAATAAAAAATCATGAGAAACATTAGCTAGCTGTATCAGTGTGCAACTTACAAATCTATGTTTCCTTGGATCAAATCGACTTGATCAGGGCAGAGCTTAAAGGTGAGAGGGGCAAAGTTTAAAGATGATGTGTGGGGCAAGTAATCTTTACACAGAGAGGGATGGGTTTCTGGAACTTGCTGCTAGGTGTGGTGGTGGAGGCAGAAAATATTGTGCCATTTAAGAGGCTTTTAGAAAGGAACATGGATATGCATGGAATGGAGAGATATGGATCATGTGTGGGCAGATGAGATTTTTTTATCTTGTATCATGTTCAGCACAGACATTGTGGCGAAGGACCTGTTCCTGTGTTATACTTTGCTATTTTCTATGAACAATTAAGATACCTTGCTTAGATAGGTCACAAAGTGAGTAGACCCCCTACACAAGACCCCATGAATAAGGAAATCACAATGTAGATAGTCCAAGAGTCCATTACTCCTATGTGAGCTCCTTAACTCAGCTTGCATTTTAGGTTCTCGTTACTGGGCTTCCATAACTCGACTATCAGAGCCCAAAACAACCCACTCATTTTTCGATTCTTAAATAACTACAGATGGGCTGACTGTTTCAGATCACAACACAGATGCATAAAACACAATCCAACTATTTCTTTATAGGTACAAGGATCTCCAAATTATTGTTCCAGCGTGCATCACATGCCCCATATTTCTGTGAGCAATGACCTCTTCACTTGCAACCTCAGCACAATGGGACTGAGACAGGCTCACTCCACCTGTAGTTTGGTCTGGTTCTCTAAAATTCAACCCTCTTTATGCTCTAGTAATGAAAACCCTGGCAACTGTAGCTGTCAGTTCACCTTTGCTCCAGTCTAAATTACCTGCCAGCGCTTTCACCGTCTCACGGAAATAATCCACTGTTATGTCCTGGATTGAGCAGACTGCATCTTGCATGCGCCGGGACCATTCTTCCACTTCTTTCTGCAGACTCTGAATTCTCCTTGGACCCAGAGTGTCAAACTCCAATGATTTCTGCAAATATCGGAAGTAATAATAATAATAATAATAATAATAATACATTTTATTTATGGGCACCTTTCAAATCTCAAGGACACCTTACAGATTTTACAGAAGAAACATGTAAACGGAATGAAATAAATAGTAAAGACATCACAAGTACACAAATTAAAAACAGAATTCAATCCGAACACAAAAATCAAAAACACAGTATGGAAGAGAGAGCAGCGGCTGCTAATACGCGCCAGCGTCCACTCCCCCTTCCGGCAGCTTCAGTCAAGTTAGATCAGAAAGTCATATTGGATGAAGGCAACTGATCTCCCGACTGTGTATATATGTTATGGTCAAGCATGGAAGCACTCAAAAATGTACTTTTGGTTTGACCCAGGGTGAACTCTCACAACACAAATTACATAATAAACTTGCCCCCTTGTGGCCCTCAGAAGGAACACTTCATTAGTCTCACATGTGTTCCCATCCTGAGCTGAGCACAAGCACTCAAAATAATGAATTTTACAAATTATTAATATCCTTCAAAATCTGAAAGAAATTGAACCAAATCCATTGTGGGCAGTCAGCAACAGATAGTCCTAAATCAGGGCCCACATAATCTACTGAAGACCACAACCAGCTGTACCACTGTGATGCAATTCCTCCTCCACCAGTGACTGTGGCTTCAGAGATTCTCAAGAGCAGGCACTGGCTGACCAAGCTGATTACAGCCAGCAGAGATTTGTAGCCTTTGATTGTACTGCAACCCAAACCATGTCCCTTTACTGCTAAAGCTACTGCTTAACGGCTGACTGTTGCTTCTAATTAAAACTATTAGTTAAAGTGCAGCATCCCTAAGAAATAAACAGCAACTGCATGAATTACCAATGCCTCCTGTTTACACAGCGAGGCAAACTCTCGCATATCCCGGAAAGGCTGCAGTAAACACTGGTAGAATTGCGTGGCGGCAGTGACCAGCTCCTGATAGGCTTCATCTTCCTCCAGGTAGAACCTTTTAAGGGTTACCAGATTCTTAGCTTGAATGTGTTGGTTCAAGATCTGGAAAACAGAAAGTCATCCTAGCAAAATCAGCAGCTGACAATTGGCCCCTTAACACAACCCAAGGCCAGAGCCTTCACAGAATAATTACATTATAAAAATAACACATACACGCAGCCCAGAGAAGAGAGCATTTGTGGGTATCCCTTAAGAGGCTGGGTGGACAAGTCCACAGAACAGCAACAGCCCGACAATAGTTGTACTCGCAGAATACTTTACGGACATTCACAAATCCTGTGCACACTGTAGCACCAGCAGAACAGATGCCCCATGCATGACGGTGGTTTAGAAGTAGTCTTCGGGTCAGGAAACTCCTGACAACACTAGACCATCCTCCCTCAGCTGATGTATCAGTGCTCCTCCATGTTGGACAGTATTCAGATGAAAGATTAAAGAGGTGGGAAACCATGTTCTTCTTCAGCTATGGCCTATCAGCACCATCATTGACTAAACTGTGATGGTCCTCGAGATAACCTCATTATCACAGATGCCAGTCTGTACCCTATTCAATTTACTCCAATGATATCAAGACAAAGCTGGGAGTACTGGACACAGCAAAGGACCACAGGGTCAGACAACATCCCAACTGAAGACCCACACTAAAAACAGTTGAACCTCTCACCAACTTTGTTTCAGTACAACACTGAATTCTAATCAACATAGTAGACCATCCACAAACAGGTCTATCCTGGTGGGCTCATTGTTTCTGCCTGCTCTTGCCTTGCCGAACCTCTCTCTTCGTGACTTGCCTCTATCCAGTCCCCCAATGTCCAGTCCCTTCCCACCTACACCTCTCCTGCCCTCCACTATTTTGACAATTTTCAATTCCCTGGTCCCAACTGCCTCATCTTCATCACGGATGTCCAGTCCCAAGCACCATCCCCGATCAGGAAGGCCTTAGGATTCGGTTTCATTCTGGAACAAAGACACAACCAATTCCCCGATGCCAACTCTCACTCACCTGGCAGAACTTGTTTCGCCCTCAGCAACTTTTGCTTTTGATTCCTCCTTTGTTGCAAACCTATTCTGGCACCACTCTCCAACTCATTCTCTGCTACTTTGATAGCTGCGTTGCTACAGCTTTCTGCATTCGTGCAGAACTTGGCATTTTTACCACTATTTCCACCAACTTCCACCATGCCCTCAAATTCCCTGGAACATTTCTGACACTTTTCATTTTCTGGATCCGTTTCCATTTCAGGAGAAAATTTATTCAACAATATCTACTACAGACCTATAAACTACCACTACTAACTTGTCCACACTTCCTCCCACAGTCTCTTACACAGGTGCCATTCCTTTGCCTTAGTTTCTCCAGTTCAAGGGCTTTCCAGATGCCAGGGCTTCTGAAATGTCGTTCTCATGCTGTGGAATCATGGCTTCCCCTCTGCCAGCCTTCAAACTGATTTTCTGCACATGCGGTTTTATCCCCTCCCTCCCCAGACAGAACTGAGATAGAGATCCCCAGGTCCTTTTATCCTACTAGACTTTGCTCCCAGCACATCATCCTTTGTCATTTCCACTAACTGCAACTTCTTTTCAACACTCTCCTCCTCCAACAAGTTTTCTGCAGGAACCACTCTCTCCGCGGTTTACTGTCCTAGTCAGCGCTTCCCAGCCATTTGAGAACTTTTTAGCTTGACATCGCATCAACAATTGCACTTATTGAAGTAGATAATTAAACAACAAAGCCAAACATGTACATCTGTGTTGGGGTAGGGTCAGGCGAATACCAGGATTATGAAGGACAGACATGTCAATAACCTTGGTTTGCAAATCTCGATTGACGCACGGTGAAGTTGCGCCGCACACTGTAAATAGCCCTATAGCCAGAGCACAAGTCAGCCATTCTTGTGGATCAAATTCCCATCTGACAGCACGCTAGTTCCATCCCTTACTCCGCTGCCCCTAATCGGTGTGCACTTTGTAACCGGTAGGTATACGCCTTCACCTTCGGCCCCTCCGTGCTGAGAACTAAGAATCAGTTCCTGAACTGCGATTGCAAGAAAATAGAAACACAGATCATAGGGGAACCTGAAAGACCTGAACCCGTCCACCGCCAAGTTACCACCTCACGCACCTTCCTGAGCGCCTCCCGTCCGCCGGCCACCCGCTGCTCCAGGCTGCGGCCGCGGAGCTCGCTCACACTCTCGAAGTAATCCTCGACCTCGCCCTCGGGGAAGAGAGTATCCAGGGCGATGCGTTGTCCGCAGAGCTCGATGGCGGCGTCCAGGTAGAGTTCGAGCTGGCGGCAGACGGAGTCCAGGTCGGGGCCGGGCTCGGAGCCCTCGGCCAGAGAGCTGCCCGGGAACAACAGGCCCCACAGACCCCGGGGCCTAAGCTCGGGCAGCGCGGGGAAGCAGGGCTCCAGGGCGGCGCAGCTGGCCGCCAGCACCCGGTGGATGCAGCAGAGCTCCTGCGGGGAGTAGAGCGCAGCCCAGCTGCTCGGAGCCGGGGCTTCGGCCTCGGGCTCGGGCTCGGCGGCCCGCGCCTGCAGCTGCCGCCGGTTGTGACAGGTGACGGCGAACTTTCCCTCCACCTCGTTCCAGGCCGCCAGGAAGCGCAGGCGGGGGCGCTGTGTCTCCGCGAACAGACCGCTCTTCACCGACACCCAGCCGTCCAGGCTGTCCATCCGCTCGGCGTCCATGGGCCGGCTCGGCCGGCAGCCGCATCGCCCTGACGTCACCCGGAGGCAGCGGCGCGACGTCACCTTCCCCCCTGACGTCACCCGGAGGCAGCGGCGCGACGTCAGAGCCAACTGCGCGTCCCCCGTGACGTCACGGAAAGGCCCAGGCGCCGGTGGCAACGGCTGAGGGCGGCCAGGCCCAAAGATAGGCCCGGCCTGACTCGTCCCCTCACCGGGCCTGACCACATAACCCAGGATCAAAGCGGGTTAGCACAGGTGAACCCGGGTCACAATAGGTTATCAAAAAAGCTGGAGAAACTCAGCGGGTGCAGCAGCATCTATGGAGCGAAGGAAATAGGTAACGTTTCGGGCCGAAACCCTTCCTCAGAGCTCCATAGATGCTGCTGCACCCGCTGAGTTTCTCCAGCATTTTTGTGTACCTTCGATTTTCCCGCATCTGCAGTTCCTTCTTTAACACAATAGGTTATCCCAGGTAACCCTGGGCACAGCAAGTCACCTCGGGTCCAGGCTCAAAATGGAGGAACAACCTCTTATATTTCGCTTGGGTAGCTTACACTCCAGCGGTATGAACATTGACTATAACTAGAAGCAAGAATTTCATTGTTCTGTCAGGGACACATGACAATAAACTCTCTTGACTTCTCTTGCCTTGATTTGACTTTCTTTCCCTCTCTCTCCATCCCCTCCCCCTTTCCAGTTCTCCGATCAGTCTTACTATCTTTGACTACATTTGAACTCTGTTTGCTTTGTTGTTACCTTACCCCAACTAACAATGATCTAGTCTACATTTTCCTAGTTCTGCATTTCCTTTGTCCTGTTTTCACACCTTACACTTCCTTATCTGTATGCTTCCTTATAAGAGATTAGTATACAAACTTAAAGCACACAGTATTGGGGGTTCAGTATTGATGTGGATAGAGAACTGGCTGGCAAACAGGAAGCAAAGAGTAGGAGTAAACAGGTCCTTTTCACAATGGCAGGCAGTGACTAGTGGGGTAGCTGTGAGGAGGATGCTAGGAGACTGCAAGGTGACTTGGATAGGCTGGGTGAGTGGGCAAATGTTTGGCAGATGCAGTATAATGTGGATAAATGTGAGGTTATCCACTTTGGTGGCAAAAACAGGAAAGCAGACTTATCTAAATGGTGGCCGATTAGGAAAAGGGGAGATGCAGCGAGACCTGGGTGTCATGGTACACCAGTCATTGAAAGTAGGCATGCAGGTGCAGCAGGCAGTGAAGAAAGCGAATGGTATGTTAGCATTCATAGCAAAAGGATTTGAGTATAGGAGCAGGGAGGTTCTACTGCAGTTGTACAGGGCCTTGGTGAGACCACACCTGGAGTATTGCGTACAGTTTTGGTCTCCAAATCTGAGAAAGGACATTATAGCCATAGAGGGAGTGCAGAGAAGGTTCTCCAGACTGATTCCTGGGATGTCAGGACTTTCATATGAAGAAAGACTGGATGGACTCGGCTTATAATCGCTAGAATTTAGGAGATTGAGAGGGGATCTTATAGAAACTTACAAAATACTGAACCCCCAATACGGGGTTGGACAGGCTAGATGCAGGAAGATTGTTCCAGATGTTGGGGAAGTCCAGGACAAGGGGTCACAGCTTAAGGATAAGGGGGAAATTCTTTAAGACCAAGATGAGAAAAAACGTTTTCACACAGAGAGTGGTGAATCTCTGGAACTCTCTGCCACAGAGGGTAGTTGAGGCCAGTTCATTGGCTATATTTAAGAGGGAGTTAGATGTGGCCCTTGTGGCTAAAGGGATCAGGGGGTATGGAGAGAAGGCAGGTACGGGATACTGAGTTGGATGATCAGCCATGATCATATTGAATGGCGGTGCAGGCTCGAAGGGCCGAATGGCCTACTCCTGCACCTATTTTCTATGTATCTATATGTATGTACCTCCCACTCCCCTGACATCAGTCTGAAGAAGGATCTCGATCCAAAACATCACCCATTCCTACTCTCCAGAAATGCTGCCTGTCCCGCTGAGTTACTCCAACATTTTGAGTCTATCTTCGATTTAAACCAACATCTGGAGTTCCTTCATACACATTGGGTCATAGCAGATCAGCCCAGGTAACCCCAGGTCACAGCAGGTCAAGGCAGATTAACGCAGGTAACCCAGTGTCACAGCGGATGAGCGCAGGTCACAGCAGCTCAGCCCAGGGATCCCAGGTTAGCCCAGCAAACACTGGGCACAGCGAGTCAGTCCAAGTAATTCTGGATCACAGCAGGCCAGCCCAGGTAACCCTGGGTCAGCCCAGGTAACAGCGGGTCAGCTAGGTTACTCTCAGTCTCAGCGGATCAGATGTCAAACATGATTTCCCTTTGTAAGTGTATATTGACTCTGTTTAGTCACATATTATTTCCTAAGTGCCGTGCTATCACTTTATTGTAAATTTTAACATTTTCCCAACTACTGGTGTCAGTAATTGGACACCTGTGGCGGCACCTGATAGCAACCCAAGGTCACGACGAACCATCGGCTCTAGAGGGCGGCGTCTTGGTGGGGGAGGCGCGAGTCACGGGGTCGTTATCTGAGTTGTTATTTAAGGCCGGGCAACGCCCGTGTCAGCTGAGGAGTAGGGAGATGTATGCAGAAGATTAAACACGTCTAGAGCACACAACCTGTGTCCGACTAGTTTTTGGCTGGACTCCTGCCAGTCCCCGCCACACACCATTCATTTACAATCTATAGTAATAATTTGCTTGATGAATTAACTTGATTGAAATACAGACTACTCATTCAAGTTTAAAAGAATGACTGGTGATCTTATTAAAACAACTTATTAGTAAAATTCTAAGGGATGGATACTGTGAGAATGTTTCCCCTTGTGAAATTATCAAACTTTCCTCTCAAAGGGTTCTGAATCTTTCATCTCCCTGTTACCTTCAGGTAGAAGGTACAGGAGCCTGAAGACTGCAACGACCAGGTTCAGGAATAGCTACTTCCCCACAGCCATCAGGCTATTAAACTTGGCTCGGACAAAACTCTGAACATTAATAGCCCATTATCTGTTATTTGCACTTTATCAGTTTATTTATTCATGTGTGCATATATTTATATAATGGTATATGGACACACTGATCTGTTTTGTAGTCAATGCCTACTATGTTCTGTTGTGCTGAAGCAAAGCAAGAATTTCATTGTTCTATCAGGGACTCATGACAATAAACTCTCTTGAATCTCTTGAAATTCTCTTCCTCAGATAGCTGTGGTGGTGGAGATTGACAAATATTTACACCACAAGAGAGGCAAGAGATATTCCAAGAGAGCAATAAAGGGCCTGTCGCACGAGCATGCGACTGCATGCGGCAAGCGCGACCTAACGTGGTCGCTTGAGCCGTACGGCCTCGCGGGGCCGGTCCCACTTCGATCACCGGAGCTGTATGGAGTTGTGCGAAGCTGGTCCCGACATCGCGCGGAGCTCCGAAAAACTGACTGTTCAAAAATTCCGCTCGGCAACGGCCTGCCGGCCCGCAGCCGCCTCGACGGGCGTGCGCAGTGTCTCGACGCCGTACGCAGCGTCTTGACGCCGTACGTCACGCGCGAACTTCCCGTGGACTTCGCTCGAACTTCACGTAACTCACTCGACCTCCGCGTGGCCCCCGCTTCTGGTTTGGTCGCGCTCGCCGCATGCAGTCGCATGCTGGTGGGACCGGCCCTGTACGGGGATCACTCGACCTCCGCGAGGCCCCCGCTTCCGGTTTGGTCGCGCTTGCCGCATGCAGTCGCATGCTCGTGGAACAGGCCCTTTAGTGTGTTGGGGCTGGGATGGGTCATCCATAATTTTATTAAATGGTCAGGCAGATGTGAGGGGCAGATTGGCCGGCTCCTATTACTATCTTCTTTATTCAGCATGAACGTAGTTGGAGCTGATTACTTAATTGGACTACATGCTGTTTGCATTCCCAGCCTGCTCTCTGAGGAGTGGCTTTGCTGAAGGTCATGTGTCACCAAGCAGCTAAATATACAGCAGGCAGATTGCCAGAGCCATGAGAGGACTGGAGTGAGGGGAAAAGCGAGGTGCCTACAGAGCGTGGTTTCAAGAATAATCAGGAATACTGATGAACAGGTACAAATATTGAGCTGCTCTGGTTCTCTATAATTCAGTCACTGAAAAGCATCCCAGACATTTGAAAAGAACAGCTGTGGCCTGAAACTAAACTTGTCCCCGAATGTTTGGTGTATATACCATACTATTTTTAAGCTTTGGAGACCAATTTCTGTTACCAGAAAGTTGCTTTTTGTGATTTAAGAAGCAGATTCTTTAACAGAAGTTTCTGAACATTTTTGCTATGCAGTTGCCTTTTGTGAATCATTGTTTGAACACATCCTTGAATGTTTTCTACCCGCCACCCAGTAACTTTCCCCATGAAGGAGCTCGGAATAGACTGTCTTCTGTTTCGGGCAATGACATAGCCCATCAAAAATAACCAACAGTGTGTAAGGACAACCTTGCTGCTGGGGCAGAGATCACTTGCTTGGCAGAGATCACAAGCTTGGCAGAGATCATTAACCTTGCTTCCCTTGCCCTTCCAGTAAATTTGGTGGACTTTGCAGTATTATTAGTATTTTTCCAGTGTCTTAGCATCTCAATGTATTCTATGTATAGACAATTTTCACAATCTGGGAACCAATATGATGGAATTTTAATAAATCTCTACAATAATCGATCCACAATTTATTAGGAATGAACTGTGACAGCTGATAGGTTAGGAATTTGTTTCTGATTTCATCTGGTTTTTTATTTCTGCCCTCTATAAGATCACAGGGCAAGTGAATTCAGTGTGAAACCACCGGTTCTTCCTGCACACGTGAAGACAATGAAGAACCAGGAAACACCACATGTGCCTGGTGGTCTGGAACCAGTGATAGAGAGTCACAAAGAGCTGGGCACAGGCAAGGAACCTTCACCCTCCCAAGGGGCAGAGGAGGGAGGAGGTGCGGAGGCTGCAGAACCTGAAGGATTCCGGTTCTATCATATGGACCTCTATGAACCTTGGGAACGCTTGAAGATTTTTGCAGACAAACAATCAACATCCAAAGTGGCAGCCCTGCAGGATACATCGCAAGGTATCCTGCATATTGAGGAGCAGCTTGTAGCAGAGGGACTCCCTGTGGATCTGCTGAGCCATGACATCTACAGAGAGGACCCTGGCTGTTTGTCTTTTCCAGAAGCAGAGTCTGGTACTTGTCGGAACCTAATGGAATTTGCCAACATCCTCCCTTTGCAAAAGCAGTTTGATCCCTTCCAGCAAATTGTGGATTACTCAGAAAGCGCAAGTCAGTGCAGCGAAGGGCTCTTCAGCCCAATATCAGAGCAAAGCATTTTTGAAGAGTCTGAGACAGAGGGTACCACAACCAAGTTGGGAGATGATGTGGAAGAGAGCGTCAGAGATCTCAGAAGCCCGAGAAGCAACCCTTCCAAGGAGACAGAACTGGAGCCAGATGACCAGGAGACTGACCAGGACACAACCCCGGATGTTTATTGTCAGTCATGTGATCTTCCAATTCCCGCTTTTGAGAAGCTCTTTGGATTCCATAAACATCACAGTGTGATCCCATTAGCAGAGGCCGCAGTCGTTGCCAAGGTACGTATGACAAACCAATTCCACGATGCTGAAGAGCAGAGACCTCAGAGCTCTGCAACGGCTGAGGATGTTGCTGACAAGGCCAGTGATTGTTGGCTGTAGCTCTTTCCCTGGGAAGAGAAGTGTAGGGGGATGCTGCCCACTCTAGCCAATCCAGTCCATGTGATGTTTTGTGCTTCCACAGTGCTATTGGGTAGGAATAGGATCCCATCCCAGACACCAGAACCAGACACAAGATGAGGAAATACAAGAAAAGATTGCACATATTCTGCAGATTATGCAACACAGGTGGAGAGAGAAAAAAAAGTTAACGTTTCACTTTGATGGCCTTCTATCAGAACAAGATGAGGAAATACTTGATCTTTAATTAAGTGGATGGGATTGAGATGAGCTGCCACATGGTGTGGTGGATCCAGATCCAGTAATGGTCCAGGGATGGGGAGTTGGGCAAACTAGATTACTTCTAAAGAGCCACTTAGCATTGATGGGGCTCCTTCAGCACAGAATCCACTGATCCACTGATTTCACAATTAACATTTTGAACCCTGACTTATTCAGAGTTTTGTGGCTTTTTCCCCAGCTCGAGTGTCAGAACAATCTGAAGAAGTTGGAGCAGCAACTGATACAGATGGAGACATTTTCTAACCACCTGCAGGAAATCTTTGTCACTGTTGAAGTAAGAGTTTTGATTTTTTCCTGCTTCCAGTGTTCACAGTTTGCTCAACATTTCATCAACAGCTTCACCTTGATGTTACGTTGCCGTATCTGTCACATTTTCCATTTCACTATTGTACATAGCAGGAAGGATGTACCCGTCTTTCCAATGAGATGATAAACTGTGTAATAAGTCCCCCCTCTTAACTCTGACCTTCTCGTTCTAGATTCTCTTATCTTTCAAACTGTTTCAATGTGGTCACCGCATTCTTCTAAATTCCAGACAATGTCGGCCCATTGGCCTCAGCTTCTCCTCAGCGAATCTCCTTTTATTCCAGCAGCCACCTGATAAATGAAGCTTACACATAGCCAATAACTTACCGCATGCTCTTTCCTTCATATGGAAATCACAGGGTTATGAACGCAGCCTTGCCCATCATGGAAACCAGCCTCCCCACCATCAATTTCATCCACACTTCATACTCTCCCTTGAGAGCTGCCAACAAGTCAAGGACCACTCGCACCCTGGCCATTTCTCCCCTTCCCCATTAGGCAGAAGTTACAAAAGTTTGAAAGCTTGTACACACCTGACATGTGGGAATTCTTTAAAGGACCAGCAGATTCCTGTGAGGATGAAAGACGATGATGTCAAGGTTTGGGAACCTTGGATGACAAGATTCAAAAACAACTTCTTTCCCTCGGTTATCAGACTCTTGACTGGACCTCTCATGTGCCAAGGATGAATTCCTGATCACACGATCTTCCTCGTTACGGCATTTACACTATTTTCTCTGCACTTTCTCCATAGCTGTAACACTATATTCAGCAATCTATTTTCCCTCACGCACTACCTTTTCCACTCTGTCTAACTGTGTTGTTACATTTGTGGAGCTATGGACTTGGAGCCCAAGATCTCTCTGTACATGAATGCTGTTAAGGATCATGCCATTAACTGTGTATTACTCCTTACATTTAAAATACTAAAATGCAACACCACACACTTACCTGGGTTAACCTCCATCTGTCATTTCTCCACCCACATCTATAACGGATCTATAACCTGCTGTATTCTTTGACATCCTTCCTCAATGTCCATAACTCTACCACAATTTCTTGCTCCTTTTATATTCCTCAAGGCCTTGTCCGATTTTAGCTTCCTAAACATATGTTTTTTGGGGCTGAATGCGTGAACATATAACCTGTCCACATTCTCCAGAGATGCTTTCTGACTCGCTGAGTTACTCCAGCACTTTGTCTTTTTTTGTAAACCTGCATCTGCAATTCCCTGTATCCGTATATTTCTTGTCATCCATGGTTCCCAAACCATGACATCCTCGTCTTTCATCCTCACGGGAATATGCTGGTCCTGTAAAGAATTCCCACTCGTCAGGTGTGTACTTGCTTTCAAACAGCCTCTCCCAAATCTTCTGCTGGAGTAACTCAGTGGGACAGGCAGCATCTCTGGAGAGAAGGAATGGGTGACGTTTCGGGTCGAGACCCTTCTTCAGACTCGAAACGTCACCCAGTCCTTCTCTCCAGAGATGCTGCCTGTCCCGCTGAGTTACTCCAGCATTTTGTGTCTACCTTCGATTTAAACCAGCATCTGCAGTTCTCCCAATCTTCTTCCCCAGTCTAGTACCTTACAGAAGTCCTATAGAAACAGCATAGAGTTCTGCCTTCGCCAGATATAATCCACATTGCTGGACAAGTCCCAGAGTCCTGCAATAAATAACACATAACATTGATAAAAGAGCAAATTGCCACATTATCTTGTTTGTCTTCTTAATATCAGAGATATTCCCTTTGTTTTACCCATCCTGCTCCCACCTTGTCTGCTGCTGAAAACTATTGAAAACCAATTGGTTTTCTCTCTTTCCCATATCTGGTGAAGTGTTTCAGACCCAAATTGTTCATTTTGATTTTCTTCGCACAGATGCAGGGAGGCTGCCCAATATTTTTGCCATTCGCTGATTTAATCAAAGGCTTTGTAAGTTCAATGATGCACTGATATCTCCATCATTATTGTTAACACCACATTGTGTTTGAACAACAGGAGAACATTGGTAAACAGGAGCACTACCTGGAACTGCAGTACGACGACTTAATGCAGTTCTTAGTTCAGCGTTTCGAGGACAGGAGCCAGGGGCTAGAGGAGGAGAAGAAGCTGAAGCTGGAGAAGTTGTACAATATGCTGGTGAGCTGTGGGCACAGCATGGATGGCTACAAGGAACTGATGGAAGCCACTGACGTGCTCTTCACGACTGAAGACAAGCAAGCTTTCCTGAAGGTGATCTCACAAGCAAAGATGGTGTCTGCGGTTTCTCGAACCCTCATTAGATATTAATAGATCCTCATGCTGGCATTCCTGCTTTCCCAGTACTCATCTTGGATTTTCCTCTGGCAGTCCCACTTTTTCCATTCTCATTCTGCTGTTTTTCCCCTGCATCTCAATGCTGCTCTGGTATTCCAGCAGTACCTCAACCATGATTTACTCCCTACCCTGGTTGCCTTTCACTTTTTTTGCTTAGAAAGTTTCTATCTGTTTCATTCCTTCACCATCTTTAGAGGAAGAGAGTGCCAACGATTCATGACCCTCGGAGAGAAAATGTTGTGCCTCATCTCTGCCTTAAAAGGGCGAGCCTTATTTTATAACAGTGACTCCTAGTTCTGGATTCTCCCACAAGGAAGATCATCCTCTTCACACTGACCCTGTCAGATCTCTCAGGATCTTATTACTTCATTGAGTCATACAATTATATAGAACTGTCCTTGTCAACCAAGTTGCCTGCTTTTGGCCCATATCCCTCCAAACCATGTGCCTGTCCAAATGTCTTTTAAACCTTGTATTTGTACCCTTCACTACCACTTCCTCTAGTAACTCCTTCCACATACCCACCACCCTCTGTTTCAAAAGACTGCCATTCTGGTCCCATTTAAGTCTTTCTCCCTCACCTTAAATCTATGTCCTTTAATTTTAGACGCCCCTTCCCAGGGAAAAAGACTAACCATTCACTTTACTTGTGCCCCTTGTGATTTTATTTACCTCAAAATGGTCACCCCTCAGCCTCCTTCGCTCCAGGGGAAAGAAACCTCAATCAACTCTCCTCTTGCTGTTCTTAACTCTACTGAATATAAGCATAATCTGCCCAACTTTTCCTCATTCAAGCTGCTCATTCCAGGAATGCAGCTAATAAACCTTCTGTGAACTGTATCTCCTTATGACCAGACATGAGGAAATGCACGGACATGCCACTGGTAGTTGTCGGTAGACTACAGCATGGACTGGGAGATTAGATCTGTAAAGTCACAGGTTTAGACAGCACAGAAACTGACCCTTCACCCAACTTGTCCATGCCAATCAAGCTGTCCATCTGAGCCGAAGGTAGACTCAAAATGCTGGAGTAACTCGGCGGGAGAGGCAGCATCTCTGGAGAGAAGTAATGGGTGACGTTTCGGGTCGAGACCCTTCTTCAGACCCGAAACATCACCCATTCCTTCTCTCCAGAGATGCTGCCTGTCCCGCTGAGTAACTCCAGCAGTTTGTGTCTACCTTCGATTTAAACCAGCATCTGCAGTTCTTTCCTACTCCCAATCTTCTTCCCTAGTCTAATACCTTACAGAAGTTCTATAGAAACAGCATAGAGTTCTGCCTTCACTGGATATAATCCACATTGCTGGACAATGTGGAATATCAGAGATATTCACTTTGTTTTACCCATCCTGCTCCCACCTTGTCTGCTGCTGAAAACTATTGAAAACCAACTTATTTTCTCTAATTGAGCCACTTACTTGCCCATATCACTCTAAATCTTTCCTAAGATTAATGATATATATATTGAAGTATCCCACGTTTAGAAGATAATTTAACTTTTTTTGGTAAAAGTAAAGGTTATACATTCTGTGATGAATAATATATCTAATTTCCATTTAATAACAACAGAATGGAGAAACAATCTTGAGCAGGTAACATTGGAATGGATCGCTGTGTTTGTGTCAGTGTAAAATGCTGCACTGTTTTTGTGTTAACACTGGAACCAAACCAGAAAATGTTAGAAACATTCAGCAGATGCGGCAGCATTTATGGAAAGAGAAATAGTTAACATTTCATGTAAGACTCTTCAACCTGAAACAATAACTGTTTCTCTTTCGACTGATGCTGTCTAACCAGATGATTGTTTCTACCTACATGTTTGTATTTTTAATGCAGACTTCATATATCTGCAGATTTTTGCTTTTGCTTAACTCCCCATTGTAGTTGGGTTAAAGCATTTAATGGGTCATCATAACAGTGTTTGTGTGGTTTAGTTTAGAGGTACAGCACGGAAACTGACCCTTCGGCCCACCTGGTCCACACCAACCAGCCATCCCCGCATATTAACACTATTATCAACACTATCGTACACATACTAGGGACAATTTTTACGTACCAAGCCAATTAACCTACATACCTATACATCTTTGGAGTGTGGGAGGAAACCGAAGATCTTGGAGAAAACCCATGCAGGTCACGGGGGAGAACGTACAAACTCTGTACAGACAAGCACCCGTAGTCGGGATCGAACCCGGGTCTCCGCTGCTGCATTCGCTGTAAGGCAGCAACTCTACCGTTGCGCCACTGTGTATTAACACTGTGTATTAATATGTATTAACACTGGAAATGCTCATTGTATGTGTGTGAACAATGAAATGGCCCAGTATGGAAACTGCGTTGGAATTTATGCTCCTAACATTACTGCACCTTTAAAAGCTCGCAGAATTAGAGAAAAATACTAATTCTTATCCTGCCTTTATCTTAAGCAAAAACAAAGTTTTGTGTATTGCTCGAGATTCCAGCATCTTTATTTCCTTGTGCATCCCTCTTGCCTTTATCTTGTTGCTGCTTGTCCTCCTCACCAAAGCCTGGTGTTCACCAAAGCCTGCGCTTTAACCTGTCAGCAGCAATTTCTCCTCAAAGTAGCCTTTTCCAAAATGCAGGTGACAGTGAGTGTCCAGAACTGTACCAGTCCTGTCACCTGAGGCAGACCTCATCTTTAAACCCAACTCATCCCACCTCCTTTGTCCCCAACATATCATGACCCAACATATCACTGCTTCTTCTATAATCCACAGGCTGGAGGAGTTTCTCCAAGAAGACTTGAACCCAGAACTTCCGACCCCACATGAATTTGAGAATTTTCCAACAGATATGGCTGAGGTGCAACGGTTAATAGACTCGATCTGCAGCATCCCAGGTATGTGAGCAATGCATATGTGCACACACACACTCTTCCCATATGCTCACACATACAGATTTCTTACACATATACACACCTACTGCTCACACAACTCCCACACATACACACACACTCCCACTCACAGACAAGCACCCCTCGTGCACACACACACATCCATCCCACCCACACTTACAACCTCCTACACATGCACACGCCTCCCACAGACACACCCAAACATCCACTGAACACAAAGTTAGACACAAAGTGCTGGAGTAACTCAGCGGGTAAGGCAGCATCTGTGGAGGCAAAGGGATGGTTGATGCTTTGGGTGGAGACCCTTCATCAGGACTGAAAGATTAGAGGCGAGGCCACAGCATAAAGAGGTGAGAAGGAGCAGAGTGGCAGGGGTAGACAGGAGATAGATGGAACCAGGCGAGGAGGGAGATGATGGGCAGATGGCGCCAGGTGGTGGAAGGGGAGGGTGGAAACGGAGACAGGTGCTGGAAGGTGATGTGGAAACAAGGCTGATAATGCAGATAGTGAATGGAATAAATAAGGAAGCCACTGTCTCCAGGCTCCACCTCCACCTCCTTTCTCCTCTACATTGGAACACATAATTAATTAAAACCATTGTTAAACAAAATAATACAAACAAATTAATAAGCTTTCCCTTTCCTCTTGATCCTTTGTCCTAGGATCCCGATTGATCACATCCTGATCCAAGACTGAACAGGTGCAGGCAGGTTCCATGAGGTGACTTTCCCATGCGCCACTAGAGAGCCCAATAGTATGGCTCTCATTATTCTGCTCCATGTGGAATCCAGTGGCCAAGAAAACAAACTGGTTCTGCCGTCCCAGTCTGACAGAATTCCCAGCCTCCACATCTGTGTGAGGCTGGGACTTGGTGTGAGTTCGACAGGTCAGCAAGGTGCACCCCACTATGCTCACTTTGTGAGTAAGGCACTTCATTCTGAGACCATTTGAAACGTTCATCCCAGTAGGTTTCTCCAGAACAAACTCTAGCTAATTTCATGGTGCACTAACGAACCCTCCATGCTGTGTGAAGTTATAGGCATCAGTTTGGATTGGATATAATTACATATAATTAGATATAACGAGTTACAGGGAGAAAGTGTCTAATTACAGGTTAATGTGTTACAGGGAAAAAGTATCTGATCATGTTAATGAATAACATGGATAATGTACCCATCATCAGGTTAATGGGTTGAAGGGATAGAGTGTATCCATCATCAAGGTAATGAATGGGAAGTTGAATGTACTCATCACTAATTGCGTGAGTTATATGAAAAGTGTACTTACCACCAGGTTAATGGATTAGAGAGTGTGGTCATAACCAGGTGTGTCTGAGCTCCAGGGAATCTAACACTGGGTTGATGTGCCACAGGAAATGGCGTTGGGTCATTTGATTGTGAAGCTGTGCTCATTACTGACTGGGTATTTCTCTGTGCAGTGCCGTCAGCCCCATCAATGTGTCCCCAGCCTCCTGACACAGCAACCTCCACCTCAGTGAAAGTCCGTTGGAGCCTCTCAGCCGACGATACTGTGGAACATTATCAGTTGTACTACAGAAAATTAGGAGACAACACACAAGATGAGGGGGCTGCAGGTTTGTATTGAGGGCAGTGTGGGAATTAGAGAAATGTGAGTTTTATGAAGTGAACTTTTGATTGCCGACAAATTTTGACAACTGATTTCTGACAAGACAGCTCAAGTTTCAAAGAATAATCTTATTCATCCATAAAAGTCTGAAGGGGATTGACAGGGTGAGTTTGAGAAGCTGTTCCCTCCGGCTGAAGAGCGAGGAGCCTGGGACACTGCCTTGGGATAGCAGTAGCCATAAGAGGAGGAGAGGTTTGGTTGCTCAGTGGATTGGAAATTTCTTCTGGAGAATGAGTAGATTGTTGAGCCACAGAACTATACAGCATGGACACAACATGTCCTTACTGAGCAACCTGCCATTCTGGGCTAGTCCCATTTGCTTGCATTTGGTCAATGTCCCTCTATATCCTTCCTATTCATATACAGTGGCTTGCAAAAGTTTTCATACCCCTTGAACTTTTCCACATTTTGTCACGTTACAACCACAAACGTAAATGTATTTTATTGGGATTTTATGTGATAGACCAACACAAAGTGGTGCATAATTGTGAAGTGGAAGGAAAATGATACATGGTTTTCAAATTTTTTTACAAATAAAAAACTGAAAATTGTGGCATGCAAAAGTATTCAGCCCCCCTGAGTCAATACTTTGTAGAACCACCTTTCACTGCAATTACAGCTGCGTCTTTTGGGGTATGTCTCTACCAGCTTTGCACATCTAGAGACTGAAATTTTTGCCCATTCTTGTTTGCAAAATAGCTCGAGCTCAGTCAGATTGGATGGAGAGCGTCTGTGAACAGCAATTTTCAAGTCTTGCCAGAGATTCTCAATTGGATTTAGGTCTGGACTTTGACTGGGCCATTCTAACACATGAATATGCTTTGATCTAAACCATTCCATTGTAGCTCTGGCTGTATGTTTAGGGTCGTTGTCCTGCTGGAAGGTGAACCTCCGCCCCAGTCTCAAGTCTTTTGCAGACTCTAACAGGTTTTCTTCCAAGATTGCCCTGTATTTGGCTCCATCCATCTTCCCATCAACTCTGACCAGCTTCCCTGTCCCTGCTGAAGAAAAGCATCCCCACAGCATGATGCTGCCACCACCATGTTTCACAGTGGGGATGGTGTGTTCAGGGTGATGTGCAGTGTTAGTTTTCCGCCCCACATAGCGTTTTGCATTTAGGCCAAAAACTTCAATTTTGGTCTCATCTGACCAGAGCACCTTCCTCCACATGTTTGCTGTGTCCCCCACATGGCTTGTGGCAAACTGCAAACGGGACTTCTTATGGCTTTTTTTCAACAATGGCTTTCTTCTTGCCACTCATCCATAAAGGCCCGATTTGTGGAGTGCACGACTAATAGTTGTCCTGTGGACAGATTCTCCCACCTGAGCTGTGGATCTCTGCAGCTCCTCCAGAGTTACCATGGGCCTCTTGGCTGCTTCTCTGATCAATGCTCTCCTTGCCCGGCCTGTCAGTTTAGGTGGACGGCCATGTCTTGGTATGTTTGCAGTTGTGCCATACTCTTCCCATTTTCGGATGATGGATTTATACTGAGATTAGATTACACACAAGTGGACTCTATTTACTAATTAGGTGACTTCTGAAGGCAATTGGTTGCACTGGATTTTATTTAGGGGTATTAGAGTAAAGTGGGCTGAATACTTTTGCACGCCACACTTTTCAGTTTTTTATTTGTAAAAAAATTTGAAAACGATGTATCATTTTCCTTCCACTTCACAAATATGCGCCACTTTGTGTTGGTCTATCACATGAAATCCCAATAAAATACATTTACGTTTGTGGTTGTAACGTGACAAAATGTGGAAAAGTTCAAGGGGTACGAATACTTTTGCAAGCCACTGTATCTGTCTGAATGTCTTTTGAAAGCTGTACTTGTATCCACTTTTGTAACAACTTCTTTCCAGATACAGACCATCCTCTGAGTGAAATGGTTGCCCCTGAGGTCCCTCTTAAATCTCTCCCCTCTCACCTTAAGCCTACGCTCTCCTGTTTGAGAATCCTCTACCCTGGGAAAAGGTGTGAGTTTACTTTATTCATTGTCCTCATACTTTTGTATTCTTCACTAAATGTCAGCCTTTACCTTACTATGCTCCAAGTAAAAGATCCCAACCTATTCAGCCTCTCCCTACAACTCCCTCTGAGCCTGCAAGTCCTGGTAAAATGATGGTGAATCTCTTCTGCACCCTTTCCAACGTAATGACATCTTTACTATAGCTGGGTGACCAGAACTGCACACAGTACTCCAAGTGTAGACTCACCAATGACTTGCACAGCTTCCTGATGTCCCAACTTTTGTACTTAATGCCCCATCCCAATGAAGGCAAGCGTGCCAAACACCTTTCTCATGACCCAGTCCACCTGAATCACCACCTTCAGGGAAGCAGGCAACACACTTCCAGGCTCTACCATTGACTGTGTAAGCCCAGCCTTTGGTATGACACACCAAAATGCAACACTTCATACGTGTTATATAATGACACTTTTGATACAACACAATTGTAGGCATAGGGTCAGTCACAATCTTAATGAATGCAGACCAAGCTCAAAGGACTACTCCTTAGCTTGCTCCTAGTCCTATTTCTTGTTCCTTGTTCCAGTAATGTGGAGTTCTCTTGCCTTCTTGCACTCATTGGCCTTATTCTAAGTGGCCACTCAGGCACAGCTATATTGACATTGCCACCTTCTGCAGGAGAGAGGTCAGGGGAGAGTGGGCTTGGGGTTGGAGGAGGGGCTCAGGGACAAAGGTGACGGTTGAGAACAGAATTTACTCTGCAGCACCAGCCATCCCAAATTCCTCGTGCGCTATCTGGGACTCAGCAGAATCTTGTCTCCTGTCCATGCATGAACCCACATATGAAATTTCTTGGTATTAATTCTTCGACGGGTTGTTTCATGGAGCATATAGCACAGATATGGGCCCTGTCAGCCCACCTCATTTATTGCAAACCCATCCATGCCAGCATTATAGCACTGTCCTTGATTCAGTTCGGCCCAGCTAACCAAAGTCTGTTCTCTCAGATGCGTCGCTGAGTGTGAAGGAAATGTTCTGTACCGTGAGGAACCTGCAGACTGGCTCCATGTACGAGTTTTGGGTCACAGCCACCAACTCTGCCGGTACAAGTGACGGCAGTGACCGTGCGGTGTTTACGACAGGTAACGTACTGGACGTGCCTCAGGCTGTGATCGGGCGGGCCATCGATGGGGAGGTCACTGACGCACTCAGTTCATGCCTGTAATCCATTCAGGTTTTGTGTAGGCACCAAAGTGTTCAGAAGAACAGAAAGTGGTGTGGAACTGTTGGCACAAAGCCAGTAGCCCCGTCTGCAGCATTCAATGCACCAGACCAGACACCACACACCGGACTGGACATCATATTAGACACGAGACAACACGCCAAACACAAAATTAGAAACCAAAAAATGCACCAGTGTAGACATCAGCCAACATAATGGCAGACTAGATGCCAGACACCAGACTACATCAGACACTGTGCTAGACACCAGACACCTGTCTACACACTAACAGATACCAGCAGCACCACCATTTGCCCAGGGGATGGTGGAGCTTGCTTGGTTTTGCTGCCATTTGCATTTTAATAGTGATTGGGGCTGGATGTGATCATTAGGCAACAGGCAGGAACCCACTGTCCTGCTGAAGCTGCTGCCATAGACATATCCAGGCCCAACAGGAAAGGAAGGCCATTCTCCCAGGAACATGGAGAAAGCTGTCCACTTGCCCAGCATGGTCGCAGGTGTAGATCCATAGCCGGCAATGGCTGAGCTGGAAGGTGGGAGCCCAGCCTGACACCAAAACCTCACCTTGCCTGTTTCTCAGTTCCAGCACCTCCGAGGATCAGCAGCAGAGCGGTGGCGGTGTGCCAGACTGCAGTGTTCATGGAGTGGGAGGCCGGGAGCAGCCGACCACCGCAGTCCTACGCCCTGGATTTCTGCCAAGTCTGCAGTGGCTGTGATTGGACAGAATCACTCACAGAGTAAGTGGAGGCCAGGCCGTGAGAGGGAATCTGGGGTGAACACTGCTGTCAGTAAACCCAGGATCTGTCCACCTCCCAGCAATAATACGATCTGCTGGAGGAACTCAGCGAGTCCAGCAGCATTTGAGGAAGGAAGGAATTGTCATAGTGCATGGACACCAAAGTCCTCTGAACAACAACATCTTTCAAACTCTCACATTTAGTGTCCTTGGCACTTCACTCTTCAGCTGGAGGGAACAGCCTCTCTGACTCTGTCAATCTGCTTTAGTGTTTTATGGATGAACAAGATTATTCTTTGAAACTATAGTTTTGCTATTAAGTGGGTCCTAATATTTTTCCATATTATATTTCTTCAATAATTTTTATTATTGCTAAGTTCTCCATTATTCTAGGTTCGTTTTCAGTTTCTCTGCTATTTTCGTAAAATGTCTCCTGCCGCAGGGGCAGAGTAACTTTTGCTCATCTTTTGCTTTCAATGCATGAATAGGAGCTAATTTAGCAACTATGTAGGCATTTTGCTTTGATCAAATACCAACTAACTGTGCTTGACAGCCAAGGTTGGTCCACATCCAGTTTGGAGTATTTTGTATAATCATTTATAAATAAGTCATTGCTTCTAAACTGTCATACCTTTGATCATAGTTCCAATCTACCTATCATCATCTTGCACTTCATGCCTTCACTATTTGCTTTATTCAAACTTAACAGCCTGGTTTCAAATTGAGCTAAATCATTTTCTGTCTGCGAAACATCACCTATTCCTTCTCTCCAGAGATGCTGCTTGTCCCGTTGAGTTACTCCAGCATTTTGTATCTATCCTAAATAATTTTTAATCCTGATATAAAATTCTGATCGCTGTTTGTAAAGGGCAACTTCACTGCTGGATGTTGATTTTGGCCTGAACTCAGTGACAGGTTGGATTCTGAAGTCACTCTCCCCATCATTAAGCGGTCGCTACTCGGGTTTGGACCTGTGACCAATACTTTGGGGAGCAATGCCGAGAAAGTAGCAATAGTATGGACAGTCAACATGGAATTATGAAGGAAAATTGTGATTGACACGTCTGTTACAATTTTTGACATAACGAGCAGTACATGCAAGAACAATCCAGTTGATGTGGTGTATTCAGACTTTCAAAATGCCTTCAAGGTGCTAGAGAAAGGATTGTGAAACAAAATGAGTGCCTACTATTGTGGCAATGTATTGACACGGATTGAGGATTGGTTAATTAAGCAATTGGTTAGGAAAGCAGAGTAGGATGGACTGTAACCAGGGATTGATTGATTGTGCACAATCATTTTAGCAATGATTTTACTGATTCGCAGTAAAGTGTGAACATAGAACAGTAAAGCACAGGAATAGGCCTTCAGCAGACAATGGCTGGGCTGACCTTGATGTCAATTTACTCTGCACATCTGCCTGTACATGGTCCGTATCCCTCCATTCCTTGCCTCTACATACCTCTAAAACATTGCTGCTGTGCTATCGTACGTGAGCGAAACCAAGGGATTTATTCTGATCCAAGGTTCAACGGGTTTGACAGGGTAAGTATAGGATTGATAATTAGGTGGCCTAGAATGGGGTTACACATTCAGCATCAAGGGGTTAGCCATTCAGGACAGTTTAAAAAGTCTTTTCATCCAGAGGGCCGTGTGGCTGAATCTCAGTACATTCAAGGCAGAGATTGAGAGATTTTTGGATGTTAAAGGAAGTGAGTGACTAGGATGTGTGGGGCAGTGATGCTCAGCCCTGTTCTCACTGAATGGTACAGCAAGCACGAGGAGCCGAATGGCCTGCTCTTGCTTCTGTTTCTTATGTTATTTGTTGACCCTTTGTAAAACTTCGGGCAATTTTATCTACAGTATTAGTCTTTAATTGTTCCTGTTTTCAAATTCTAGATCTGTGACTGGGATAAGTTCATGTAAAGCATTAATTGAACTGGAGCCCAGTGAAAACTACATCTTCTACCTCAGAGCAGTAAATGGAGGAGGCAGCAGTGAGAGGAGTGTGGCCATAACCGTTCGAACAACAGGTGAGCATCTCAAGGCCACTCCTGGAGTCACATCCATAGAATGAATCTGTTCCAGCAAACAAACAGTCCTTGCCATTCCCATTGTATTATTGTCATTGAAAGCCAAGGTACCGTTCGAACCATGTGGAGACTGGAATCTAAGATAATGTTTCTGCGACAGGTACACAGCTTTATCTGATGGAGCAGACTGCGCACCTCTCACTCTCAATCTTGCAGGACGGACTGACCATAGTTTATAATGAAGAAAGTCCGCTCAAAGACCCTCCCACAATCCATGACAGGTTCACCAGGTGAGTCGTGAATCAGATGGGAACAGTAGATGTTGAAGTGAGAGATTGTAGATGTGAGCGAAGACTGAACTCCTTCATGGATACTATCCAGGGCAGATGCTTTCCCAGTTTATCGTCGTGAAAGTAGATCTGACTTCTGCCATGTATGGGACAGAGTCAGCTGGGGACATGCCTTGGAACTTTGTTTATCTGTTCATAATGGACAGATTGGGACGGTTGGCTAGATGGCTGTTGGGAAGATGGCTCGAAGGGGAGGCTGGTTTGAGGTAGTGTAGTGCATTACCATGTATGAGCAGCCCACTGACCAGTCCGTAGAACAGTCCTGGCAGTGTTGGACACAGACATGGGAATGCCACTTTGTGATGGTGGAACACACAGGTTCCAAGTGGATGTGAACATCTGTAGCTGGTCTTTTGGGAATGGAGAAGGTTCCTGCAGTTGGTGCCTTTGACCGATTGTCCCAGGAGGCCACTCCTGATTGCCCTCTGGGTCCCGTCAGTGGTCACACAGCTGTGGGCAGAAGAGAGTCTGACCACGCCTCTGCTCTCACCCCTAGTTCTGCCACCATCATGGCACAGTTGGTGCCAGTTCGAGGAAGGCATTATTGGGAGGTGGATGTGGCTGAGGACACGGAGTACAGGGTTGGCATCGCCTGCACGGACACCCCACGGGATGCTCACTTTGGCTCTAACATCACCTCCTGGTGCATGCGACACATCCTCACCTCATCCAGGTAAGTGATGAGCTGCACGTCACTCGGCTCAGAGACAGGAAGCCCACGAACAGCACAATCAGTTCTTAACAGTCCACTGTATAAAACATCCCACTCACTCCTGGGAACCTCTGGCCCATACTTGCCCAGAGTGAAGGAGCAGCAATTGCGTGGCACTGGAGGACTTCAGACCATGCACTGCAAGCTCAGTGTGTGGCAGTAGCTCTTTGCTTTCCAAGGACCCGCCCAAGCCCTCCTGCCCCAGCTGCGAGAGAATCAGTGGTCCTCATATTGGCCTCAGCAGCAGTTCAGAAGCCTCAGAACCAGTGTGAAATTAGATAATCCTCCATGCTAAGGGATGGCTACAGGAGAAATGGTGCATAAATGTCAAACTCAGAGCATACAGGAATAGGAGGTTGGGGTTGAACAGGAAAACTAACCTCTCTAAGTAGGGAGTGTTTCTTTGGGGTGGAGACAACAGAAGACAGTTTGGGGAAAATCTGACTTCAATTATGAGGGTGTCCCTGTGGAAATTATCTTGAAACTTTGACACCTTCACTGATGTGTTCAGGAGAATGTTTCTTGCTCGAAATTTTGCAAAGCAATGTCTTCGACTGTTGCCCAATACCACCCCTGACAATGAGGTCTCCCAGCATGGCCTTGTTCAATGTGGATCACATCCCTCATTCCAAATATTGATGATAATTCCACCATTGCCACCTGAGAAGAGGATTCAAAAATCTCAAACTCACCATCAAGCTCCTCATCCACTGGGTGACAGTGATCACTGGCCTGCTCTAAGCTTCAGCAGCATATAGCAGGCACCTTGAAACACTGGAGATATATCATTAATATCTTCTTCATAACATCTTCCATATCTGGTGGGAGAGAGAAACCATCACCAGTACTTTCTCCCAACCCAATCATCAGCTTTGAGCCTATGATCATTCACAACCAGTTCTATCAGGGCAAAACATTTCCCCAGCAGAAACATGTACTCAAAACCCTCCAACCTTTCCAGTCACTGGTGGGAATCTCTGGCCTCAGGTTTTCAGATGATACCAACAACTTAGTCCCCACCATAGGCACTGCTATCACAGGAGTAATTGCAGCAACCCCGAAACTAGCTAGCTTCTCCCCACCCCTCCATTCCCTTTTAGGAAGTCTGCAAGTCCCATGTCAGTCCACCCCCTCAGACATAGGGCAAATTATTGAGTGCAAGGAACTGCCAGAGGAGGTATCACGAGCTCCAGGCACTCATGTGTTTACCTCGTCATAGAGTCATAGAGTGATACCGTGTGGAAACAGGCCCTTCAGCCCAACTTGCCCACACTGGCCAACATGTCCCAGCTACACTAGTCGCACCTGCCTGCGCTTGGTCCATATCCCTCCAAACTTGTCCAATCCATGTACCTGTCTGACTGTTTCTTAAATGTTGCGATAGTCCCCGCCTCAACTACCTCATGTGGCATCTTGTTCCATACACCCACCACCCTTTGTGTGAAAAAGTTACCACTCAGATTCCTATTAAATCTTTTCCCCTTCACCTGAACCTATGTCCTCTGGTCCTCTACTCCCCTACTCTGGGCAAGAGATTCTTTGCATCTACCCGATCTATTCGTCTCATGATTTTTTTACACCTCTAGAAGATCACCCCTCATCCTCCTGCGCTTCAAGGAATCGAAACCCAGCCTACTCAACCTCTCCCTATTGCTCAAACCCTCTAGTCCTGGCAACATCCTCGTAAATCTTCTCTGAAACCCTTTCAAACTTGACTATATCTTTCCTATAACATGGTGCCCAGAACTGAACACAATACTCTAAATGTGATCTCGCCAACGTCTTATACAACTGCAACATGACCTCCCAACTTCTATACTCGTGAGGAATTTGGAAATATCTGGCATGTTAGGAATAGGAAGTCATTTTATTTCTGTTGATCTCCACACAGTAGTAACTTAAACTTTCTTCCACAATTTCAGTTCAGGCTTATCCATCCTCCTATGCAGCAACAGCCAGTGCAGGGATTGCAGTCCCCTTGTCTAAAACTGCCCAATATTAGCAACCGTGAGGTACGACTGTTGTCTCTGAGTTGAGTGTGTGGAGTTGAGTGTGAGTAGTGTGAGGTCCGAGCTGGGGGGGTTGTGCAAGCAGGGTGGATGTGAGCAGTGTGGGTGTAAACATGGTGAGTGGGAGTGGGGTATGAGCTCCACGGATGGGAATTAAGTGAGTGTGAACTGTTAGCTGCTGCAGTCTTGTACGTGATATTTCTTACTCTTTTAACTCTGCAGGAGTAAATTTGAATTCCTTCACAAAGGGCTGACTCCAGACTTGAGAATCACTATCACACCAACCAGAATTGGAATTCTCCTGGACTACGACACAGGAAAACTTTCCTTCTTCAATGTCGACATCTGTCAGCTCCTCTTCACCTTTTCACAGCAATTTCAGAATCTGGTCAATCCCTGTTTTGCTTTGGAAAGTTATGGCATTTTAAAAGTCAGTCATAATATTCCCTTCCCCGAGTTTACAAAACTACTGTGACATAATCCCGTTTCAGCCGCAGGTGCAATGTTGGGTTTTAGTTGAAAGGAAAGCCTTCTTTAAAAATGCAAGTCTTTTCAATTTTTGCAACTGAGCCTCTTCCTTGTACAGAGGCTGAGACCCGAGTCACCACCAGAGGTGCTCATTCACCACAAGAACCCAGTGAACTGCACTTCCCAGCTGCTGAAAATAAATTGCACTCCTCTCCGTCGCTAATATTTTCTTTAATGTTGCTGCTCAGCTTGCCCAACTGCTAAGCAGTCCCATCACAATGCTAACACATAGAGGATTGGGTAACCAACAATGGGAATTGTCACAATTTAAATCCTGCTCCAGCAAATGAGTTGGGTGTATGGCTGACCACCCAGTCGGTTTATGAACGACAACAATCACAACTCACTATTGGAGCTACAGCAAAGTCTCTAAAAAAGCAGGTTTACTTCTGCTGAGTGTCATGTAACGATAAAGATGTACAAATTCAGCCCTAGTAATTCACAGCAGTATCCAATTGCAATGGACAGGATTATTCCAATCATTTCCTCACTATCTGTGAATCCTGGTAATATTATGTGGGGAATGCAGGCTGGAAATTTGAGGTGTGTAGAAATATTGAAATGCTGATTAAAAATAAATCAGCAACTTAGCAATGAACCAAATCTGATTTATTAAACTGGGGCAAGTGTTCACATTGGGACCTTTAGAAAGGGAATGTTGCTGATATTTCAGAGATCAGGCCATTTTGATGAAAGGTCATATAGCTGAAACATTAACTGTTTCTCACACCCCAGAGGGTCCCTGACCTGCTGAGTGTTATTAATGGTTGGTATCTGGAACACGGTGCCAGGAAGTGGTGAAATCAGATATGACCACTACGTTTAAGTGGCATTTAGACAGGACCTTTAACAGGCAAGCCTGAGAGGGATATGAACTGGGATTGGTGTAGATGGGTAAAAACGTCAACATGGAGTGAACAGAAAGGGCCATTGTGCTGTATAACTGATTCAATGACCTCCTGTCAGCATAAGCTCGAAGGTTGGGATGTTGGCTGATGACTTCACAATGGTCATTTCTATTTGCAGCTCCTTAGCAAATGGAATAGGAATACTTTATTATCACACGTGACTAGGCACAGTGAGATTCTTTGCTTGCATACACAATGTATACAAATAGCAGCCACCTACGGCGCTGACAAAGTTACAAAGCACGCCGGCTCCCACTTTTGACCCCCACCTCTCACACGGCGGTTCCCCCAGGCCGGGTCTTCCATTGTTCTTCCCCCTCCTCACCGTGGTCCTCCATGCTCGCATCGCTGCTACCGTGAAGCTTCACTATCGCCGAGGTCCCCTAGTCACGAGGCCTCACCGCTGTCAACGCCCCACTTCACGCCTCCATGGTACCGACCAGGGTCCCAGCCACTTCGCCCGACCGGGGCTTCTACCCGCAAGGCCCTGGATTAAGGCCTCCGGCCGCGTTCCCAGTCCACAGCCGCGGCCTGTGGGGAAGCCTTGAATGAAACATTGAAAATAGATGCAGGAGGAGGCCATTTGGCCCTACGAGCCTGCATCACCATTCATTGTGATCATGGCTGATCATCCACAATCAGTAACCCGTGCCTGCCTTCTCCCCATATCCCTTGATTCCACTAGCCCCGAACAGAGCAAAAATAGAGAGTAAAAGACAAATTAAAGAAAAAGAATGAGCATATTAGCAAGAAACTGCACACAAAAAAATACTGCACAGTATACAAGTCCTCAAAGTCAAGAACAGGAAAATTATATTCAATAAAGAAAAAGTGGAGGCATTAAACAAATGTCTTGCCCTTTGCTAGAGAAGTCCAGAAACTGATAGGGAGCTGGGTGCACACTGGAGCCACCAACAACCAGATTGTGATCTATTGCTTGGAAATTCGGCACTGCCCGTCTCCTTTTCGACAAGACTTTATAAATATGGACTTTTAGATCAGTATTTTAATGTTTCTGATCATGCAGTAGAACATTTTCTGGAAATAAACAACTGACGTTACAGTGAGAGTTTCAGATGACAAGGCACAAAGTACCTCAGACTGAGGAACCAGGGCTCAGCTCTGCAATTTTGAGTCAGTCAGTCAACTCACCATTGCCAACCGAGATACCACCCTATGCTAGTACTATTTGCCTGCACTTGGCTCATGTCTGCCTTAGCATGTCCTATCTATGAACCTATCCAAATGTTTTCTAAATGTTGTAATTCTACCCATCTCTACCGCTTTTTCTGGCAGCTCATTCCACCTACCCTCACACTCCATGCAATAAGCTTGCCCTGTGGGCCCATTTAAATCTTTACCCTCTCACCTTCCATTTAAGTTCTCCAGTCCGAGACTCCCAAACCTAGGAAAAAGTTGACCCTCCACCTTACCTGCCAAGATTTCTAAACCTCTAGCATGTCATCCCCTCAGCCTCCTTCACTCAAAGGAAAATAGTCCCAGCACTATCCAATCTCTCTTTATATCTCAAACCTTGCAGTCCCAGCAAAGTTGTTGTGAATCTATTCTGCACTGTCTCTAGCTTAATCACATCCTTCCTACAGTCATTGTTTTGCCCACTTTCCCATTTGATCTAGATTCCAATGTAACCTCACACAACTTTCCCTTTACCTTCCCTCTTGAGAACGTTTTGCAGGTGCTCCGAGAAATCTTAGATCCTGGCAAACAAAGCAGAAACACACCATCCTGGAGTCTCATATTTGGCTACAGTGAGAATACTGAACAGAGGAATCAGATCCTACATTGCAATAAAATCACTTCCCTGAAAAAGGGTCCTGACCCGAAACATCGCCAGCGTCTGGTACAACGGCAGCTAGCTGTATCTTTAGGAAGTTCACAGTTTGAAGCTGATAATGACTTGATGACAAACTTTGGTTATTGCACTTTGAGCGGTTATGAAGGAGGACATTGCATTGGAAAAAACAAAGACAAGGGCAGGAAATGCTGGTAAATATTTCATTACCTAAAAAGTTAAAAATACCTAAAGGACACAATATAAATTGTTTACTCCTCTCATCTAGACTAAAATGCATTAATAAATTGTGAATAAGGCAGAATTGGGAGACATTGCTGCCAGGGAAAGGTGGTGGCACATAACTCAGTGTGAAAGACATGACTTGAGGCATGGGTGCTGTGGCTGATTTATAACAAGTTAAGAGGAAAAGGGTCATAGAGTGATACAGTCTAACTTCAGCCCAACTTGCCCACACCAGCCAACATGTCCCAGCTACACTAGTCTCACTGGCCCGTGTTTGGTCCATATCCCTGTAAACCTGTCCTGTTCATGTACCAGCCTAACTGTTTCTTAAATGTTGGGATAGTCGCTGCCTCAACTATTTCCAAAGGAACTCTATCAATGCTTGGAAAATGTTGAGTTTCAAGCACAATACAGATACTAACTCCCAGAAACAAACAGCTAAGCACAGATCTTCCTACACCGTGCCATGAAAAGGCTGCTGCTTTGATATTCTGCAGATCCATTGGGGAAAATACGAGGTCTGTACGTTAACGCATCAAAATCATGTCAATTTATGTTATTTGATAGAATGCTTTGGCTCTTTTAGTTATATAAATCCATAGAAAATATTATACATCTAACAAAATAAATAAAGATTATCTAAATCATAATAGTTAATGATCACATTGGAAAAGTTTCCTTTAAAACATTTATCCCGAGGTTCATATATATATACTTTTTACAAACTATAAACTTATCAGTAGTGCTCAGAAATGAGGGAGTGCTTCTTCCTACGATCCGAAAAACAAGCAGGATACGGTTCCCTACACATCTAGGTCTCTGACGACATTTTGCATTCCTCAGTGGCACAGTCTTGTTTAGTGCAGGTGATCAGACAACCTTTGACCCAATGGGTTGTGACAAGACCAGAGGTAGCCAGCACAGGAAGGAGGTGAGACAGACTGAACTTTGAAAATTGTGCAGCATATTTCTGCAGCAGTTGGTTTGATTTCTTCATTCTTGCTTGACAACTTGACACTGGCATGAGTGCTAATCCACAGTAAGAATCACAGCTGAGTAGGAGTGTGCATCCCTGCTATCCAAGTCTCTCTAGGAGGACCATTCTGGACAAGTCAGAGCAGAATGACAACTCATGGCCTAGTCACTGCTGACAGGAGGATGGAAAATAGTCAGTTATTTTCACTCAGTTTCTTCCAGTATTCAAAGTTCTTCTCTAGGTGTTTTATCAGGTTAGGCAGGTCAGCAAACTCTGCAGGCAGAGAGAGACAAGGTCAGGCAGTGATGGCCAGGACAAAGCTAGGTATGTACAATAAACAGCTCAGCGTTAACCTAAGATGAAGAGGCTGCAGAGAGTACACTGTCACATGGAGACATCCCAAAGTAGGCACCAAAAGTTCTCGGTGATCACTAATAAATGGAAGATTGAATACAGAGGCACAGCCTCAGCCAAACAGTGGAGTGTGGGATGGGGTGAAGGTCCTACCAATCTGGCAGAAACACATCCAACGAGCATCAAAGCACGAGGGAAAAGAGTGAAATGAAATTGGTGATTGGATGAGTTGTGGACATGGAGTGGTGGTGAGGCCAGCATTAGCTGGCTTGGCCTGTTGTTCATCTCATGTTGATAGCTATGTGATGTGTCATGTGCTTTAACAGCGGGTAGTGGCTAGAAGAGCCTGTGACACAAGTCCAGTTACTGCTTGACTGCACACATGCACCTACAGGCTGGAAATAGATTCACTGAACACCAATCTTTGGACAGTGCAAGGCACAGTATACTCTCACGCCATTGTTTGACTCCACCATACTCTCAATGGCTAAATGCATCAGTTGGTGAGAAGTTGTCACGAAGACAAGGTTTTTATCCCATCTTGTCTAGGTGGTCATCTCATAATGGAATGCCTGCAACTAAGAGTGTTTTGAAAGAGGATGGAAGTCAAAGGAAACAAAGGGATGAAATAAGAACACTTGCAAAGGCTTCAAATTGAATAATGGTCAAATACAGCTTGCAAATGATTACATAATTAGATGAAATACAGTAAAGTCTGTTCTGGAAATGTGCAGATACTTACCATCCCAGGTACTGAGCATATCTGTTATAAAATAATCAATGAAAGAGACCTGACTCTTGGGGATGTTGCAGTTCTTTCTGTCAAACAGAGGCATTACCACAGGGAGGCCTTTTTCTTTCTCGTCGTCAGTCTGTGAAAGAGAGACCAGACCATTGAACAAAGGATTAACTAATCTATAATATCTAGTGTGTGAAAGAATACTACGCAGTATGCACAGCATTAATGAGTTCACCAATTGGTTGGAATGTGCCCTGGACCACAGGTTTTCTATATAGGAGTTTGGTACTTGGAGCAGGGAAGTTGGAGGAACAAAAATGAAACATGGCCATGTGAATATACTATCTAGCACACCTCAGGTGGCATGTGATAAAGGATTGCACTGGACTGGGGTATAAAGTCTATATATCCTCTCAAGGCAAGCCAAGGCAACACCTGCAAGTGAGATCAGACAATCTGGTTTGTAAAGACATCCTTTGCTAGTCACAGGATTTTTACTTCTATTTCCAGTAATTAGTTGGAATAAATCTGTCTGGTCATTCGATGAGGCAGCTGCTTCCCTAACAGGAATCTTGTTTTCAAACAAAATAGATCTGAGGGGCTTTCTCTGAACTTGTTCCCCACAGACACAGGAATGGAAAATAAAAACAGTTGAGTCCACAAAATTCCCATATTTCTACAGAGCATCATGCATTGTGCAATTTGTCAGATCGGTTTTGAATCATCTCCTTGCTGTCCTGGTCATAGGCCTTCTTAATTTTCACTTTTTAAAGGACCAGAAAAAAAGCAAATGAAACAACGAAAAGCTTTTGACCTGCAATCTTTTAAAATCACTTACTTCAAGGTGCCTTAAGATATTGTTCATTTTGGCAGGAAAAATAAAATAATGTATTCTAAATGGGCCAGAGTCTGCAGAATTCTGGGTTGCAGAGGGATCTAGGGGTCTTAGAACAACACTTGTAAAAATCAAGAAGTACATCACGAATTAGGAAATCTAACAATTGTTATGGATCATTGTAAGGGCAATTAAATACAAAGTAGAAAGGTTATGCCTCATTATAAAGGACACTGGCGAGTCTAAATCTGTAATCTGGATTTTCTTGCATTGGACATAGTTTGGAGAAGGTTTACTTGAGTGATGATTGGAATAAGTGGATTGGAAGGCTAATCTTGTATCCAATGGAGCTTAGAAGAGTGACAGGCAACTTGGTTGAAACATGCAAGTTCTGATGGGCACCAACAGGCAGTGTTCAAAGCACATTTCTTCTTGTGAGAGAATCAAAACTCGTCGTCACTGCTTAAAGCATTGAGATGGAGATAAAGTGGAAGTCTTTGGATCTCTCCTCAAAGGATGATGAAAGCAAAGTCTCTGAATATTATAGTAGAAGATGATAGATTCTTCATAAACAACAGGATGCAAGATCACTGGAGCAGGGAACACAGGATTGAGGTTACGCTAGGATCTTGCTGAGCAGTGGAGTGGATTTGAAGGTTAGCACCTGATTCTCCTCCAATACATGTGATTGCTTTGCAGTGGTAAAATACTTGGTCAACAGTAGGGGATGTCAAACAGGATCAGATTACAGGACTCTGATAGGAAGTTGGAGGCAGAATCGTGGGATGCAGGTGTGCCATTTGTGGAGGGGAAGGAGTGTTCAGGAAGAGAAGTTTTAAAAGGAACCAGACATTATTTTATGATTAAAAATTTGTACTTGCCAAAACTGCTCCTACTACTCTCAGTTCACTACAAAAAATAGGGAAAGCATTAAATTAAAATTTCACTCCCACACCTGATCAGCGTACTCCTTTGAAATACGTTGTGCCCACTCAATATATATCTGCAGTGGTCTGCAGGGATTGGAGACATCAGCACATTTAATTATCATACGCATGATCAGAGTTCGGTTCTCAAGAGAGTTGACGGCAGATCTGGATGTAGTAATATTGCTGGGGCTAATCTGCAAAGGAAAACAAAGGTTTACTGTAAACGCCAAGCAAAACACAAGGGCTCGTGTGAGAGCCACATGCTGCACACCTCCCACTGCTGGACTGAAGGTGAACAGAGGTCCCAAGTGCTTATGTTGATAAAAAATCCTTCACCCTCCTGTCAGAGCAGGTTCTGGAGGAGCCTTCCTCATCACTGTACCACATGCCTTGTCCCAGGTGGGGTCCTTGGTGCCCCCCCCCCCCCCCACTGCAAGACTGCCAGTTCCTCCACCCAACGCAAAGGCAGGTCTTTGAGGAAAGAAAGATGCCACCAGCACACCCAACAGGTTCCGAAAATTAGCAGCTCAGTTCCAATTTCAACCATGCTTGAAATGACTAGAATTACTATCTAATAACAAAATCACAGCTGGGAAACAAAAATGCACTGCATGGAAGGGGGAATTAATTTTGAAGAGTTTCTACAACCACTAAATTCAGGTCAGGAACACCACACATCCACCCGCATACACCACATGCCAAGATGTTTGGCCGGTCATATGCCCAACTTGCAGGTTAGCTGGCAATTCATGGGATGGTGTTTGACACTAGACGTACAGTTGGTGCAAGAACTGACCAGGACGGCAAGTACCAAGACAAGACTCTGAGGAGAGAAACACTTACATCGTTTGGGAAAGAGCAGATTCAGTTCACTGGACTACTGTCTCTCGTTGCATGGGACCTTCTACTGCAAAGAAACTGAATGCAGTTTTCTTCACCAGCTAGCATGCAGCCACATTATTTGAATGCATTTGAGCTGCTGGTGACAAAGAGTCGGCCTGCTCCAGGCATTTAGACATAGTTGTTCTCTGTGGATGAACTGGCTCAGTGAACAGTGTTTCCATTACCAGAACAAACTATTGATTAGTGCCTGAAGAGTGCAGCAATATGGGCCCACAATGTTCATTGCAAAATCTCCTCCCATGTTTAACCTAAGCTCTGTACTTCATACCGGGGTTGGGAAAGTAGCTATAACCATTACAGCATGGGAAGGGGTTCCTCAATTTACCCACTATGCTTCATGTGAAACTGAATGTAGACAAAGGTCATTCCTCGGATGTTAGCACCACTGAGCAATCCATCATTCAGTGCCATCTTGTAAATGGGAATCAAAATCAAAAGAAAACTGACACTGCAAATCTAAAAAATAATAAAATGCAGGAAATACTCAGCGAGTCAGATCGCATTAGCGGGATGAGAAACAGAGTCATGTTTCAGGTTCAAGACCCTTTGGTCAGAATGGGGAAGGAGAGAAAAAGAGCCGTTTAAGTAACAGGAAGGGTGGGGGGGAGGAGAATCTCTGATAGAGTAAAACCAGGACGCAAACAAGGTTATTTGGTCAATGAGTGAACGGGAACAGTTAGATAGCAAGACCATATCTGCAATTACTGCCACCTTCAAAGAGATTCCACCACCTTCCCTTTCAGCAATTGGCAAGAAGGTTCCCTTTACGACTCCCTGATCCACACCTGCTCCCACCAACCACCTTGTTTCATACAGCACTTCCCTGGCAACTATAGGTGATGCAACACTTGTCCTTTCATCTGTTCCCTTCCCCCTAACCAGGGGCCCATGTTTTAAATATGTTAACTGTGAAGGCTGGCATGATGGCGCAGCATTAGAGTTGCTGCCTTACATTGCCAGTAGACCCGGGTTCGATCCTAACTACGGGTGCTGTTTGTACGGAGTTTATACGTTCTCTCCGTGACCGCGTGGGTTTCCTCAGAGATCTTCGGTTTCCTCCCACATTCCAAAGACTTACAGGTTTGTAGGTTCATTGGCCTGGTACAAGTGTAAATTGTCGCTCGTGTGTGTAGGTTAGTGTTCTTCTTATCGAGTCCACATCACAAGATTAGAAATTGTTCAGCCAGTGCTGAACACACTTCTCGGCATCTGCATGCAATGGCGTCTTGCACTTCTTGTGCTTCTCGTGCTTCATGGTGGAAAGATTGGTGGAATCAGGGCCGCGTTGTGAACGCTCTTTCCTTGACCCCAGGTTAGTGTTAATGTGTGGGGATCGCTGGTCGATGTGGACCTGGGCTGAAGGGCCTGTTTCTGCACTGTATCTCTAATCTAAATTAAAGTGTAAGTTGCAAGCAAGGTAAACTGGTCAATGGGTGAATGAGCGCAGCTAGAGACAAAGAACATAGAAAAAACAATGCAAGCATGGCAAGTTTCCTTCTTAGACTATGAGAATCCAATAACCTATGGACTAGGTGCGTGGTTAAAATGCCAATCACAACATTTAGATATTGAAAAATGTAGCCCTTACATAAATATTGAATATCACGGAGATAGTCTCCAAGCAGCAGATGCCACACAGTGGAATTGCAAGCTCCTTTTAGGATCTGCATGGGTCTGGGAAGCACTCCCAGATCCAGATCTTCCAGCTCATGCTCGGGCCCCAGCCCCACTGCAGACGCCCCATCTCACAGCTTCAAACCAAAAAGCATTTTACAATTAAGAAATCTACAGCCAAATCACTGGCAATTTGTCATTAGCTCTCAACAAAACTGGCCTGACCTTGAATCCAATTGTAGGGCTGCTGTTTAAAACCATAACATAAGCCTGCTCCACTGACAGGATTAGCCACACAGAATCCAGCTCATCACACTGCTCAAGAAAGGAGATCATATCTGTTTGACCTCGATTATTTATCTCAAAGGGCACACCGAGTCCAGTCTCTACTTCAGAAAAGGCATCTCAGAAAGCTCCAGGAAACAATGGCAACAACAGGTCTGCACTGAAAGAGGAACTGACAAAATCTAGCTTTGATAAAAACAAGTAGGAGAAAGTCAATGTCAAGGCGATGACCTATATCCCTCTAAACCTTTCTTATCCATGTACCTGTCCAAATGTCTTTTTAATGTTTGCATTCACTGCAATAAATTAAAAATTACTTATCCAGAATTCATCACTAAATTTGTCTGAAATCAATAATGCATTTAGTTTTCAACTTTTATTTTGCCATTATATTACAGTGACTCTTTAGATTCTAATAATTTAAATACCCTTTATAAAGTGGAATACCACCATACATCTGCTAAACGTTAATTTGACCAATGATGTAACGGAGTGCCCGATATCCACAGCAGGCAGCGGAGGTTCACACCATGCTTACCCCAATGGCATTTTCATCAAATCCAGACAAAGGCTTAACGATGCAGTTCATAAATTTGTTGACATGTTCAAAGTGTTTGGTCATCTCAGTGGCAAGGACCATGTCAATGATACATTTTCGGAGGACTCTGTAGTCGTTCCTGCCAAAACATTGTTCCCAATTTAGTATAAACTGGGCTTGGCACAACATTCCAAGTTGCCTCACAGACGTGTAATAAAAACACACTGATACCAAAGGTGACAACAGGTAACTTTTCAGCACTGATGCAGACAGAGCTCGACAGAGAATATGCCCATGATAAGAAGATTGGCTTTTACGTTTTATGAGTTTATAGGAAAAGGGTGCCCCTGCTTTTATTGCCCATCCTAAATCTCCAGGTGGGGAAAGAAAACATTACCACAAGTGCACCAGTAATGGAAGCAAGACGTTGCGGGTAGAGGATGTGTTGCTGCATTTTTCGTTTGAACTTAGGTTCAAATGACAACAAATAAATTGTATCATTGTATCATTGTACCAGGGGTGCCGCACGATTAGCAGCATCTTTTTATTTTTATTTTTAGTGTGTGTTAAAAGTTTGCGTAAATGCTCTCCGGTTTGTTTTAATTGGGGGAGGGGTCGAGTGAAACCTTTTTCTTCCAATTTCATACCTTGGACGAGTTGGGCCAAAGGGCCTGTATGTCTCAATGGCTCCAAGAACATTCCTCACGCTATGCTGATATTAGGGTTCCCACCAATCCCACTACACTTCATTACTTCATTTTGTGGGTTTTTTAAATGTTAAATACTCTGGAATATTTGGCCCCCAACTTTGATCACCTAACAAACATTTCTCCATAATGTACAATGTGAAACCTATTTATCATAGAGTCATAGTGCTGTACAGCAGGGAATAGGCCAAAAATGTTGGAGTAACTCAGCGGGTCGGGCAGCATCTCTGGAGAAAAGGAATAGATGATGCTTCAAGTTAGACCCTTCTTCAGACTCATTTGAAGAAGGGTTCTGAAGAAGGGTTCCGACCAAAAATCTATTCCTTTTCTCAGAAGATACTGCCTGACCCGCTGATTTACTACAGCATTTCGTATCTATCTTCGGTTATAAACTGGCACCTGCAGCTCCTTCCTACACATGGAAATTGGCCCTTCGGCCCAACTCCTCCATGTCAACCAAGATGCACGAGTTAATTCTACTTGCCAGCACCTGGTCCAGATCCCTCCAAACCTTTCCTAGCAAGTACCAGTCCACGTATCCTAAGTGCTGTTATTATTCATGCCTCTATCACTTCTTGTGCAGCTCATTCCATATACATACTATCCTCTGTGAGAAAACTTTGCCCTGCCTACCTTTTAAATCTTTCTTCTTTCACCTTAAACTAATATCATCTAGTTTTAGACTAGTTTTCCTTAGGGAAAAGACTGACCATTCATCATATCCATGCCCTTCAATATTTTATAAAGGTCCTTAAAGATGAGCACTGGCCTCCTGCGCTCCAGCCTATCCAACTTCTTATAATTTAAACCTTTCAAAGCCCGTAATATTTAAGTGTTTGCAAGTCTATTTGCACCCTTCCAGTTTAAGATCACCCTTCCAATAGCAGGGCAACCAGAATAGTACACAGTATTCCAAACTTGGCATTACCAAAATCTTGTACAGTAGCAACACCACTCTCCAACCTTGTACTCAATATACTGATTGATAAATGTTTGTGATCCAAATGCCTTCTTCACCACTTTGTTTACCTGTGTTGTTACTTTCATAGAACTATGCATCTGTACCCCTAGGTTTCCATTCTACAACACTCCTCAGAGCCCAACACTTTACTGTGCAACTCCTGCCCTGCTTCTCTTACCTAAATGCAACACCTTGCAATCCTCAGAATTAAACTCCATCTGCCATTCCTTGGCGCAGTTGATTATGATCCCATTGTAATCTTAGACCTCTTCTCCAGTCCACTATGTCATCAATTTTAGTTCATCCACAAACTAACTAACCCTGTCATTTACAATCGCATTCAATGCCATTATCTGTGCTGTTGGAATTTTAATACAATGCCTTATCACTATTTTGTCACTATTACGGTTAGATTACACTCTTCTTACACTGTGCCTATTGCCTACACCGCCACTGCTCTGTGGCTGTAACCCTTCCCTCTTACCCAATAACATATTGTTCATCCAAAACCTCCCATCTCCATTTAGTTTGTTCTTTGATTATCTTTAAAAATTAGTTTTTATAATATCAAAATAATTTAAAGGAGGATAATTTGCAAATAATTTGTAATGCTTTTGGCACATGCTCAGGTCTGCAATACAAGTAGACACAATGATAGCTCACACATTTCATTCTATTCTCTCTCTCATGGGAGGGGGGGTCTGGCTCCACACTACTTTCCTCAGCTTCTATTTAATCGGCAGTGTAAATGTTGAGGGAAAATTTCATAGAGTCAGAGTCATTCAGCGTGGAAACAGGGAACCTCGGCCCAACTTACCCGCACCAACCGACTTGCCCCATCAACACCAGTCCCACCTTCCTGTGTTTGGCCCATATACCAACAAATCTATCCTATCCATGTACACGAGCAAATGTTTTGTAAACATTGTGATAGTATCTGCTTCAACTACCTCCTCTGGCAGCTTGTTCCAAATATCTACCACCCTCTGTAAAAGATTGCCCCTCGGTTCTTGTTAAATATTTCCCCCTCACCTTAAACCTATGCCCTTTGGTCCTTGATTCCCTTACTCTGGGTAAAAGACTGTGCATTTACCTTATCTAACCCTCTCATGATCTTATACACGTCTAAGAACGCTCCACATCCTCCTGTGCTCCAGAGTCCTAGCCTGCTCAACCATCCCCCCATAACTCAGGGGTTGAGTCCTTGCAATATCCTTTTAAATCTTCTCTACATGGTTTCCAGCTTAACAACTTCCTTCCTGTAAAAGGATGACCAAAACTGAACATAAATGTGGCCTCATCAATGTCCTGTACAACTGTAACATTACCTCCCAACTTCTATACTCAGTACTCTAACTGATGAAGGCCACTGTGCCGAATGCCTTCCTGACCACCCTGTGACGCCACTTTCAAGAAACTATGTACCCGCATTCCTAGGTCCTTCTGCACGACAGCACTCTCCAGAGCCCAGCCATTCACTATGCAAGTCCTGCCCTGGCTAGACTTCCCAAAATGTAACACCTCACACATATCTGTATTAAACTCCATCAACCATTCCTCAGTCCACCTGCCCAACCGATCAAGATCCTGCTGCAATTTTGGACAACCATCTACGCTATCTACAACACCATCTAGTGTCATCTGCAAATTTACTGATCTTGCCTTGTAGGTTTTTGTCCAAATCATTGATATAGATGATATACTACACTAGTCCTAGCACTGAACCTTGAGGTACACCACTAGTCACTGGCCTCCAGTCCGAAAAACAACCTTCCACCATCACCCTCTGCTTCCTTCTATGAAGCCAATTTTCTATCCAGTCGGCTAGTTCTCCTTGCATCCCAAGCGATCTAACCTTCCAGAGCAACCTATCATGCAGAACCCCGTCAAACGCCGTGCTAAAATCCATATACACGTCTAGAGCTCTTCCCTCAATCTTTTTGGATATATCTACAAAAAAACGCAGATTCTTGAGACACAGTCTCCCACATACAAAACTCTCCAAATCAGCCCTTGCCCATCTAAATGCATGTATATCTTACCCTCAGAATACTCTCTATGGTAAGTTTCCCACCACAGATATCAGCTTCACTGGCCCACAGTTCCCAGGCTTTTCCTTGCAACCCTTGGAGGCACATTTGTCAACCTCCAGTCTTCTGACACGTCAACTGTATTTAAAGAGGACTAAAATCTCAGCTGAGCATCTGCAATTTCTTTTCTAGCTTCCCACGGTGTAATTGGATATATCTGATCAAGCCTGGGAGAATTGTCTACCTTCATACGCATTAGAAACTTCAGCACCTTCTCGACCGCAATACTAACTGCCCTCAAAACACTTCCATTGACTGCCAGTTCCCCGGTCCTCATGTGCAGGTGCAGCAACACGGTTCCATCTTACACCTTTTTTTGAGAGAACTGCAGAGCGATTCGTTGGATGTAGCAAGCAACCAGCCCCTTCCTGCATGGGTGCAATCCACTCACCTCTCCATGTTCTTGAAGATATTACATTTGTCATTCCGAATTGTCAGCTGGAACGTCAGTGCTGCATGGTGACTCTCCAGCACAGCCAAGTCATTGTAAAGGACAGCCAGATCAGTGCCTGCATTGCACAGGAAAGCATTTGTCCGGCCAGGATGATCAATATCATGGACAATGGCAGCAATAATAGCTGCTACTTCAGCAGTATGGTCCAATCTTTGCTGCACAGCAATAGATAGAAAGAGTAGTAAAAACCTGAAGACATCCACTACACAATAGTGCAAGCAGTTAATAAACAACCTTTGCAGCAGTAATTCTGCAATTCAGCTGCAATTAATGGGCAGAGAATGGGCAATACTTTAAATAGAATATTTTTTAGTGTATGCTTCATATATACAGAATCTCTTTATACAGACAACCTTTGCATTATGGGGGGGGGGGAAGAAGGGAAAATTGGGGTACATTTTTAGAAAATTGCCTATACGGCGATTTTCTGTAACATGAAGCCGTGTCCTCTGTGCATGTGTCAAAAACAAACTTGGAAAAAAGTACATTTGGTGTTATCCTACTTTTCTTCACATAAACCCTACAAGAATCAATTTTATTCCTCAAATTTTTGGGTAAAGATTTGGCAATTCCAAAAGGACAAATTTCTGTTACACAAATGGCTGTAACACAAGGGTTGCCTGTAGCCAGTTTCTAAAGTGGATTCCCCCAAAACATTGTAGGATCATCTCCAGGTAAAGGAGCAGCTGGGGAGAGGTTGACACCCAGTTGACACCCAGTTCTAGGTTCGAGAGGAATTGAGAAAAAGCTGGCCTTTCAAGCAACACCCACAATACAAAGATAAATGTTAAAAATAACTATCATGGCCATAGGCTGAGCTGGTTTCCTGGTGAAAGGCCTTTCACGAAAAAGGAATGCCAGTTTTAGGAAGCACATTAACTCACCTTCACTCTTTCCCTACTAAGGAAATAAGCTGTTGCATGCAACACATCTGCAGCATGTGTTGAGTTGTGATACGTATTTGTCGAGATGTAATTTGATTCAATAAGGTTTATCCAAGTGCGAAAAGTCGTGTCAGAACAGTGCAAATATTCACAGACTCTAAAACGTGAGCATATTTTCAGCCCAAGAAAGACGAGAGGCCTAGGTCAAAAGATGATAGAAAATTAGACAGAATGTCCAATGCCTCTTTGACCATAATCTTTTAAATACCCTTCAGAAAGAGGAATACCACTAAACATTAATTTGACCAATGATTTAACTGAGTGCCTGATATCCACAGTAGGCAGCAGAGGTTCACACCATACTTACCCCATGGGGGAGGAGAATGTACCCCAATATCCATCCAGATAATTTCATACCTTCCATTCTACCTACCTCATGCCACAGGTTCCAACTTTTAAGCCATATTACCCTGAATTATTATGGAAAATATTCAGCGCCAAGAAAGAGTGAACATTTGGAACAACTTTGTCCAAACATTGAAGACTTCCATGCTCTTTGTGTTTCTGGTTGCTGGTTAGGAACTTCGCGCCCTGTGTATTCTATGTCACTTGGATAATCCGGGTCAATTCCAGTGACCACACTGTGTGCAGTGAGGTCTCCAGTGACAGCAGCTGGTATGCTGAGTTTCTGAGCTGCAGTGGCACCTGAAGTCATTGTGGTGCATTTGAGGAAGAAGACTTCTTGAATAGCACACTTGTGGGAGGTGAAGGGGGTTCATACCTTGAGAGTGTGCAGAGTGCTAATGGGTGTCCATCACACTGACCAGGAGGAACAGGCAGGTGGTCCAACAAGGTAGGAAACCCAAAAGGTTACAAGACAGCGATTGGTTAAGTGAATGGGCTAAGACCGGCAAACGTAATATAACATGGATAGGAATGGTTTAGAGGGATATGGGTTAAATGTATGCAATTGGAACGGAGTTAGATAAGCATCATAGTTGCCCTGGATGAGTTGGGCAGAAGGGCTTGTTTGCATGCTGCTTGACTATGATACCTAAATCAGAATCCTATTTATTGATCAAATCTCCGCCTTCAACACTATAATTGCAACTAACCTCATCTACAGACTGTTGAACCTAGGACTCAGCACCCATTGTCCAACTGGATTCTTGGCTTCTTGACCCAGAGACTGCAAATCAAGGAGGACAGGTGACAAAACATCCTCCACAATAATTCTCAACAATATCCTCCACAATAATAAACAACAATATCTCAACAATAATTCTCAACAAAATTCTCCACAATAATTCTGGTGCCTTGCAAAGCTGCATTCTCAGCTCCTTACTATACTCCTTTTACACTGACAATTGCGTGGTCAAATTCTGCTCTCACTCTATTTAGAAGTTTGCAGATGACATAACCATAGTGGGCATAGATCTCAAACAATGATGAGCAGCTTGGTTTAGTTTAGTTTAGAGATACAGCGCGGAAACAGGCCCTTTGGCCACCGGGTTCGCGCCGACCAGCAATCCCCGCACATTAACACTATCCTATACACATTAGGGACACTTTACATACACCAAGCCAATTAACCTACGTACCTGGACATCTTTGGAGTGTGGGAGGAAACCGAAGTTCTCAGAGAAAACCCATGCGGTCATGTGGAGAACGTACAAACTCCTTACAGACAGCACCCGTAATCGGGATTGAACCCGGGTCTCGGGCACGGCAAGCGCTGTAAGGCAGCAACTCTACCGCTGTGCCACCGTGCCGCCCTTGGTGTCAAGATAAAAACCTCTCAGCAAAACAAAGGAGCTGCTCATTGACATCAAGGCTCGGTGTTGGGGCTGCAACTGTTTACCATATATATTAATGATTTGGAAGAGGGAATTAGGAGCAACACTAGCAAGTTTGTGGATGACACAGAGCTGGGTGGCAGTGTGAACTGTGAAGAGGATGTTAGGAGGTTGCAGGGTGACCTGGACAGGTTGAGTGAGTGGGCAGATGCGTGGCAGATACAGTATAATATAGATAAATGTGAGGTTATCCACTTTGGTGGCAAAAACAAGGGGGCAGATTATTATCTCAATGGGGTTAGGTTAGGTAAGGGGGAGGTACAGCGAGACCTGGGTGTCCTTGTACACCGGTCACTGAAAGTTGGCGTGCAGGTACAGCAGGCAGTGAAGAAAGCTAATGGAATGTTGGCCTTCATAACAAGAGGATTTCAGTATAGGAGCAGAGAGGTTCTTCTGCAGTTGTATAGGGCTCTGGTAAGACCACATCTGGAGTATTGCATACAGTTTTGGTCTCCTAATTTGAGGAAGGACATCCTTGTGATTGAGGCAGTGCAGAGTAGGTTCACAAGATTGATCCCTGGTATGGCGGGACTGTCATATGAGGAAAGATTGAAAAGACTAGGCTTTTATTCACTGGAGTTTAGAAGGATGAGGGGGATCTTATAGAAACATATAAAATTATAAAAGGACTGGACAAGCTAGATGCAGGAAAAATGTTCCCAATGTTGGGCGAGTCCAGAACCAGGGGCCATAGTCTTAGAATAAAGGGGAGGCCATTTAAGACTGAGGTGAGAAAAAACGTTTTCACCCAGAGAGTTGTGAATTTGTGGAATTCCCTGCCACAGAGTGCAGTGGAGGCCAAATCACTGGATGGATTTAAGAGAGAGTTAGATAGAGCTCTAGGGGCTAGTGGAATCAAGGGATATGGGGAGAAGGCAGGCACGGGTTATTGATTGGGGACGATCAGCCATGATCACAATGAATGGCGGTACTGGCTCGAAGGGCCAAATGGCCTCCTCCTGCACCTATTTTCTATGTTTCTATCAGGAATAAGGGTGGCATACATGCCCCAATCTGTATCAATGCTGCTGAAGTAGAGATGGTTGAGCGCTTCAAGTTCTTGCGTATAAATATCGCTAACACTATCACTAACAATTTGCTCCTGATCAAGATACAAGATACATTTACAAGATACAAGATACATGTATTTGTCACATGTGCCAGTTGGCACAGTGAAATGTGTGTTCACCATACAGCCATACAATTAAAATAAAGTACACAACACACGATAGAGTCCAACATAAAACATCCCCACACAGCAGAGTCAAAGTTTCCCACTGTGAGGGAAGGCACTAAAGTCAGTTCTCTTCCTCTGTTGTTCTTAATGTTCACCCGTGGTCGGGGCCTCCCAAGCCCTCCGCAGTCGCCGCTACGGGTGGCCCGATATTCAGGCCCGCTCGCCGGGATGATGGAACTCCAACGTCGGACTGGGAGAACAACCTCCGCAGCTTGGACCTCCGAATCGGCCGCCTCCTACCAGAGTCTGCGGCTCCCGGAGACCACAGGCCGCGCTGGGCGGAGATTCAAGCTGACGGCCCACGGCAAAGGGTCCCAGCGACTCCGCGATGTTGAGGTCAGCGCCGCCCGCGTTGGGAGCTCTTCAAATCTCAGCTCCACGATATTGGAACAGCGAGCCCAGCACTCCGGAGCTTGAAACGGAGATCCAGGTAGGTATCGCACCGCTCCGTGGTGTATCCAGCGCTGCGACTCCGCTGCTGAAGCTCTGGTCCGGGTCCCCGGCAGAAAAGGCCGCTCCGATCCAGTTGGCAGGCGGCAAAGAGGGGGGCGAGGACGCGACTCGGAGAATAATCGCGTCCTCGCCAGGAAGCGACTGAGAAGCGATTTCCCCTTTACCCTACCCCCTCCCCCACATTAAAAAAGTAAAGAAACTCCAACACACACTTTTAAGACAAACTAAAATTAAAAAAAGATAGAAAAAAACGGACAGACTGTAGGCAGAGGCTGCCTTCAATGCGGTGCCCCTAGTGGATCCAACTGTCAATAGTTCTCCACAGATATTGCCTGATCCATTGAATTTCTCCAGCAGTGTTTTTTTTTGGCTTCAGATCCCAGTATTCTTGTGCCTCCATGCATTACACCAATATATGGTACAGGTGATTGTCATATGATGAAAGATAGGGCAAGCTAGATTTATCTGCTAGAATTTAAAGGAGAGTGAACATACATAATCATGATACAAATCTTTTTCCCATGGTTTAGGAATCAAGAACGAGAAGGCATTGGTTTAAGGTCAGGGGTAAGATTTGTTAGCAATTTGTGGGGCAACTTAACACAGAACTTTATCATTCAACATTTAGTAAAGATAGAAAACAAAATTAAAGGAGACGAGGTATTGTTATAAATAAGGAATTAGATAAGTACAGTCAGAGTTGTGCAACATGGAAAAGGCCTTTTGGCTTATTAAGTAAACAAATCCTATTTTAGTGCTACCCATATTTTCTATCAAATCCCTCCAGGTGCCAGCATTCTCACACTAGGGGCAATACATGTTATCAATTAATCTACGAACCTGCAAATCTTAAAGATGAACAGGTGTCAGAGGTTATGGGGAGAAGGCAGGGGAATGCAGAGAGATAGATCAGCCATGATTGAATGGCGGAGTACGCATGTCAAGCCGAATGTGGGAGGACGCTGGATACAACCATTAAGTTGTATATTAATGATTTGGATGAGGTAATTGAAGGCTTTGTGGCCAAGTTTGTGGATGATACGAAAATAGGTGGAGGGATAGGTAGTGTAGAGAAATCAGGGCCTCTGCAGAAGGACTTGGATAGGTTGGGAGGGTGGCCAGAGCTACACACAATACTCAGCTGTGGTCTAACCAAATGCTTTATGAAGTTGTACCATAACCTCCCAACTCTCACATTCAATGTCATAAAGTTAGTTGCATGATTTCTCAAGCACCTTATCTGTGCTGCCAGATTCAGGGATCCTTGGATTTGTCCATGAAGTTCCCTGACACACTCCTTGTCCTCCCAGGGTTAAGAGAGAGAAAACAAATATTAGGAATAAACCAGTTTTCCCAGATGCTAGATAATGGGCTCAAGCAGCTCACAAACCCTAACATGATTTAATCCAGGGGATCAAGTGTAACATTTTCAAGTTTAATGTCTTAAAACAAACTAAGTGTGAATATAGATAGTGATTAGGTTTCAAAGGGACCACAAAGAGATACAGAGAAGCTAGGTAAGTGGGCAACATTGTCAGATAGAATATACAACGGGAAAAATAAGAGAAATTCCAGAAATTATTAGTTTTCCTTAAATAGTGAGCAAATTGAAAAGGTTAATGAATGAAAGTCCCTGGGGGTCTTTATACATTTCCTATATATCCACTTTTTATTCACTCTGTATTTATTCATCCCATTTATTCCTTTCTCTCTTCTCCTGATGCACCCAGTCCTCTTCCACATCCCTGTTTTCCTAGTTTCTTTCCATTCATCCACCTGGTTCTATCTGCCTATCTACTCACTATTTATCTTTAGTCCACCTTATCTGATTCCACGCACCACCTTCTTTTCTCAGATTCAATAACCTTCAGACTTCTATTGCCTTCACTTATCAGCTCCCACCACTGCTATCTCCACCCCTCTTCTCCCCCATCTGGCTCCATCTGCCCATTAACCCCACTCTCCACTTCACTTGGATCCACTTATCACTTGCCAGTTCCTTCCTCTTCCTTCCTCCTCCCACCCCCCTCCCCCCCCCCCCCCCACACACCCACCTCTTTATACCGCCTATCCAGTTTCTATTTATAACTCAAGCACTCCAGTCCTGGTCACATCTTTGTGAATCTTCTCTGCACTCTCTCCAACATAATTGCATCACACCTCTAATATGACAACCAGAACTACACACAATATTCCAGTGCGATCCCACCAATGTTGCATACAGCTGTAACATGACATCCCAAGTCAGGTACTTAGTGCCCTGTCCAATTAGGTCAAACGTGCCATTTGCTTCTTCACTGCCATTCTACCTGTGTCAGCACTTCTAGGAAACTATGTGCTCTCCATTCTACACCTGCCATTTACTGTAATCTTATCCTTATTTGATAACCAAAATTCATCAAATTGCACTTGTCAGGATTAAATTCCAACTGCCATGCTCTATCCTATTTACCAACCAATCTATATTGTGCCGTAGTCTTGGATAACCTTCCCCACTATCCGCAACAGCACTATTTCTTGTGTCATCTGTAAACTTGCAAATCACATCTCCTACATTTTTATTGCAAGTTATTAATACATCACAAAGAAGAGTTCCGGCAAGCCCCCTGGGGGTAATCCAATGGTTACAAATGTCCATCGAAAACCATCCTCTCCACTACCCTCTGCCTCCCATCGTCAAACCAATTTTGGATCCAGTCAGCCAGCTTGTCTTGGCTCGCACATATTAATCTTCTGGACTATCCTACCATGCAGGATCTTATCAAATGTCTTAAATTCCATCTTGACAATGTCTATCATTCTGGCATCATCAACCTTCTTAGTTACCTAGGCAAAAAACTCAAATCAACTTAGTCATACAGGATTCCTTTACAAAAATTCCATGCTGACCATCTCTGATCAGTCTCTGCCTTTCCTGCCCCCATCCTAATTAAACCAATGAAAAACTCTTGCAGAACTGAAGATTTTCTCCAATAATTTGATGCAAGGTCTGAAACTCTCTGATTTAGCCCAGCAGCCCTCTTCAATGCAGGAATAGCATTATTTATTCTTCAGCCTTCTGGCATCTCATCTGTGGCCAAGGAAGATGCAAAAATCTCTCTGGACCCCGCTATCATCTCATTTGCCTCCCATCATGCCCATGGGATTTATTAATATTTATGCATGCCATTACATCTAATACCTCCCCCTTAAATACTAACCTGCTCCAGATTTTCCATGTACATCTCCCCAAAATCTATATTCTATATCCTTCACCTTGGTGAACACAGATGATAGCCATTTATTTGAGACCTCATCGACAGTGCCCTCCATAATGTTTGGGACAAAGACCCATCATTTATTTATTTGCCTCTGTACTCCACTATTTGAGATTTGTAATAGAAAAAAATCACATGTGGTTAAAGTGCACATTGTAAGATTTAAATAAAGGCCATTTTTATACATTTTGGTTTCACCATGTAGAAATTACAGCAGTGTTTATACATAGTCCTCCTTTTTCAGGGCACCATAATGTTTGGGACACATGGCTACACGGTTGTTTGTAATTGCTCAGGTGTGTTTAATTGCCTCCTTAATGCAGAGAGCTCTCAGCACCTAGTCTTTCCTCCAGTCTTTCCATAACCTTTGGAAACTTTTATTGCTGTTTATCGACATGAGGACCAAATGAAAGTCAAATAAGCCATTATGAGACTGAGAAACAAGAATAAACTGTTAGAGACATCAGCCAAACCTTAGGCTTACCCAAATCAACTGTTTTGAACATCATTAAGAAGATAGAGAGCACTGGTGAGCTTACTAATCGCAAAGGGACTTGCAGGCCAGGATGACCTCCACAGCTGATGACAGAAGAATTCTCTCTATAACAAAGAAGAATCCCCAAACACCTGTCCGACAGATCAGAAACACTCTTCAGGAGTCAGCTGTGGATTTGACAATGACCACTGTCCGCAGAAGGTTTCATGAACAGAACTACAGAGGCTACACTGCAAGATGCAAACCACTGGTTAGCCGCAAAAATAGGTTGGCCAGGTTACAGTTTGCTAAGAAGTACTTTAAAGAGCAACCACAGTTCTGAAAAAAAGGTCTTGTAGACAGATGAGACGAAGATTAACTTATATCAGAGTGATGGCAAGAGCAAAGTATGGAGGAGAGAAGGAACTGCCCAAGATCCAAAGCATACCACCTCATCTGTGAAACACGGTGGTGTGGGTGTTATGGCCTGGGCATGTACGGCTGCTGAAGGTAATGGCTCACTTATCTTCATTGATGATACAACTGCTGATGGTAGTAGCATAATGAATTCTGAAATGTATAGACACATTCTATCTGCTCAAATTCAAACAAATGTCTCAAAACTCAATGGCCGGCGGTTCATTCTGCAGCAAGACAATGATCCCAAACATACTGCTAAAGCAACAAAGGAGTTTTTCAAAGCTAAAAAATGGTAAATTCTTGAGTGGCCAAGTTAATCACCTGATCTGAACCCAATTGAGCATGCCTTTTATATGCTGAAGAGAAAACTGAAGGGGACTAGCCTCCAAAAACAAGCATAAGCTAAAGATGGCTGCAATACAGGCCTGGCAGAGCATTACCAGAGATGACACCCAGCAACTGGTGATGTCCATGAATCGCAGATTTCAAGCAGTCATGGCATGCAAAGGATATGCAACAAAATACTAAACATGACTACTGACCTGTCCCATCACCTCAACGCGCGGTTGTGGTGGGGCCTGCAGCATCACACACACACTAACCACCCCCCACACTATATGTAAAAAGCATGTAGCAGGAACCCCACAAAAGACAATCACATATAAGTCGTTAGAATACAAACGTATGTCAAGCAATGATCCATTTTTCTCAACTACGAGCAAGCACTTTGTCTACAGGCTTGTTTTACTCGGGGAGGACTAATGCTGAACACAGTTTTCAACAGTTTTACCTTTCCTACAAACATCTTCATGCCCCAATTGGCCTTCTACATGGTATCAATTTTCCAATCATAGTGGAACACCTTTCCGAAATATTTGTACAAATCATTGAACTGTTTCATTTCAGAACTTATGCCAAGCAGATGTAGATCTTAGATTGTTTTGATGTGAATGTTTGACATCAAAACTCCCTCACTGCCTCATGATCTGCTTATCATTCTCAATGTTTTAATTTTACCTTTTTTGGGTCACAGTCTCCAATTCAAATATATCAAAATCCCAATTCTCCTCATGTTCCAGCAATTTACTTATCGTTGCAGGGGTACCAATGGTCAAGGTAGAAATTTGCAACTGAGTGTTGCTTGCACCTGGAAGAAAAGAAACCACAAAATAATTGATAAACTAAAGAACATCACAGGTAACTCTACATGCACCAAGGTTATAGACTCCAAGTAAAAACAGTTGACACTTCAAGTTAAAGACCTCTCATCAGAACTGGCAAAGGGTTTTTGACATAAAATGTTGACTCCACCTCTTGTGTAGGGGGCGCCGTCCTGTGTGGTATGGCTGCCCAGCCTGCAGCTGTCCGTTTTCATCTTTTTATTTTTTATTTTTAGTTAGTTAGTTGTTTTGTTTTTTAGGAGTTCTATTCTTTTTTATGTGGGGGGGGAAGGGGGAAACTACTTTCTAGGGTCCCTACCTGGTCAGAGAGGCAGCTTTTCTCCGGGCTGCACTTTCGACCTGTCCTCGCGGCCTACCAGCGGGCCTGGAGCGGCGTTTCCCGAGGGGACCGCCCAGAACCTCGGCTTCGGCGGCGGCACAGCGCTGGAGCGCTATCGCGGAGCGGAGCGGGCGATGCCTTGCCCGGGTCGCCGCGCTGGAACTCCGGTGAGCTGGGACCGCCGGTGAACATAGCGGAGCTGCAGGTCTGTGGAGCGTTCAGCTGCGGGCGGCGGCGCTGAACTTTACATCGGGAGCCTGGGATCTCGCGACGAGATGGCCAGTGGTGGAGCTCCATCGAGCGCGGCCTGTCGGCTTCGGAAGCCGCGGACTCCAGCAGTGAGACGGCCGTTCCAGGTGTCCCAAGCTGCTGAGAGGGTTCTCCCGACGCCGGAGCACCATCACCCGGCGAAGAAGGGCCTGTAACATCGGCCCCCATAGCGGCGACTGTGGAGGCCTATATAGGCCAGACTATGGGTGGACAAGGGGATTATGGACTGGACTTTGTGCCTTCCCCCACAGTGGGATCCATTGTGGGGGGATGTTTTTATGTTTTATGTTAAATTTCTTTAATGTTGTGTCTATTTGTGCTGCATGGCAAGAACAAATTTCACTACATCATTTGGTGTATGTGACAATAAATGTCCTTTGTCCTTTGTCCTTTTCCAGAGATGCTGCTGACCTGCTGAGTATTTCCAGCATTCTGTTTTATTTCGGATTTCAAGCATCTGCAGTTTTTTCATTCACACGACTCATGCCAGGTTCGGTAGTGTAGAAAGTTGCTTAGATCAAGCAGAAAAGCTACAAGGCACATTGACAGTGCAAAGGAGTTGAGAGATGGGAGTTTGATAAACATAGCTTTTTGGAGGCGGCGAGACCAACGTTTGCAGCGGCCTCTGCAGTCCATCTGTCTTTTTTAAATTTTGTCCCGTTGAGTGTATAGTTTGTAGTGGTTTATAAATTGTTTTTAACTGTGTATGTGTGGGGGGCGGGGGATGGGTGGGGGAAACTTTTAAATCTCTTCCCTGTACGGGGGATCCGACCTTTTCTGTCAGGTCTCCGTTGTCGTTGGGGCCTAGCACCGTGGAGCGGCCTCCAACCGGAACGACCTGGGGGCTCCAGTCGCGGAGCCTGCGGACTTACCATCATGGAGCTGGCCGGCTTCGGAGCGTGGAGAGCCGTGGTGGCGCGTGGCTGCGGCCCGGCTCCGGAGCTTCGGGGGCTCCAGCCACAGGCCCAGTGGACGGTAACATCGGGAGCTCGCGGGTCCCTGGTGGGAGACCGCTTTTCGGAGCTCCCGCAACGGCAACTTCTCCCGCCCGAATTGCGGGATTGAAAACGACCCGGAGCGGGGCCTTACATCGCCCGGCGCGGCTTTAACGGCCGCGGGACTTGCCAGCGCCCGCCGGGAGCTCCAACATCAATACTCGGAGTGGGGCCTTACATCGCCCGGCGCGGCCTTAACGGCCGCGGGACTTACCATCGCCTGCCGGGGGCTTTGACATCGGGAGAAGAATGGAGAGCAGAGGAGAGACAAGACTTTGCCTTCCATCACAGTGAGGAGGAGATTCACTGTGATGGATGTTTGTATGAACTGTGTTGGTTGTTAATTGTTTATTTTTGTTGTATGACTGCAGAAACCAAATTTCGTTTGAACTTCATTTGAGGTTCAAATGACAATAAACTAAATTGTAATTGTAATTGTAATTGATATTGAATCTGCAAGGACTTCAATTTGGATTCAGGGAAGATAAATGAATATATTTTATTGATGGTGAACAACGTTATTCAAATTAGGAATAAAGACACCAAAATCATATGTGTATGAAGGAACTGCAGTTGCTGGTTTAAACCAAAGATGGACAAAATGCTGGAGTAACTCAGCGGGACAGACAGCATCTCTGGAAAGAAGGAATGGGTGACGTTTCAGGTCGAGACCCTTCTTCAGAAATCAAATGCTTATTAGTCGACTGCTAGTAGAGACAACAGCTTATTTTTTGTACTAGTAACCCTGAGGTTACTAGTACAAAATGGATTTAAAGTTAAGAAATTCTACAAGATTTGTTTCAGAAACACATCCGGTAAGTAAAAGAGTATCAATGCATGTTATACGCATGGGCTTCCAGAAGGCACTTGATAAAAGCTCACAAACAGTTACCAAATGCTGTCCTACAACCGTTAACAAAATGTACAGGGCGTAGGTTGGGATATTTAAGATGATCAAAGTTAAATTTAAATTTCCCCAATTGCTGAGGTGTAATTTGAACATACTTCTTTACATTATATTCCACGCTACAGTGACTAGTCAGGCAAGTTAAGAACTTTACCAAAACCCTATTCTTTGTTATGGAAGGAATTAGATAGAGTTAAATATGCAGCTCAATCATGATCTAACCAATAAGTTCGGGAAGCAAAATGGCTTCCAGCTGTTCTGAGAGAAGAGCTCCAGAAATGCACAGGGACTTAGGTTACCAGATAGACAAACAATTAAAAGCTATTCTGTTAAAAAATAATCAAAGATTAATGGCATGATGGTCTTTATCTCACTGAGTATTAAGATAAATTAAGAAGCATTGCTCTAATCCCATTTTTAAAATTAGCTACATCATTTAGATGCAAAGACATTTACCATACACAAGGTAGTGGAAAATTATGGTTTATGCCCTCATAAAGCCTGCAGACACTGGGTCAATTAAAATTCTAATGACCACGATTTATAAGTTAGGCCAAAACATCCAGCGACACTGAGTAAGTGTGGGTAAATGGAGTTAAATTATATATCAGTCATAATCTAACAAGAGTGGAACAGACTAGAAGGGACACTCCTTGTCCCATTGTCCCTTTATCACAACCAGGCACATGCCGTGAATAATTACTCAGGGTGGGCAGTCAGTCAGCTTTTAAAAAATCTTAATCCGCCCATGCGCAGATTGTTCTCTCCGTAAGCTGTCAGTCGACTTTTATAAAGTCTTCAAAAGCCAAATCTCTTAATAAAGTACCGTATTTCCCAGCAATGAAAACGCACCCTCATTTTGAGTTGCTAAATTTTGAAAGAAGGCTGGCGGGAAATAGAATTTCTCACGCTCAAAAAAATAAAAAGAAAGAAAGCAATTTGCCCAAGGCTTCCAAATCTCCTTCATTCTGAATTACTGAATGGGTGGGGGGTGGAAGGTGACGGCAGTGGAGAGATGGTGGGAAAAACGGGAGCACACCGGGACAAGTTGAATCAGTTGTGATCGTATTGAATGACAATACTTGTTCAAGGGACCAATTGGGGGGAGAGTTCCTTTCACAGCGTGTGGGGAGTCTGGCCAGGGGTGAAGTTGCGGGGAGGGCAGGAGCGTTGAGAAGGAGGGGGTCGGGGATCATGCCAGTAACTCACTCACTCACCACTGCCGCGGCGCTCCGGGCGCAGAGCCACCGCATTGTGGCCGGGGAGGAAAGCAGCTCGGGTGGCTGCGAGTGGTCTCGGGACCGGACAGCGAAACTGGATGCCACCTCAGCGCCTTCTGCCGGCCCGCTCACCTCTGGCAGTGCTCTCCGTCTGAACATCTCTCACCTGCCGCTCGCCGGCTTCGCTCTTGTCTGCCGCTTCCCGCAAATCCTTAAATTCCGACAGCCGAGTAACCTCAATTGGTCCCTTGATCGCGCTGTCGGAATTTAAGGATTTGCGGGAAGCGGCTGACATGAGTGAGGCCGGCGAACAGCAGGAGAGAGGTTTTCAGACTAGAGCACTGCCAGAGGTGAGCGGGGGCCGGCAGAAGGAGCTGAGGTGGCGGCCGGTTCCGCTGTCCGGTCCCGGTGGCCGCTCGCAGCCACCCGAGCTACTTCTCCCCCCGGCCACAATGCGGGGAGCGTCACGGCAAGTGAGTTGCTGGCATGATCCCCGACCCCCTCCTTCTCAATGCTCCTGCCCTCCCCGCAACTTTACCCCGGGGCAGACTGCCCACACGCTGTGAAAGGAACTCTCCCCTCCTCAGCGGCGCTGTCCTTTTACAGCCGCTTCCCATCAGCTGCCAGCAATGAGGGATAGACTTCGCTATCCCTCAGTACAACAACATCATTCTTGATGTTGCTGTACTGATGGATAGCCAAATCTATCTTTCTTGGCTAACAACCTTCCAACTTCAGCTTCCAAGACACATGTAAATTTTCGTGCCTTATTTTTGGGTAAAGAATAGCGTCTTCATTGCCGGGAAATATGGTATTTAAAAACATATAGCACCAAGAAATTTACTTACCACATCATTTGTACACAAACTCCATTCTTCTCTCTTTGTTTCTTAAGATACTCTTAAGATAATGGCAATCCATGTTTGAAAAACCCACCAAGAAACTTGCACTGCGCATGCGCAGTATGCTGATGCGCATGCGCAGTACTGCAGAGGCAGAATTTCAGTTGCCTTCAGTACCCTGGAAATTGACGGCTTGAAGCAGCGTCGACGGCACGTCAACTGCACAGACCTTTGTGTGTTACATGTACTGCGAATGAAAGGCACGGAGAATTATGCCCACCTAAGAGATCGATCTCTTAGGTAGGCATTATTCTCCCATGCCTTTACTATTTATATTTAATAATTACCATTTTATTATTTTAGTCAGGATAGGCAGTGCCTACCTTGCCTACTCTGACGGCACATGCCTGATCACAACAAACCCGTCCAAATTAATATCTATAGACCCTTGGTAATAAATGCAATGAAAAGCTCTTGCAAAAACCAAATAGGGAATTCACAAAGATGAAACTAGACCAACTTACTTTTGAAGGCATTCACGCGTCCACCTAGTGTCCGCAAGCTACCCTACAGGCATCAAGAGAGGAAAGTTACAATGGTCATGACATCACTCAATAATTTTGTACATGAGACCTCAAAAATGTTGCATTCCTGTTGAATGTGCTTTCAGCATTTGACAAGTATCAGTCAACAGTCAGTATGGGTACCCAGACCAACAGGTTCAGCGGTCATTCCCGAGCATAGTTGTCACATCTTTGTTTGCTAGAGATTATGGAAACACTAAATAGTCGACATCTCTCCGCCCATTTGGTAAAATATTAAGCAGCTCAGAGAAGACTGCAACATCTGAGAACTCAAGACCACAGAAGGCTTGGCTGGAGCCCCATTTCAAGTAAGATGGATCAATTCCTCAGCACTCAGAAGGAAATTTTGTTGTGTCAGATCTGGGATGTGATGCACTGCTCTCACCATTATGAAAGAGCAACTGAAGAGTCGGCCATTTTGTTTCAGAAGTATACCAACATTTGGTCAGAGACTAAACCTATACTGAGGCAGCATCTATGTTGTTTCATTTATTCCCCCCCCCCCCACCCCTTTCCTACACCTATATCGGCAGCATCACTGGTAAAGATGGTGCAGAGCCTCAAGCCTTCTGATACTTACTGAAGGTTGAATGATTACACATTATTCTATCGTGCAGAGTTTACTATCCCGATTATTGGGTGGACAACAAAAACCATCACACAGCAGTGAAAATCAGGAAGCCTGACTAATTAAGTTACTCTCTCACACAAGCAGGCTCCTGCTTTCAAAATTGTACACAGAACTTTATGGTCCTAGATGAGAGCAGAGAGCTCACAAAAGTCAATAGAGTGCCAGCACAGCTCAGCAGTGATGACCACACACTAAGGGATAGCTCCTTTGGATGTACTCCCACTGCTCACCAGAGGCTCCCAAGATTCTTATATGAAATAGAAGTAGGCCATTATTGACTTGTACCCGATCACAGCTAACCATTTACTTCAGTACCACTTTCCTGCAGTAATCCCATATTCTTTGGTAACTAAGAACTGATATCTGGCTTGATATTCTGCAATTCTGCCTCCACAGCCTTCTTGTGTAGAAAATTCATCACCCTCAGAGGGGAAAAAATATATTCCCATCTCTGCCCTGAATGACTGACACCTTTTAGAGGTTGAGACTCTTGGGTTCTAGATACAGCAAGCCAGACTTTTGTTTTCAAATCCAATTGCAATATTTTGTTTATTTACTTATTCATTTTACAGAATCTAGCTGTGACTGTAAGGTGAGCAATTGTCGCTGAACCCATAAACGTCGTGGAGTAGGCGTGGTCGTGAGCAGCCATCTTAAACCACTCCAGGTCCTTCCCATATTTCCTGACCACAAGAGATCATTAGGCCCAGAGTCTATGCCAATTCCAAAAGCAATCATTCTCTCATTTATTACTCTCTAATCTAACTTTCACATCCAGCAACATTAAGGAACAGAGCATTATAGGAGAGAAAGGAAGGCAAAAAGGGGCCATGAAATGATCTTGGTAAATTGGATTAAGCAGTATCTTAAAATCTTTTGTAACTGTATTAGAAGCAGTCTCTCCCTTCTGCCCTTCTTAAATAGAGAAATATTATTGACCATCCTCTAGTCTTCTGGTACCTCGTCTGTAGCTAGGAAATATGCAAAAATCTTGTTTGTTTCCGATAGCATTCTGGGATAAATCTCATCCAGCTTTGGGAATTTGTCCACCTTTCAATGTGGCAAAACAGCCAATAACTGCCTTCTTAATACTGATAAGCTCAAGACTATCCTTTCACTCATTTCTAAACATTGTCTTCTGTAATCTATGCCTAGATAGGTAGTTTTCATTTTGGACCTAATCGGCATCCATTCGCTGGCTCCGCAAACAGATTAACAGTTTTAATCATCAAGCAGACTATCCTGGCTATCTTCTTGCTCTTAACATGCCCACAGAATGACTTTGATTTGCCTTAATCCTACTCGTCAAGGATATTGCTTAAATTTGTATTCTATTATTCTTTACACTATTATTGATCTTTATACAGTTATTTCTAATTTAATTTGCATGGTCTACGTGTATTAATTTTTTCTATGATTATTGCATGATTTATTTGGTTGCCTCTAATTTCATGAGTATGACCTTATGCTGCATTTGATTCTTCTTCTGGAAAAATGAAACTCTAGTTCACACACAAGTCCTTGGGGAGTAGTGTAGAATAGAGGTCTAGGGGTGCAAGTACATATTCCATGGAAGTGGGGACACAAGTAGAAGGCTGGTGAAGACAATATTTGGGACGCTTGTTTTAATTGGTCGGTGTTTAGAGTACAGGAATTGGACATCATCTTTTTAAAAGCTTAGGAGGCTTGAGGATGGGGGGGGGGTGTGGGGGGGACCTTCTAGATGTTTATAAAAACAGGAGGGGCAGAGGAAAGGTGAATAGCCACAGCCTTTTCCTCATGCTAGGGTGGTCTAAAGCTAGAGTGCATAGATTTAAAGTTGAGAGGGAAACAAATTTAAAAGGGTCCCACGGGGCAACTTTCTCCTCTTGAGGGCAATCCATATACAGAACAGGCTGGGTGAGGAAGTGGTAGGCGAAGGTACAATTATAACATTTAAAAGACAATTGCATGGGTAGGAAGGGTTTAGACAGATACGGGGCAGATATAGTGGCACTAGCATGGTTAGGCAAATTGATTGACCTGGACACGTTGGGCTAAAGGGTCTGCTTCCATGTTGCACAACACACTGTGTGACTATGACACTCAGAGATTTTTTAGAACTCAAGAGCTTTAAAAATGTCATTAGTGATTACTAAACGCAGGGTGGGTTAAATCAAATTTAAATTGATTGTTGATTTAGTGCTAAAATAAACAGGTCGGGATAGAAGTGAGGCAGGTAATAAAAGCTTGAATGTTTCCTTGAGTTTCAAAAATGGAACGCTAGAAGAACTCAGCAGATCAAGCAGCATCTGGGAAGGAAAAAGATGCAAGTTGATGTTTCAGGTCAAAACCCTACACTAGGACAGAGGAAAGAGGATGGATTGCCTGTATATAGCTGTATGAGTGAAGGTGGGACAGAGAATCGCAAGTGATCCATGGAATCACATCAGGAGAGCTTGATAAGCAGATGGAACTGGATGGAGTGAACAGAGCTAGTATTGTAAGTGGAACCAGATTTCCTGGCTGAGATTTATGAGTAGTCATTAAATACAGGCGAGGTGCTGGAAGACTGGGGGGGGGGGCAATTGTTGTGCCTCTATTCAAGAAGGGCTGCAGGGAAAAGGCTGGGAACTACAGGCCAGTGAGCTTAACATCTGTGGTCAGAAAGTTGCTAGAGTGTATTCTGAGGGATAGGATATACATGCATTTAGATGGACAAGGGCGTTAAGAAACAATTAGACAGGTACATGGCTAGGACAGGTTTAGAGGGATACTAGACTAAGTGGTACCCGTTGGGTCCCAGCATCACACGGGAGGGGCTGGTCACCCAACGCAATATTCAGACTCTCACGCACACACACACATTCACACACACACACAGACTCATTCACACACACAGACTCATTCACACACACAGACTCATTCACACACACACACAGAGCAGTCAGCTCTCTTGAATTATTCAACGGTGCCTGCACTCGGCGCCATCTTGACGTCACCCTCTCGCTTCTTGCCACGAACCGGAAATGACGCACTCAGCGCCAGCATGCCGCTAACCGGAATTGACGTCATCGGCGCCATCTTGCAACTAAGCGAAAATCACAGAATGAGCGCCAATTTTGAAATTAAACACAGTCCTGATCTAATAAAATGTTTATTCACGCTTTATCCATCCGAAAACTGTTGCAAGCAAGCCCTTTAAAAGCCAAGCCAATTGGACAAAAACACTTTGCAAGCCAACAAAACACATTTGCTGAAAGCCCTTTAAAAAGCCAACCCAATTGGGCAAACATTTTGCAAACAACAAACACATTTCCTGAAAAACACATCCCGGGGACTCACCGTGGAGTAGACGTGCGTTCAGTGTTATTCGCCCGTGCCGTGAACCTCTCGCTTTCTCCATCTGGCAGAGACTGAGTGAGCCACGACACTTCCGGGTTATATAGTCCCTCCCCCCTGCCGCCAGCGGGGGCAGCAGAGAGAATGGCAAATTGTTTTAAAACATTAATATCTCCCAGATTTTTCATCGATGGGAACAATCCTCCGGTCCAGTCCGGCGGAGGGGGGCTCTGAGCGAGGTGGCCAAAAATGGCGGCCATAAGTGGCGGCGTTCTCTCGGAAATCACATCGCAGTGAGTCAAAAGCGGTCATGATCTTACTTTTAGTAATACAGATGTGCCAAATGCAGGCAGGTAGGATTAGTGTAGATGGGACATGTTGGTGAGTGTTCGCAAGTTGGGCTGAAGGGTCCATTTCCATACTGTAAGACTCTATGAATCTCTTTGAGATGGGAAGGAGTGAACAAAGGGAAAAAAAAGCTAAGTGCTCAGGTGAGTGTATGTGGGAGAACAGGGCAGCGGATTAATTGAATTTGACTATTCAATCGTCATTCCATTGGACTGTAAATTACCCAGGTAGAATACGAGAGACTCTGGCCTCTGTAGCAATGGAGAAGTCAGAGGATAGATAGATCAGTGTGGAGAGAGAGTTCAAATGATATACAATTGGAGTTGTTCTCTGGTGTTCTCCTCCAACAAACACTCACCCAAGTACCCAGTTTTCTTTTCCGTTTGTACCTCTACCATCCCCTCCCTCACCTGGCTGCATATCTACTTGCAACCCATCTGGTTCCACCCGTCATTACCTGCCCCTTCCTTTCCCATACTGTTATATCCTAGCAAACTTTCCTCTTCCCTCTCAGTCATGATGAAGGATCTTGACCCAAAATGTCAATTTACACCCATTGCCTCCACAAATGCTGCCTGACCCAGAGTTCGTGTTGTTTCTTCAAGATTCCAGCATCTGCAGTCTTTTCCAGTCCAGCAAAAGCACTTAAAAGTTAATTATATTCGATAGAATTTTGTAAAATATTTCTAAAGAATATTGTTCAAGTTCAACTTACTGACATCAGGCCATCAACCAGATCACTAGTGTGTGGATCATCTTCATTGCGTCCAAGCCGTGGAGAGTATAATTCTGGAGTTTGGAGAATATCCATCACACGTTCCAAAGATGCAGCTACTGCTTCAGAGCTGTTCTCTTGCGCCACATTTATTATATTCATTACCTTAAAATGAAGTGTAATAAACTGATTAGCCCCTTGGAAGCATTTCAACCAATTAATATGCTATTTACATTCAGCACCCAAGACGCTATTGGCAACTCACGTCCCCGAGTTATAGGCAAGCAGATTACCACCAATATTGCAAAGCTGCAATCGGCATACACGGCATGTATTCCATTCTACTCATTATCAGTTTCATACCATTTTATGAAAAGTTAAATACAATATAATCACTTTAAAATAACTTGGATAATGCATGAATTACATCAGTACTGACTTCTAGTTATTTCTACCTTGGTAATTGGCGCTTCAATGGACATGGAATGTATCCTAGCAATAGAGGAACTCCTACCCTGGATGTTACCTGTGTAATGAACAAAGAGATATAAATAAAACCCAAATATGTTAAATTTATGCAGAATGCATCTTCCAAGATCTTACTGCAGCTTGCATTAGTCCAAAGTACCTACAGTGCCCTCCATAATGTTTGGGACAAAGACCAATCATTTATTTATTTGCCTCTGTACTCCACAATTTGGGATTTGTAATAGAAAAAAAATCACATGTGGTTAAAGTGCACATTATCAGATTTAATTAAAGGGTATTTTTTATACATTTTGGTTTCACAATGTAGAAATTACAGCAGTGTTTATACATAGTCCCCCCATTTCAGGTGTTTGTAATGGCTCAGGTGTGTTAAAATCACTCCTTAATACAGGTATAAATAAGGGAGCTCTCAGCACCTAGTATTTCCTCCAGTCTTTCCAACACCTTTGGAAAATTTTATTGCTGTTTATCAACATGAGGACACACAAAGTTGTGCTAATTAAAGTCAAAGAAGCCATTATGAGACTGAGAAACAAGAATAAAACTGTTAGAGACATCAGCCAAACCTTAGGCTTACCAAAATCAACTGTTTGGAACATCATTAAGAAGAAAGAGAGCACCGGTGAGCTTACTAATCGCAAAGGGACTGGCAGGACAAGGAAGACCTCCACGGCTGATGACAGAAGAATTCTCTCTATAATGAAGAAAAATCCCCAAACACATGTCCGACAGATCAGAAACACTCTTCAGGAGTGGATTTGTCAATGACTACTATCCGCAGAAGGTTTCATGAACAGAGTTGCAGAGGTTACACTGCAAGATGCAAACCACTGGTTAGCCGCAAAAATAGGATGGCCAGGTTACAGTTTGCCAAGAAGTACTTAAAAGAGCAACCACAGTTCTGGAAAAAGGTCTTGTGGACAGATGAGACGAAGATTAACATATCAGAGTGATGGCAAGAGCAAAGTATGGAGGAGAGAAGGAACTGCCCAAGATCCAAAGCATACCGCCTCATCTGTGAAACACGGTGGTGGGGGTGTTATGCCCTGGGCATGTATGGCTGCTGAAGGAACTGGCTCACTTATCTTCATTGATGATACAACTACTGATAGTAATAGCATAATGTATTCTGAAGTGTATAGACACATCCTATCTGCTCAAGTTCAAACAAATGCCTCAAAACTCATTGGCCGACAGTTAAGTCTACAGCAAGACAGTGATCCCAAACATACTGCTAAAGGAGTTTTTCAAAGCTAAAAAATGGTCAATTCTTGAGTGGCCAAGTCAATCACCCGATCTGAACCCAATTGAACATGCCTTTTATATGCTGAAGAGAAAACTGAAGGGGACTAGCCCCCAAAACAAGCATAAGCTAAAGATGGTGATAAAGCTGAATTATGTTAAAAATATAAGAAAAGCTTACAGCTTATATTTAGTCTCAAATCATGCTTTTCTCCAGTAGAATAATACAGAAAGGCAAGTTAAGTTGCCTCAGGTTTTGGGGTATTGAGATAATAAATACCATAACATTGTCTCCCAAGTGAGGAAGTGACAGAGAAAGAAACAGCTAGTCACATCTTTGAAGTAAGATGCCATAAGACAAATGGCCAATGTTTATGGGGGAGGAGGTGATGAGAGAGGAACCAGGGAAGTGGAAAGATAAGATGCCATAAACCAAATGGCCTATGTTTATGAGGGACCAAGTGACAGAGAGGAAGTAGCGAAAGAGCTAGGGTGATCTCTTTTAAGATAAAATGACCTAAGACAAATGGCCAATGTTTTCAGTATATCTTGTACCATGTAAACAAAAGGCCTTTGATGTGATGCCTTTTCCTGTACCTCTGACCATGACTAATGTCTGTGGAATGTGCTAATGTGACAAAGAAACACTATATAATGCGATGTAATTCTGTTGTTCAGAGAAGGGGACCGAGGACAGTCGAGTGTCTACATTGGTCACTTAGCTGGAATTCTCGCTCCCTTCCATCGGCCGATGTTAAGTAAAGTTTTGAACTGGTCTACCAAACAGTTTGTGTGGTGTCTGTTTATTGAGAAGCGAACCTGGTTTAGTAGTTATAAAAGTAACTTTTTCATTGGCGTAGTTATGCAGGCCTCGCTGGGACCACATCAACGGCTGACTGTGCAAGAGGTTGCAGAGGTTGCCGGGATTGGAAGGGAGATAACTGAGCTCTATCGGCCCCCTTGTAAGACCGACTCCCTAGAAACTCCCGGGAACGTCTGTGATCCTTCATCAGAGGTTGATCCAGGTTCCCTGCCGAGGTTCTTAGCAACAGACTAAGGTAAGACCAGTTGGGCTTTATAGGGTTTTTTTAGTGGGGATTGTGTATGTATTTTTAAGACAGACTTGTGCTTGTATTTTTAAGAAGGGCTTGTGTATCTTGTTAAGAAGGACGTGAGTGGTTTCTCTTTCTCTCTCTCTGTCTATCTCTCTTTGTTTTTTTCTTTTCTCTCTACTAAGGGCTTATCGGCCTCGTTGAGACATCCGTGTTTTGTCGGGTTGAGATACGGGAGGTGAGGTGTGCGTCTGGCTTATTGAAACATCCGGGGAGTTGTCGGATTGAGAAATAAGTGGCGTTGTATATTACAAAGTTAAACAGTCAGCCAAATTGAGAAACTGGGGTCTCGAGTCGCGAGTCGGCCTGGTTGATATATTTTGCACGTTTCGGAATCAAGCGGTCTGCTTTCTTTTTCTTTTTCTTTTTCTTTTATTTTTTTTTTCTCTCTCTCTCTTTTTCTCTATCTAGCTATGGGGAATGCTTTGGATAACAGTGAGGGGGGAACCCCCGTCCAACATATGTGTTATTTGAATCCTAAGTATAATAAGAAATTTAGAATGTTAAGTTACAAGTTGACCAAACGGTTGGGGGATGAAGCCTGGCCAGTAGGGGGCACATGGAATGTCGAGACAATTAAAAAAGCAGAAATGTTGATATGGGAAAGGAAGGCAGGAAAGAAATGGAAGAAGGGAATTAAAACGTGGAAAGCAGAAGCAGAGACGAAGCATGAGGAGAGTAGAGATCGAAGTTGGATGGATACTGCATGTAAACAAGGGATAGAGTTACGAAATAAGGATGGCACTATGAAAGGATGGAAAGTATTGCAACTAGAATGCCAGTGGGCGGAGGAACAAGAGAAAATAATTAAGAGACAGGCAGGAGGTGAGCAACAGGTGATGGTTAGTAAAAATAACCTCAGTACTGGTAAATCCTCTGGAGGAGACTTCATGTCTGGCACGACGACCCTGTTTGGTAGTGAAGATGAGGAGTTAGATAATCCTGGGAGATGTCCACCTCCCTACGTCCTACCAGTAGCGATGGCATACTTACCTCTGACAGCTCCGTCAGTAATATCCCTATACCTTGAAGTTCTGACCTTACAAAGCTCCCCAGGATTGGGAGCACGGGAATGCCTTTCTGTGCATTATTTGCTTAAGGCATTGATGATACCAGAACAGCTGACCATTATTAAATGTGCTGCACACACTGGTGCTGGGGACCCTATAACAAAAGGCAATGCATTTGCCGATAGTGTAGCCAAACAAGCAGCCTATGCATACAAATGCTTAGTGACAGCAGGTAAACAGATGCTAGCAAATAGAACGGTCCTGCCAAACATGAGGGAAGTATGTACATTACAGAGGGACGCCTCTGATAACCCAAAACAACTATGGAAACAAGAGGGCTGTGCCATTGATTCGGCTCACCCCGCTTGGACAAGTTGGTGTATCTGATGCATTTTTACCTGTTTTACTAACATATATTCACTCACTTACCCATGCTGGTAAGGAGGGAATGATAAGGATGACAAAGGAAACGTGGTGGCACCTAAAAATCCGGCAAGAGGCACTGAAGCAGGCCTCTGAATGTAAAATTTGCCAACGAAATAATCCAGGCAAACCAATTAGGATACCCTCAGGGGTGACACCAATGCCATCACGACCGTTTGAATGCATACAGATTGATTTTATTGAAATGCCAAGGGCCCAGTGTTATAAATATTGCTTAGTTATTTTAGATTTATTTAGCAGGTGGATTGAAGCTCTACCAACCACTAATGATACTGCTAAGACTACAGTAACATTGGTGTTAAGGGAAGTTATTCCCAGGTTTGGCCTACCTACTGTCATAAGCTTGGACAATGGTCCCCATTTTATTGCCACTATTAATAAGGAAATATGTACACATTTTTATATCCGACAGCAATTTCACTGTGTACATCACCCACAGGCATCTGGGATGGTGGAAAGAGCCTATGGGGCATTGCAAAACAAAATTACCCCGGGGGAATCCTTTTTCTGACAAGCAACTATGTTATAGAAAAATTGGGGATGAAGACAAATTCGGTGGAGAAATGAGGATAGGATAGGGAGACTGAAAAGTCACGGGGAGTCTGACTAATCATGATCTGGATCAAAGTCCAATTAGGGTTAGGTAACCAGGATTCTGGTAAACAGAAGTCTTGTCAGAAAAAGGGAAAGTAAATTACAAAGAGACGTCTTTGAAGATGAAATATTATATACTGCTGGTAAAACAATTTTTTTGTGTGTATGTACTGCTTGTAAAACAATGTTTTTTCTATGTGGAATGTGTGAAATTTGAAGCAATGAGCAAAGGTGTGAGTCCCTTTAAGAACAGTTTGTCCTTTAAAATGCAAATGAACAGGCAGGTTATGGTGTGTTCCTTTAAGACACTGCCATGAATGGGGGGTGGAGCTATACTCAAATGATAAAATGTGTTGGTTGTTATAAATCTTTTGAGCCGAGTTCAAAAAGAGACTCATCCCAATTAAAGTGTTAAATGAGATTGGAAATGTCAAAATTACAGAGAAAAAGAAAATGTATTATTGATTACCGATTCTGAGTGAGTTCTTTTGGGAAAGATTGTTTTGATGTGATAACAGAGGTTGTCCTTTAAAATGCAAATGAAGCAAGATTACGGTCTGCAGACGAACAAAGGTGTTGAAGCATGTGCTGTGTAAGGGAAATGAATGTACATGTAAAATTGTCTTATGGCTTACAAAAGGGGGTTTGAGGGATCTCATAATGAGGGATAAAAGGTGAGAAGATAAGTAAATTGGGGAAGAGAACATATTTGGAGAATTTAATATTTAGGTGGGGAGAGCCTCTTCAGATATAATCGGATTAAAGAATAAGTTCACAGAGAAGTGTTTAAGAAGGAACTGCAGATGCTGGAAAATCAAAGGTAGACAAAAGTGCTGGAGAAACTCAGGGGATGAAGCAGCATCAAAGGAGCGAAGGAAATAGGCATCATTTTGGGCCGAAGCCCTTCTTCAGAGTAGATAGGGGTCATTCAACTGCAGCTAGAGAAACAGAATTTACAACTTTTTTATTGATACAGGAAAGGCTGCTGTGCCCACCCCCTGGAGAGTGGGGGGAAGCCAACTACAGGCCCTGGGCAATTAACTAATTATGTATGGACAGCAATTAACCCAGGTCTTGCCAGATCTGCATTCCCAGGTTAGAGGAGCTGTGAGCACAGGGACGAGTCCATAAAGGCTACAAAATGACCATGTGCTGGGACAAGAAGAAATTGAGATTGTGTTGAAAGGAAAAACCATTATCAACAACATAAACTGCTGTGAAGATTGAAGATCATCGTCGTTGGATACATTTGATTGACTGAACGGTTTGTGGAGCTATTGACCCTCTTTTATTCTGGGGTGGCCCACATGGACTGGACTTTCTTCAGAATGGCAAACTTGCGGACTAACCCACATTTAAAGGATGGTACACACATCCTTTTAAACAAGATTGGAGTCAAACATGACAAATGCAGCAAAGATACCCTGACTACAGACAGTGAGATAATTTGCCTGATGAGATGCTTATGGTCTTTTGTATGTACTCGGCAAGGACTGTAGTTATTATCAAGATTTTGATAAAAGGATGGAATGATAAAGCTGAATTATGTTAAAAATATAAGAAAAGCTTACAGCTTATATTTAGTCTCAAATCAGGCTTTTCTCCAGTAGAATAATACAGAAAGGCAAGTTAAGTTGCCTCAGGTTTTGGGGTATTGAGATAATAAATACCATAACATTGTCTCCCAAGTGAGGAAGTGACAGAGAAAGAAACAGCTAGTCACATCTTTGAAGTAAGATGCCATAAGACAAATGGCCAATGTTTATGGGGGAGGAGGTGATGAGAGAGGAACCAGGGAAGTGGAAAGATAAGATGCCATAAACCAAATGGCCTATGTTTATGAGGGACCAAGTGACAGAGAGGAAGTAGCGAAAGAGCTAGGGTGATCTCTTTTAAGATAAAATGACCTAAGACAAATGGCCAATGTTTTCAGTATATCTTGTACCATGTAAACAAAAGGCCTTTGATGTGATGCCTTTTCCTGTACCTCTGACCATGACTAATGTCTGTGGAATGTGCTAATGTGACAAAGAAACACTATATAATGCGATGTAATTCTGTTGTTCAGAGAAGGGGACCGAGGACAGTCGAGTGTCTACATTGGTCACTTAGCTGGAATTCTCGCTCCCTTCCATCGGCCGATGTTAAGTAAAGTTTTGAACTGGTCTACCAAACAGTTTGTGTGGTGTCTGTTTATTAAGAAGCGAACCTGGTTTAGTAGTTATAAAAGTAACTTTTTCAATGGCTGCAATACAGGCCCGGTAGAACATCACCAGAGAAGACACCCAGCAACTGGTGATGTCCATGAATCGCAGACTTCAAGCACTCATTGCATGCAAAGGATATGCAACAAAATACTAAACATGACTACTTTCATTTACATGACATTGCCATGTCCCAAACATTATGGTGCCCTGAAATGGAGGGACTATGTATAAACACTGCTGTAATTTCTACATGGTGAAACCAAAATGTATAAAAATGGCCTTTATTAAAATCTGACAATGTGCACTTTAACCACATGTGATTTTTTTCTATTATAAATCTCAAATTGTGAAGTACAGAGGCAAATAAATAAACGATGGGTCTTTGTCCCAAACATTATGGAGAGCTCTGTATACTACGGGTATGCACCTAAAATAAATCGCTTTAACTAATGATTTCAATGAGGAATTGGCAGCAGTGAAACTATTGGTAAAGATTCTGAGGCAGTTTAAAATCATCAAGCAATTAGGAAGGCAAATGGCATAATTTAAAAGCATAAGTATAGATTCGATGGGCCGAATGGCCTAATTCTGCTCCTATGGCTTACAATGCCACACTGCAGTTATATGGGACTTTAGAGAGACCATCTGCAGCCTGCAAGATATATAGGGAGATTGATTGAGCATGTTGAGAATGGACTCTGGGATGGCTGGTTTGCCATTCGAAGAGAGATCGACTAGTCTTGCGGAGTTTAGAAGAAAGAGAGCATATAACTGAAACTTAGACAATGCTTATGGGGCTCAACATAGAGTATCTGAATGTTCCTCTGATGGTAGAATTTGAAAAATAAGTCTCAGACTAAGAGAGGCAATGAGATTCAGAAAGGGTAGAATATGTCATGGCCTTCGCAGAGTTTGTAAGGGTTTTTACAGAAGCTCACATGATAGAAAAGTAGAAACCCACAGAATCCAGAGGAAAATAGTTTAATAATGGGTATCTGAGAGAAAGCAAAGGGTAAAAGTCAAGGGACGTTTTTGTAAACATAGCTTTTTGCATTGAAGTTCTGCAATGGGTCTGTTGTTTTTCCATTACATCAATGATTTAGATCTAAATATAGGATCTATGATTAGGAAGTTTGCTTCTGATACCAATATTGGTAGTACAGTTGACATTGAAGACGAAAGGTAAACTGCAGGAAGATACCAATGAACTGGCCAAATGTGCAGAAACATAAATGGAATGTAGATCAGGTAATGCCAAATAGGGAGGGCAAATAAAGGAAATATGATAAATGAAGGTAGCAGGATAGGTAGCAAGGTGGTGAATACAGCATCCAGGATACACTTTCTCTGAAGCAATTTCTCACTGATCCTAAATAGCTAACCCTTTGTCCCAAGAATACAAACTTACTTCTAAAATCTCCAATCAGAGAATACAGCCTGGTAAAAGTGCTCCAAAATGTATGACTTTAGTAACAAAAATCTAACTGGAATCACAGGCGATGTCACATGCAAATGAATCCAGAGTGTTTGGATTGTAATTTCAGCAAGACCAGAAAACAATTTCTTCTAAAACCTGTTTCATACATCAAGGCCCAAAACTAGTCATTTAGCTGACACTTTCATAAGAATCAAGAGCAGAAATAAGTTAATTAATCTCTCACACCTGCGCTACCATTTACTAAGCAAGACGGCTCTTAGCGAGCGGCAGTGAGTGAGCGGCCCTGTGAGAAAAGTGTGAGTCTTTGGCTCGAGAGTCTTCGGCGAGCAGAGGACGCCACGCAATACGCTTGAGAGGTAGAGACGAAAGAAGGAGATGTCAGGCAAGCTGATTCAGTGCGATGCTTGCAGTATGTGGGAGGTCAAGGACACCGCTGGTGCCTCTGGCTGCCACAAATGCGAGAAGTGCATCCAGGTAGAGCTCCTGAAGGGCCGTGTTGGGGAATTGGAGAAGCGAGTGGATGACCTCCGGTTCGTCCGAGAAACGGAGTCATTCCTCGACAAGTCCTACAGTACGATTGTTACACCTAAGGTACTGGAAGAGAGAAGGTGGGAGACGGTGAGAAAGGGAGGGAAGCATGGAATGCCAACGTCCCCGGGTGTTGTACCTCTTGTGAACAGGTTCACCCACTTAGAAGCTGTTGGGACAGAAGACGTGTTTACACTGAGCGGCGGACTGGCTTGCGATGCGAATAGGGCTGTTGAGCCAAAACCAAAAAGGCCTAAGGCAGGCAACGCCATTGTAGTGGGAGACTCGATTGTGAGAGGTACGGACAGGGGTTTCTGTGGCAACAGACGGGATGCGAGGATGGTGTGCTGCCTTCCTGGTGCCAGGATCCAGGATGTCACGGACAGAGTGCAGAAAATCCTCGAGGGCGAAGGTGAACATCCGGAAGTGGTAGTGCATGTCGGCACAAACGATGTCGGAAAGAAGGGGATGAATATTCTGCAGCGTGACTTTAGAGAGCTCGGAGAAATGCTGAAAAGCAGGACCTCCAGGGTTGTTATCTCCGGTTTGCTTCCAGTTCCTCGTGCTGGCGAGAGCAGGAACAGGGAGATACGGGACCTGAACGTGTGGCTCAGGAACTGGTGCACGGGGCAGGGATTTAGATTCTTAGATCACTGGGATCTGTTTTGGGGTAAGGGGGAACTGTACAAAAGGGACGGATTGCATCTTAACAGGTGTGGGACCAGCATTCTGGCAGGCAGGTTTTCCACTGCTACACGGGTGGTTTTAAACTGAATAAGGGGGGTGGGGTGTCGAATGGGATAGTGGAGGATGGAGTTAAAGGGAAAGGGTTTCTTAAATGTGTGAGCGTAGAGACAGAGGAGTGTAAAATGAGGGTAGAAGCAATAGGTAGCAAGGTGAAAAGTAAAAGTGGAAGACAGACAAAACCAGGGCAAAAATCAAAAAGGGCCACTTTTCAACATAATTGTATAAGGGGTAAGAGTGTTGTAAAAACAAGCCTGAAGGCTTTGTGTCTCAATGCAAGGAGCATTCGTAATAAGGTGGATGAGTTGAATGTGCAGATAGCTATTAATGACTATGATATAGTTGGGATCACGGAGACATGGCTCCAGGGTGACCAAGGCTGGGAGCTGAACATCCAGGGATATTCAATATTCAGGAGGGATAGAGAGAAAGGAAAAGGAGGTGGGGTAGCATTGATGATTAGAGAGGAGATTAACGCAATGGAAAGGAAGGACATTAGGTTTGAGGATGTGGAATCGGTATGGGTAGAGCTGCGAAACACTAAGGGGCAGAAAACGCTGGTGGGTGTTGTGTACAGGCCACCTAACAGTAGTAGTGAAGTTGGAGATGGTATCAAACAGGAAATTAGAAATGCGTGCGACAAAGGCAAAACAGTTATAATGGGTGACTTCAATCTACATATAGATTGGGTGAATCAAATTGGCAGGGGTGCTGAGGAAGAGGATTTCTTGGAATGTATGCGGGATAGTTATCTAAATCAACATGTAGAGGAACCAACGAGAGAGCAGGCTATTTTAGACTGGGTATTGAGTAATGAGGAAGGGTTAGTTAGCAGTCTTGTTGTATGTGCCCCCTTGGGCAAGAGTGACCATAATATGGTTGAGTTCTTCATTAGGATGGAGAGTGACATTGTTAATTCAGAAACAATGGTTCTGAACTTAAAGAAAGGTAACTTTGAGGGTATGAGACATGAATTGGCCATGATTGACTGGCAATTAATTTTAAAAGGGTTGACGGTGGACATGCAATGGAAGACATTTAAAGACTGCATGGATGAACTACAAAAATTGTTCATCCCAGTTTGGCAAAAGAATAAATCAGGGAAGGTAGTGCATCCGTGGATAACAAGGGAAATCAGGGATGGTATCAAAGCGAAAGATGATGCGTACAAATTAGCCAGAAAAAGCAGCATACCAGAGGACTGGGAGAAATTCAGAGACCAGCAGAGGAGGACAAAGGGCTTAATTAGGAAAGGAAAAATAGATTATGAAAGAAAACTGGCAGGGAACATAAAAACTGACTGCAAAAGTTTTTATAAATATGTAAACAGAAAGAGATTAGTTAAAACAAATGTAGGTCCCTTGCAGTCAGAAACAGGTGAGTTGATCATGGGGAACAAGGATATGGCGGACCAATTGAATAACTACTTTGGTTCCGTCTTCACTAAGGAAGACATAAATAATCTGCCGGAAATAGCAGGGGACCGCGGGTCAAAGGAGTTGGAGGAATTGAGTGAAATCCAGGTTAGTCGGGAAGTGGTTTTGGGTAAATTGAATGGATTAAAGGCCGATAAATCCCCAGGGCCAGATAGGCTGCATCCCAGAGTACTTAAGGAAGTAGCTCCAGAAATAGTGGATGCATTAGTAATAATCTTTCAAAATTCTTTAGATTCTGGAGTAGTTCCTGAGGATTGGCGGGTAGCAAACGTAACCCCACTTTTTAAGAAGGGAGGGAGAGAGAAAACGGGGAATTACAGACCAGTTAGTCTAACATCGGTAGTGGGGAAACTGCTAGAGTCAGTTATTAAAGATGGGATAGCAGCACATTTGGAAAGTGGTGAAATCATTGGACAAAGTCAGCATGGATTTACGAAAGGTAAATCATGTCTGACGAATCTTATAGAATTTTTCGAGGATGTAACTAGTAGCGTGGATAGGGGAGAACCAGTGGATGTGGTGTATCTGGACTTCCAGAAGGCTTTCGACAAGGTCCCACATAAGAGATTAGTATACAAACTTAAAGCACATGGCATTGGGGGTTCAGTATTGATGTGGATAGAGAACTGGCTGGCAAACAGGAAGCAAAGAGTAGGAGTAAACGGGTCCTTTTCACAATGGCAGGCAGTGACTAGTGGGGTACCGCAAGGCTCAGTGCTGGGACCCCAGCTATTTACAATATATATTAATGACCTGGATGAGGGAATTGAAGGCAATATCTCCAAGTTTGCGGATGACACTAAGCTGGGGGGCAGTGTTAGCTGTGAGGAGGATGCTAGGAGACTGCAAGGTGACTTGGATAGGCTGGGTGAGTGGGCAAATGTTTGGCAGATGCAGTATAATGTGGATAAATGTGAGGTTATCCATTTTGGTGGCAAAAACAGGAAAGCAGACTATTTTCTAAATGGTGGCCGACTAGTAAAACGGGAGATGCAGCGAGACCTGGGTGTCATGGTACACCAGTCATTGAAAGTAGGCATGCAGGTGCAGCAGGCAGTGAAGAAAGCGAATGGTATGTTAGCTTTCATAGCAAAAGGATTTGAGTATAGGAGCAGGGAGGTTCTACTGCAGTTGTACAGGGTCTTGGTGAGACCACACCTGGAGTATTGCGTACAGTTTTGGTCTCCAAATCTGAGGAAGGACATTATTGCCATAGAGGGAGTGCAGAGAAGGTTCACCAGACTGATTCCTGGGATGTCAGGACTGTCTTATGAAGAAAGACTGGATAGACTTGGTTTATACTCTCTAGAATTTAGGAGATTGAGAGGGGATCTTATAGAAACTTACAAAATTCTTAAGGGGTTGGACAGGCTAGATGCAGGAAGATTGCTCCCGATGTTGGGGAAGTCCAGGACAAGGGGTCACAGCTTAAGGATAAGGGGGAAATCCTTTAAAACCGAGATGAGAAGAACTTTTTTCACACAGAGAGTGGTGAATCTCTGGAACTCTCTGCCACAGAGGGTAGTCGAGGCCAGTTCATTGGCTATATTTAAGAGGGAGCTAGATGTGGCCCTTGTGGCTAAAGGGATCAGAGGGTATGGAGAGAAGGCAGGTACGGGATACTGAGTTGGATGATCAGCCATGATCATATTGAATGGCGGTGCAGGCTCGAAGGGCCGAATGGCCTACTCCTGCACCTAATTTCTATGTTTCTATGGTTAATTTAAACACCACTTTCTCACACTCCCTCCATACCTCTTGACACATTACAACCCATATGTCTGCAATCCTTCACTGTGAAGACATTCAATGACTGCCTCCATGACTCTCTAGGGAGAGAATCCCAAGAAGAATTTCCTCCTCACTATCTTAAGTGGACAACCCATTATGATGAAACTATGCTTCTTGGTTCCAAAGATACCCATATATCCTCAGAATCCACACCAAAAAACAGTGCTAGAGGAACACGCTGTAGGACAGGCAGCATCTGTGGAGGGAAATGAAAAGATGACATTTGGGTTGGGACATTTCTTCAGATCACCTCTCATTCCAATGAATTTAAGCTCACACTTTTCAACCTTTCTTCAAATATCAACACCTTCGTCCCAAGAATCAGTCTGTGCATTGTCTCCAATGTAAATATATTCTTCCTTGAATACAGAAACCAATACCATGCAGTATTATAGGTGCAGTCTCACCAGTGTTCTGCAAAATTGCACCTAAACTTCCCTACTTTTATAATCCACCCCCCTGGCAAGCACACAGACACAATAAATAGACAGCAGAGGTTATTGTAACCTTGTTGCAAGTGACATACCATCACTCCCTCGTGATGTGCTGGATCTGACATCAAAACTTTTCTTCCTGCTTTTGTACTTGGAAGTAAACAAGTCTATAAAAGAAGCAATGAACTATTAAACCTGTCAGGGACAAGTACATGAACGTTTCAGAATGGCATATTAAATAAATGCATTTCATACACATAGTCGCACATCCGTACGTGTCTGCTATTTATGGGAGTGTGGGTGGGAAGGAGTTCTTCTGCTGGCCTCCATCTTCCACACACCACACTAAATATTCTCTCACATCCCTTTGTATGCCCCATCACCAAGATGCTGTCCACAGTCCCCAAATACCATCAACAAATCATTAATCAATGTCAGCCATTATTCTTCTGGCCATGTGTACTTGATAAAAGATTAAAAAGGAAATTGGTCAGAACAGATACTAAGTTCAGACTGGGCACTGCATTGGAAAGCTCAAATGTTAACTCTCTAGTGCTCCTTGATCACCGCCAATGTGCTGCTTCTCATTAACATTTGTGACCAACAATGGAACTTTGTTACAGGAAATGAAGACATGGTTCCAGTGGCAGGAGGGTCAGTAACCAGAGGACTGAAAGGAATTGGCCAAAGATCCAAATGAAAGGCAATGTTTTCTCTTAAAAAGTAGTGCCAGAAAAGACAGGGAATCAGATTCAAGAACAATTGGCAAAGAGGAAATTAGTATACATTTAATTTTAAGAACAATGCATAAGTTGGACAATGTTAAAAAAAAAATCATAGGTATACCACCTTCAATACACAAATCAGGACATTCACCATAAAAGTTTTATTTCTTCTATTAAACTGTATAAACTCCAGTTTAGATCAATTTCAGACCTTGGCTGGAGATCTGTACAAAACAGTGCTCTGTCTTTATCTGAATGGTAATGGTATATTATAGTCATGTGTACTGAGATACTGAAAACTGTTTTGCTTGCGAACGAGATAAATCATACCATACATGACTACAGTCAAACCAAGCACAAGTATTTAAGTGGTGCAAAAAGAGAAAGGAAACAGAATAGTGTTATAACTACAGGGAAGGTGGAATAAGAAAGTGCAAGGGCTACAAGGAGGTAGATTGGGAGATCACAATTCATCCATCTTTTATCAATAATCTGATAACAGCTGGGAGGAATGATAAATACAGCTACATTCAACCACTTCAGCATCACATCCTCTCATCTCTCCACCAAATAGCACACTTTCCATCTTGCAATAGCTAAAGACATTTCCAGATAGCAAGAAACAAATCATTTGTGATAAGTACAACAGTTCGTACTGAGCCAAAGTAGAGAACAATCCTCATTCATCAATTAACGTGCTTCTTTATTCTAATGAAGACCTTTGTACCAGGTACATCATTCTAAGTAACAGCACAGAGGGAAAGAAATTAAATAACATAGTACCTGGTGGAAGCCCAAGCTGAAATCGATCAGAAGATTCCGATTCCTCAGAATGTAAAAGAAGACAATGATCACATGAAGGAAATTGTTGCAAAAAAAAAACTAAGAAAAAGGAAGCATACATAGATCTCACACACCTACCTTATTTTCACATGGGGTCTTAATAGACACATAGTGTCTAATTTTCCTAATAAGAAAAGAAGTTCTAATTAGAAGATTTGCAAGTTCCTGCAGCAGACATCTCAAATGATAAGCACAGCTCAGCACATAGCAACTGGCCTCTGGGAGATTGTGCTCTGTGGTTAAGCAACAATAAACCTCAGGTTCCTATTTTTTAGAAATGCAGGGAAATGGGATTAGCTTAGATAGGCATCTCGGTGGGCATGGACGACTTGGCCCAAAGGGCCCGTTTCCAATGCTGTACGACTAAACCTGAATCAGGAGATAGCTTCAGAAACCATTAAAAACTACTAATTCCATCTGTTCCAGATCAGGTTTTAACTCGGGTTAGTCCCACAGGGTCAAGCACCAACTCAGTTTTTCTATACTTTGCAGGTGCCCTGTTTACAATCAGTTCTAACCAGCTACACTGGATCATATCCCAAACCTTCAGTTTGCCCGGGTTTAACTCAGAGTACAGGTTGAATACCAATTTTCCAGCACGTTCGGTGCCAGAACCTTTCAAGGATTATCTGTTTTCCTGGGCCAACAGAGGTCACGTGATAATGAAACGTCAATACACCCCGGGTCTGTTAATGATACCTCGCCCGTGTCTCCAATACACCATGGAAACTTAAATTAAAAAAATATAAAATGTCTATTAGCAAACACATTGCACTCACCCTCCCTGTCCTATGACAGGCGTTGTCTTCATATTTTGGCAAATGCTTTCTCCATTTTTCTTTCTCCCATAGTACAATCCTTGCCATTGCTGTAAAGTCACAAGCAGAGATAGTGTCAACCAGGAATTTATGAATTCAGTTACAACAGTGAAGTGCATTTTCCTGCCATTGATGCAAGGGGAATTCCTCACACAAGTGCAAAATTCTGCTGTCAATGCTGAAGTACAACAGCTAAATGACTTCAGCAATTCTGCCTTGCCCCATAAAGCTGCAACTTTTCCTTTCAAAAATGTATCCAGCTTCTTTTAGAAAGCATGAAAATTGACTCTGCCTTCACTATCACCAAAGGTTGTTCACTTTTAATCCTAGTCCTCTAGTTCTTGATCATTCTGTTGATGGGAACAGTTACTATCCATTTACCGGACCCATCGACCCATCGTGATGTCATATATTTATGAAAAATGCCCTCAGAAAACCTTCCCTCCTGCCAACCTGAAACTCCTCCACACACCAGGAGCAAACTTAACTAAAAGATCTACTGCTGGAATTTATTTTTCATTTTTCATTTTGTGGATGTCACTGCACCACCCTACTTGCCTCTAATGGATGGCTTACTAGGATATTTCAGGAGGACTTTTAAGAGCCAACCACATTGACGTGGTTTGGAACCATACACAGACCACGCTGGATAAAAATAAAATGGCAGACCTCCTCCCATAAAGGTCATGAAGGATGATTATTTACTGCAATCTATGAGCTCTGCGTTTACCAGCATTATGATTGACTAAATTAATTAAATTCCTGAGGTGACATAGTGGGATCTGAACTTGTCTCCCTGGATTGTTAAACCAGTCCTATTCTAGTCTAGTAATTTACCCACCTCCGCACAGAGTAACTATATTTATTCTTCTGGCTCAGGGCATTGTTGGCAATTGCAGGATTTATTGCCTATCACCACTTCCCTCAAGGAAATGGTACTGCCTTACATACAGAGACATCATCACACAGCAAGAAATGCCCCTTTGCCATCTAGACTAACTAGATTAACCCAATTTTCTCCCCACTTCGCCCATGACATTCTACACCATAGTGTTTCAAGTGCTCAACTAAAAACCACTTAAATGCTGCAAGAGTACCTGCCTCCACCCCACCCTCTGGCAGTATGTGCTATATTTCAATCAATCTGTGGATGAAAACAAAAATCCTCAAATCTTTCCATCTCGCCACCCCTTACCTCTGGATATTTACATCTCTGCAAAGGGGGGAAAAAAATTCTCACTGCCCTCCTAGAAGTCCATCACAGACAACTTCCTGGTAAATTTTCTGCGCAGTTGCAACTTTCCTACTGGTGTGATGATCAGAACAACGTACACTATACCAGCAGAGGCATGGTCAAGCAGGGCCTGGTCATATGTTCATGAACTACCTCAGTCCTGGCCCACCCACAGTGCTGTGGATTTGGGGGGGTTCTAGGATCGAGAGCCAGCAAATAATGAAGAAACACAAGATATTTCTCAATCAAGATGGTGTGCATTAAAGGAAAACAGCAGGCATCCCCATGTATATGCTCTTGTTCTTCTTGGTGGTGGAAGTCTCAAGTTTAGGAGGTGCTGTCAGAGTGATCTCGGCAAGTAACTGCAGCGCATTTTGTAAATAGCACACACTGCATTTAATGCAGCTTTTTCCCCCAACATTATCTCCAATCTTTTCGCTATTTGTTTATTGAGAAGATTTTTGAATTTCATTTTACTGAGCATTTCCGCAATACCCCTTTTATTTCCTTTTTTTAAACTTCCTCTGAACTCTCAATTAGACTGGCTCTCAATAAATTACTCATAACCTCGGTCGAGTTATATTTCATTTGTCATACAATCACCAGTAACCACAGACACCCTGACAGATAGCTTCAGTAAAACCAGTCTCAAGGATCCGAATGTGCTAGAGATATCCGGAGTCCCTCCCTGACACCCAGGCAGATGAAAGGTCTCGACCCAAAAAAACATCACCTATTTCTTTTCTCCAGAGATGCTTCTCGACCCGCTGAGTTACTCAAGCATTACTCCATCTCTGGAGTAACAATAATTGGCTTTCCATGCTAACAATTTTCCACGGTCACAAGTTGGTCACATCATCACACTTACCTTTCCTTCTTCACTATAACAGTCGATCTTAATTGGCATAACAGCTTTATTTTTATCGCTAGTGGGCTCTTGCGTTAACTCCTTTCCTATCAATTCCTCTCTCTGGTAACCCATCAGTCCTTCAAATGTGGGGTTCACGTACTGCAGAACACAAGCAAAGTTGGCTCATTGGACCTTTAGATCAGACAGGTAGACTATAATAGTTAGTTACATTCAACACATAGGGGTCAGGTCTCCATTTTTAAAGGACGGAAGTTTCTTCAGTAACATGACTCTAGCTTTAAAGTTTCAATTCTGGCTAGATTAATCCGGTTCGCATAGTATAGGTTCTTTGGCCTACCATGTTCATTGCCAACCTTTCTGCCAATCTACTCTAATTCAATTTACCCGCATTGAGCAAGTCTGAAGAAGGGTCCTGACCCAAAAGGACACCCATCCTTTTTTCCCCCCAGAGATGTTGCCTGACCCACTGATTTACTCCAGCACTTTGTGTCTATCTTCGGTATAAACCAGCATCTGCAGTTCCTTTCTACGCATTTTACCCGCCTTGGATCTGTATGCCCACATTCGGCCATAAAAGATCTTCCAACATTTCCAGTTTTTGCCAAGAAATGAGGGAATAAACTGAAGAATGTTTCTGGCTTCTTTCCAGAACAAATATCAGGTAATGTGATACATCCAGTCTGTATTCAGCAGCATGGGGGCCGTGCCTACTTCTGAATCACTGGATAAACTAAGATTAGTTGAGAAGCATGACTGCCATTGGCCTCAGCAACACCTACAAAGTTGATTGTCATGTCATTCGAATGCTGCCACTGGCGTCTTACTGCAGGGAGAAATTGCATTCTAATACATGAAAATAGCAACATGATTAAAACAAGAAAGAAATGTATGCAGAGCATCACCTGGCTAGGTGCTTGGAATAAGTCAATCATACAGCTAGATTATCTTCAAAACCCCACCCAACAACATGGTCTTGTCACGCAATCAGTCCGGGCATTCCCCCACAAACAAAATCAAGGCTAAAGCCAAGATTGTTTAACAAGCACTTAATTAATTAAATGACCTGCACACTACTGGAGGCATTTTACACACAATTGCTATGAAGTAATTACCATTACACTAGCAAAGTCTAAAACAAGTTTACTGTGAAATCTCAAGAAGTAGAGATGAATGTCCAATCCAACATTATTTTGTTGTTGACAAGGAACACTCCAAAGCACAAATAAGGAATCCTTTACTGTGCTTTAAGATCAGAGGAATTCAGTGGGATAGTCCAACACAATATGGTGTCAATATCTGATCTAAAGGATGCAACCCATAAGGCAACTCTCCTTTACAGCTGCAATGGATTATTTCACTGAATTTCAAAGATTTTCCACTTAAGGTTAAAACTACAAATTTCAATTCAGATAAGAATGCTGCCAAATTTCTGAAATGTTTAAACCAAAATTGTCACACTTTTGAATTACACCCCAGACAGAAGGATGAGAATGGTCAGCGAACAGAAGACTCCAATTATGAGAACAAATGTTGATATTTTGGCCGATTACCTTTCAGTCATGAACCTGAAGTGTTAACTGCTGCCTGGCTGCATTTAGTTTAAATTGCACTATTTAACATATTGGTTATTAATTACTATTATCTTCAAATAATTATGTACGATTTTGAATTTAAAGTCCAAAAGCTAAGCAAACTGATCATTGGAATTTGCGAATATATGTTGTTGCTACCAAAAAGAAGGGCAAGAAGACGCCAAAGGCTCTAAATTAGCAACTGACCTGAATAATATTATCGTTGCTTGTAATTTCTATTGACTCTTGGCATTGGTCCAAAGCTGTGAAGATTGCACAGGATGCCCTGAGAGAGAGAAAAAAAGATGGGGGGAGCAAATGTATTATCTTTAATAAGCTCAGACAGTATCAAGCAGATTATCCATGTTTTGTGGAACCTCTGCAAGAAACTAATGGGGACCAGTGAATAGATTTTTCAATATTTTTACTTGTATATGATGTATTTCTAAAACAGAATATTTTCTTGATCTTGCTAAGATGGGGGGATAAGAAGACACAACTTTCAAGAGCAAGAATTGCCCCGTTACCCGTTAATTTCGATTGATCACTTCGACAAGTAGGTCTTCTCAGGCTGAGCCACAGAACATTGCGTTATTGCTATAATCGAGCTGCTACTAACTGGACGACGTATAGCATTTATTAATTTGATCTGCCTAGCCTGGAATAGACCCTGCTTCCAGGAATGAACCTGCAGAGTGCCAAGCCCCTGTTCTGGTAATGTTCATCAGCCTCTGCCAGAAGTTCTGGAAAACAGTTGGTGTATTGGGGGAAGGGGAGGGAATGACCAGTGGCCTGATCATATCCACTACATAATTTCATTTTAAGTTAAATGAATTTTCATAGCATAAACTGAATCATGAATGGTCTTTGATGAACTAATTGTTGCACTTTGGTTGTTTCCCCAATTGAAAGTTCCAGCACTGATAATGATAGACTTTTGTTAGATTGTTAAAATATGTGGGACCAATCCAGGTAGCCAAATCAAGGTACAGTCAAGTTAACATGATTCACAGGGTAGAACATGCTTGAGAGGCCTATTTTTATTCTATATTCCATTTAGAACTGGTGACTATGTCAGAAAAAAACACTAAAACATTGCATAGAAACATAGAAAATAGGTGCAGGAGTAGGCCATTCGGCCCTTCGAGCCTGCACCGCCATTCAATATGATCATGGCTCATCATCCAACTCAGTATCCTGTACCTGCTTTCTCTCCATACCCCCTGATCCCTTTAGCCACAAGGGCCACATCTAACTCCCTCTTAAATATAGCCAATGAACTGACCTCAATTACCTTCTGTGGCAGAGAATTCCAGAGATTCACCACTCTCTGTGTGAAAAATGTTTTCCTCATCTCGGTCCTAAAAGATTTCCCCCTTATCCTTAAATTGCAGATGCTGTCAATCTAATCTGAGAAATGGTCATCAATCTGAAGCGTTGGATTCTCTTCCTACTGATGTGGCCAGACCTGCTGAGTGCAGCCAGAAATTTCTGTAGCTACCACAGGAAATCTTGCACTGACATCACTCCTTTTCCACTCAATCCCACTGGCAGGGTCAGACAACAGTGTTTTACAAGAAATGGAAAATATGTACTTGGGATGAACACGCATGAGCCACCCCTGGGATAGTTGTATATGTGATCTACCCAGGCATCATCTTTAGCATTGATGATCAATAGTAGAGCAGAAAGTTTGAATGTGAGACGAAGAATTGTGGAGAATTCACAGAGAGAACAACTGAAGCTTTACACATTGAGCTGAATTATTAGTATGGTTCATATGCTATTCAATCATCAACACCATAACTCAATGAAGCAATGAAGTACCTCAGTTTAAATTGTGCACGGACTTCTCCAAACTCCAACTGGATGAGTTCATTATAACAAGCAATGGGACTGGAATTTTCAGCATACCACTGGGAAGAAAAATGTATTGAATTGAATTAATTTTATTAGCCAAGTATGTATACATACAAGGAATTTGCCTTGGTGCTTTGCTCGCAAGGATAACAACACGATATACAGTAGACAATTAAAAATAAAACATTATAACTTAAACATGTGAAGAATAAAATAAAATACCAGAGCAAAAGGAGACCACAGACTGTTGGCTGTTGAGTAGAGCTGCCGCTCGTGGGGAATAAAAAGCTGTTTTTATTGCACACATCAGTGAAACTACTCAACAAAAATTCTGCCTGATAAATATTGAAGTTATCGACTTAAGTTTACAATGGTCCTGAACATCATGAGCACAATCAATCGCCCTTGAAATAATCACCCTGGAGATAGTTCAGCTGAGGAAAGATTAGAAAAGTGAGAACACACTTTGCCAGAGCTCAGGCAGCCCCACAAAGTTAGAATATTATTAGTGAAAATGGGGAAGAAATATTTCTAATAGTTAATAGTGATTACAGGTTATAAATGTAAAAATCATGATCATAAAGGCAGCAATTCAGTGTTATTATTACTAGTGGGTGGATACGAGATGAAATGCTGCCTGATATTATGAGGAAAACAGGATCTGTAGACAGATTTTGCAGACAGATAAATGTTCAAAAGAACTAAGTTAATGGACTAGATTTTGTTGTCAGCAGGAAAGCAATGCCACTACCTGCTGACCCAAGATATGTTTCCCATAAAAATATCACGATCTTTGGCATGCATATTTCACATCAGTTGCTGCCAGCTCAAATGATATCAAACTGATTGAGCAGCCAATCACATTTACAGGCAGTAAACCAAGGAGAAACAAAAATAAAACACAATTTTTAAATTTAAAATATTTTTAGCTAAAGATCTTAAATATACATGATCTAAAAATTGGAATATCAAAAATTTAGAATGAAAATCCATTATATTTGATACACAAGGGAATTGTAATTCATTTTTAAACATTAATAAAACGTTTGACAAGAAGTAAATAAGAGTCCCAACCAGCAACACTTGGCTCACTCGTATCACTACAGCACCTAAATGAAGAGGGGACCACAAAAATATTGCAAATGTATATATTAAATTCCAAGTTATTTAACTGGACCATTAAGTCTTGATACATAGGAACTCAACAATTAAAATCTGTTACCCAAATTAACTAACCCCATCCCTGCAATTACTGCACAATAGCATAGGAACCATGAAAAGTGAGTGAAGAATGGTAACCGTGCATCTACTACCACATTATAAGCAATCTTACAGCCTATACCCTGCTGGAATTTTGGGTGACCTGTCGTATTGCAGAGTGTAGATCCTGGTTTTAAGTAGTCGCAACTGCTGCAGCTGGGCTATCACCAGTATTCCACAGCATTATACCCCGTGCACAAAGGATAGAAACGGCCAAAGGATAGAAACAAAGACTATAACCTACCCGTGTGAATCCTGCTTCAATCAATGGCATCACTGAGATCTCTTGACACCTTTGACTGAAATAAGCAAATTTATAGCATTAAAGGCTTGAAATGCAATCATATAATAAATCAGATTTAAAGACAAAGCAATTATGTCAAACTCAATTTTTTAGTTCAAAGTCTACTTAAAAACAACATGGCTTCTCAGTCTACTAGCACTTCAACCTGAATCAACAGTTTCACATGCTCCAAGGATATTTCAAAGCAGTTCAGCAAGTTATCAACTTGCACACAAGCTAATTTGAGACAAGGTAGGAAGGAGGGATTAGTTAAGGGAGGAATACACTGCAAGACAATGGTCTGAATTACTGCCAAAATGAACAGTACAACAAGGCAAAAAGAATATGAACATTGAAAAGCTGCAGCAATTTTGATACAAAATAGAAAATGCCAGGAACACTCAGTAGTACAGGCAGCATCTGTAGAAAGAGAAACAGAGGTAACATTTCAGGTTGAAACTGAAAGGGAGAAAATAAATACTGGTGGCAGAGGGATGGATTGCCTTGGGAAACATTGTAGACGGAGACAGCAGAAGCAGACACATAAAAGCACAAAAGAAAAGCAGTTGGAGGATTAGAACCAAGGAACATACAAGCTGCGAAAAAAAGACCTTTAGGAAATGCCCAGTAGGCCAAGCTGTGCTAATGGAGAAAGATAACTGAGCCAACATCACAGATGGACAACCTCGCCTGATCTGACATAGAAAGCAAGTCCATTCCTGCAGTCTCCAAATTCTCCATCTAACTCCTACTCTGACCTGGTGTTGGTTCTGGAGTCCTGCACTGTAAAGGCAAGCCCAATGCAAGGCAGAGGAACAGAACTTCATCCTCCTACTGGGCACAACACAACCACTCATATTTCACATAGAATTCTACAAATTCAGGTTCCTTGCTTTCTATCTATATCGGAATTGGCTTTTTCTATTAACAGCCATCCAACTGTGCTATTGGCTTAGCTTTCCCCCCTCCCCATTGGCACTGCCTGACCTGCTAGGTATTTCCAAATTTATAATCCCCTTTTCCCAGTTCTGACAAAAGGTATTTAACCTGAAATGTCAATCATTTCATTTCCTACACATCCTGCCCAACTTGCTGAGCATTTCCCACAGTTTCTATTTTTATTCCTGAAGGCATCAGCTGCCAATTTGCAGTGGATAGTGGCAGAAACAATAAGAAGGATAACCCTACTGGACATCTGACTCGCTAATCCTCTTGTGGCAGATACATCTGTCTACAATGGTCATTTTTGCCAATCCTATCACACTACCCTCACTGAGACATGGTTCTAGCTTCTCACAAAATGAGCCATCCATCATGTTGGGCATCAGCACAAACTTGCTAGATGGGATAGACTCAGATTGAGCAGCTCCAAAGATGTGATAGCCCTGGAAAGGGTGCCATGGAGATCTATCAGGATGTTGCCCGGGATAGAGCATTTCCGATATGCAAGATTGGAGAAATGAAGGTTAAGAGAGGATATGATTGAAGTATATCAAATTTGCAAAGGTTTATAGATAGGAAAGACTCTTGGAAACTTGCCACCTCAGAGGCAAATTAAACTAGAGGACAGATTTATAGTAATGCGGAAGAGATTTAGAGGGGATGTTACAGGGATCTTTTTCACTCAGAGTGGTGGGAACCTGGAATACACTGAGAGAGTAGAGAGAGTAGTGAAAGCAGAGTCGCTGACAGTATTGTGTCTAAACTATCAGTTAAAACACCTAGTCATAGAAGGGTATGGTCCAAGCACTGGATGATTTAATTAATAGGAATGGGCACCCACTAGTCAGCATGGACATGGTGGGCCAAATGGCCTGATTCCATGTTGCATTACTCAATGACTAAAATTTGGCATGTGCAAGATGCTATAGACCATAAGTGGAATTCTCTGCCTCAGAGGGCGGTGGAGGCGGGTTCTCTGGATGCTTTCAAGAGAGAGATAGATAGGGCTCTTAAAAATAGCTGAGTCAGGGGATATGGGGAGAAGGCAGGAACGGGGTACTGATTGGGGATGATCAGCCATGATCACATTGAATGGCGGTGCTGGCTCGAAGGGCCAAATGGCCTACTCCTGCACCTATTGTCTATTGTCTATAAGCCACAGCAGAAATATATACAAACACAAATTATCACCCCTTTGCCTAGCATATCCTTCATTCTACTGTTACTCAAACAAGAGGATAAATCATAGTTCAATGAGTGCAGATGAACATGCTGGGAGAAGCACCAGATACACCTAACAAAAGATGTAGGAAAGAACTGCAGATGCTGGTTTAAATCAAAGGTACACACAATATGCTGGGGTACAGGCAACATCTCTGGAGAAGGGTCTCGACCCGAAATGTCACCCATTCCTCCTCTCCAGAGATGCTGCCTGTCCCACTGTTACTCCAGCATTTTGTGTCTACCTAAAAAAAAGAGGTGCTAGCCTAGAAGCCGCATAGGGTACCCGCAAACCAAACTCCATGCAAAACACCATAATAGACAGAGCTAAGCGAGGGATCAGATTAGAGTGCTGTAGACCAACCACATCAAATTGTGAATATGGCTACTCCCACAATGCTGTTTAGTAGGAAATTCGAAGTCGTACTCCATGATGAAGAAGAGCTGGCAATACATTTCCAAATTAGGATGGTGACAAACTTGGTGCAGAAATCGCATGTGCTAGATTCCCATGCACCTGCTGCCCTTGTCCTTTTCAGGGATAATGGACATGGATTTTGGAGGTGCTGTTAGAGCAGCAGAGGCAAGTAACTGCAGTGCATTTCATAGTTAATCATAGAGCCATAACAGGCCCTTCGGCCTAACTTGCCCATGGCAACTAAGATGCCCCATCTGCACAAGTCCTACCTGCCCCTGTTGGGTCCTTATCCTTCCAAACCTTTTCTATACAAGTACATGTCCAAATGTCTTTTAAATATTGGTATAGTACCTGCCTCAACAACACCCTCTGGCAGCTCATTCCATATACCCAACACTGGGTGAAAAAATTGCCATTCAGGTTCTTATTAAATCTTCCCCCCATCATCTTAAACCTATGTTCTCTGGTTCTTGATTCCCCAACTCCGTTTAAAAGACTATGCAACTTAGGGGCAAGTTATTTTAAACAGTGTTTAAAATCTGAAATGCTCTGCCAGAGGAGTTGGAAATCAGGTACAGTTAAATGTCGTCCTTGTGTTATGAATTGATTCCATTTTACAGACGTCCATAAGTGACATTTGTCCACATCAGAAAATGCACTAAAATGGAGAGAGAGGACTGCTCCTCTTGTAATATTGGAGCGATCCTCCTCTCACCAATGAAACTGAATAACATAAATTATAACAAAAACCCAATTATACATAGTACAATCAGAACTTGGAAACAAATAAAACAAAATTTAAAATTAAGAAATCTATCGCTTTTATCTCCAATAGTTAATAACCCTTCGTTTAATCCCTCTATTACAGACAAATCATTTATACAATGGGATAGACTAGGAATTAAAATGTTCGGAGACTTGTATGAAACTGGAAAATTACTATCATTCCAACAATTACAAATAAAATATAAACTGGGAAATAATCAATATTTTAAATATTTTCAAATATGTGACTATTTGAAAAAATATACAAAAGATCATTATAATATCCCAGCAGATGTACTGGACGAAGCAATGCAGATAAAAGCTGAATCAGCAAACTTAATATCGTATTTGTATAGTATTATCTTAAATGTAGAATACCATCTACGGAAGGTATTAGAAGAGACTGGGAACAAGAATTAGCTATTAAAATTTCAAAAGAAAAGTGGAATGAACATTTATTAAATGTGCATAAATGCTCGATTAATGTAAGACACACTTTAATACAATTCAAAATTTTACACAGATATTATTCAAAAACTAAAATTAATAAAATGTTCCCCAATGTATCATCTATTTGCGATAGCGCACACATTTGTTTTTTGTACAAAAATTCAAAAATTTTGGATTGAAATTTTTGAAATCTTTACAATATTATTTAAAATAAAACTGACACCAAAAGCAGAATGGATTATCTTCGGAACAACGGAAGATAGCCCTGAACTAAATATGTTTCAAAAGAAATTAGTTGATTACGGGTTAATAACTGGAAAAAAGCTTATCCTAAAATTCTGGAAAAACGCCCCAATACCAACTATAAACATGTGGATTTCAAATATGTTTGAAACATTACACTTAGAAGAGATAAGACTCCTCCTGGCAGGCAAATCAGATCACTTCCATCTGCATTTATAGAACTATTACAAACATAAGGTGCAAAAGTACTTTAAAAAGTACCGATGTCAGGTAAAGGGGGATGAAAGGTGGTGAGTTGGTATACCCCATTTGCGAGATGCTCATAATAAAGTACTTATGCTTCTCTTTTCTCTTCTTTCTCTTTTTTTTCTTCTTTAGGGTCTATCTCTTAATCTTTTCTTTCCAATCTCTTTTCTACAGGGTCTCTGTCCTTTCCTGTTGACACGTTTTTACACTTTCACTATTTTCCCTCACTTTCTCTTCTTTCTTAATTTCAACCTTCTCTCTTTATTAGTTTTTTAAAATGATGTACATTAATTGTAATAAGATATACGTGATGAGTACTTATGTAATTTGTTGTAATGTAATGTACTTCTAATAAATAAAATAAAAAAATAAAAATAAAATGCACTAAAATCACTTCTACCATGACCATGTTTTGACAGTATTGTAATGGTGTTGATGATGTCCAAGCAAAATAAACATTTATTGATTGTCTTCCCCTGTCTAATTACAATTGTACAGAATCAGGATGTACCACACCCAATGGTGGGTTTCAATAGGCTTAAAGAATCAGTGCATGTGCATTGTTCAATAGGATATTTTTGCACAAGATTCAATAGAAGCAATTGCTGGTCAATTCCCCGAGCAAATCATTTAAGTGAGCACTGAAACTGGCAGCCAGTTGTGTTCTTGAGACAATGGTGTCTGATTATTGCAGGAGTTTACACACACACAGGTTTTATTTTCCAAGACCAGTTCTTGTTCGAATTTAATATTTATGGGAGCTCATTTGAATATACAGGCATCCCAAAGCCAGGTGTTAGTAACCCAGAGAGAGCCTGTACTGTGTTTAAAAATAATTTAAACAGACACTTAAATGGGCAAGGCATATAAATATGCAGTTCTATTATGGGTAGATGGGATTAGCATAGATGTTTTTGCAAAGTAGATTCCAACAACAGGCAATGTGATAATGCTAGATCACATCTGGTTTGGTAATGTTGAATAAGGAGTGAATATTAATCAAGAAATTTTGGACTGAGCGTGGAATGAATGCATCATCTGAAAGTGAGCTACCTCACGGATTTGGACCCAAAGCAAAAGTATCATAAACTGTGCCACTGCAGATAATGTTATGAGGGAAGTGCAGGGAAATGGAACTAACTGGATAGCTCTTTCAAAGACGTAGACAACTTTGGTTAAAAAGGTCATTTGCATTGTACAATTCTACCACATCAGGGACATTAAAGTAAGCTGCATCTTTGAATTAATCCTGCCTTTCTTTCAGCTCCCATTTTAATGAGGTACTTACAGATGTTTTGCAACAGCAACAATGACGGTTCCTTCTGATGACTTTGTTGCTCTGATAGATCTACAAGTAATGCCACAGTTAGTTTAGTTACCATCAAGTGCAATTCAGATAATCTGTATATAAATAGCAATCATTTATGCTGTACCATGCAGTAGAATATTCAGCAACTAACTAAACCAATAGCTTGATGATTCACTTTTGGGTAAACATACACAAAAAGAGAGCCAGAGCACAACTGTTTGTACACGAATCATTCACCGAGAGACTTCAGGTAAACCATAAATATCAGGAAGAAATGAATTTATTAAATTATGCATTAGATATTGGGAATATTTGCTGTGCTGCATTCCAGGAGAGAGCAGCAATTTAAGTTTTTTCCAACAGAACATGGGGAAATTTGCAAATTTAAATTAAGACTCAGGGTTAGAGTGAAGAAATGGGTGCAATGGAAGTGCTCAATGGTACAAATAGGACCCAAATACTAGTTTTACACTATTCTGATACCTTGTTGCGGCCTTCCAATAAGGTGCCATTAAAAATAAATGAATACAGGGGAATCCTCATGAAGAGTGCAGAAGCAGGCGAGCCCAAAGATAGAGACCCAAAATCACATCAAAGACTCCTTCCCAATGTCACAGAAGCAAAGATCATCCCTTGCCCTTCCAACATTTTCCTTTTTATCTCATTTGTTTTTTTGATCAATGCTAGTTTTCCCAAAAATCTGTAATTATTTCGGTTCTTTCTAACTGGGAGAATGGGAGTGGGGAAATCACAACCTTGGAAAAGCTCAAACACTGTACAGACTAAACGCAAATAGTCAATAGGTAGGTGTTTAATAGGAAATTTAAACCAAGCATTAGAAGCAATCTGACACCAGGAAGATGATCACTAAGCACGATGAATCTGTCTGTTCACTGGAGTCAAGGGAGCTGCTCACCTGCAGAGAGCTTGTGCATCAAAATGTGTGGAATGCCTGTTATCTATGACGATGACTTCATGATTCTTGTCCAAGAAAGTTTTGAGTGCCGCCTCTGGTGACTTTGCCACATTGCACTTGTACCCTGCTTGATCACATGCCCAACAGAATCCAGCACTCTGGATATCTTCCTTGGGAAACACTAAAAGCACCTGGAGGAAAACAGATCCATACATTTGGCAGTATGTTTACAGAACAAAGAGCCTGCATTAGACATATTACGGTTATATAAATATCTAAAATATCACTCTTCTGTGTAGAATCAATGTCAAGTAAATCCCCTTGCAGGTAGAAAAAAAAATTACAGCAATGTGAAGTGACAGAGGCACTGGCAGTGATAGATTGCTGACCAAAATTACTCGGACAACCTAGCTTTCTAGTTTTGAGTTTGAACGCAGGGTCGTTCTGCCAAAGATGTTGACTGAACTGTACATTTTTGGCATCTTCTAGTTTTATTTAAGATTCCCGGTTTCAGGTTTTATTTAAGATTCTGGAGACACCAGACACTTCAATGATGGAATGTGGAGCAAAAACAAAACTTCTTAAATAACTCAACAGGTCAAGCAGTATCTGTGGTTGATGTGTCTAATCAAAACAGAATGCATCAGAATAGAGAACGAAGGGAAGGTAGCCATTATTTAGAAGTGAGCTCAAGAACAAGGTTTAGTGATATACATGGAACCGGGAGGAGATCGACAGGGGGGTGGAGCTGGGTGGGAATGGGAGAGAGGAATGTGCAGAATGTGAGAGACTCATACCTGAAAGGTGGAAACATAGAAGGGAAAAAGAATTGCAGGCAGAATGGAGGGGATGGATAGATTCAAAGGTTGGTACATGATATGTTAGAATCAGATAAGGAAGGGATGATAGGCAGATGGAACAAAGTGTGAGAGAAGTTAGGAAAGGTGAATCAAAGGAGAAGAACAAAACTGAGGTGGATAGGTAAATAATATGTAGTTTTTGTTACATAATAAACATTTTCTTAGAGATTAAAATATTTCGTTGTTTTTTTCCAGTTATCATACATAACGTAAAGACCAAGTTGTTATTCATCATATGCCATGAAACCTGAAATATATTGGTGGCACAGCAGATGAAGCTGCTGATTTACATCTGGGATTCAATCCTGACATCGAGCGCTGTGTGGAGTTTGCACATTCTCCCGGGAGGTCTGGTTTCCTTCCACATCCCAAAGGTGTCATGGGGTTAGGTTAATTGGCTATCAGGGATTGCCTCATTTATAGGTGGTTGCTAAGAGAGGAAAAGAGGGTTTATGGACATGCTGGAGAGTAGAGGCTACACAGAAATAGGTGAGTATTGATGGGAATGTTCCAAGAGTCAATATGTCTGAAGGCCTCCTTGTCAGAAGGCAAATAGCGTTGCATTACAGGTTGAGTGTGGATTAAGAATGTGAATTAAGAAAATGTCAGTATGTGTCTTCATAATAGAAAACACTAAATATTTTAGCAACAGTAGAAAATCAAGGTCAACTGAGAGGGATGAACACAAAACAATCACTAGAAAACAAATATTAATAAACTAACAAATGAAATGTACCCAGGACCTACAGTTAGGATCCTGTGATCTTAAAGAGAATTACTGGAGAGATAGTGGTTGAATTGGTCGTAATCTTTAAGATTTGGATGGGTATGCCACAAACTGCAATACATTCATCCAAGAAAGGAAAAAAAAGCTGAAAACCTTTGCTCACTTAGTTAAAGATCTATCACTGGAAGATGCTGGAAATAGCAGCAAGAAAGTTGAAAGAAATTTTGAATGTGAGCATGAAAAATAATTGACAAATTGATCAAAGTACTGAGGACATGACTAGGTTGGTGAATAAAGTTGAACCAGTAGATGTATTGTGTTTGGATTACCAAAATGTCTAGAAGTAATACATTACCATGGATAAGGGATTAGGTAACAACATAAAATAAGATTGAATTAAATGGGTCATTTTCAGGTTAGCAAGTTGTAACTTCATGGATTTAATGGGAAACAGAAATGGGGCCAAAACAATTTATGGTCTTCATTAAGTTAGATGAAGGGACCATATGCACTATAGCATATAATCCCCATGTTATATAGATAAAAAGAAAACAATATGGTGAAGACAGTATATGCAAATAGATCAGGAGTGTAAAGATGGAGAGTAAAAACTAGCAGAAAGGGTATAAGTGAAGGTAAAAATGAGGTTACAAAGCCTGAGAAAAATAGAAAATGAAATATTATAACATTGAAAAGACATTTGGAAGATTCCTTGATAGGAATGTTTTAAAGGAATAAGGGCTAAATGCAGGCAAATGAGATCAGTTCAAGTACGCAGCTTGGTCGTCATGGACAAGTTTGGAAGTTGTACCCCTTTCCATGTTGTATAACTCTATCATGCTCTCCAACAAATATTGTATAAAGAGAGACTAGAGAATGTTGCTGCACATACCAATCTATGACCTTTTGCATAAAACACAGTTAGCATGCGAGTACATGTAGTAACTAGGAAGACCAACACAAATTGGCCTTTATTGCACGGGAGTTGAAGTAGAAAAGAAGGAAAGCCTTGCAAAAACACACAGGGTTTTGGTAAGACCACACCTGTTGTTCATAGACTACAGCTCTGCATTCGACATCATCTTCCCTTCCAAACTTGTTACCAAGCTTAGGGAACTGGGTCTCTGCACATAACTTTGCAACTGGATCCTCTACTTCCTCATCAATAGAACATAATTGATACAAATTGGCAACATTTCCTCCTCGGTAGCCATCTGCACAGCGGAATCCCAAAGCTGCATGCTCAGTCCCCTGCTCCACTTATTTTATGTATGATTCACTAGCCGGATACGATTTCAACTGCATCTTTAAATCCGCCTTAGTTGCTGGATGAATCACAGGCAATGATGTGTCAGAGTAGAGGAGGGAGGTTGATTGTCTAATTGAATGGTGCCAGAACAACCACCTTGCTCTCTTTGTCAATAAAACCAAGGAGTTGATTGTTGACTCAAAAGGAAGAAGTCCGAGGATCCACAAACCTGTCTTCATTAAAGGGTCAGTGATGGAGAGAGCCAACAACTTCAAGTTCCTGGCTGTACATTTCTATGAAGATCTGTTCTGGATGCAATACATTGATACAATCATAAAGAAAGCCCATCAATGCCTCTACTTCCTTGGAGGATTGAGGATATATAGTACGTCAATGAATACTCTCTTCAACTTCTACGGGAGTATGGTCGAGAACATATTGACTGCCATCATGGCCTGATTCAGCAACTCAAATGCCCAGAAATGAAGAAGATTACAAAAAGTGGTGAATACTACCCACTCCATCATGGATACTGACATCCCCAACCTCGAATTGATCTATAGGAGGCGTCGCCTCTATGTGTCAAAATAAGTGATTGCTTATCAATTTCAATAGCCTACTGCAGTGAAACTAACAGACTGTCTTAACAGAATAGTGTTTGATTACTTCAGGGAAATTATATGAAATGTTTTTTTCCTTAGTAGGTTTTTCCTCCCAATACAGCTTTTATTCTGCTTATCAATCTCCAAAGAAACTTAAACGGTGCTCTACTTCTCGATGGAAATCACATTATAACCAATTCGGCCAGTTGCAAAATTGTCCCTAATGTGTAGGAGAGTGTTAGCGTATGGGATCATCATGGTCGGCGCATACTCAGTGGGCCGAAGGGCCTGCTTCCAAGCTGTATCTCTAAAGTCTAAACTGGGAAAGAAAGAAAAACAGGTTAATTTAAAGTAGGAGAGTAGATGGAAGAAGGATAGGTAGAAAAGCGACCGAGTGGGTTTCCTCCAAGTGCTCCAGTTTCCTCCCACATCCCAAAGATGCACAGGTTTGTAGGTTAATTAACCTTTCTAATGTGTCGGGTTTAAAAGCAGGATAATATTGAACCAGTTTGAACGGGTGATCGATGGTCGGCGTGGACCCGGTGAGTCGAAGGGCCTGTTTCCATGCTGCATCTTTAAACAAAACTCGATGGTAAGGCCACATTTTGAATACAGTGTACAGTTCTGGTCACCCTTCTCTAGCCAGGATAGCAGTAAACTTTATAGGGTGCAAAAAAAGATTTAGCAGCATGTTTTCGGGTGTGGACAATTTGAGTTATATGGGGAGGCTGGATGGGTTGCGTGGCTTTTCATTGGGGTGTACAAAGCAGAGGGATAACATTACAGAGGTTTATAAAATCATGAGGGACACAGGTAAAGTGAACAGGTGCAGACTTTTCCCAGGGTAAGCAAATCTATAACTAGATGGCATAGGTTTAATATGAGAAGGACACAAGGGGCAACTTGTTCTGCACAGAGTGTAATATCTACATGGAACAACCTGCCAGAAGTAGTGGTAAAGTCGGGTACAATTACAATATTTAAAAGACACTTAGACAGGTACACAGATAGGAAAAGTTTGGAGGGATATGTGTCGGGTGCAAAAACTAGGACCAGTTCAGCAAGGCCACTTGGTCAGCATGGAGAGGTTAGGCCAAAAGACCTGTTTGTGTGCTCAATAGCTGACTCTAACAGGGCAATTCCTGGTCAAATTTATTTAATTAAATGTCAAGGCCAACTCTAAAGGTCTGTCTTGGTCTTGGTGCATAGTGCATACCTGGACGGCTTCCTGTCGGATCTTCATTGGTCCAAACTGAACCTCCGTCACTCCTCCCTGCAGAGTAGAGAAACAGCACAAAATTAAAATAAACACTTTTTAATGAAAACCTCCCAAGTTAAACCAACTCATTAAGGCTGGCGATAAGAAAATCCACTGCTTTTTTGGCACAGAATTCTGCCACTGACTTACATCAATACACAGTTGTACCAGATCCTAAATAGACACAAAATGCTGGAGTACCTCAGCGGCACAGGCAGCATCTCTGGAGAGGAATGGCTGACGTTTCAGGTCGAGATCCATTTTTATGCATGCACAGAATCCTCCACCCCTTCTTGACGAGGCAATAAAGTACACCAATCCTAGCAATCAAAGTTTACAATTTTTAAAAAACAAATTAGAGTTGGACATGCCCTACGCCCAAGTAAGCCTCTTCACGACTCTGGAGGATGTAGCAGTGCAGTGGAAATATACACAGCTGCAATATACTCAACTGCCAATAAGACAGTCCCCAGCTTACAATAGAGCTCCACTCCCGAGAACTCTCTACAATCTGAATATTTCATGTCAGAAATGAACCCTAAAATAGACCAGCTGCAATGCCATGGGAGCAGGCAAATCAATTCCCATACAGACTTCCATACAACCAGCACAGTGGCCAAACCACTAAATCCAGCCAAATGTATCACCTCCTCAGCATTAAGCAGCACGGTCACGCGCGGACCAAATCATTCCATCTGCCTCAGACTCATTGCGAAGCACTACTATAAAGTTAAGAAAGTTGACCCGTTTCAAAAATTTGTTCAAAAATTCACTGGGAAATTTTCATAGTTGAAAGTTCATAAATCAGGGCTTTTGAAAACCGGGGTCCATCTATACAACTGAAATGTATAAACTAAAGGTACGATTTATAAAAGACTAAATTATTGTTGATTTAAATTAAATTCACAATAATTTGTGATTCACAATAATTTAAAACCTGTTGACAGATTTATATTTACAGATTTATATCTTTCAGTGTCCAGAGTTAAAGATTAACCTTCATCCAAAGGATTAAGGAAAAAAACGTACCTTTTGTAAATGATTGTTTTAAAATCAGGTAGACAAAGTTTAGAAAGTTCAGTTAAGTGATTAAAATAAGACTGATAAATGATTTACTCAACTGTACTAACCTCAGATTAGCCTTACTCTGCTCTTTACCCCATATTCACCACTGAAACCAATTTTATTCCACATTCGCAACAAATATCAACCATCTACATTCTCACCCAATCTGTAGGCACCCTTAGACCCAACGAGCAAAGAGGGGAAAAGTCACTGCTTGCAAGTCGCACAGCATCTGGCTTGAAAAGATATTGCTGTCTGCTCATTGTTTAAGCTAAATCCTGAAACTATTCCACAACTTCCCAGCCTCACCACATGGATTATAGTGGTTTAAAATGTCCATTCATTGAGCTCACCTTCTCAAGTGCAAGTAAGGAAGACTTGGAAGACACTATGCCAAGGTTTGCCAGCTGTGCCATCATTCCACATGCAAACGTTTAAAACAGCTAGTTACGTTTGCCAGACTGATAGAGAACTTTAAATTACTTTATGTGGGGGTTTATTTTATTTACAATGCAAAGGTGACCAGAAAGGCTCTTGCATTACATGGAGTGTTCATGAGAACAGGTGGTGGTGTGGCACACATAGAATTGGAGCCATATGCAAACATATAGAAGGGATAAGTAGTGAGAAAGCAAACACACTCTCTCTGGGAATGGAGAACATGACCTGCCTCTCCTGCTGAACTTATGCTTATGCTCTGAATTTCTTAAACTTCTATATTCTTTTGTCTAGGTCATCACATTCTAACAGTTCCCATTCATTCATTGGCCAGATAACCTTGTTTACAGATTATCCCCACGGTCACCATGCTTTCACACCATCAGAGACATCTTCCTCTCTTACCCTCCCTGCAAGCTTCTTTTGTTCCCTTTTCAATTCTGACAAAGGGTCTCTCTCAGATCTGAAACGTTGATGTACTCCTCAAAATGTTGTTGACCAAAGTGAAAGTGGGAAGAGGGTGTGCAGGGAATACAAAATAAATGGCATGGCAATATTAATCAAAGAGATAATTGCTGCAGTAGAACCTTGAAGGTTCTTTAAATGAGGCTATATGGGTGGTTAGAAACAAAAAGGGGTGAGCACTTTGACAGGGATATACCACATGCAGCCATCAGTGGGAGATAGAGAACATATATGTAAGGAAATTACAGAGTGTAAAAATAATGCAGCAATTGCTGTCGAGCTCCATTGCAATTACACCTTTAACTTCTCGATATTAACTGGAGTCGCCCAAGTATGGAACTTTTAAAGGGTGTTCAGTAAAATGTTTTGTGCCAGATGATCTTACAGAAGGCATGATACATGACTTGGGGAATGTAGTGCTCCAAGTGGTGGGAGTATCAGTGGAAAAGCATTTCAGGGATATTGACCATAATACCAAGCTTTAAAGGTCATTATGTTTTAGTGGGGTCTCATATGGACCAATGCCAGGCCACTGTTCAGAATTTCTATTAAAAATGTAGATTCTGTAAAACAAATTTCTAAAATTAGGGATAACATTAATAAACATATAGAAAGAGCATGCAATTTGCAAAAGACTACAATGCCCACAGGCATGTGGTATTATATTTTAAGAAAACAAACATTATTTGAGGAATATGAATCTAGTGAAAATGGGAGCCCAGAAAATTAACAAAAGCAATTATGCCATTGGACAAAGGAGCAGTAGGCTGTTCCTTGGGGAGATAAACTGGTATAATTAAGAAGTATGCTAACCTACCTCGACCACAGTATATTGTGCATGGTTCTGTCTGCTATATTTTGATAACATTAGGCACAGGAGGGAGATGTAAAGATGGACATAAGGATTGTAACACAGCTGCAAAGATATCAGGATAGGATGAAAAGGTTGAAGGGCCTTGCTCAAAAGGTGAGGTCCAAAGAGTTATGTAGCTACCGCAACACCACGCCATTCAACCGAGAGTCTCCATGCCAATAACCAAAGCAATCCCACGGCTCTCATGCTTTGTAATGCTGCATTACTATTCTTTCTCCGATGTCCATCTATGGATTGCTTTGGTGATTGGTTTCCCGTTTACCTACTCAAGGCACAATGTACAGTTCTTTAATCAAGTTAATAAAATTTGCTGTTGCCACAAAGGTAAGTGCAGTTTCAGATGATGATAGCTGCCTAATGGTGCAGAAGATCATAGGTCAGGTGGAACATTGGACAGAGCAGTAGCACTTGCAATTTAATCCAGACAAGTATGAGATAATACAAATTAATAACATAATTTTTTTTAAAGAGATATCTAAAATTCCCATAGACCATATATAGTAAACTGTAGGGACCTTAGTACTATTGATGTACTGAGAGACCTTGGAGTGCAAATTCATAGCCTCCTGAAAATGGCCACACAGATGGATAGAGTAGCGAACAGGACCTTTTATCTTGCTTACATTCATTGGCATGGCTGTTGAGTATGAGAGTTGGGACATCATGAGGCACACTTGAAATATTGTGTGGTTTGATGATCACACTATATATACAAACAATGTAAAACCATGTGGAAAGAGTGCAGAAGAGATACACCAGCATATTACAATGAGTATTTCTCCTCTGTATTTACCGAGGAGAAAGACAGTGGGACAGAGGAACTTGGGAAGTGTCTTGAGAGCAGGCATTGTTACCGTCGAAGAAGTACTGAAGGTACTGTCGTGTATGAAGGTAAACAAATCTCCAGGGCCTGATCAGATATATCCGAGGACATTGCGGGAAACTAGATAGGAAATTGCGGGAGCCCTAGTTGAAATTTACGAGTCGTCCTTAAATACAGGAGAGGTGTCGGAAGACTGGAGGGTGGCAAATGTTGTGCCTCTTTTCAAGAAGGGGTGCAGGGAAAATGCTGGGAACTATAGGCCGGTGAACGTAACATCTGTAGTTGAAAAGTTACTGGAGAGTATTCTGAGGGATAGTTATACAGGCATTTGGATGGGCAAGGGATGATTAGGGATAGTCAGCATGGTTTTGTACGTGGGAGGTCATGTCTCACAAATCTGATTGAGTTTTTTGAAGACGTGACCAAAAAGGTCGAAGAGGGCAGAGCTGTAGATGTTGTGTACATGGATTTCAGTAAGGCATTCGACAAGGTTCCGCATGGTAGGCTGTTCAGATTCAGATTCAGAAAACTTTATTGTCTGTCGTAACAGAAAATCTTCTTTGGCGTGGCTCAACATACAAACAGGACAATGTACTGATAAGCAGTCATACAACACAGATTTCTGCGAGCACACACCATGTGTATAGATCTTAAAAGCAAGTATAAGGATTAAAAACTGTAAAAATAGACAAGATGAAAGTTGTGGATACGTGTAAAGTGACAGTGCGTCAGGGTTAATTTGTCCATTGTTCATTTTTTATTTAAGCTGTTTATGGCAATGGGTATGAATGAGTTTTTGTGGATGTTTTTCTTAGATAGGGGGACTATCTAAGAAAAACTATCTGGAAGGTTAGATCGCATGGGACCCAAGGAGAGATAGCTGAATGGATAGCAAATTAGCTCCATGGAAGGAAGCAGGGGGTGATGGTGGAAGGTTGCTTCTCAGACCAGAGGCCTGTGACTAGTGGTGTTCCTCAGGGTTCAGTGCTGGGCCCATTACGGTTTGTCATCTATATGATTTGGATGCGAACATACAGGGCAAGATTAGCAAGTTTGCTGATGATACAAAAGTGAGTGGATTTGCAGATAGTGAAGATGGTTGTGAAAGATTGCAGCAGGATCTGGATCGATTGGCCAGGTGGGCGGAGGAATGGTTGATGGAATTTAATACAGAGAATTGTGAGGTGCATTTTGGGATGTCAAACAAGGGCAGGACATACACAGTAAATGGTAGGCCTCTAGGTAGTGTTGTAGAGCAGAGGGATCTAGGAGTACAGGTGCATGGTTCCTTGATGGTCGAGTCGCAGGTAGGTAAGGTGGTCAAAAAGGCTTTTGGCATTTTGGCCTTCATCAGTCAAAGTATTGAGTAGAGAAGTTGGGAGGTCATGTTGCAGTTGTATAAGACGTTGGTGAGACCGTTGTGTTCAGTTCTGGGCACCATGTTATAGGAAGGATATTGTCAAGCTTGAAAGGGTTCAGAAAAGATTTACGAGGATGTTGCCAGGACTAGAGGGTGTGACCTATAGGAAGAGGTTTAGTAGGCTGGGTCTCTATTCTATGGAGCGCAGGAGGATGAGGGGGGATCTTATAGAGGTGTACAAAATCATGAGAGGAATAGATCGGTTAGATGTACAGAGTCTCTTGTCCAGAGTAGGGGAATCGAGGACCATAGGACATAGGTTCAAGGTGAAGGGGAAAAGATTTATAGGAATCCGAGGGGTAACTTTTTCACACAAAGGGTGGTGGGTGTATGGAACAAGCTGCCAGAGGTAGTTGAGGCTGAGACTATCCCATCATTTAAGAGACAGTTAGACAGGTACTTGGATAGGTTTGGAGGGATATGGATGCAGTGGGACTAGTGTAGCTGGGACATTGTTGGCTGGTGTGGGCAAGTTGGGCCGAAGGGCCTGTTTCCACACGGTATCACTCTATGACCTGGAATGGGAGAGCTTTAATTACATGGAGAGATTTGATCGGTTGGGATTGTTCTCACTGGAGCACAGGAGGCAGAGGTGAAACCTCAGAGGTCTCAAACTATTTGGGACATAGATGGGCTAGATAGTCAATAGTGTTTCCAAGACGTATATGGAAGCTGCCAAAGGAAGTAATAGTCATAGAGGCAGGTACAATCACAACATTTAGAATGCATTTGGACAGGTACAAGTACTGGAAATGAATATGGGCTAAATGAAGAAAATTGGAATTAGTGTAGATGAACATCTTGATCACAAAAGCCAAGTTGAACCAAAGGGCTTGTTTCCGCGCTGTAAGACTATGGTCTGATAATTATGTTTGCTGTTGCTTCGAAGATTGGTGGAGTTTAGATAGCGAGGATGGTTATCCTAGGATACAGATGAACATAGATCATGTGGAATGTTGGATAGAGCATTTATGACCAACTGCTACAGTTTTGCAGCTCCCACAAGAAGTCTCTCAAGAGGGCTATAAAATAAATGTTTCGATAAGGATGGGAATGTTTTAACTTAAGGCAATGAACAAAACAGGAAGGAATATAAAAGACATTCACATAGAAATGGAAATAGAATTTAGGCATCTCTAAGGACTCCAGAGGTTACCGAGGCAGTGAATTCGTGTACAAATGATGAAGTTGTAACTAGCTTACTTGGCTGATTGGCCCAATTCAGTGCTATAATTCTGGAATTCTTCTGAATTATTCATCAAATTATAGCTCTAAACAGATTTGCCTGCTTCAAATTGAGCTTTACTGCGTCACTGTCACCCTGTCGTCGCGTACTCAATGAATTTGATACATTTCTGTTTGAAAGTGCTTCCAGAGACAGTGATAACAATGGTTTTATTGAACGAATGGATTCTGAATGGCTCGATTCTTCAGTTAATGCACTCTGATCTTTTCTATACTCATTAAACAGATCATTGTGACATTTGTTGCTTGAAGCACAGGACTAGATTGTTGTGCATCACATATTAAATCCATCAGTACAACATTTTCTTAGGCAGTCCCTCAGGGCTGAGAATGTTCTTACTTCCACCCCTCTTCTGTGGGTTCTGAAGTGACTCAGACTTTCTGTGTAGACTATCTGCAGATTCTGCCACTGAGTTGGAGAGAGGCAGGAGTAGGTGTTTGAAGGGATGGGGTGGATGGATGTTATGCTCTGCTACTTGGTCAAAGCTCAGTGCTCCCATCATGGAGACTTGGGATTGTTTAGATGCTCTTTCAATGCTTTGCATGTCCATAGACCATTGGTTGCAAAGTTGTTTTGAAAAAATGAGTTTGAAATCAAAAGTATTTTCTATGTAAAGTATCTTGCCCTGATGCATGTTTTCCTTCAGATTCTGGTGTGCTGGCATGTAAACCACAAGTTGAAGACAAGGTTTGAGGTTTCAGTAGCGGCAAGCTTCACCACTTTTATTTGGCTTCTCAGTACAGGAAAAGTTCCACATTTCCCCAGCGTCTTATTGTGGGTTCTTGAAAATCAGAGGGTGAGGATTTGGGAGGGTGAATTGTGTCGGCGGCTGTAGAATATGGCAAAGACTTTGTGTCTGGAAGTTTAGTGCAGTGCTTCTTAAACTGGTGAATGGTTCACCCAAGGGCGAATGAAATTATTTTGGGGTGAATTAAACTAGAGCGGTGAATGAATGGTGAATGACTTAATTTATTCAGATATTTATATACATTTTTCTATACTTAAAAAAGGCATTGCCATTAAAGTGGTTAGTAAGCTCTTATTGGTTTTAATGGCAGTGGAACTGGAAATTTGATATGTTTTTTTTCTCTCTGCCTATGGTTTTCTAATTTCAAAGTAGCAGGATATTTCCCAAATTTACTGTAATATAACCTTTTAGGGAAGACCAGATGAGCTAGTGGGATCATAAATTTATAAATGGCAACACTGGAGGATCGCCATAGGCAACTGTTGAACTGTAACTTTACTTTGTGTAGCAATTTAGCTACCAAAGTTGATATTTGGTGGTATTGTGAGCTTTCGTCGGAGGGAGTTATAGAACGTTATATTAGTTGGATACTAATATATCAAATCGCATACAAATGGTTTTTTGAACTAGTTTTCCAAGAAAAAAACTGCAATAATCAAAGCCCGAAAGGGTAGGATGGGGCTGAAGCCCAGTGTTTAGACGTTGGAATGTTTTTTTAAATCATTCTAATAGAATGATTTTCCAACTCCAGTGGTAATTAAACTTTTTTTTTCACTACTAGTTTTCTTTACATATTTTTAGGATGTTTAAAAAGTTGAATAAAATAAACTCATGAAATTAGTTAATTTATGTTTTTTGCTCATGTGACAAAATAAATTATATATAAAATTATACACAAGGGAGAATAAGACGAAAATTACCAAAAAACATAAGAAAATGTAGTCGAGGGTGAATTAAATTTTGTGATAAAGACTCAAGGGTGAATGACAGTGAAATAGTTTAAGAAGCACTGGTTTAGTGCACTGCACACTTTTGTATACATCAGCAAAGGATCAACAATCACTTGGAAATTTGTCTGCATACTGTAAATCAATATTGGGCTAGAAACAACATTGATCCATTTCCTGTTGATCTTGCAGAAAGAAGAATTTCATTCCAGCAGGAAGCTAGCTAGGAACAAATAGGAAGATTGATGATAGCTTGACCCCTAATCTTCACCAGAAATAGGTCTGTTTTTATTGGTGTGTCAGGCGGTGGAGAGAGTTAGAAGCTTCAAATTCCTGGCAGTTAATAAATTCACAACCTGTCTGGGTCCCAGTGGTAGATATAATCACGATAAAGGCACACCAGCGGCTTTACTTAGAAATTTAGAGATTTGGTACGTCACTAAATACACCCAACAAACTTGGATAGATGAACTGTAAAACTACATTTAGTTCTGCTATAACGTACACTTTTATACCGCAAATTGGATATAAAACAATTGATGAATTTAGGAACGCTGTCCGAATGAGTTATAACGCAATTTCAATTGGGAACTAGATAACCACTTATGTAACTTCGGAAATTGAGAAGCAGAACCCTTTAATTGAATTGGCATTCTCCTGAAATCACAATTATGGTGTCACCAGAATCCTGGCATGCAATCCCCTTTCCAGATGAGGTCATGAATCTTTCACTGAAATACTTCTCGATCAAGTTTGAATAGTTCAGCAGCAATTTCATCAGATCCAAGGGGTTTATTTTACAACAGTTGAATCACCAGGCCAAGGCTGTCCTAAGGTTTCAGCAGATAACTTGATCCTTGATCCATCCCACAACATATATCAAAATGGAAAGTTTGCTTCAAGAGAACTTCATAATGTTTCTCTCAAAAGATGCAGACTGCCTTTTTGGTGTTAAGTTCTCCTCCATTGTCAGCACTCAGCAAATAAAGCCTTTGGGAGTTAGGGTTATAAAAGTGCTGAAGCATCCAGGCATGCCATGGATATTGGCTGGATACTTGATCTCTTGTGCCCTTTCCACCCACTATCATTTTTATGAAGTCATTATATTGTTACAGATTGGCTATCAGATGCATAGAGATTTCCCCTACCCACACCGCCATCCTTGAGCCATAATAATCCAGTCCAAAACAATCCACCCATCGATACATAACTAAAACCCTCATCTTGTTATCTTCCGGTTTGCGTTGATTTTACATTTGCGCAAAAACGGTACGCCATAGCGCTACGATTTTTCACCACCTTCCTCACTGTTGTCCTGTGCTGCAAATGCACCAAGTTATGTTCCGATCGGTGGTATATTTTAAAGGTTATTAAGGTTTAATAATCTTTAAAACTGCACATGCGCAGATTGGTCTCCTCTCCTGTCAGTCACGGCCGGGATGGCGATGCCCCTTCCAGCACCATTGCCGCACTGATTGGCCGCCTCCGTTATCAGTCACCGGCCGCGGCCCCACTCCCTGCCGGTGCGGCTCCCTCCCTGCCAGCGTGACCCACCTGCCTGCCGGCGCGGCCCACCTGCTGGTGCGGCCTTCCTGCCGGGGATCCCGAGGCCTGGCCGTTGAGCCTGGCTCTGAGGGCGCTGACGGCTGATGCTCCTCCAGGGTACGCAAGAAGGGAGAGGAGCGGCAACCACGAGATCCTGGGGAGGTGAGAAGGAAGAGTGGGGAGATTGAGGGAGAGGAAGTCGTAGGGAGGGGGAGGGAGGGAGGGTAAAGTGGGGGAGGTGAGGAGGAAGATGTGGGGGAGGAGAGGGATAGAGGGAGAGGAGGGGGTAGACAGGGGAGAGGAATTATGGAGGGAGGGAGTGACTGAGGGTAGGGGAAAGGAGAGGTGAGGGAGGAATTGGGGAGGGTAGCAGAGGAGAAGGAAGAGGGAGGAGGTGAGGAGGGGGAATAGAGGGAGAGGAGGGAGGTGAGGAGGGATAGTGGGGGGATAGAGGGATAGGAGGGGGTAGGGAGGGGAGAGGAGTTATGGAGGGAGGGAGGGTGAAACTAAGGCTAGGGGAAAGGAGATGGATGGAGTGAGAGATTGGGGAGGGGTGGAGGAGAGGGGAAAGAGGGAGGGTGAAGAGGAGGAGGGTGGAATGCTGGGGGAATGAGGGGAAATGAGCCACGCCTGCGCAGTTGGGGGGTCTCCGGGTGAGTGGTGGAATATTGCGTTGGAGGACCGGATTGCATTGGGGGCCAGGCCTCCCATGTGACAGGGACCCAACGGGTCCCACTTAGTCTAGTTTACATTTACAATTAGTTCCTGGGTATCCTGCGCGGAAGCCGTGAATCATATCATAGGGGCTATTAACAGTGGACATTGTAGTAGGTATGTTACAAAACTTACCTTCAGTCGCGCTGTAATTCTGTCACTGGCCGTGTGCGTGATTTTGGCGCCTTTAAGGGGGGGGCGGGGTTAAAACGCGGCTTCTCCTCCCTTGTCCTGAATTATATTTCGTTGGAGTACAAGCGTTTGCTGAAAAATCGTTCCTAGGGGCGTTTTGTGAATTTTTTATTTTTATTAAATCGTCAATGTCAGCGCTGGAGTAATTTTAAAAGCAGCTCCTGAAGCGTCAATGCCGATAACGGGGACGGATTTCACACACGGGACAGGTAAACGAAAGTGGTTTCTTTAAATGTATAAAAGTGCTTCTTAAGAAGCCTTTAATTCACATTTTTTCATGTGAAACGGTGATTTTATTCCCTGAACTAACGGCAGTATTTTTCATGCCAATACGGGGTTAAATTCACCGCAAATGAACCTTCCAAAAGATCGCGTTCCAGAAATCCTCACTCACAAGATGATTTAAATGCCCATTAATTTACAGGTATTAAACATTCAATTCCTTCCATTTGGCCTGTAAATTCATGAAAATGAGATTTAAAAATTATGTTATATTGTGAATTATTGTGTGAATGTTATTTGGACACAGGCTATTTAAAAATGTTAATCTATTCTTAAGAAATTGATAGATGTTTAGATCTAGTAATTGAATTTTGTAATTAGCTACAATTAGGTAATTAACTAATTATATGCTTTACTTTCATGTCTTCTAAGTAAGATTGTTTCATATTTGTTTCAGAATGCTTCAATCTATAATAACTGAAAATTTCTTTCAGTTATCTTAATTTTTAAGAAAGTTATGGGCTTTTGACTGTCCTCGATCACAGCTTTTGTGTTAAGTCAATGGAAAAGCAATAGGGAACAAGATGCTAATTTCCGAGTATGAAAATGGCCATAACTTCTTTAATACTGAAGATATGAAAGTGAATTAGGTGTCAAATTAAACTTCTTTTTATGCTTTATCTGATGGGATAAATTGGAGACTTTATTTTTAAAATCTCAAAATTTTGTAACATTGCTAATTGTAGCTCGTGTTGATTAAGATACATCAGATTGTCTGTGGGGAGCTGATGGAGAAATATTTTTGCAGGGTCCTCAAGATGTTTGACATTATTTTTTTCTGCAGTGGGATTTTTGTTATTCTTGTTAACAATGTAGAATTGGTTAACAAATCCACCTCAACTAATTTATTTTTTGACAGGAAGTTTGCTACAAATAAGATTTCAGAGCCTAGTAGCCAGGCCTTTGATTTTAATGATTATTATCAATTTACTATTATTAATTATACTATTATTAATTAACACTTGAGTGTATGGTGTGTAATAATTTTTTTTACAGTACAAGAATTGACCATGTGGCCTATTTCCAACATTTTTACCCCCCTGAACTATCTGTCTGCCCTTCACACGCACCAATCCACCTGGGCTTCTCCTCACTTGGCCTTCCCTTCCCCCCTCCAATGTGCTTGTTTTTTTTCCTTATCCATTCAACCTGTTACCTGCCAGCCTCGATCTCTATATTACCCGCTATCCCTCCACCATTTGGCTCCATCTGCTCATCATATTTCTCCTTCCACCTATCACCCACTGGCCCCCTGTTTCACCACTCCCTCTCACCTCTTTTTACAGGCTATTTCCCCCCTCTTTACTCTCAGTCCTGATGCAGGGTTTGAGCTGCATCGTTGACCATATCTTTGACTTGACAAATCCTCCAGCAATTTGTTTTTGTTACAGTAAAATAAACAAAAAAAATACAGGGACAATGATTTCCACCACTGAGACGGTCCCAAATTCTCTGCCTGAAAAAGTGGAGATGAAAAACACGTTCTTCACTTCTCAGAAGTATTTGATGTGCGTGGCAACGTCTCGGCCTGCAGAGTGACTGACCAGGTGCTGGAAGGTAGGATTAGACTGAGCAGCTTTTGAAACCAAGATGAACGCAATGGGCCAAACGGCATCTGCATTTTATTTTGTTCCAATTAATTTTGTCTATGTCATCATTTTGAACATAAACTGCAAACGGCATATATTACAGCAGCATTTTAAGTAGCTTGTGGAAACTTGATTTGTAGTTTACAGAATTCCAGGCACAAAGATACACAGGTAGTTTCCAGTGTAAAAGCGGGAACAGGGATGGAAGGAAAGAATATGCGTAATATAGTAGCTTTCACACAGTCAGGAAGATGTGCTGCTTAATAGCAGATAGTGGGGATATTAGTGACCATAGGAATTGTAGTTTCACAGACAACAAATACACATGAACAAATATTTCAAACAGAATTTTAAAAATGACCACAGATTCCTCCAGGTCAACTGGAAGGATAAGCAAGCCAGCTTCCCCAAGATAACATTCTCCAATGTCCGGACTCTAAATGACTGTTGTCTCAGATGGCAGACAATGTCATTTGGGTATGTGACACCCAAGTCCAAAAGAATGCACCCTACTCCAACTTTCATCATAACAAGAAATTACCATGTGGGCAACGGTAAAGGCTCAAGGAAGCTCTTAAATCAGTGTCAAAGGCACAACAGTCGTTCCAACTTCTAAGAATCTATAAACCACAAGGAGCATTTAGGATAGCATTGACAATCTTGAGCTTATAAGAACACAGTCTAGTATAAAACGTGGAGGAGTGAAACAATACCCAAACTACCCACATCAGTTGTGTAAATCCTGATCCACCTGTGACATTTTCTGTAGCTCCCACAAAAGGCTTCTGCAGCCATCTCAGAGCCCACAGGACTGGCAACAAGAAATACTCAACCGTCAGGGATGCCCAAGAACATTATACAGTCTCCTGCAAATTTAAAAAGATGAACACTATTTGTAATCTGCACCTGATAAACTGCAATGTAGCAAAACAGTTTTAAAAACTTTTTCCACATAATGTACACAGAATATTCTTATAGCCAAGGCAAATAACATTGCAAAAACAGAAATCTAACCTACCATTTACTCTTCACAAGTTCACCTTCTGAATTTCTCCCTTCTTAATCAGATTAATAGACAATCCCATGTTTAACACGATTATGTCCTTAACCTTGAATCAGTTGCATGCTGTTCACTTAGACTTCAGCTGGGACTACAGCACATCCTGTGATTCGTCATGCAATCTTGCACCAAATGATAATTTTTAATCTGAAAATAGTCCTAAAAAATTAAAAAAATTAAAAAAGACTACACAAACAAGTCTTGCAACAATTTGAATACTGGCACAAGACTTTGGGATGATCTTGGGTTTGCAGAGGTATCATGAGGGAGAATAGCCAAGTGTACTGCTTTTAAAAAGGTAACAAAGTTATGAATGGGTTTCAACAAAACACAGGCAAAGCAGGTTGTAGAGCATGGTGTCGAGGTCCACTATTCAACTTGGGATTAAACGCAACACAAAACTGCAAACAATCTGGTTCAGATTCTGGTTCGTGCCAGCCAAATACAATGCGATTGGCAAAGGAACAAAGCTTGTAATTCTGAACAAACGTAATAAATTTAGTCTTTTTGAATTTATTTGGAAGAGATGTTTTATTCATTTTTTTTCCTGGATCCAAGCCTCACTGGCACGTTCAGTATTTATTGCCCAGGATCCAAGATGGATGGCGATTCTTTGTGTGGTAGCCCAAGCGGATCTACTTACATGTGTTACAATCGTTCTACTCTTACATTTCAATTCTAAGACCATCAGAATTACCAACAATGTTATTTTTCTAGCTATGTCACCATATTCTGCACTTTGTATACTCTCTCTTATGAACCACCTCATGTATGGTAATAAGACTAAAACCAAAATAATTGCCACTGTCTTCAACCTGTCTGTGAAATACTGTTGGGAATTGTGTTCCAGGAAGAAAGGGCAAAGCATTTCCAGGTCAGGGAGGCGCAACTCGGGGGGGAACCTGCAGGGGGAAGTGCATCTGGGGTGCAAAGTATAGACGGAGTCGATGGAGGGGTGGGAGGGAAAGAGGGTTTTTGCGTGATGATCTGGGATATAGACTCCAATGAATGCCTTCACTATATTTCCTCCCACCTTATCTCCTGAAGAACTCTATTCCATTTTGCCGGTTACTTTGTCTCATTCGATTTGCTCCAATAATTGCTCCAGACCTTTAGCACAAGTACATTTGAAATGTCTAGCTTCTTTCTGAACCAGGACAGTAAACAGATACATGACCACAACTCATCCATTGACCACAGCTCTGCTCTCATCCTGGATAGAGCATGAAGGGATCTTCTCTGATCTTTACCTTCTACCCCATTAACATCTGCAATCAATGGATCATATTACACAAATGTCATCATAAGATGACTATCAGATATAAATTCCCCTCCCTTCCCTTCCACCATTTTGAACTCGTGATTCGCTGGTATACTCTTCCATCCCCATCCACTACTCTATCCTGTGACATCTTCATGCCACTGCAGGAGGTGCACTACCTGTTCTTCCACCTCTTTCCTTCCCAACATGAACAGATCCAAATAGTTTTTCCAGGTGAAGCAGTAATTTATTCAATCTATGGTGGTACATTATGTTTACAATGTGGTCTCCTCTATATGGTCTCCTCTAAAGTGGAGACACTAAACAGATGATTATCCCTGTCCTAGCTGACCTTTCACTGCAGATTAATCAATTCCAAACTAATCAGCCTCACACCTTTGCTTTTCGACAGTAGCCACATATTGCTCAACAAATGTCTGTGATGTCTACAGACTCCCAGTAATTTAGACAGAACAGCTTATTCCACAAGCATAACAGCAACACTGCAGATAAAAGGTAGTTTGCTGCATCTGTCCGCAGCAGATAAATATCGACCAATACTCTAATCCAGCAATTGATTAAAATGTGGATTACATCAGGATGGAAACTGTCAGCTTGAAGGACAGCAAGTTTGTGCTTAACTAAGATACTAAATCTCTCAAACATTCAACAATTCCAATCATCAAGTCACAACAGAGTAGATGGTCAGTACCTTCCAAAAGCAAAAATACAATCATTCGTATTTCAATGGTGTTAATATGTATCTCTGTGCTTTTATTGTTCCGTCACATGAACAGATCTTATTTCACTCATTATTAGAAATCGGAATCCATTTTTATATACCTTTTTATTGGACAAACAGGACCGTGCCATCCGGGGTACATGAATTATGGATACGCAGTATGCCAGGCAACATCACAACCCAACTATACCAGATATAGAGGCATAATAACATTTACCTGTTTACACAAAACAACTGTGATGTCAGTGATCTAAATAAGAGCAGTGAGTTCAGAAAGATTACCATGTGAGGAAATAGGCAACAGCTAATCAGGAACAAAAAGCAAGAGGAAAAACCGTGCAAATTAGGAATTAGTATACAATAAATCCTCGTTGTAACGGATCATGTCGGGGGAGGTAGTGTCCGTTATTGCCAAATGTTCGCTATAACCGAGTAATGGATTCTCATTGTATAAATAGTAGAAACAAACAACTACAGTTGCTGGTTGACACAAAATGCTGGAGTAAATGCGTGAGGCAGCATCTCTGGAAAAAAAGGAATGGCCGACGTTTCGGGTCGAGACCCTTCTTCAGACTGATGTCAGGGGAGGGGGCGGGATAAAGATATAATGTAGTCGGAGACAGTATGACTAGTGGGAAAACTGGGATGGGGAAGGGGATGGAGAGAGAAAGCAAGGGCTATCTGAAGCTGGAGAGGTCAATGTTCAAACCGCTGGGGTGTAAACTACCCAAGCGAAATATGAGGTGCTGTTTGCGCTGGGCCTCACTCTGACAATGGAGGAGGCCCAGGACAGAAAGGTCAGATTGGGAATGGGAGGGTGAGTTGAGGTGCTGGGCCACCGGGAGATCAGGTACGTTAAGACGGACTGAGCGTAGGTGTTCAGTGAAACAATCGGCGAGCCAGCGCTTGGTCTTGATGATATATAGGAGTCCCCACCTGAAACAGCGGATACAGTAGATGAGGTTGGAGGAGGTACAAGTGAAACTCTGCCCCACCTGAAAAGACTGTCAGGGTCCTTGGACGGAGTCGAGGGGGGAGGTATAGGGACAGGTGTTACATCTCCTGCGGTTGCAAGAGGAAGTACCTGGAGAGGGGATGGTTTGGGTTGGAAGGGACGAGTTGACCAGGGAGGGAACGGTCTATGCGGAAAGCAGAAAGCAGAAAGGGGTGGAGATGGGGAGATGTGGCCAGTAGTGGGATCCTGTTGGAGGTGGCGAAAATGGTGGACGATTATATGCTGTATGCGACAGCTCATGGGGTGGAAGGTGAGGACTAGGGGGACTCTGTCCTTGTTACGAATGGGAGGAGGGGGAGTAAGAGTGTAGCTCCGGGATATCGAGGAGACTCTAGTGAGAGCCTCATCTATAATGGAAGAGGGGAACCCTCGTTTCCTAAAGAATGACAACATCTCCGATGACCTGGTATGGAACACCTCATCCTGGGCGCAGATACCGAGTAGACGGAGGAATTGGAAGTTGGGGATAGAGTCTTTACAGGAAGCAGGGTGGGAAGAAGTGTAATCAAGATAGCTATGGGAGTCAGTAGGTTTGTAGTAGATGTCAGTCAATAGTCTGTTTCCTGTGATGGAGACGGTGAGATCTAGAAATGATAGGGGGATGTTGGAGATGGTCCAAGTGAATTTGAGTGCAGGATGGAAATTAGTGGTGAAGTTGATGAAGTCAGTGAGTTCTGCATGGGTGCAGGAGGTAGCACCAATGCAGTTGTCAATGTAGCGGAGGAAGAGCTCGGGGATAGGTCCAGTGTACGCCTGGAACAGGGATTGTTCGACGTATTTAAACCAGCACTGCAGTTCTTTCTGCTGGATAATACACTAAAGGATATAAAGTGTTGGGGAACATGGATAGGTGATGTTTCAGGTCCAGACCATTTTTTAGAGTCTCGGTCTATAACTGGACCCGGAATCTTGCCGAGATGATGGCCAGGGAAGAGGCGAGGATCGGTGCAGTCATTGGTCACTGCCCACGGGCGGCCGGAGTCCAGGCAAGGCTTGGCGGTATGGTGATGGTGGTGGTGGTGATGATGATGGTGGTGTTAGCGACAGCCGTGGTAGTGATGACTGAGGTGGCGGCGGTTGTAGTGGCAGCAATGGTGACTGTGATGGTGGCTGTGGTAGTGGCAGCAGCAACTGCGGCAGTGGTGATGGTAGCTGAGACAACTACAGTGGTGGTGGTGATGGTGGATGTGGTATAGACAGCCGTGTTAGCGGCGGTGGTGATGACTGCAGTGGTGCGTTGGAGGCAGGCATAGCCTGTGATCGGTCAGGATGAGTACAGCGGCAGGAGGGGCTGGGTAGATGGTACGGGCTGGGGTGGCATTAGCAGCCCTGTCTGGCAGGATAAGTCGATAGGCCAGTCCGCTATAAGAAAAATCTGTTATAAAGAGTTCTGTAAAAAACAAGGGTTTATTATATTGGAAAAGAACTGTTAGAAATACTGTAAGTAAGCGCCTCAGAAATGGAGAAAATATCCAAGATAGCAACAGCTGCATTAACACTACTAGGATTAATCCTCCATCCAATCATGTGCAGGTTTTAAGCCTTCAATCATTTAGTAAACATCCACAACTGCCATTCCAGACACGCAAATTCAAGAATATAAGCCGACATTGAAAGGGAGCATCGCAAAAGAATTTACTGCCTTTCGATTAGTTGTTAAAATGGGGCCCATCACAGTTCTATGGTATCATTCTGGACAACAGAATGTGCTAATATTCATGCTTCAATCAACATTAATGGCGCTTTGATAGGAAGAACACTGATGTGCCTTCCCAAGCCCCCATACGCCCTGATGGTATTGCAGTCACAGTTACCGATGTCAGAAGATCCTTCACGGGGGTGAACCCTCGGAAAGCGTCTGGACCTGTTCTAAAATTACTGAGGACTCAGGTTCCCATCTGCTTTAAGACGGCATCAATAATACCGGTGCCCAAGAATAATAAGGTGACGTGCCTCAACAACTATCAACCGGTGGCACTAATATCAGTGGTGATGAAGTGCTTTGAGAGGTTGGTTATGGTGCTTATCAACTCTTATCTCAATAAGAACCTTAACTCACTACAGTTTACCTAACACCACAACTGGTCAATGGAGGATGCATTCTCACTGGCTCTCCACTCTGCACTGGACCACTTGGACAATAAAAACACATACTTCAGGCTGTTGTTTATAGACTACAGCTCAGCGTTCAATACCATCATCTCCTCCAAGCTCATTACCAAGCTCACGGAATTGGGTCTCTGCGCATCCCTCAACAATGGATCCTCGATTTCCTCATCAATAGACCATATAGTCTGTTCGAATTGTCAGAAACACTTCTTCCTCAATAACAATCAGCATGAGAGAGCCTCAAGGAGATTTATATGCATATACATATATATGTGGGTGTGTGTGTGATCTACATATATTTGTATTTGTGAGTATGTGTATCTATACACACTGAACTTTTTTTCTCTCTCTCATTTATTATATTGTTTGCAGTGTACAATGTTTACATATTCTGTTGTGCTGCTGCAACTTAGAATTTCATTGTTCTCTCTGGGACAACTATATAATTAAAGTCTCATCTTGACCACTTCCTGTATGCGCTGTAAATTGATTTTAGAAAAAAGGGCACCATATATCGCTATGATTTTTGGCCATCTTACTCAGTCCTCCTCCGCTGAGCAGGCCCCGAGGATTTTTCCCATCGATGAATGTGAGTGTGAGTGAGTGTCTGAGTGTGAGTGTGAGTGTGTGCGGGGGGGGGGGGGTGGGTGTGTGTGTGGTCTCAGTGACTGAGCTGCCAGCCCAAGAACCCATTCGGCCCACAATGTCCATACTAGCCCTCTGGAAACCAGTGCCATTCGGCCCACAACACCATGCTAGCGCTCCAGAAAGCCCACCCCCCACCCCACTGGCCAGCAATATTGAAATTGGTGGGATGGTGGAATATTGCATTGGGGGACCAGTCCACCCGTGTGAAGCTAGGACCCAACAGGTCCCACTTAGTCTAGTATGACAATAAAACACTTGACTCTCTTAAAATGAAAAAGTTAATTCACTCATTCTCGGGGTGATCAAAAGAGACTGATGCATCTAATTTGCTTCCTGCAGATTCTCGCAGCTCTTGCACCTCAAATGCACCTTCACAAACACAATTTAGAAACAAGGAACTGCCGACGCTGGTTTACAAAAAAAAGACACAAAGTGCTGAGATAACTTAGCAGATCAGGCAGCATCTCTGCAGAACATGGATAGGTGCAGTTTTGGATTGGGACTCTTCTTCATGCTGCAGACTGTAGAGTCTGAAAAAGGTCTAGACGTGAAACACCACCTATCCAGGCTCTCCAGAAATGCTGCCTGACCAACAGAATTACTCCAGCGCTGTACATTTTTTTCCCCCCACAAATAAAATTCATGGATCATAGGCAATACTGCCTAGCATTCACTAGCCATCTCTGATAACGCTCTCTTGACTCACCGTAGCCCATATACAAGGGAGTCCAAAATGTTGTTCAATAGGAAGGATTTTAATCCACATTTGTACTCAATTATGATATAAAATACCAAAAACCCTCCGCCACCAAGGCACAAAAATCAGCATGTGGACCAGGTGCAGGCAGATAGGGTAAGTTTAAATTGGCATCTTGGTCAGCCAAAGAGTATTTATCCCTGCACTGTTCCACTTTCTATGTTCGAAAACACATTTAAAATTCTGTCAAGATAATGAGTGCATTCAAAACACAGCTTGCCAGGCAACAAAGCAAGCATTTTCATAGAAATCTCCACACCACAACCTTTTCCTGAACAGTAAAAATCTATAATTGAATAGCAAGGAAAGAGGCCATTCATTCAACAAGCATCTGATTCACAGTTTAAATGGGGACTGTTCCGAAATACTCTTATCGTGTTATGTTCCATTCTTCTTATACTTAAAATACAATGACAAGGAAACAACAATCTATTGTAGGGTACAAAACAAAGATTGTTTCCATTAAATTTAAACAAAGGTTTCAAGAAACCAGTAATTTGCTGGATCATCAAACCAACAGTCCACCTTCAATTGGAGAACTTGGGGCTTAAAAAGAGAGCAGAGATTCTGAGTTAGAGGTATGAGAGAAAAGAAATGGAAGAATCCCAGATTGGTTCCAGAATGAGATTTCTTCTGTATTTTAGAGGGAGGTAGGGATGAAGTAATTAGGGAAGAGCCCATAATACAGAAATAGACGATCAAAGCTCGGGCTATCATTCGGCAGGTATAGAATAGTAAGTCCCCCAAAACACATTGTACCGCCTCCACCTTAACCCGCCCCACTGCATCCCCTGAACACCGCCCCCTCATTGACTCTCCCCTTTGTTCCTCCGACCCAGCCCCGCGGTGACCTGCCCCTTTGTTCCCCTCCCCAACAATGACCAGTGTCCTCTCCCCGCCGCGGCACTGAACTGCCCCACCCACTGTGTTCCCTCCGCCCCCTTACTGAACCAGCCCTGACCCGTCCCAATGGGTTCCCACAATGTCGCCCTCTTCCTTCCAAATATTACGTTAACTTCAGTCTGTTACTCCGGCATCCGGCCTCACCTGGATCTCGGATCGGGAGACCCGTTCCTTCTTACCAGCCGACGTCCAGGAACTGGTGCTGGGGAGGCTGAGCGGGCCGCCGTCTCGATGAGACGAGCTCGAGACATCCGAGTCTCGGCTGTAGACCACTCCGTTCTGGGAGACGTGGACACTTGGGGTGCAGCCCATGGCGGGCGGGCGGGCGGCTAACGCCAGGCCGCCCCCCGGGCCCGGCCCGGCCCGCACCGCCCGCTCGCTCGCCTCGCACCGACCGCTGTCCGGCGCAAGCGACGGACCGAACGCCTCAGTCCTCCATCGGGGAACCCGAGCTTCCGGGTTTGCCGACTATGGCAGGTTCACGGCCCTGTGTACCATGGAGTGGGTGGGGGGGCGGCGAGTTGTCGACGATCACTCGAGTCCGGAATCCGGCCCCAGACCTGCCACCGAGCGTCCAGAGCTGCCACCTCACCTCTCACCTCGGCTGACGTCAATGGAACTCGCCACCCAATTGGCCGGCGGGCGCGCGGGGCAGCAGCTGGAGCTGTGGTGGGAAATTTCAAGCGGCGAATTGGACGCGCCGGGCACGAGCTGTCCGCGTGCCTCGCACCAACCGTCTCCGCGCGCGGCAGAGCCCATGTCCGCTGCCATCGGCGCCGGGACTCCATCCATTAACCTGAGGTGAAGCCACCGTAGCTTTGGTCGCTACATTTTGTGACGATACAAAATAAAAGATAGGAAGAGGAATGTAGAGGAACGTACAAAGTGATACGGAGAGGTTAATGAGAGGGCAAATGTAGTGTAGCGTGCGAAAAGTGAAATTGTCCATTTTCTATACAATAAAAATGGTCTTATCAGAGTGTTGAGATATTGCAAAGACTTGAAACACAGAGGGGTTTAGATGTCCGAATGAATGCTTTGTAAAAGACTAGTATACAGAGCAACATGTAATCAGGAAAGTTACCAGAATGTTATTTTATGGAAAAATAGAGAATTTGTGCTTCAGCGTATTGTATTATTCAGTGCCTGTATTATTGGTTATTGTATATTCATTTCTTGTGATGTTGCAGAGGGATCTAACTGTCCTCTAAAGGTGAGTGGTTTGTAAAAACATTAGTGATATAGTACAGATATTAGTGTGCACATGCCTGAATTATAGCAAAAGGATTTGAGTATAGGAGCAGGGAGGTTCTACTGCAGTTGTACAGGGTCTTGGTGAGACCACACCTGGAGTATTGCGTACAGTTTTGGTCTCCAAATCTGAGGAAGGACATTATAGCCATGGAGGGATTGCAGAGAAGGTTCACCAGACTGATTCCTGGGATGTCAGGACTTTCATATGAAGAAAGACTGGATAGACTTGGCTTATACTCGCTAGAATTTAGGAGATTGAGAGGGGATCTTATAGAAACGTACAAAATTCTTATGGGGTTGGACAGGCTAGATGTAGGAAGATTGTTCCCGATGTTGGGGAAGTCCAGGACAAGGTCACAGCTTAAGGATAAGGGGGAAATCCTTTAAGACCGAGATGAGAAAAAACTTGTTCACACAGAGAGTGGTGAATCTCTGGAACTCTCTGCCACAGAGGGTAGTTGAGGCCAGTTTATTGGCTATATTTAAGAGGGAGTTAGATGTTGCCCTTGTGGCTAAAGGGATCAGGGGGTATGGAGAGAAGGCAGGTACGGGATACTGAGTTGGATGATCAGCCATGATCATATTGAATGGCGGTGCAGGCTCGAAGGGCCGAATGGCCTACTCCTGCACCTATTTTCTATGTATCTATGTATGTATTATGTGTACAGCACTGGTTCTCTTTAAGGAAGAATGTTAAAGCATTGGAAGCAATTGAGGACAAGTTCATTGGACAGATGCTGTAATGAGTGGGTTGACCAAGCTATACCTGCATCTGCTGAAGTTTAGAAAAGTGTGAGGGAGATAACAGGGGAAAAGCCGCATTTTACAGCTCTCCTCCCATTTGACGCTGAGTGGCTGGAATTTGTTGGGTGGAACCTTGAACTGTTTTGTTGAGAAACCTGGTGTAATGGCAACCTGGTCATATAGGAGAACGGCCTGTATTAGCCTGTAAATTGCAACATAAATACAATTATGTATTTTATGAATTAAACATCTTTCCAGGAGAAAGAATCAGTGGCAAAGTGCCATTGAATCATCCATGGCAGTGGCCTTGTATAAGGAAAGACTGAACAGGTTGGAACCATAGAGAAACATAGTCTGAGGCAGAGGATATAGCAGAAGTTAAATAAAAATGATGGGTGCCATAGCCAGCATCTGCAGTTCCTATCCACACAAAAAATAATGATTTTATCAGTTTTCTCCAAGGAAGAGAATCCTGCTAGAGTCTGAATGGGATAGAAATTGATAGAGGAGGTACTAGAAAGGCCAGCAGTACTTATGGTGGGTAAATCATCTACTTCACATGATAGACATCCTAGTTTCTGAAGAGCACAGTCATTCCTATTTACAGATCACCAAAATTTGGAGGCATCATGAAGGATTGTTATAGACCGCAGGGATATAAATGGGCTGGTGTAATGAGTAAAAATCAAAACAGAAAATGTGAAGCATTACATTCTGGTAGGAATAGTGATTTTTTTTTTTAAAGGGTATGTGACGAGACAGATCTGGAGTACTTGTATGTGGTTTGTTGAAAATTTTGGGGTAAGTTCAGAAAGTGGTTACAAAAGCAACTGGTTCATGAGCTTCAGTAATGGAGGCACAGAGTGCAAGAGCAAGGAATAAAAATAAAATAAAAGCAGAGGTGTGCCATTCAAGCCTGTCCTGCTGTTCAAAATGATCATGATTGATCTGACCCAATTCTCTCAAGTTCCCATTAGCCCACACTTACCTGATCTTTCAAAAATGTAGTAACTTACAATTTTAAAGAATGCAGCCTGCTCAAGTATGAGATAGAGAATTGCAGACATTCAACATTTTCTATGAGAAGAATTTGTCACACCTCAGTTTTAAATGACCAGTGGAGTTATATAAATATGTGCCCTTGTTTGAGACCAGTGGAGATATCTCAATATTTATCCTGTCATGTTCCCTCTGGATTTTATATGTTTTATTAAGGCTCCTCTTCATTCTTATAAACTCCAAAGGACATAGATCTGATTGATTTTGTTACTTATGATAGGACAACCTTCTCATCCTGTGAATTTACTTGTGGTCACAATGAACCTTTGTAAAATATGGGTTCTGCCACAACTGAAGTATTGTGTGCAGTTCTGGGCCACTATGTAGTAAAGATGTGGAGGCTTTAAATAGGATGATTTATCAAAATGATTCCTGTGTGAGAGATTTCATTTATGTGGAGAAACTGGAGAAACTAGGTTGCCCTCCCTGGAAAAGATCTGATATTCTGCATAGATTGTAAAGATATTCAAAATGCTGAGTGTTATATGCTAATTATGGAGACTGATAGCAACAGGTAAGAAATTATTAAATCTTGGTACATACTTTCAAGCTTTTGTATCTGCCTGTTGGGAGAGGGAATGATGAGTGTGAGTGGTCCTTGATAATATCGGCTGCTTTCCCTTGGTACAGATGGATGTGTGAAGAAGGTGGTGTGATAGTAGAGGAGAGAGGCTGGCTAGCATGAACTGGGCTGCATCCATGTCTTTGCAATTTCTTGTTGTTTTGGGCAGAGTTATTGCCATACCAAACTCTGATGCAGTCCAATAGTGTGCTTTCTCATGGTGCACATGTAGAAATGGGATTAGAGTCATTATGGACTTGCTGAATTTCCTCAGCCTTGTGACATAGTAGAGAGGTTGGAATGGTTTATTGGCTGTATTGTTGATGTGGTTGGACCAGGACAAATGCCATGTTGATTATATTTATACCTAGGAACCTGGAGCTCCCAACCATCTTCACTTCAACACCATTGATGCAGACTGGGTGGGTCTTCATGAAGTCTGGGACCAACTCATCAATTTTACTGACATTGAGGGAGAGGTCATCCCTATGCAATTGGATCCTCAACTTCGTCATCGGCAGACCACAAGCAATGCGAATTGGCAACAACACTTCTCAATAACCATCAGCACCAGAACACCTCAAAGCTGTGTGCTCAGTCCCCTGCTCTATTCACTCTGTACCCATTAGTGTGAAGTCTTGGGGTGCTTTTTCCTTGTTACAAAACAGTTGAACATCTGTTATCCTATGAGAAGTCCTCAAAGAAGGGAGTTACTGTTGATTAAGAAACTGACATGGCTACTTCAGGGAGACCTGCTTACACTTGCAGGGGATGGATCAGTAGATCCTTGGTTGAAGGTTGCAAGGTATCTGTTGCTTCTGAGAACTGTGTCCAATGTCAAATCCACAGGCAGCAGTTCAGTCCCAATTAATTTGTGATACAAGGCAGAGCTTCTCTAATTATAATCCCTCAGATCTATGGGAATTTGTATTCTCAATGAGAGTTTAAGACAAGATTGGTCCTGTCGTTTGGTCCTAATTTTAGCCTCCCCTACTCCTTTGCTACAACAATTAGCCGCGTAACAGGGAATCCATATTGGAAATCAAGTGCTGTGCAACAGTAAAGGAAGAGCTTGCATTACCGGAGCTCTTTTACCAACATAAATGCCCCACACCAATACTATCCTTTGAAGTGTAATCATTGCTGTAGTGTGGACTACTACTTATTAGAAGCTTTACATGGATCACTTCTGCCAAGTTATCAGGTAATAATGTAGCTGATTTTCATTCATTTGATTGCAAGCTTGATAGAAATTAATCTCTGCAAATAGGCACATTACTTGCAGATAAACAAGTGTAAGTATGGACAGTGAAATCCATCAATCATAGTCACAGGTTTTCAAGGAATTGTTAAATGCTCATGATGTGGTTCCTGGCCAAAAAGTGACCCTCAATTGTCACTTCTCCATCATCAAACTCTGCTTGTTTTCAGCCCTGCAAATGGAATAAAGTTCTTGAACAAGGATTATAATTACTCACAACACACCCTGAAGAAATTGAATTCAATAGATTTATTTATTAAGAAAAAGAATTCTACATATTTTGCATGCTCATTCAACATACTGCAGTAAAATACAAATAAACCATTAACTAAACCATGTGTTGCTAAATACACTTCAGAATTTCATTCACTTGTCATTTTGCTTGTTTCCCAGAAACAATGTTTGCAGATTTTTTAAAATATCATTCCAAAGGGCAAATGGTCCAGTTCTATGTACCTGGGAAACATTTGTTCCTAGACACAAAAAAGAGGAAAAGGACAGGGAATTGCACATCCAGGGAAGAGCTGCTGCAATCTGAAGTCTCCTCTCTAGGAGCATCGAGTGCCTGTGGCAAGTCTTGCGTGCTAGAAGAGCATCCCTGCAGACGGTTGGGCTTAAAGGCCAGATAAGTAAATAAAGCAAATGCTTCTGCGCGGGCAGATGGAGTCAGCAGAGATGTAGAGGTTCAAAGAGCCTATTTCTATACTCTGTAACTGACTGTATGCTGCTGTTTGGGAGCTAATGAGCTCCACCCACTGGCCACACAATCTGTCAGCCTGCAACACTCTCTGCAACTCTCCCTGTATGGATTCTCTAAACCCCTGGATCTTAATAGGTTTACAGCAGTGGGAAAACTTTGTTTACAGGAATTAAATTTAATGATTTTTCAATCAGAAAGCTAGAGCCCAACATGTCTCCTCGGGCCAAAATGTATACCAGCAATATTTGATAGCCTGTACCGCATGCAATACACTCTGGGGTTCAAGTGAGTTCAGCATTCAAGCAAAACAATTAGACTTGAAACAAATTAATTGAAGACAAATGATGGAGCATCCCAGTCTTATTTTAAACACTTCACCAATTAAGAGATTCACAGTATGAAGATCCACACAAAGCTGAATACATGCATGCCCAGGAATTCTACTGCACCCTAAAAGTTGTGGGTGCAGGTGATTGGGTGTGGCACGTGTAGTTGGGCAGTGGCCAATTGAACTTTGAAGCCTTGCAAATTGGATAGGAATGGGGAGATGAGGAAACTACAATGCTTGAATGGTGTTAAGTTGAGAGGTGGGTGATATTGGGGCTTGGAAATAGGATAATTGTGGGACAGAGATGCAGTCAGAAGGATAGGAGTGGAAGGAATTGCCTCGCCAAGCAGGAGTCTGCTATGTTGTAGTCTCTCCAGCGAGCAACCACAGTTGCTCCTGAAACAACATGGTTCAATTCTTAAGCACCCTCCAAAAGAACATTTCACATATGGAAAAAGTCTCGGCATACCAGTGGTCTCCTCTGGAGATGCCTAATGAATTTAAGTGATGCAAATCATTCTGGAAATGGCAATCAAACCTGCTGATGCTGGAAATCTGAAATTAAAAACAGAAAATACTGGAAACACACAGGTCAGGCAGCAACCATGGAGAGAGAAGCAATTGACATGTGACTGCAACCCTTTTTGTTTCTCTTTCCACAGATGCTGCCTGCCCCGCTGTGCTTTTTTTCTAGCATTTTCACTTTTATTCAGGTAAGTGGTGACTGCCTCTGTGAAACTCTAGTTACCTGGGTATGAGCTCATGCACTCTGTCTCTCGGGTTTATTTTTTTTTAAAGTCCCAACTCTCGACATCAGGTGGGAACAGAGAGACATTTTATGGTAATGCATGGATTTATGCCAAATCATTTGCCTCACTATATTCAGCTGCCAAGTAAAATCTTATACAAGATTTTTTTTAAATGAGCATTGCAAAACTGCTAATTCCTACACCAAATACAAACATGGTCCTCAATGGAATTCCAGTAAATTTAATTTAAAATGTTGAATAGAGTGGAGAATGACAACAGTACGTGAAGACTGAGAATGGTATCACAAAAAACCTGAAATAACTTGTGACTTTGTCAAGAGGAATTGAGAAGCCAGAGTCATTAAATGAGGAAATGTTTGTAAGTCAACAAGAGGACCTTTGTTGCAGATTACACTTTAATTTGAGCATATCTCTTCGATATAATTTAAAAAACCAGCTTTGAGCAGTGATTGACCACCGTTAAAGTACAACCTACAATTCATGCATGTGTTTGTCTAAAGTAAATTCAACCTATGTTTGAGTCGAGGCTTGAGCTGAATTAACACGGGTGAATAGGATCAACAGTGGCTTTTGCACGGGTTTTGCTATTCGGTTAATCGTGGGTGATCCAAGTCTTAGCTCTAATTACCCATCTTTTTTCCCCCATAAGAATCAATAACATCGTCTAACAAAAATGTATCCATCTCAATTTTGAAAATTTCAGTTTGTTCCAAACCAGGCTTTTGGGGGAGAATTGTTCCAAAGTTTCACTATTAGTTGATGAGCATTACCATGGATTTGTTTTCTAATTGTGTTTTGCACTAATGTCGTCTTCTTGCACAGTCTGTTTTTTTGCGGTCTTGTAAAATATGTGTAATTTATGTTTCAATGTGTTGTCTGAGCCTATGTGTATGTGTTCTGCCTCAAGCAAGATTTTCATTGTACCTGTGCATATGACAATACATTTGACTTAAGTAATGTTAGAAGAAGGGGTTGTAAGAAAAGAGACATTTTAAAGTTGCAGGCTACATTGAGAAGATTATGAAAAAGGAAGTTGGAATCCTTGATTTTATAAATAGACATAGACTACAAAAGCAAGCTGGTTGCACTGAAGCTTATTTTGTAACTATTGCTTAAGGACCAGCTGGGGTACTGTGCCAGTTTTGGGCATCACATTTGAGCAGGTTGCCAATGTCATGGACAGGCTGTAAAGGAGGGTGCCCCAGTTAAGAAGAACTTGATTTCTGTGGAGCGCTTGGATAAACTGATGATAAATGGATCAGCTATGAAGAAAGTTTTATAGAAATATCCACAATTATGAGGATAAGGTAAATAGTGACAAATTATTTACATTGGCAAAATTGTTGGTGACCAAGAGACCATGGACTTGGGATAATTGACAAAAGAACCAGTAACAGCCCAAGATGGTCAGTTGTCATATGACTGTGCTCTGAAATACATGTCAGAGAGTTTTGGAAATGGGTTAATTAACAACAAAATGGGTGATCATTTAAAGGGCACGATATTGAGTAAATTAGGAGACTTTTTCAAATAATTTACAAAAAATCAACATTGGCAAATCGCCTCTTCCTGCCCAAGATTATTGCATTTAAACTCTTTGTCAAGAGGTACTTCTTGATATTACCACCACTTCTTGATATTACCACCAAATGGCTGAGATCTGATTATATGATGGCTTCTTGTATGGGAACAACCCTCCTACCCACATCAATGGAATTTGTTTTTTTACTTCTTAAACATCTTTGTCAGATCAATTATTGTTTTATCTTTTATTCTCCAAATTACAGTTGCTCGGCCAAGCCATTCTCATTAGCAGATGCCTCGAGGGGTACGATCCTGACCTATGGAGCAAAAGAAGAAACTTGCTGTCTGTAGGAGGGTGGAAACTGAATCAATCAAAACTTTCCAAAGGAAATTGAATGAGTACTGGAGAAAGAATAGTTAAAGGCTCAAGGGAAGGAACGGGAATAATTGGAAGAGATTACTGTACTAGAAGTCAATATTCACATGGCGGGCTGCATTGCCTCTGTCTGCTATCACAACCTGTCTCTATAATTTAACCATTTTCAGTTTGATTATAATTCGGATAAATTTGTGGTGTAATGCTCACAGAACAATTCATGCTCCAACCTGTGGTGCCCAAAACTAAATAGAGATTAATCACAATTTCGTAGAACTGAGACCTCTTTTCACCTCTTTGTATTCCAGCTCCTTGGGATAAATTCCAATAGCCATTTTTATTATTAATTATTCGACTCCCTGCAATACTCAGTTGAAATACGATTGGAGAGTGCCACGGCGACGGATGTCACATGTCCAGCAATGAAAACCACCTCCCAAAGAATTAGCATTCCGAATGTTGACTTTAATTGTGGCAATGCCTAAAAAGAAAAAAAGGGGATTTTCAATTACTGTTATCAGAGAACTGAACAGTCTTGTAGTTAAGATTTTCCAACCTATCTAATTTTTGATCTTAGACTTTTTTTCGAAACTATATATGTGATAAGATAATACTATAGCCTGCACTGGTATTTTCTCTTTGCAGTATCTTGTGTGGCTTGATTATACTTGTGCATAGGTTGGTTTGGCTGGCTAGCATGCAAACTAAGCTTTTCACAGTATCTCGGTATACATGACAACTATCAACCAATACCAATTAACGCGAGACTCCTCTGTGTCACTCCTGTTCTCTGTAGCATAGTTGCAGATGTATTGTAACTGGACAGGCATTGAGTGATTTAGGAAGCAACTGTTTATTAACATCCCTTGGGAAAACGAATGTTGGCAATTCACCATTTGGCCATGCAGCTGGATGGGTATGTGTAAGAGAGAGAGTTGCACTAGACAAACAGCCCATTCAGGCCACATTCAATGCCAGTTTAAGTACTGATCTATACTAATCTAATTTCCCAGCACTCAGCCCATGGATTTCTATGCCATGAAGTCTCAAGTGCTCATCTAAATTTATTTTAAATTTTATAGAGTATATTTGACTTCACCATCCCCTCCGGCAATGTGGTGCACATTTTAACTAACTTCTGACTGAAAAAATGTTTTCCTTTGTTTCCTTCTAAACCTCCCACCCAAAAATCTATTCTCTGTGGTTATAAACACCACTGCTGAAAGGAAACATTTCTTACCGTCTACTTTATCTTTGCCTCATAATTTTGTAGCACTCTTGGCTTGCTCTATTCCAAGGAAAATAAACCACCCTCGGCTCCCTCCACTCAAGGTAAATCCATCCTATCCATCCTATATGATGGCAACCAAGACTGTACCGTGACTATTTTATCTGAGGTTTTATAAACTTGTACCATAACGTCTCTCTTATATTCTGTGTTGTGAATACACACAAGTATCTTGTGTGTATTCTGTACTACCCTCTATCTTTACTGCCTTTAGGGATCTTTGGGCCCATCCACTGTTCCTCAGTACTCTAGGACCCAACCATTAGTCCAACCAAAATGCATCATCTCACATTTTTCAGGATCACATTCCATCTGCCAATGCTCTGCCCATCTTACAAACCTGTCAGGAGTGTTTTGTCATATGTCCCAGAAAGAACAATGAAATTCTTACTTGCTGCAGCACAACAGAATACAGTGCATTCAGAAAGTATTCAGACCTTCACTTTTTCCACAATTTGTTACTTTACAGTGTTATTTTAAAATTGATTAAATTCATTTTTTTAAATCATCAATCTCTACACAATACCCCAGAATTAAGAAACGAAAACAGGTGTTTAGAAATATTTGCAAAGTAATTAAAAAGAAATAACTGAAATATCACATTTACATAAGTAACACAAAACTCTGAGTAGATAATGATGTAATCACATCACTAATCAACTGTTCAATTTCTATCTTTGGAAGTCGGGCATGTTGAAATGTTGAAATTTCCCTATCAAAACATGGGCAAAGGATTCCTGTTTTAATCAAGGAAGAAAGGAATTGTGAATGACATTACCTAGTTTTTCAAACATCTTATGAATGCTGGTCTCATTCTTTTCAACCATCACTCGCTTCTCATCCAGCATCAGAACGTTCATGGACAGCCACTTTGAAGACATCCACAAAGGGTGATCTGGAGGGTGGGGATGTAGGGTTGTGGAGGGGCAAAACATAAGATTGGACCTCAAGTACAAAAATTATTTCACAAATTGGCCACCAAGATTTTAATTTTTTTGTCAGAAGAATTGTTTCCTTGTCATTTTGCAAAATAGACATTTAACATTTGCATATAATACATACCATCTACAACCAGAACACAGCACACACTCTGCCCATCCTATGCAAACAAATTTGATTACCCAAATTCAGAACGTCAATTACCCCACTCGCTACCAGGCCAGAGCTGGGGTCTCCAAGACATCAATCCTCCTCAAGGGAGTCACTACTCTGATAGACCCCTCCACTCACCCTAGAGTCTCCCTAATCCTCTCCCAAAACTCAACCCATAATCTCTCCTCAACCCTAATCGTCTCCTATCCATCCCAGCCCAGTCTACTGTCCAACATTCAATAGCTCGCTGCCTGCAGGAGATAAATATTGAATTTGGTCTTTGAGTGCCGTGCAGTGTGGGAACCTGTCACAGTGACCTGTGCAGCATTGTGTCCGGTAAGACCTTGGAGCCTGGGTCCTGACACAGGCTGTGCAGCCCACACTAGCCTTGCTTCAATACACAAAATACATACAGAAGGATTTCTAGTCATTCGTCTGTAATAAATTTCTAAAACATGATTATTACCTTAAAGGATGGAATTTTAAGAACATTTTGAAAAGATTGCATCAAATACTTTTAGCATAAGCTCAGCCCAGCTTGTATGTTGACTGTCACCCATGGCTCTTATATTAGTGGAAAGGATAATGGAAATTAATTTTACACAGAATTGAACTATGGCTTAAAAGTCACTGATTTGTTTATCTGAGTTCGGCTGATTTCTGGCAGGTTGTACCGGCTGAAGATAAGGGTATCTACCACATTTGTACTAACCCAAGCACTCGAGCCATTGATCCCATAATAAATTATTGATCAAACTAGATTGAAGTGCCTGTGTTTGTCTGACAAGTTTTATGGGTTAAATAAAGCTTTTGTATTTACCGTCTGGTATCAGAGGAGTAGGGGGAGAGATGATAGTCCAGCCAGCATTTTTGAAGACCTCGATCTGAAAGTTATAAGGTGAAAGTGAATGAGTGAGGGATCAGTGTATTAGCCTTTGGCGCCCATCTTCTACACAAGCAGAGATACACAACATAAATACCATTCATATCAAATTCCTGTATCATCAATATATTCTTGGACTACAAAAACCACAGACCCGAACATATTCTGCAATAACTATTTCAGGTTACTGCTGGGGGTGAAATAGCCCAGCTTTAACACAGTTTTAATGACTGCAATAGAAGGACTGTGTGGAAATACTAATTATTGTTGAGAAGTTTAGGATGAGGCTCTCGGCTCAGACATGATTTTCTGTAAGTTCTTAAGCTGGAATGGATTGGTATTTAAAAGCAAATGAAAACACTTAACACTGACACAAGTTTTAAAAATCTAATCCTGAATCCTTTACTCAAATTAAACTCATACTTCTAGGCAACCTTACTTGATGACAGGGACGGTCAGGGTTTGATAAAACCAAACCAGGTCCGATTATATTGAAAGTTGCATCGATATGCATAGGGTTTGGATCCTTGAAGGAGATGGTGTGAACGTTGTATGTCGGAGCAAGATGTCTTCGCATCCACTCAATCCCCATGAAATTAGTCACCTGTAAAATAAAACAATCTCATCACATTGTGTAATATACAATGCATCTGAGCAATAAACAAAGGTGATTCACGTAATCAGAGGCTAGGCTGAATGCAGTGGGAATAGAACTTGCATGAGAGAAACGACTGATGTCCAATTATCTCACTAATACTGCCAGCCAAGGTTGGACGGAATACTGAAACAATTAGACATTGACGAGGGCAAAGTGAAGCTGACAGAATGTGCCTACCTGACTCCTTTGTACAAATATATCCTTCCCAGCTCTCATGAAATCAGCAGCATCAAAGCAGGGTTCAAACTCGGTGGTCACAAATTTCCCTTCAGCAGCCAGCTTGTTTCTGTCTTCCACGGAGAAAATAGGGTACTCCTGCACAAGAAACACTTGGCTCACATCCAGATTCCCACTGCACAAAGACAACATTCAGAACGCAAAACATGACGTCGCTCCCCATAGAACACAAATTCCAGGTCCTCCCCCAGTGCCATGCTGTGGAACTATTCTGCTTTGATGGGGAGTTCATCAGGTTTCCATAGCTGAATGTTTTGTAGCCTCTGACTGGTGTTGCGGATTTAAAAAATGTTGTCACTCTCCAATGATCAAAGGCTTGCTTCTGAGTTACTGCTGTAATCAACTCGCAAGAAAACTCGTGCATTTTCAAAAAAATATTTTCTTTAAATTAAAGTCAATTACTTTAAAATATTGCAGTTGGGAAAGAAAGAGATAACTGGGCAGAAAGATTGGAGGCAAAGATCTAGTGATCATACCTCCGATGGGATTAGAGACTGGCTTCACCAGCATTGTTGTGACTAGTGTCCTCTCCCCCAACCCCTCCCGACAAGGTGAATGTAATCAAGCTTGTGCACATGTCCTTAATACTATGGGTGAACATGTCCTCATAGCATCCATAGAATGACTAGAGCCCTGACTCTTCCTTATCCCCTTCCCAGATCTCCAACCCCTACTCCCTTACACACATTGGGACTTGAGAGAATTCCCTTCCTGATCATTCATTCTGGTGTAAGATGTACTCTGCCTCAATGAGCCTCCCACTTGAGAGCACCACTCCTGACTTACCATGTTGTACAGCTTGTCCGACATTTGTGGTTTGGGGGCAGTTGTCCACTTGGCTCCACGCAGAAAGTAATCCTTAATGAGTGGCCGATATGCCCTATATTCAAAGAAACGAGCCCTCCATGCCATCGGCGCCTCAATGATTTCATTGCCAACCACCAGCAGTATGTCCCTTGGCATGGCAGCGTACATGCCTGAGAGGAGAGAATAAACTTATGGGCAATGTCCACTGCAACACCGTGAGACTCAAAGTATGAAAACAGTTTATCATTGGACGGGTGGCTGGGAGGCCTTAATGTTTATCATGGATATCAATATTAAGACTTCCAGTTCACCTCCACATATCCCAATTACCATTATCACAATGATCCACTGTACAATGATTCAGTGCTGAGGAACTCTGATTTGAAACATTCCAGAAGTGTCTTCCTGCCCTGAAGAGCTCATAGAACATCTCAAGGGACCAGGATATGAGAAAAGGGGACCTGCTGCCTCATTTGTTCTAAACCTTAGTAAAAGGCAGTCTCTCCTCAAAGACTGTCGGTTCTAGGTCAATTGAAACCTGGAAAATTGAGTCTGTTGGATTCTTTTGAGCAGTCAGTCCCCGGGCCATGTAGTATCGGTCAGTAAAACTATGGCTAATTTGGTTATTGACTTCAATTCCATTTTTCTGACTAATCCCCAACACACCCCCTCCCCGTTGACCAAAAGTATTGCTATTCCAGACCTGAATAAATCAGTGACTCCATTCCTACAGTTTTCTATGGTGGTGAATTCACGACCATCTGAGAGAAGAATTTCTCCTCATCTCCATCTTAAATTGGTGATCGCTCATCTGAAAGTTCTGCACACTACCAAGCACCCTCACAGCATCCATCCAGTCAATCCTCCTTGGTTTCAAAACATCATCTCAGTCACCTGGACCCAGAGACTAAATCTGTATCCAAGGCAAATTATCCTTCCTTAAATAAGCAGACCAATCCTAAGCAAAGTTCTAGAAGAGCTCTCAAAGTCCTATAAATTTGTGGTAAAATCAATCTTCTTTTATCTTAGTTTTGCACTGAAGGCCAGCGTTCCATTTGTCTTCCAAGTTGTTTGCATGAGGATTTTATCCATGCAGTCATGCAGCTCACTTTGAACACTGGAATTCAATAGTTTCACACCATTTAAATAATATATCTTCTCCCTTCCAAAGCTGACAGCTTTACATTTCTCCACATTATACTCCATCTGCCAAACATTTGCCCATTTACATAAATTGTTTATATCTCTTTGTAGATACTACATCTTCCTCATGACTCACTTTATCAATAGCAAACTTTAATAAAGTTACCTTGCTTGACTTCACTGAATTAGTAATGCCACAAAGGCCGGTCAATACCTGCCAAAAGTGAATCCCAACATCACACATATAGCAGTTCTAGTAGGTGCCTCATCAACAGCCCCGTCTAATGGTTTTTCAGCATGTGAGGAAAAACTGCTTGCATTAATAGTGACACCCACATTCAGAGCATGAAAATATAATACTGTGATGGAACAGGCTCTACAGACGAATAGTCTTCTCTGGTCACTATGTTTCTGTCATCAATACGATTGCTGCAAAGGACCTGGTTAAAGGGAGAACATATTTCCTGTGGTACCAATCTCTGCTTGGGCAGTAGATTGATTCGCTGTTCAGCTGAAGTGTGATCATCTGGTTTATTTTGTGGTTAAATCATTGGCAGACCTCACAAAATAACTGCCTGGCAGGGGTGCAGTGGCAGAGAGACGGATTCAAAATTGTCAGGAGCAAAGAACTGCTTTGAAAGCAAAGTTGGTGGATAGGGATGGTGGAAGTTTACCCAGAGCCTCCAAACATCCTTTGTAAGAAGTGATGAAATGGAGATGGGTCCTTATGAGTTAGCTGCACCTATTGAAATTTTGGAAATTTTGGAAAAATACACCAATACCAACGCTCAAAATGTGGATTGCAAGTATGTTGGATACCGCACATCTTGAGGAAATGCGATTCCTCCTAATAGATAAATTTGACCAATTCATAACGAGTTGGTCTCCATTTGTCATCTTTTTGGAAACGTATGGTGCAAAACAGGTGTAAAAGCTAATCCGTGACTGCGAATGGTCAAGATTATAAATGATCTCCTTCTATTTTCTTTTCTTCTCTTCTTTTCTTTTATTCTCTTTCTTCTATTTTCTATGTCTCAACTTTCTTTTTTCATTCTTTATTTTTCCTTTTCACACACTATATATCTCACATTTTTCTATTTTTCATTATCTAACTTTTTTCTTTTTCTTCTTTATTTCAAAAAAAAATTTAAATAAGAAGCTGTACATAAAAGGTATTATGAAAATATGATTGTATACAATTGTACTTACTTCTAATAAAATAAAAATTAAAAAAAAAAAAAAAAGTTAGCTGCACCTCAACAAGCACTCGTACCTACTGAATATGAATAAAAAACTGTAGGTGGTAGACATCTGAAAGAAAACCAGAAAATGCTGGAAACGTTCAACGGTTCAGGCAGCATCTGTGGAATGAGAAACAATCAACATTTCATGTCAAAGACCCAATAAAGAGTCTTTAACTTCAAGCATTTCTGTTTCTCTCTCCACAGATGCTACCTGACCTGTTAAATGATTACAGCAGTATCTGTTTTTATTTCTTACCAAATAGAAGCTAAAGTTGAATTCATCATTCATTGTCTTAGACAATATTTTAACCAAATAAAAAATCAATTTACCTGTAGATTTAAAGTCTGGTGTATTATAATTCTCAGACCAGTTGATAATCTCTGGGTGCTTGACAACCACTCCCTCACCACGGAGTACATTACACATCTCTTCAATCTCGGCAACAGCTTTGCTTATGTGCTCTTTAGGAAATCTCTGGCCTCCATATTGCTGGTAGAAGGGCCAATATTTCTCATAGGTATTGGCCTGAAACAGGAAACGTTCATCAGGGCAGTCTTTGCAATTAGTAGGAAATGAGAGAACTGTCATTTTTTATTAAATGATCAATTTCTATGGTACTGGGTTTGATGGCCAATTTGGGGGTTTCACTCCCAAAGGATATTTTTTCTGCTGACACTCCAGTCTATTGCTGGGGGAGTGCAACATTATTTCAGGTGATTTTCAAAATCATGCTTCTGTCAAAGGTTGGCCCTGGGGTTTGCAGAGCAAGGGGTTCTCCTGGGCTCAAATTTCTTCTCTCAACCTTTTCCACCAGAAACAGAGTAATTAGTCTTTACCTCATTTGGTCCATTATCCAAGTCACAAAAGATTCTTCAGTCACAAATAATTTATTTTATGAACTAGGTGCCATATAACAACTTACATTTTTCATTTTTTGAGAAAAACAGTCCATCAAATGAAGCAAACCTGCAGCTACATTTTTCCTATTTCCCCTCACCCCCATCTTCACTCTCACCCGCTCCATTACTCTCACATGCTCCCTTACTCTCACACACATCCTTACCTACTCTCTCACACCCACCCATACTTTCATCCTCACCCTCACCAGCTCCTGCATGCTCACCCCTATCCTGACCTACCTCCTCACTCCATCCTTACTCTCACCCCCCTCCCCACCTTCAGCTGCGCAGCTTTTATTTATGAGCATGAATGGAAATCAGTTTCTGCAGTTCAACTGAATTGTTACCGAGAATTATGCTATTCAGTAAATGAATGCATTTTTAAAACAAGCATTTTAATTTGAAACTTCTTGAACATTATTTAATTTGTTTAAACTCTTTGATATTTTTAATAAAGATAATGTAAGATGATGCTTTAATTTTTGTTCCAACTGATTGAAGTGGTAAGAGATTAATCACTGCACTAATAATTGGAATTAACCCACTAGTTAGCAGCACTAGCCCTGGGCTTCAGTAGATGTCTGACTTGCAGTGTTTTTTGGAATATATATAAATGACATGGATGAGATTGTAGGTGGTCTGATTAGTACATTTGCAAATCACATGAAAATTGGGTGTCAAGGACAGCATAGAAAGATGTGGAAAGATACAGTGGGACATTGATCAGCTGGAAAATTAGGTGGCAGATGGTATTTAATCCAGACAAGTATGAGGTAATGCATTTTGGGAAGTCAAATTCTGGTAGGATATACGTAGAGTAAATGCAGGGACCATAGGGAGTGATGATGCACAGAGAAACCTTGGGGCGCAAGAAAATAAACGCAGCTGGAATTTGATCTGCCTGCCTTCATTGACAGGCATTGAGTATAAGAGTTGGTATGTTATGTTGCAATTGTACATACTATTGGTTAGAATGCATTTAGTGTATTGTGTGCAATTTTGTTGTCACACAACAGGAAGCAGTGACAGCAATAGAGATAGTGTAGACAATTCACCAGGATGTTGCCTGGAATGGAGGACTATAGTTAAAGGAGGGATTGGATAGGCTGGGTTTATTTTCATTGGAATGTAGGCAGCTGAGGCATGATGTTATAGAGATTTAGAAATATATAGATATTTGTGAACCTCCCTTGACCTCTTTCCTCATGGACTCAATACAAACCTTCACTTCCATTGTGAAAGGGGGTACACATGCATTTTCTGGTCTCCCAACAATCACTTCTTCAAGTGGGTCCCACTCATTGTAGGAGCAGACGGGACACTCTTTGGCCAGTGTATCAGTAGCCTGGTCCTTGTGATCATCATCTGCAACACAGGAACTCTTAGCTGTAGTAGCAGCAGCAGCAGCCCGAGTGCTTTGGAACGTTTTCTGCACCCATCCTGCAACGGCCCGTCCAATCTGAAAGACACAAGGCTGAAACATCAGAAAATGCTGAGACTTGGCTACTATCATGAGCTAAAAATGGATCCTTCATCCATCGTTGGATTTCCGAGGCAGTGGGACAAGCACAGTTAGAACTGCCAGTTAAATTACGTCATCACAATTGTATAAGGAACAGTAGATTGTTGGGCTTCTGCGGAAGGGAGCTTCACAGCTGGAATAGACAAACCAGGGAGTATATGGCTGTGTGTGACCTCATATGACCTCCTATACCATTCATGCAGGGCACTGACCAGCACCTATTCCCATCCCCACCCTGGTACTGCTTAGTACCCCAACCCCCCTGCACTGCCCACCACCTGCGCACTTCCCAGCACCCATCCACTCCCCCCATCCCTGCCAAATATCCACTACTGCCCTGGCTCTGTCACCACCCAGTCCCACCAAGACACTGCTAAACGAGCACCCCATCTGGACATTGCCCAGCACACACCCTCACCTAGGCATTGACCAACACCCACCTACCCTCATCCTGTAAATATTTGGGTTGAAAACTATCAGTCAACCCATTTGTTTTCAATCTTTCCACCAATATTTGTACAAGCAATAAATGAAATTTTTCAACATGAATGAAAAACACAGCACAATATTTTGATGCTTTTATGATATTTCTCCTAGAGTATGAAGAGGTGATTGGAAAGGAATCCTTACCTCCTGCGACCCATAGACAATGCAGCAGGAGGCAATTCCCAGTCACATTAAAACCTGGACATTTTCAGTTATTAGAAGCCAATCCTGACGCATCAATATATTGTAATTAATAAACCTTTGTATATGCCATGTACAAACCATGAGTTACTCTTCCCCACCGCTCAGGTTGGTCTTCTGGAAATGGCAGAGATTACATTCGAAGGTTGCTGAAATAAAGTGTATTAACAACTATCGTAAAGACCCAGCACTAAAGGACAGCTGTGGAGAGTCTATTTTGCACTAATGAAAATTGTGGTTTCTACATTCAATCAGTTTAATAATATTAATTCTATTCACTCAGGCAGAATGTCAAGCTCATTCTGCATCTCCCTATTCACGCACTAAATGATAAATTATGTTCATTGCACTGCCAGCACTGTGTATTTGCACATGCTGTCTGTTTCCACCCTGTACTAGAAAGTGAAAAAGAGTGAATGGCATTTTAGTACTTTGCAGCCTGATAATTTCTCATGTACACTCAAACTTTTATGGTCATTCATATTACAGCTAGTGTATCTGAAAGACATATCTTCTTTCAAACCTTTTCTGGATCAGCTGTTAAAGGGAAATTGCTGGTCGCGACATTTCTATTTTTGGTGCAGTGAGGCCAAGACTTGTGAAAGGGAATGCCAGGCTAAGTGGAATGTATGAGCAGCACTCAGAGCACCACAGAAGGCTGGAAGCCAAGTGAATGGATATTTTTAAGGTGGAGATTGACAGCTTCTCAGTGCGGGTGTCAGGGGTACACAGGGAGAAGGCAGGAGAATGGGGTTGAGAGAGAAAGATAGATCAGTCATAATTGAATGGCATAAACTTAATGGGCCAAATGGCCTAATTCTTCTCCTATAACTTATGAACTTATTACTCAAAAAGAACCCAGGCTATCCTTTCCCATTTAATGTTTCAATTTTCTAAAAGAAAATCAGGGAAAAACCTAGCGTTACTTCCAGAAAAAATACAGGACAATTAAATCCTCATCAGCACATTGAACAATAACAGCGGCATTGTTTTAGTTTACATTTTCCTAGCAGTATGTTGTGGTAATTTACTTCTGCAGTTCTAACTTAAAAGATATTTTTTAGAAATCACCGTGTGATAACGCTTCAGTCTCAACTAGGCCAGATTGGGAGGAGATACATTCCCACAGGGACTGAGAATGTTGGGACTGAAGCTTCAGTTAACTTGATCTCCTTCTTCACTACGTGTAGCCTGTTATGCAACAACTTCGGCTCAGAGCTGGTGTTCAATAATTTGCCGTTTCTGCCAGGCACATCTACCTAATCGTAGGTACGCTGGACGCAAAATGTCGCTTGTAACATTTGTTGTCTCTCGCACATTGTTCTCATTTGAAGTTCACTTTCATTTTCTTGTGATGTTAAACGCATTAAAGACTGCCAGCAGAATGAAAATGTGTTTACAACTGGACAGATTCCAGATTGAAGTAAAATATCTAAACAGAAAGCAGATTGGCTCATATCTGAATGGCCTTCAAAATAAATCCGTCCTGGCACATAATTGTATGAAAGTTCTCAGGGCTCCTCCACAAGCTTCTGTTATCCCTCTGCATTCCTACAGATGTGAAGGTTACATTAAACACGGAGTTGTAGAGAACAGAATAGTACCCTTCAATCCTCTGCATCCATACTGACCGTTTGAATCATATCTTTAGTTTTATCATAAAGGAGAACTACTGTTCTCCAAAGGTCTGTTCATTAAAGCAAGGTCCCAAACGCATCCTTCCTATCACTGAACACAATCAACATTCATTGTCCATTAGCCCAGAGATCATAACACTGAAACGAACTGTCATTGAATGAATGCAGAGTTTAATACAACTATCTTCACTAACAGGATTTTGTTGGAGAAATTATCCTGGGTTTATTGAGTGAAATTGCTGCCGTTTTCATTTCTTCTGTTCTTTAATTAGACTCTTGTGCCCCCACCCACCTTAGATTATTGGCCACGCTTCCAACTCGTTGGCTTAAATGTTATTGTCAACGCTAATATTTTCTAGATCGTTTTCTCCCCACTATTGAAATGGAAACCTTTCTTTTCCTTTAATGCTCGGTATGATTTTGTTCATGAAGTAGGAAATAGTTGTCTCAAAACACAGTAAATGGTAGATATTGCAGCGTGAAGTAATCCCACCCGTCCAAACAAACATCTGGTGTGATTTATACAATACTTTAATGAACAGCTTCAGTCTAAATTCTTAAAGAATTGCGATCGGCTTCTTGTATTGCCTCAGACTTTCAAGAGCGAATCTTGATAAAGGAGAGGATTCCCCCAGGTTAACCTGTCCCAGAAATTTGAGACACGGATGAAAAGTTAATCGGAAATGAACTGATTGGGTGGGAATTTCAGTCCCAGTCAGATTTAACCAGCCGTCAGCCAATTCTCACTCAACGGCAGGGGAATCGTCGGGATTCAAGATACTGCTGCCGGAAAGTGCACTGAAATGCCGAAGTGCTCCCGAGCCCCCGGAATCCAACACTGACCTGGGTACTGTTTTGTCACGGTGCATTGTTGGTATTGATAATTTAATGATAAAAAACAACTCTGCGTTGTCAGACCTTCCCCAAAGCGTTCGCATGTGAACGCTCACCCTCACACGCTACAGTCAGAAACATTCGGTCTGTTGTTTCACTCTTCGGATGTTCTTTCCGTTATTAACTTATTCTTGTAGTTTTTAGATGTTTGATTTTGACTGAGTTCAACATACTACCATTTCGTTCGTTCTGTTTTGCGAATTTTAGTTTTGGCTTTAATTTCAATTTCCTAAAACTCATTTTGTACCCCAGCAAAGCCGATTTTAAATGTATGATCTCGAGTGGAATTTAGAATCTGTGAACTTGCTGTACATTTCCCTGGTGAGGTTTGTCGGGCCGGGCAGGATGCTGAAACCAGCGCTTTGTTAGAAGACCGGTTGTTTGCTGTCCTAACTGCAGCCTTGAGGCGAAGCGCCGGTGTTGGGATCCTTGCATCGGCACATTCGAGAGGAAGGGACAGGGCATACTGACCAGAGCTCCTAAGAAATGGGCTGACTCTGCACCTCTGCTACCTCCGCGGAGACACCTCACTCGGATCATGGTCCTTCGCTGCCTGCCGCGTGTTCCTGGTCTGCGGTCGCGCTGCCTAAAGCCGGAGCAACCTTTCCCTTGCTCGGAGCTCTCGCCAAGCCGCCCCTTTATAGTCTTGTCCCAGCTCCTATTGGCTGCTATTGACGGCCCCGCCTGACCTTTCACCGGATCCTGAAGATGTCCAAACTTAGAAATCTTATCGAGGCCTTCGCCTCAGCACCCTCCCAACAGAGGTGGCGGGGAGACAGGATGGGGGTGGAGAGGTGTCGTGCCGCCCTGCACGATCCCCCGCATCCAGCTGGCGAAAGGGACCAAACTCAACGGCTTGCCATTCAAATGCGTGACGCTGCAGCAACACTAAGCGCTTTTCCATCTGGGTGTCCATTCCCCCGCCTCCCCCTCCCCCATCCTATCCCAACATTGTGCCTATTCATGCAGATCCAACTTACCTGTTTTAATTACGTAGCTCACTACACCCTGCTCATTCAAGTACCTATCACAATGCCTCTTTTTTTTTACTCTTCCTGCCTCCATCACCTCCTCCCAGAGCTCATTCCAGATTCCAGATATATATTACCCCCTTTAAAAACTTCCTCCCATCTTAATTATATGTCGTATAATTGTAGACACCTCTACAATGGAAACATAATCTGGCTATTTATTCTATCTAGAATTGTCATTGTATAGCGTTTTATATTTTACTAGACCAAGTGGGACCAGTTGGGTCCTGGTCAGACGGGAGGCCTGGTCCCCCAACGCAACCCGTTCCCCCAACGCAATATTCCACCACTTACCCATAGCCCCCACTGCAGGCCTGATCCCCCAGCACAACCCGTTCCCGCAACGTAAGATTCCACAACTCCCCTGCCTCCCCCAGCACTGGACTTTTAAAAAATCCAATTGCACTTCCCCTGCCTCACCCAGCGTTTCCAATTCCAAATCCACTTCCCCTGGCCCCTCCCCCTCCTGCGTTGGCAGGAACAGGAGTAAGGGTTCTCGGATGGCAACATTGTTGCAAATATTGGGGGACTGTGAGATTCCATTCAGGTGGAAGCACAGAGTGTTCCTGGATTGCAATTTTGTATGGAATTTTGTTGTAGGCTGTGGCTGCAAGGATTTAACAGTAAAAATCTTTTTAAAGTTGGCTTTTTTAAACCATTAAATATTAATAACTTGTGAAATATAACATCAGATCTGAAGGAAACTTGACAAGGGCAACGACGGGAAAAAGCAGAGTAAGGTTCTGCAAAAAATGTAGCGCTACCGTATACCTTTTTGGTGTAGATACCATCACACACACACAGAAACAATAGAAGACTTTAATGGTATACTAGACCAAGTAGGACCAACGCAATATTTCACCACTCACCCATGGCCCCAGGGGAGGCCTGGTCCCCCAACGCAACCCATTCCCCAACATAAGATTCCACCATTCCCCTGCCTCCTCAGCACTGGACTTTAAAAAAAATCCAATTCCACTTCCCCTGCCTCCCCCAGCACTTCCAATTCCACTTCCCCTGGACCCTCCCCTCCTGTACTGGCAGTAGCAGGAGTTAGTGTTCTATGATGGCAACATTGTTGCAAATGTCGGGGGACTGTGAGATTCCATTCAGGTGAAAACTTGGTGGAAGCACAGAGTGTTCTTGGATTGCAACTTTGTATGGAAGTTTGTTGTAAGCTGGGACTGCAAGGATTTAACAGTAAAAATCTTTTTAAAGTCGACTTTTTTTTAAACCTTTAAATATCAATAACATGAAATATAACATCAAATCTGAAGGAAACTTGACAAGATCGATGACGGGAAAAACCTGAGTAAGGTTATGCAAAACTTTTAGCGCTACATTGGCATAGATATGAAAAATGAAAAAAAAAAAATGAAAAAAAAAACACACACACTCTCTCTCTCTCTCTCTCTCTCTCTCTCTCTCTCTCTCTCTCTCTCGCTTACAATTTGGGGGTGGTATTCCAAAGATAGCTGCGTGCAAGTCAGGATTTATACTCTGCCTGCAGATATGGGAGAATACCTCAAATATGTTACCCCAGTAGCTGTTGAGAGAGGGACATGTCCAAAACATGTGTCCTACAGAGGCTGGGCTATGGCAATATCTAGGGCAGCCAGGATCTGTGGTAGAAAAGATTCTGGCAAGTTTGTCTCTTGAATAATGAAGACGGTGGAGCACTTTAAATTGGATCAACCCATGGGGTATACACAGCGAAGAGGTGTGTATACGAATTAAGCTCTCGCCACGCCTCATCAGAAAGCTCTACACCCAGGTCCCTCTCCCATGCCGTTTTAGTTTTGTCCCAGGTTATCTGTTTTAATTCCTGTATTAATATGTAAATTGCTGAAACACGTTTCTTGTCAAATGGGTCCAACTCCAAAATAGTGTCTAATTGGCTCTTAGTGGACAGATAAGGAAATGAGGGAAACACTTTTTTTTAGCAAAGCTACGTATTTGAAGATACCTGAAGAAATTAGATCTGGGTATATTGTGGTCTTCAGCAAGCGTTTCAAAGGAAGTAACCGTTCCGTCAGTAAACAAGTCACAAAAATATACCAGTCCATTCCTATGCCAATATGAAAACGCAGTATCTAACATGGAGGATGTAAAAAATTGATTTATACCACCGGGAAAAGCCTGCTGGTACCTTTTAGTCCAAAATGTTTCCTGAACTGTAGCCATATTTTAAGCAAGGTTTTAACCACCGGGTTTGTCATTTGTATTTTACGATTATAAGGTAGTGAGCAGGTGATTTTCGGTAGTGGATCAGATAGGAGTTCCATCTGTGCCCAGTCTGTGCCCTGTTTACTCTCATATGAATATATCCAATGTAAAAGTTTTACAATATTTGCAGCCCAGTAGTAATAGATAAAGTTAGGCAAACCTAGACCACCCGCCTTCTTAGGAACTTCCAAGTATATTTTATTCATCCTGGGATTTGAATTGTTCCAAATAAATGATGAGATTAGTCTATCTAATTGCTGAAAAGTTGTCCGAGGTATGAATATGGGGATCATTTGCAAAAGATAAAGAAATCTAGGTAAAACTGTCATCTTAACGATATTGATGCGGCCTACTAATGAGAGTGGTAGTGTTGACCATTTTTTGAAGTCCTGTGTTGTTCGTTCTAATAATGATTTAAAGTTGTGGTTGTGTAAACCTCCCATGGTATGGGTGACTTTAATTCCCAGGTAAGTAAATACATTTTTCTCAAACTTAAATGGGAAGCTGGAGTAGTCGGCGTCAGTGTGATTGATTGGGAAAAGCAAGCTCTTTGAGTAATTTATCGAATAACCTGACAGGCGGCCAAAATTCTCTAATATATGCAGTAGCTTTGGTATGGAGTCAGTTGGGTTGGATATATATACCAGCAGGTCGTCCGTGAAAAGCGATACTTTGTGAGATTTACCACTTCGAAAGATACCTCTGATACCATCTTCTGTCCTAAGAGCTATAGCAAGTGGTTCTATTGCCAAATCAAATAAGTAGGGAGAAAGGCTGCAGCCCTATAGAGCTGGAAGTAGTCAGAGATTATATTGTTGGTCCGCACAGCTGCCGTTGGCGCAAAATATAATATTTTAATCCATGATAAAAATGATGGACCAAAGCCAAATCGTTTGAGAATAGCAAACAAATATTGCCATTCGACACGGTCGAATAGCTTCTCGGCGTCTAAAGTAATAATTACTTCCGATTGTTCTGTGGTGTGAGGTGTATACAATACATTAAGTAGGCCCCGCATGTTATAGAACGACTGCCTGCCCGGTATGAATCCAGTTTGGTCAGGGTTAATAACTTTGGAGACTACTGTTTCAAGACAGGTGGCTAAAATTTTTGTGAGGATTTTATAATCACAATTCAACAAGCTTACAGGGCGGTATGAACCACACAATAGTGGGTCTTTATCTTTTTTAAGTAGGACTGATATGGTTGCCTGCCACATTGTTTGAGGTAGTTTCTGTTGGCTAAACATTTCCTGATACAACAATTTAAGTGTTGGAGCCAGCTTGATTACAAATTCTTTGTATATTTCAATTGGGAAACTGTCTGGTCCTGGAGCTTTGTTGCTCTGCATCGATTTAATGGTAATATTTCTTCGGTTGATACTTCCCTGTCAATTTGTGCTTGGTCCTCTGAAGTAATTTCTGGGATGTACAGGCTGTCTAAGAAGGCAGGAATACATGACAGATCACTGGGTGGTTCTGAAGCATAGAGGGAAAAATAAAACTGCTTAAACTGGTCATTGATGGCATCTGGATCAGTAGTCTTTATCCCCGGTGATGTTAGAATTTTAGGAATAGTACTGGCGGCTGTGGACTGTCTGATCTGGTGAGCTAAATGTTCTCCTGCCTTTTCTCCGTGTTCATAGAAAATTTGCTTTGATTTGGAGATTAATTGTTCTGCTTGTCTGGTGGATAAATTGTCAAATTCCGTCTTAAGTAATAATTTCTCCTTGTAAACTTCATGTGTTGGCGAATTGGCATACAAACGGTCTATTTCTGCTATACTGTGGGACAGTTCTGTCAGACGTTGTTTATATTTCTTCCTCTCCTATGCTGTATATGAGATTATCTGGCCTCGAAGGTAGGCTTTAAGAGCCTCCCAGATAGTCGCTAAGTGCATGTCCGGAGTATTATTAATTTCCAAATTTGTTGAGAAAGAAATCTTTTGAAGGACTCCCTAGATAGCAACAGAGGACCAAACTGCCAAGTGCGTCGAGGTCTAGGGCAGTCTAGGAAGCCTATATCTAGTTGCACAGGGCTGTGGTTAGAAATAACAATACTGTTATACTGGCTCCCCTTAACCATGGAAAGGATCCTACTATCTACAAGAATCAATTCTTGAATAAGAATGGTGTACTGGGGAAAAAAAGGAATATTGTTTTGTTTTTGGGTTATTTCTTCTCCAGGGGTCAAAAAGTGTATAGGATTCTATAAATGAATTGATAACAGCACCAGAATTTGAAATTTTACTATTAGGTCTTGGGTTGGGTCTGTCCAAATAAGGATGTAATACACAATTAAACCCCCCCCCCCCCCCTAATATTGATAAAGCTGAATTATGTTAAAAATATAAGAAAAGCTTACAGCTTATATTTAGTCTCAAATCAGGCTTTTCTCCAGTAGAATAATACAGAAAGGCAAGTTAAGTTGCCTCGGGTTTTGGGGTATTGAGATAATAAATACCATAACATTGTCTCCCAAGTGAGGAAGTGACAGAGAAAGAAACAGCTAGTCACATCTTTGAAGTAAGATGCCATGAACCAAATGACCAATGTTTCTGGGGGAGGAGGCAATAAAGGAAGAGAGAAACAGCTAGTCACATCTTTGAAGTAAGATGCCGTAAACCAAATGACCAATGTTTAGGAGGGGCGAAGTGATGAGAGAGGATCCAGGGAAGTGGAACGATAAGATGCCATAAAACAAATGGCCTATGTTTATGAAGGACCAAGTGACAGAGAGGAAACAGCGAAAGAGCTAGGGTGATCTCTTTGAAGATAAAATGACCTAAAACAAATGGCCAATGTTTTTAGTATATCATAACCTGTAAACAAAAGGCCTTTGATGTGATGCCTTTTCCTGTACCTCTGACCATGACTAATGTCTGTGGAATGTGCTAATGTGACAAAGAAACACTATATAATGCGATGTAATTCTGTTGTTCAGAGAAGGGGACCGAGGACAGTCGAGTGTCTACATTGGTCACTTAGCTGGAATTCTCGCTCCCTTCCATCGGCCGATGTTAAGTAAAGTTTTGAACTGGTCTACCAAACAGTTTGTGTGGTGTCTGTTTATTGAGAAGCGAACCTGGTTTAGTAGTTATAAAAGTAACTTTTTCATTGGCGTAGTTATGCAGGCCTCGCTGGGACCACATCAACGGCTGACTGTGCAAGAGGTTGCAGAGGTTGCCGGGATTGGAAGGGAGATAACTGAGCTCTATCGGCCCCCTTGTAAGACCGACTCCCTAGAAACTCCCGGGAACGTCTGTGATCCTTCATCAGAGGTTGATCCAGGTTCCCTGCCGAGGTTCTTAGCAACAGACTAAGGTAAGACCAGTTGGGCTTTATAGGGTTTTTTTAGTGGGGATTGTGTATGTATTTTTAAGACAGACTTGTGCTTGTATTTTTAAGAAGGGCTTGTGTATCTTGTTAAGAAGGACGTGAGTGGTTTCTCTTTCTCTCTCTCTGTCTATCTCTCTTTGTTTTTTTCTTTTCTCTCTACTAAGGGCTTATCGGCCTCGTTGAGACATCCGTGTTTTGTCGGGTTGAGATACGGGAGGTGAGGTGTGCGTCTGGCTTATTGAAACATCCGGGGAGTTGTCGGATTGAGAAATAAGTGGCGTTGTATATTACAAAGTTAAACAGTCAGCCAAATTGAGAAACTGGGGTCTCGAGTCGCGAGTCGGCCTGGTTGATATATTTTGCACGTTTCGGAATCAAGCGGTCTGCTTTCTTTTTCTTTTTCTTTTTCTTTTATTTTTTTTTTCTCTCTCTCTCTTTTTCTCTATCTAGCTATGGGGAATGCTTTGGATAACAGTGAGGGGGGAACCCCCGTCCAACATATGTGTTATTTGAATCCTAAGTATAATAAGAAATTTAGAATGTTAAGTTACAAGTTGACCAAACGGTTGGGGGATGAAGCCTGGCCAGTAGGGGGCACATGGAATGTCGAGACAATTAAAAAAGCAGAAATGTTGATATGGGAAAGGAAGGCAGGAAAGAAATGGAAGAAGGGAATTAAAACGTGGAAAGCAGAAGCAGAGAAGAAGCATGAGGAGAGTAGAGATCGAAGTTGGATGGATACTGCATGTAAACAAGGGATAGAGTTACGAAATAAGGATGGCACTATGAAAGGATGGAAAGTATTGCAACTAGAATGCCAGTGGGCGGAGGAACAAGAGAAAATAATTAAGAGACAGGCAGGAGGTGAGCAACAGGTGATGGTTAGTAAAAATAACCTCAGTACTGGTAAATCCTCTGGAGGAGACTTCATGTCTGGCACGACGACCCTGTTTGGTAGTGAAGATGAGGAGTTAGATAATCCTGGGAGATGTCCACCTCCCTACGTCCTACCAGTAGCGATGGCATACTTACCTCTGACAGCTCCGTCAGTAATATCCCTATACCTTGAAGTTCTGACCTTACAAAGCTCCCCAGGATTGGGAGCACGGGAATGCCTTTCTGTGCATTATTTGCTTAAGGCATTGATGATACCAGAACAGCTGACCATTATTAAATGTGCTGCACACACTGGTGCTGGGGACCCTATAACAAAAGGCAATGCATTTGCCGATAGTGTAGCCAAACAAGCAGCCTATGCATACAAATGCTTAGTGACAGCAGGTAAACAGATGCTAGCAAATAGAACGGTCCTGCCAAACATGAGGGAAGTATGTACATTACAGAGGGACGCCTCTGATAACCCAAAACAACTATGGAAACAAGAGGGCTGTGCCATTGATTCGGCTCACCCCGCTTGGACAAGTTGGTGTATCTGATGCATTTTTACCTGTTTTACTAACATATATTCACTCACTTACCCATGCTGGTAAGGAGGGAATGATAAGGATGACAAAGGAAACGTGGTGGCACCTAAAAATCCGGCAAGAGGCACTGAAGCAGGCCTCTGAATGTAAAATTTGCCAACGAAATAATCCAGGCAAACCAATTAGGATACCCTCAGGGGTGACACCAATGCCATCACGACCGTTTGAATGCATACAGATTGATTTTATTGAAATGCCAAGGGCCCAGTGTTATAAATATTGCTTAGTTATTTTAGATTTATTTAGCAGGTGGATTGAAGCTCTACCAACCACTAATGATACTGCTAAGACTACAGTAACATTGGTGTTAAGGGAAGTTATTCCCAGGTTTGGCCTACCTACTGTCATAAGCTTGGACAATGGTCCCCATTTTATTGCCACTATTAATAAGGAAATATGTACACATTTTTATATCCGACAGCAATTTCACTGTGTACATCACCCACAGGCATCTGGGATGGTGGAAAGAGCCTATGGGGCATTGCAAAACAAAATTACCCCGGGGGAATCCTTTTTCTGACAAGCAACTATGTTATAGAAAAATTGGGGATGAAGACAAATTCGGTGGAGAAATGAGGATAGGATAGGGAGACTGAAAAGTCACGGGGAGTCTGACTAATCATGATCTGGATCAAAGTCCAATTAGGGTTAGGTAACCAGGATTCTGGTAAACAGAAGTCTTGTCAGAAAAAGGGAAAGTAAATTACAAAGAGACGTCTTTGAAGATGAAATATTATATACTGCTGGTAAAACAATTTTTTTGTGTGTATGTACTGCTTGTAAAACAATGTTTTTTCTATGTGGAATGTGTGAAATTTGAAGCAATGAGCAAAGGTGTGAGTCCCTTTAAGAACAGTTTGTCCTTTAAAATGCAAATGAACAGGCAGGTTATGGTGTGTTCCTTTAAGACACTGCCATGAATGGGGGGTGGAGCTATACTCAAATGATAAAATGTGTTGGTTGTTATAAATCTTTTGAGCCGAGTTCAAAAAGAGACTCATCCCAATTAAAGTGTTAAATGAGATTGGAAATGTCAAAATTACAGAGAAAAAGAAAATGTATTATTGATTACTGATTCTGAGTGAGTTCTTTTGGGAAAGATTGTTTTGATGTGATAACAGAGGTTGTCCTTTAAAATGCAAATGAAGCAAGATTACGGTCTGCAGACGAACAAAGATGTTGAAGCATGTGCTGTGTAAGGGAAATGAATGTACATGTAAAATTGTCTTATGGCTTACAAAAGGGGGTTTGAGGGATCTCATAATGAGGGATAAAAGGTGAGAAGATAAGTAGATTGGGGAAGAGAACATATTTGGAGAATTTAATATTTAGGTGGGGAGAGCCTCTTCAGATATAATCGGATTAAAGAATAAGTTCACAGAGAAGTGTTTAAGAAGGAACTGCAGATGCTGGAAAATCAAAGGTAGACAAAAGTGCTGGAGAAACTCAGGGGATGAAGCAGCATCAAAGGAGCGAAGGAAATAGGCATCATTTTGGGCCGAAGCCCTTCTTCAGAGTAGATTGGGGTCATTCAACTGCAGCCAGAGAAACAGAATTTACAACTTTTTTATTGATACAGGAAAGGCTGCTGTGCCCACCCCCTGGAGAGTGGGGGGAAGCCAACTACAGGCCCTGGGCAATTAACTAATTATGTATGGACAGCAATTAACCCAGGTCTTGCCAGATCTGCATTCCCAGGTTAGAGGAGCTGTGAGCACAGGGACGAGTCCATAAAGGCTACAAAATGACCATGTGCTGGGACAAGAAGAAATTGAGATTGTGTTGAAAGGAAAAACCAAGTGCTATCAACAACATAAACTGCTGTGAAGATTGAAGATCGTCGTCGTTGGATACATTTGATTGACTGTGAACGGTTTGTGGAGCTATTGACCCTCTTTTATTCTGGGGTGGCCCACATGGACTGGACTTTCTTCAGAATGGCAAACTTGCGGACTAACCCACATTTAAAGGATGGTACACACATCCTTTTAAACAAGATTGGAGTCAAACATGACAAATGCAGCAAAGATACCCTGACTACAGACAGTGAGATAATTTGCCTGATGAGATGCTTATGGTCTTTCGTATGTACTCGGCAAGGACTGTAGTTATTATCAAGATTTTGATAAAAGGATGGAATGATAAAGCTGAATTATGTTAAAAATATAAGAAAAGCTTACAGCTTATATTTAGTCTCAAATCAGGCTTTTCTCCAGTAGAATAATACAGAAAGGCAAGTTAAGTTGCCTCGGGTTTTGGGGTATTGAGATAATAAATACCATAACATTGTCTCCCAAGTGAGGAAGTGACAGAGAAAGAAACAGCTAGTCACATCTTTGAAGTAAGATGCCATGAACCAAATGACCAATGTTTCTGGGGGAGGAGGCAATAAAGGAAGAGAGAAACAGCTAGTCACATCTTTGAAGTAAGATGCCGTAAACCAAATGACCAATGTTTAGGAGGGGCGAAGTGATGAGAGAGGATCCAGGGAAGTGGAAAGATAAGATGCCATAAAACAAATGGCCTATGTTTATGAAGGACCAAGTGACAGAGAGGAAACAGCGAACGAGCTAGGGTGATCTCTTTGAAGATAAAATGACCTAAAACAAATGGCCAATGTTTTTAGTATATCATAACCTGTAAACAAAAGGCCTTTGATGTGATGCCTTTTCCTGTACCTCTGACCACGACTAATGTCTGTGGAATGTGCTAATGTGACAAAGAAACACTATATAATGCGATGTAATTCTGTTGTTCAGAGAAGGGGACCGAGGACAGTCGAGTGTCTACATTGGTCACTTAGCTGGAATTCTCGCTCCCTTCCATCGGCCGATGTTAAGTAAAGTTTTGAACTGGTCTACCAAACAGTTTGTGTGGTGTCTGTTTATTGAGAAGCGAACCTGGTTTAGTAGTTATAAAAGTAACTTTTTCAATATCAGTTGGTGGCCTTTGAGATTTGGGAGGGATGTTATGAAGCTAGAGAAAAATGATGGGTCGTCCCAATTTGGTCCATATATATTGGCTAGTGCAACCTGTGTGCCATATAGATTGCATGTTACAACTACAAACCTTCTCCTGGGGTCGGTGATGGTCGATATATTGGATGACTGGAATCCCCTTCCTGATTAAAATAGCTGTGCCTCGTGATCTAAACTCATTTTTGGAGCAGAATATTTGACCTATCCAGGCTTTTTTCAATTTCACATGTTCACTTGATCGGAGGTGAGTTTCCTGAAGGAAAATAATATCAGATTTCAGAAATTTTAAATGTTCAAAGACCCTGCTGGATTATTAATTCCCTTTATATTCCAACTCGAAAAGCAAACGTAGTCCTTATTTTGTTTTCATCCAATTTTTACAGGGTAGTAAAATAGTAAAAAAACAATAAAGTCCCTGCCTACAAACAAAAAACAGAGCCTTAAAAACCACTGCTGATCTACCAGTACCCTAGAGATCGCATTCCCCACTGCCAATGTAACGTAGCAAATAACCATATTAAAAAAAACCTCTAACAATAAGCCCTACACAGGGTGAACTATAATCTTATAAAGATTATATTACAATGAACTTACAATATTTCTGATTGAAAAATATGTGCATTAACCTCTGTACATCAGTTATCATAGCAGTCCCCTTATAGGTCTGTGAAACTCGGTCATCAGGATAATTTCCAAACAATAAGTGTCCTTATAGAATATAAAATAAATATTTTTCAGATGGATTAGTCATTATTGAAACACATCTGTATTAAACAATAAAGGCAACATTACATGTAAATTTGGGAATATGATAGTTGAATACTGAAATAAAGTCAAACTCGAAACATAACTTTACCCTACAACTCGACTCTTTGCCAGTCCGCTGCACTAGCTGCCAGCACTTGGCTATCAGTGCTGGTTAGCCAACACCAGTTAGCCGCTAATACGAGTATGTCGATATCTCAGTCTTGGGGCTTAAGATTCTTCCTGATGTAGTCCACCGCCTCCGACGGGTCTCCAAACCGCTTATCTTGGCCGGTCGACAAGAGATACGGAGAGTCGCAGGGTACAGGATTCCAAACTTTATGCCCTGGCAGGTCCGGAGTAGCCGCTTAACTTCATGGAAGGCCGCTCACTTTTTAGCCACCGCTGCGGTGTAATCTGGGAAAATACACCCCCAGCACCCCACCCCCAGCAGCCCACACCCAGCACCCAGCACCCCACTCCAGTCTTGGGAAATCAACTGTTTTCATGTAACCTCCCTATAGTAATCAGGACCAATATCTGTTAAGAGATCAGTGACACTTGAGATCAGTGTAGGGACTTTTTGAAGAGGGTGGTAAATCTCTGGGAATCTCTGCCCTGAATATTCGTGGAATCACTGATGGACTGTTTTTGATATGCAGGCCTCGAGCTGCGCCTGCATCGAGCTGGAGATAAGCATGATGGACTGGCTGGCGGTGATGCTGGGGCTCCCTGATCACTTCCTACACCATCACCCCAACAGCCGTGGGGGTGGAGTGCTGCAGGTACCACGCGACCCCTCCCAGTGTCCAGCTCTCAGACCTGACATACTCTGCTCGGTCGACGATACATCTCTGCCTTTCTCCCTGATTTTCTCCCACTCAGTGGCCGGACGTGACTGTTCTAGTACACACCCAGGCACTGACTAACTGCAATGACCTTTCAACAATCCATCTTGGAATAATTGAACCAAACTGTCCGTAATTTGTGCAAAGAATAGATTGAGGGAAAGTTGGGGAAGGATTTCTTTGGGGGGAATGTACCTTCTCAGCTGGCCTTGGCTTCCATCTTTTGCAAATGTGACTGAACATTGGCTTCTTGCTGCTGCCCCAAACCCTCTGCTGGTGGGACCTGAGTTGGTGCAGCCATGAGCAGCACAGGGCCTGGCTCAGGGTGGACTGCCCATCTCCCCAACAAAGGGACTTCCTATAGCTGGTATCACTCATAGGACACGATGGTAACTTTCCATTAATCTGAAATTATGCCTCTGGTTAGATATTGAACAAAATTATCCCAAATGTCTTTCATTTTGAAAACTTTGCTGGACAAAGGAGACAATTCAGCCAATTGTGCCGACCTGACATAAAATGGGCGATTCCCACTTCCCGAGTCTTCGCCCACTTACCCGCCGAGCATGTCTAAACTTGGGATGGCATCTGTTCTCCCTCCTCACAGTAAGTGGTCAAAGACAAACTAACTAAACAAATACTTTACTTCTAGTTGTCTGTGAATAAACTTCTGAAAAGACTGAGTTTGTGGAGTTGATGTGGGTGCACAGCCGAACACATCTAAACCATGGGTGGACACCAAATGTTGGAGTAACTCGGCAGGTAGGCAGCATCTCTGGAGAGAAGGAATGGGCGACGTTTCGGGTTGAGACCTTTCTTCAGACTGATGTCAGGAGAGGGGGTGGGACAAAGATGGAATGTAGGCGGAGACAGTATGACTAGTGGGAGAACTGGGAAGGGGAAGGGGATGGAGAGAGAAAGCAAGGGTTATCTGAAGTTAGAGAAGTCAATGTTCATAAAGGTCAGATTGGGAATGGGAGGGGAAGTTGAAGTGCTGAGCCACTGGGAGATCAGGTACGTTAATACGGACTGAGCGGAGATGTTCTGTGAAACGATCGCTGAGCCTGCGCTTGGTCTCGCCGATGTAGAGTAGTTGACACCTGGAACAGCGGATACAGTAGATGAGGTTGGAGGAGATGCAAGTGAACCTCTGCCTCACTTGGAAAGAGTCGAGGGCAGAGGTAAAGGGACAGGTGTTGCATCTCCTGAAGTTGCAGGGATAAGTATCTGGGGAAGGGGTGGTTTGGGCGGGAAGGGACAAGTTGACCAGAGAGTTTCGGAGGGAACGGTCACTGTGGAAAGCAGAAAGGGGTGGAGATGGGAAGATGTGGCCAGTAGTGGGATCCCGTTGGAAGTGGCGAAAATGTTGGTGGATTATATGTGTATGTAACGGTTGATGTGGTGGAAGGTGAGGATAAGGGGGAGTCTGCATTGTTATGAATGGGGGGAGGGGGAGTAAGAGTGAAGCTGCGAGGAGACCCAAGTGAGAGCCTCATCTATAATGGAAGAGGGGAACCCCGTTTCCTAAAGAATGAGGACATCTCCGATGCCCTGGTATGGAACACCTCATCGTGGGTGCAGATGTGGCGTAGACGGAGGAATTGGGAGTAGGGGATAGAGTCTTTACAGGAAGCAGAGTGGGAAGAAATGTTCTCAAGATAGCTATGGGAGTCAGTGGGTTTGTAGTAGATGTCGATCAATAGTTTGTTACCTGTAGTGGAGACGGTGAGATCTAGAAACGATAGGGAAATGTCAGAGATTGTCCAAGTGGATTTGAATGTAGTTAGTGGTGAATTAGAATGGAAATTAGTGGTGAAGTTTGCAGTATGGAAATTATTGAAGTTTGTAAGATGGAAATTAGCGATGAAGTTTGCAGGTTGGAAATTAGTGACATTTGTAAGTTGGAAATTAGTGGTGAAGTTTGCATGATGGAAATTTGCGGGATGGAAATCCCTGTTCTATGCATACACTGGCCCTATCCCCGAACTCTACCTCTGCTACATTGACGATTGCCTTGGTGCTACCTCCTGCACCCATGCCAAACTCACTGACCTCATCAACTCCTGGTGGCTCAGCACTTCAACTCCCCCTCCCATTCCCAGTCAAACCTTTCTCTCCTGGGCCTCCTCCATTGTCAGAGTGAGGCCCAGCGCAAATTAGAGGAACATATTTCATTTGGGTAGTTTACACCTCAGCGGCATGAATATTGACTTCTCTAACTTCAGATAGCCCTTGCTTTCTCTCCATCCCCTTCCCCTTCCCAGTTCTCCCACTATTCTTACTGTCTCCGCCTACATTCTATCTTTGTCCCACCCCCTCCCCTGACATCAGTCTGAAGAAGGGTCGCGACCCGAAACATCGGCCATTCCTTCTCTCCAGAGATGCTGCCTCACCCGCTGAGTTTCTCCAGTATTTTGTGTCTTCAATTGATTTATACCAGCATCTGCAGTTCTTTCTTACACATTTTACCAACCCTGGGTGGAATTGTCTATCCATTGATAATCCAGGTTTGGAGATATTTTTAGGGGAGTCTCCAGACTTCAGCACCTTTGACTCAGAACCATGGGCCTGCACTCAAGGGTAGCTGATTTGGGGAACTTTGCCTGTAACTGTGACCAGTAGTACTCAGACTCTCTGGCTGTCCCAGTTGTGGGTCACTGACGTGAAGTGATGAACACCTCCCACATCACTGCATCAGAATCAGTCGGTGTCCAGCGGTCCTTGTCTGATGCCAGCCTTGCTTTGTTTTTCAGCTCTGTGCCATATTGGGAACAACTGGTCCCCCCTTTATTCCCAAATCTTGAGTTTGTAAGTTTAAAAATGTTAAATTTCTTGTAAAATATAACATCAAATGTGAAGAAACTTGATACGAACGACCACGGGAAAAAGCTGAGTAAGATTCTGCAAGAAATTTTGCGCTATTCTGTACCGTTTTGGCGTAGTTCCTTGATATCACAGACAAACAAGACGATACTTTTAATAGTATACGAGACTAAGTGGGACCCATTGGCTCCCAGTCACCACGGAAGGTGTGTGGTGGTGGAGGGGTGTGTGGGGTGGGAGAGGAAGTGTGTATTTGGGCTGGAGGTGTTTGCGAGTGGGGAGGAGGAGGGATGTGGGGGGGAGGGGGGTGGGAGGTGAGGGGGAGGGAGGATGTGGGAGGGGGATGGGGTGGTTTGGGGCAGTGGTGTGTGTGGGCGGGGGTGTGTGGAGGGGAGGGGCGTGTGTGTGGGCGGGGGGTATGTGTGGGCGGGGAGGCTTGTGGGGGAAAGGGGGGTTGTGGACACGGGCGTTGTGGAGGAGGAGTTTGTGGGTGGGGAGGTGTGTGTGGGGGGGGTTGTGTGGGGGGAAGGGGCGTTGTGTGGGGGGTAGGGGGGTTGTGTGGGGGTAGAGGGGTTGTGTGGGGGATAGGGTGGGTTGTGTGGGGGATAGGGTGGGTTGTGTGGGGGTAGGGGGGTTGTGTGCGGGTAGTGGGGGTTGTGTGAGGGTAGGGGGGTTGTGTGGGGGAGGGAGGGATTGTGGGGGGTGAGTGGGAGGGGGGTTGTGGGGGAGGGGGGTTTGTAAGGGGAGGGGGGGTTGCGGGGAGAGGGGGGTTGCCGGGGAGAGGGGGGTTGCCGGGGAGAGGGGTGTGTGGGCGGGGGTGGATGGGTGTGGGGGCAGGGGGGGAGAGAGCTCGGATAAAAGACGGTGGAAGAGCGATGGGGAGAGTGCGGTATTATGGGGTAGGGGGCAGGAGCCAGCAAGGGGGACCAGAGGGGAAGGGGTTGGAGGTGCGATGGGGATTCATAGCGGGCGCTGGTCGCTTTGCTGGTCGCTTCGCTGGTCGTTCTACTTTGCCGGGAGTCTCTGCTCTGTTTGGCGACATCGGTGCCATCTCAGACTCGCCGCTGGCTGGGATGAGTCAGGCCAGGTCGGGCCACCCAGAGCTCCCGCAGCTGCAGTAAAGATGCAGGGGGGAGAGAGCTCGGGGTGCGTGTGGGCAGGGGGAGGGTTGTGAGGGGTGTGTGGAAGAGAGGAGTGTGTGGGAGGGAGGGGTGTGTGGAGGGAAGGGGGGGGACAGGGGGGGTGAGAGCTCGGAGAAAAGACGGGGAAGAACCATGGGGGAGAGTGCAGTATTACGGGGGAGGGGGGCAGGAGCCAGCGAGGGGGACCAGAGGGGAAGGGGTTGGGGGTGCAAAGGGGACTCACAGCGGGCGCTGGGCGCTTCACTGGTCATTCTCCGCACGGCTCGCGGACTCACTCAGCAAGGCTTGTGGACTCAGCCCCGCCTCCGGGGTTTTATTCACCTCGCCCCGCCCGGTGATTAAAGCGGGTGCCGGAAGTTACCTTCATGGTGACTGACAGGCGAGAAGATCAATCTGCTAATCTCATGTTTTTTTAAACCTTCATAACTTTGTAATCTTCCACTGATCAGAATAAAACTTGGAGCGCTTGGAGCAGAGGAGAACGGTGAGTACGGTGGGGAGTAATCCTAGCGATATAGGGTACCATTTTTGCGCAAATTTAAAAACAATGCAAACCGGAAGAGGACAAGATGAGTGTTTTAGTAATAGTATAGAAGATAGACAAGACCAACTGGGACCCCCTGTCACATGGGAGGCCTGGTCCCCCAATGCAACCCGTTCCCCAACACAATATTGCACCACTAACCCGTAGCCCCCATGGGAGACGTGGTCCCCCAACTCATCCCGTTGCCGAACGTAAGATTCCAGCACTGCCCGACTTTAAAAAAAATTCCAATTGCACTTCCCCAATTGCAATACCAATTCACCCTCCCCCTCGTGTCCTGCCAGAAGCTGGAGTAAGTGTTGCATGATGGCAACATTGTTGCAAATGTCCGGTGGAAGACTGTGATATCCCATTCAGGTGAAAAGTTGCTGGAAGCACAGAGTGTTCCTGTATTGCAACTTTTTATTGAAGTTTGTAGGAAGCTGGCAGGAAGGATTTTAACAGTAAAAATATTGTTAAAGTTGGCATTTATAAACCTTTAAATATTAATAAGTTGTGAAATATATCAGCAAATCTGAAGGAAACTTGATTAGTGCGACGACGAGAAAAAGCTGAGTAAGGTTCTGCAAAAATTTTAGCGCTACCGTGTACCGTTTTGGCGAAAATACACTCACACAGACAGACGCATTCATAGAAACAAGATGAAACTGTTAATAGTATGTAGATATACCATTATAATGTAACATCTCAGCCTCCTTCACTCCAGGTAAAACAGACCCAGCCTATCCAATGTCTCTTTATAACTTAATCCAGCAACATCCTTGGGAATCTTTTCTGCGCCCTGTCTACTTCTTCACTACTCTGTCCACTTTAACTGTGGACTTATACCCCAAGGTTTCCAATCAATAACCCTCTCCAGAGCCTTACCATTCACCTTGTATGTTTTTACTGTTTCTGTTAATGAACATTGACTTCTCTAACTTTAAGTAACCCTTGCTTTCCCTCTCACTCCATCCACTCCTCCTTCCTAGTTCTCCAAGCAGTCTTACTGTCTCCGACAACATTTTATCTGTTTGCTTTGTTGTTATCTTCTCCCAACCAACAGTGTCAATTCCCTTTGTTCTGTTTTCACATCTTACACTTCCTTATCTATACACTTCCTTATCTCTGTACCGCCCACTCCCCTGACATCAGTCTGAAGAAGGGTCTTGACCTGAAACATCACCCATTTCTTCTCTCCAGAGATGCTGCCTGTCTCGCTGAGTTACTTTAATATTTTGTGTTGATCTTTGATTTAAATCATCATCTGTAGTGGTTTAAATCATTTCTATTCCAAACTATGTGCTGTGCATGCTAACGTTTCATGTTTTTCTGTTGGAGAATCCATGCAACATTTGTAGTTTCAACCCAGAGAGTTATGAATCTCTGCCACAAAAGGCAGTGGAGGCCAATTCACTGGATGTTTTCAAGAGAGAGTTAGATTTAGCTCTTAGCATTAAAGGAATCAAGGGATATGGGGAAAAATCAGGAACGGGGTACTGATTTTAGATGATCAGCCACGATCATATTGAATGGCGGTGCTGGCTCAAGGAGCCAAATGGCCTACTCCTGCACCTATTTTTTTTATATGCTTCCATGTTTGATTCCATTTAAATTTAAAAAATGCCTTTTCATTCTTTCCTCCAGAAAACATAACCTCACATTCCCCCCATTACACTGCAATTATTTATTTCCTCAAAGAACTCTAGGAAATAATCAGTTGCATTAAAACCATGTTGATTCTGCTGATTGTTTTAAGAATTTCTAAATCTCTGGCCTTCTTACAACCATTGTTTCTTTATTATTGGAATGTTCTTTGTATCTTGCACTGTGAAGATGAATTCAAAATAATGATTTTGTATCTCTGACATGCCTCCCTTTCCCATTAATTCCTCATTCTCATCTTCTGAGGGGCCAGGGTTTATTTTATCTATTCTCTTCATTTCTCTTATACTATTAGAAACCCTGATGGCTCTTTTGGCCTCGCCTTCTGTGTTCCCTTTCTTTATTCTTGTGGGAACTGCTTAGAGAGAGAATATCTGAGTCAATATTGCAGATAGACAACCTGTAGTAGAAGTGGCCAGTTCTTAAATATAGAGAGGAAATGAGTTACCTGAATTTATTAGATTTGACATTGGGTCCAGAAGGCTGCAACATGCCCAGATGGAAGTTAAGCTATTTCCAAATGCAATCCAAATGAATGCGTAATTTATTCCACAAAATAGATGCGTGCGAGTTCCTGTTGCAATACCTTCAATCATTGAGTAAGATTGGTCAACATTCATCTTAGTTCAGAATAACAGAGACACTGTCACTGAGATATCAAATTCCAAGAGGGATCACCTCTGAAAGGAGAACCTGGGATTAGGACAAAGGACATTTATTGTCACATGCACCAATTGGTGCAGTGAAATTTGAGTTACCATGCAGCACACAAATAAAATAAACACAACACTATAGAATTTAACATAAAACATAAAAACATCCCTCCACAGCGGAATCAACGTTTCCCACTGTGAGGGAAGGCAACAAAGTTCAGTCCTCTTCCTCTTTGTTCACCCGTGGTCGGGGCCTATTGAGGCCTCCGCAGTCACCGCAATGGCAGCCCGATGTTTCAGACCCTCTCGCCGGGATGATGGAGCTCCGGCGTCGGAACGGAGAACACTCTCAGCGGCTTGGAGTTTCCGAATCGGCCACTTCCTACCGGAGACTGCAGCTCCTGAAGTCCACAGGCCGAGCTGGATGGAGCTCCAACACTGGCGATCCTCGGCAAAGATCCCAGCCTCCGCGATGTTGAAGTCAGCGCCGCCCGCGGCTGGAAGTCCCAACACTCCGGAGCTCCAACATGGCGATCCAGGTAAGGAATCGCCCCCTCCGCGATGGAATGCGGTGGTGCGCCGCTGCTGAAGCTCCGGCCGGTCTCCAGCAGGAAAGGCCACGCCAATCCAGATGGTAGGCCGTGAGGAGGGGGCGAAGATGCAGCTTGGAGGAGAGACGTATCCTCGACCAGGTAGTGACTGAGAAAAACGGTTTCCACCCCCCCACATAAAAAAGACTAAAAGACCTCCAAAAACAAACTTTTAGACAGACTAAAATAACAAAAAGGATGAAACGGCAGACAGCTGCTGGCGAGGCTGCCACACGCAATGGCGCCACCACTCGGATTAGGGGTGTGTATCAGGAGAGAGGATCAGCAATTAGGTAAGAGATTAGGAAAATAAACGTTCAGCAGGTGGTTGTTAAATGTCAGGCTTCCCTGCCCTTGAGGCTGTAAATGTTTAGTCGGTGAATATTCAATAGGTTTTAGACAAATGAACCTGAAATCCCCCATGTTTCTCATCTTCCCGTCTCTCTCAGGTGGTACCCACGGTCACCCACATTCTCGACTCTCTTTTAGTCAGAGTCACAGAGTTGCATAGCACAGAAACAAGCCCTTCCACCCACACTGCCTATCACATCCATCCTATCTATCCCAACATTGTGACTATCCATACTGATCCAACTTACCTGTTTTAATTACACAGCTCACTACACTCTGATCATCCAAGTACCTGTTCCAATGCCTTTTAAATGTTTTTTAATGTTTCTTCCTCCATCATCTCCTCCCGGAACTCATTCCAGCTTCCAGAAATATATTACCCCCAGTCACCCTTTAAAAACTCCTCCATCTTACCTTAATTGTATGCCCTCCAATTGTAGACACCTCTGCAATGGAAAATGACTCTGTCCATCTACTCTATCTAGGATTCTAGCATTATATATAGCATTATCCTGTAACATCTCAGCCTCCTTCATTCCAGGTAAAACTGTCCCAACCTATCCAATGTCTCCTTATAACTTAATCCAGCAACCGCCCCATAGCAGAAGCGTCCACGTCGCGGGGCTGGAAACTGGAAGTATCCTGAGCTAATTCTGCTACCACCATCATCTACTGCAGTGGCTTACACTGATTGTCGCCGGAAGCTTGCGTCCTTTTCAGGACGAACGATGACAGCGAGGTCAACATTTGTAACAAGATGGACACGAAAAGAAGAAGCAGAATTCAACAACATTCTTGAGAATCTTTCCTTTTCCCTCTACTTCTTCACTACTCTGTCCACTTTAAGAGAACTATGGACTTATACCCTAAGATTTCCAATCAATAACCTTCTCCAGAGCCTTGCCATTCACCATGCATGTCCTGTCCTGGTTTAACTTCCCCAAATGCATCTGTTAAATTCCACCTGTCATTCCCAAGCCCACATTCCCAATTAATCTAGATCTTGTTGTAACTATGACAACCTTCCTCACTGTCCACTACAACACCAATGTGTGTATCACCCCCATCTACATGAGTGCGTGTATCTAAATGGTGAGTATCCAAATCGTTAATATATACTAGACTGTGGGACCCGTTGGGTCCCAGCTTCACACGGGAGGGCTGGTCCCCCAATGCAATATTTCACCTCTCACCAATTCCAATATACACACACACACACACACACACAGACTCACACACACATACTCACACACCCTCCACCTCACACACACACACACTCACACACATACAATCACTCACACATACACACTCATTCACACACTTACTCACTCACACATACAATCACACAGACTCACACATACACTCACACCCACACACACTCACACATACACACACACAGACTCACACACACATACACTCACACACACATACACTCACACATACTCACAAACATACACAGACTCACACACACACATACACACACACCGACTCACACACCATATATATGATAGTGAACTTTCTTGAATCTACTCACACGGCACTTTCGCAATCTGTGTGACCTCTGCACTCACCGGAAATTAAGCAATCAGCGCGACTGTCCCACTAAGCGGAAGTCACGAAATGAACGCGACTTTTGGACTAAACACAGTTGGACCTAATAAAGCATTGCAGTTTCAAGCACAGCAGGGCAGCGGCCAAACAACTCATGGCATTGTCATTTCATTTCATTTCATTTTCCAATTAAGCATTGTACTTTCAAGCACTAGGCAGGGCAGCAGGCCAAACAACTCATGGCATTGTCATTTCATTTCATTTCATTTCCAATTAAGCATCTGCACTTTCAAGCACAGGCATGGCCATTGTCATTAAGGGTTAACAAATTCATTTATTGCAAATACATTCCAGACTCACAGTTCAGTTGATTCACAGCTTAGAATGACAGTCGTGGCCTCTCCCTCGCGATCTTGCAGAGTGACTGAATCACGTCCAGGCATCTGGGATTTTATAGTCCTGCCCCCCCCCCCCCGGAAGGGGCGTTACCTTCATCGCGGTGATTGACAGGCGAGGGGACCAGTCAGCTGATCTCAAGGTTTTTTAAACACTCATAACTTTTTTATTTTTCATCGATGGGATATATCCTCGGGGCTGGCTCAGCGGAGGAGGACTGTGAGATAGATGGCCAAAAATCACAGCGATACAGGAAGCGCTTTTTCTAAATCACATACAAGCGCAGACAGTAAGTGGTCAAGATGAGACTTTTATGTTATATAGATGACAAATAATATGGTATCCAGCATTGATCCCTACGGTACACCACTGGTCAGTCTCCCCCATTAGTCCATGAAGGAAATTAACCACGTCCTTTTTCGCAAGGATATTACAAAAATATTTCTGCTGCAATCAGTTGGTGCACAATGCAGAATTAACTGCTTGTTTTGACAGTTTGCTAGAACCTTCACATGCCATGATAAGAAACTTGCTTAGTTCTCTGTACAAATACCTGCACATTACAATGATCATTGGAGTTGTGACCTCAGCTCTTGATCGAGACGTTTTCCCTGACAGCAATTAAAATAAAACAAAAAAATTAAATAAATAAAGTTAATGTAACAAAACTCTGAGTTCTTACTTCGGGTTCGAGAATTCAACACGTACCACTAAACAATTTTGTATCCAATTTACTGAGTCACTGTGGACCCCACATGTTCTAACTTTCCGGACCAACTTATCATGGGAAACCTTGCTAAAGTCCTTAAAGACCATGTCTATAAACCTGTCATCACATATACATGTATGAGAAAGTATTCCCTGAGCACTAATGAAGTCCCGGTCAATAATCGGGAACTTAAAAATAACCTAGTAATAACAACCCCCATCATTCCTTCAATGATCTGTGATTTCACTCCATAATTGCTCCTCTAATTTCCACTATGGGGGCTCAATCAAAGTGTTCTCCCCCTTTACATTCTATGTTCTACCCATTGGACTTGCTGGATGTTCTCCCAAGGATAACCCTTAAATACTGCCCTTGATGTTTTCCCTTATCAATAATGCAACCTCGCCTCCCCTTCTTCCCTCCTCCTTGTCTCACTGGAAGTATCAATTTCACAGAACATTGAATTGGGCAGTCCTCCCCTATCCCTGAACCATGTTTCTATTATAACTTTAATATCACAATCCCACGTGTGATCCGTGTTCTGAGTTCATCTGCGTTAATTGTGAGATTTCTTACATGAAGGTAAATGCCGTTTAGCGCATCTGACTTTCCATGGACCTTCTTGTCCCAGGCTGTCCTGTCTACTGGACCTGCTTACTTTAATCTGTACATGTATTTAATCTTTCTCATCTACCATATTATTTACTATTTTGGGACCCAACCGCCTGCCAGACTACTTTAAACCATCCGCTGTTGCACCAGCAAACATTCCTGCAGGGACATTGGTTCCCCTCCAGTTCAGATGGCAACCCATCCCCTCTTGTTCACATCACCTCTGCCCCAGAAGACATCCCACTGGTTCAAGCAGCTGAAGTCCCTCATCTCCAGCTACGTATTCATGTGCCATGCCCTCCTGTTCCTACCTATTTCCAACTGTAATAGGGAAGCCTTCTTGTTTTGAGATTATGTCCCGGTTTTGACTACCCTGCTATACGAGATTTTTTAAATTGTACCAAAAATCTGTATCGAGGTAGCTTCCTTACATTTGCTCAGATAAACTAGTAAACACATAGAAACACCTCTCAACCTCCACCAGTCTGTCCTCCTCAGACCCGTGTCTATTTATCGATTACTCTGCTTTCTTTAAACCTCCAATGGGCATTAGAGCAATCTGTTCAATCTATTTTCATTTTTAATCCCCTTCAGGAAATAGAGCAGTGAACTTCCTTTGCATGGTCTCTAATGCAGGCACACCTTTCCTTAAAGACAGAAAGCAAAATCATAGCCAGTACGCTTATGCTTTGTCCGTCTGACCCAGACTCCCCGCCCCCCGCGGCCTTCCACCAGGGATTCCACCGACTGACGCTTTGTCCGTTGACCCGGACTCCAGCTCCCCGCAGGCCTCCACCAGCGACTCACTGACTCTCGGCACACCACCACCACCAGTGGACCTCAGCCATGCCTTACTCAAGCTCCAGGCTCAGCACCAGGACTACAGCCTCCACGATGCAGACCCAATACCACATGGCCTACTGCTCCCCCCCCTCCTACAGGGAACATAAGTGGGGTTTCCACTGGTTCTTCCCCTTCCCCCTCTTTTAACCAGGTGGCCCCAGCTACTCCTAACCCCATACAATAGTCCTCATGCCCCCTCCCCCTCTCTTTGAACACCCACCATCCCCCAACCCGGCCTTCGTCTACTCACCTGCCCTCCACCGACCCAACCCCCACCCTTGTGTTTCACCATCCCTCCTGCTTTCCCGATACAGAATGGTCCTTGTCCTCAAACAAAGGTCCTCACTTTTGTTCCCCTCCCGGACCCCACACTCAACGAGTTCCCCGGGATGATGTAGTGCTTTTTTCCCGTCGCCTCCGTCTCTGTGTCTTTTTCTTCCCTTAAGGGAAGGAGTCCTCACCACCCAGTGCTGACCCCTTCTCCCATCTCCACCGGTCCCCCTCCTCTTGGATTCCCCCGGATGGCCCTCTACTCTACTTTAGACCTTTTTATTTCCAACTGCATGACATCAACCATCTCAACCTTTTCACTCCCCTTACCTACTCTAATCTTTCCCCCTCTGAACGTACAGGCCTCCGCTCACTCTGCAGCAAACCCAACATTATAATCAAACCCGCTGACAAGGGAGGTGCTATGGTAGTCTGGCGCGCTGACTTCTGAGGCCAAGCGACAACTCTCAGACACCTCCTCCTACATATCCTTGGACCATGATAACACAGACGAGCATCAGGCCTTAATCTGACACACTATTCCAGATTTCATTACTTCTGGCTGTCTGCCCTCCAAAGCCTTATCATTCCCCCAGTCCCGCACGGCCCGATTTTATCTTCTCCCCAAAATCCACAAACAGAATGGCCCTGGCAGACACATTGTTTCTGCTTGTTCATGTCCCACTGAATTAATTTCCACATACCTCGACTCCATCCTATCCCCCCTTGTCCAATCCCTCCCTACCTATGTCCAAGACACCTCACGCGCTCTTCGTCTCTTCGATGACTTCCGTTTTCCAGGCCCTCACTACCTCATCTTTATTCTGGATGTTCAGTCACTCTACACCAGGAAGGTCTTAAAGCCCTTTGTTTCTCCCTCGACCACAGAAACAGCCAATTGCCGTCTACTAACACTCTTCTCTTTTTCAAGCAGTGCTGGTCCTTACCCTTAACAACTTCTCCTTCGACTCCTCCCACATCCTCCAAATCCAAGGCGTAGCTATGGGCACTGGCTTGGGCCCCAGCTATGCCTGCTCTTTGTAGGGTATGTCGAACAATCACTGATCCAGGAGTACACTGGCCCTATCCCTGAACTCCACCTCCGCTACATTGACGACGGCATCGGTGCTACCTCCTGCACCCATGCAGAACTCACTGACTTAATTAACTTTACTACTAATTTCCATCCTGCACTCATATTCACTTGGACATCTCCCTACCGTTTCTTAATCTCACCGTCACCATCACAGGAGACAAACTATCAACTGACATCTACTACAAACCCACTGACTCCCATAACTATTTAGACTACACTTCTTTCCACCCTGCTTCCTGTAAAGACTCTATCCCCTACTCCCAATTCCTCAGTCTACTCCGCATCTGCGCCCAGGATGAGGTGTTCCATACCAGGTCATCGGAGATGTCCTAATTCTTTAGCAAACGGGGGTTCCCCTCTTCCATTATAGATGAGGCTCTCACAAGGGTCTCCTCAATATCCCGCAGCTCCACTCTTGCTCCACCTTCCCCCATTCGTAACAAGGACAGAGTCCCCCTTGTCCTCACCTTCCAACCCATCAGCCTTCACATACAGCACATAATCCGACATTTTCGCCACCTCCAATGGGATCCCACCACTAGCCACATCTTCCCATCGCCACCCCTTTCCGCAGAGATCGTTCCCTCCTAGTCAACTCGTCCCTTCCCACCCACCCCACCACCTCCCCAGGTACTTTCCCCTGCAACAGCAGGAGATGCAACACCTGTCCCTATACCTCCCCCTCGACTCCGTCCAAGGACCACAACAGTCTTTTCGGGTGAGGCAGAGGTTCACATGCACCTCCTCCAACCTCATCTCCTGTATCCGCTGTTCCAGGTGTGAACTCCTGTGCATCGGCAAGACTAAGCGCAGGCTCGGAGATTGCTTCACTGAACACCTCCTCTCAGTCTGCCTAAACCTACCAGATCTCTCGGTTGCTCAACACTTTAACTCCCCCCCCCCCCACCATTCCCACACTGATGTTTCTGTCCTCGGCCTTCGCCATTGTCTGAGTGAGGCCCGGCACAAATTAGAGGAACAGTACCTCATATTTTGCTTGGGAAGCCTACACCTCAGCGGAATGAATATTGACTTCTCTAACTTCAAGTAACCCTTGCTTTCCCTCTCTCTACATCCCCTCCCCCTTCCCAGTTCTCCGACCAGTCTTACTGTCTCCGACTACATTTTATCTCTGTTTGCTTTGATGTTACCTTCTCCCAACCAACAATGATCTATTCTACATTTGCCTTGATCTACATTCCCTTTGTTCTGTTTTCACACCTTACACTTCCTTATCTATACATTTCCTTATCTATGTACCGCCCACTCCCCTACATCAGTCTGAAGAAGGGTCTCGACCCGAGACGTCACCTATTTCTTCTCTCCAGAGATGCTGCCTGTCCCGCTGAGTTACTCCTATATTGTGTCTATCTTCGATTTAAACCATCATCTGCAGTTCCTTCCTGCACATCACAGGCAGTACTCCAGGTGCAGTCTCACCGGCACTAGGTCTTAGCCCTTGCAAATTCCATTTCTATTCCAAACTATATGTTGTGCATGCTAAGAGTTTCAAGCCAGAGAGTTGTGAATCTGTGGAATTCTCTGCCACAGAAGGCAGTGGAGGCCAATTCACTGGATGTTTTCAAGAGAGAGTTAAATTTAGCTCTTAGGGCTAAAGAAATCAAGGGATATTGGGAAAAAATCAGGAACGGGATACTGATTTTAGATGATCAGCCATGATCATATTGAATGGTCATATCAAAGGGCCGAATGGCCTACTCCTGCACCTATTTTTTTTTCTATGTTTCATTCCTTTTATATTTAAAAAATGCCTTTTCATTCTTTCTTCCAGATAACATAACCTCACATTTCCCCCATTACACTGCAATTACTAATTTCCTCAAAGAACTCTAGGAAATAATCAGTTGCAAGTTCCCTTCTTAAAACCATGTTGATTCTGCTGATTGTTTTAAGAATTTCTAAATCTCTGGTCATCTTACAACTCTTGTTTCTTTATTATTGGAATGTTCTTTGTATCTTGCACTGTGAAGATGAATTCAAAATAATGATTTTGTATCTCTGACATGCCTCCCTTTCCCATTAATTCCTCATTCTCATCTTCTGAGGGGCCAGGGTATATTTTATCTACTCTCTTCACTTCTCTTATACTATTAGAAACCGTGATGGCTCTTTTGGCCTCGCCTTCTGTGTTCCCTCTCTTTATTCTTGTGGGAAATGCTTAGAGAGAGAATATCTGAGTCAATATTGCAGATAGACAACCTGTAGTAGAAGTGGCCAGTTCTTAAATATAGAGAGGAAATGAGTTACCTGAATTTATAGAATTTGACATTGGGTCCAGAAGGCTACAACATGCCTAGATGGAAGATGAGGAGCTATTTCCAAATGCAACCGAAATAATGAATGCTTAATTTATTCCACAAAAAAGATGTGTGGCGAGTTCCTGTTGCTATTCCTTTAATCATTGAGTAAGATTGGTCAGGTAGACAAAAATGCTGGAGAAACTCAGCGGGTGCAGCAGCATCTATGGAGCAAAGGAAATAGGAAACGTTTCTGGCCGAAACCCTTCTTCCGAAATTCATCTTAGTTCAGAATAACAGAGATGCTCTCACTGAGATATCAAATTCCACCTCTGAAAGGAGAACCTGGAAGTGGGGGTGTGTATCAGGAGAAAGGGTCCGCATTTAGGTAAGAGATTAGAAAATAATCGTTCAGCAGGGGTTGTTAAATGTCAGGATTTCCTGTCTTTGAGGCTGTAAATGTTTAGTCGGTGATTATTCTTTTAAGTCACAGATCAATAGGTTTTAGACAAATGAACCTGAAATCCCCCATGTTTCACATCTTTCCGTTTCTCTCAGGTGGTACCCCACGGTCACCCACATTCTTGTCTGTCAGAGTCACAGTGTTGCATAACACAGAAACAAGCCCTTCCACCCACACTGCCTATCACATCCACCCTATCTATCCAAAAAATATGC
>CM075989.1:13359646-13502520 GCA_038087875.1 Malacoraja senta | reverse complement strand
GGGGACGATCAGCCATGATCACAATGAATGGCGGTGCTGGCTCGAAGGGCCGAATGGCCTCCTGCACCTATTGTCTATGTTTCTATCAACTACACCCACTAGTGGACAGTTTTTACATTTACCAAGCCTATTAACCTACAAAACTGTACGTCTTTGGAGTGTGGGAGGAAACCGAAGATCTCAGAGAAAACTCACGCAGGTCACGGGGAGAACGTACAAACTCCGTCCAGACAGCACCCGTAGTCAGGATCGACCCCGGGTCTCTGGCGCTGCATTCGCTATAAGGCGGCAACTCTACCGCTGCATCACCATGGAGCGGTAGAGTTGGAGTACAAAGGCAAATAAATAAATGATGGGTCTTTGTCCCAAACATTCTGGAGGGCAACGTCTGTCTGTGAACATCCTCATTTGCCCTTGTTGATCTTTTCCTTCTCAAGTAGCTGTAAGAGCTCTTGCAGTGCATATTTGTTTCTCACCAGACTCCTCGTGTTCTATTTTACTTTTCTTATTAATTTTCTTAGATCTCTTTTGCCAAGTTCTAAATTGCTTCCAATCCTCAGGCTTGCTGCTATTTATGGCAATTTTATTTTTAATTAATCAGATACAGATGGACAACTCCTGCTGGGATTTTGTGCCTCGAAAAAAGTTTTTTTTTTTTGCAACATGCATAATTTCTTGAAATGCTAACAATTGCCCACCCACCATCTCCTAACCCCCCGAGTTCCCCCAATCAACCACGCCCATGTATCTTTATCTTTCCTTTATTTAGAATTAAAACCGTAGCTTTGCACAGAACTACATAATTTCAAACTCATGGCCAAGTTCCATCATAGTCATCATTCTCCTCCAAAGACCCTCTGACAACAGTTATCCATTAGCCCAATCTCATTGCACAAAACTAGATTCAAAATAGCTCTTTCTCTTGTGCATCATGGTATTGATCAGAAAAAAGCTTTGTGTAGATCATGAATTCATCTATTGCAGCAGTATCTAGGTTAAAGTCTCATAATTTACAGTATGGGCCCTGTTCCACGTACACTAATGTGCTTATTTACACCACACCCAATATTCCAGCTGGTGGACTATGAATAACACTCACTCACGTTATCTGCCATTTGCCTTTTCATAGCTCATCCTAACTTAATATGATCTATCAAACCAAGATCATTTCACTCCACTCTGCTGACCTCTTTCCATATTAACAGCATTGTTTTTTGCCAGACATTCCTAAATGTCGAAGATCCTTGGATATTCGATCCCAACTTCAGTCAGCCTGCAGCATGTTTCTGTAATGACCATAGGTTGTGTAAATGTATGTCACTCTGCCTTGTGATGAATACTGTGAATATTAAGTACCCTTAATTTTGTCCTTGAAGAGTCCACTTCCAAATCCAGGCCCACTTGCCCAGTCTTTCCAGTCAAATTTCCATCCGTCAGATTCCTGACGTAATCAATAGCACACAAAGTGATGGTCGCCATCGCAACTGAAGGCCCTTTGATTTTTGTCATGGCAGACCAGACCAACTGGGTGCTGGCGTTCAGTGTCTGATCCTTGTGTCTACTCCTATCAAATTTAATTTGATAGGACAGGGGAACTTAATTTTAAAAAACTCAATGTCAGAACAACTCTTAAAAGTATGTACATAGCAATCTGCGGGGTGAATTTGTGGAATGGTTTGGAACAGGAGATAAAACTTAGCACAAACATAATTCAGTTTAAAAAGATGTACAAAAACACTTTTTTTAAAGGATATTGGGATGAGGATAGGTGATTTTGAGTGGGATATTTGTTATACTGATTGTATTGGGAAGGGTGATGGGTTAACTGTCTGACTAAGAGATACTGTACAGTACAGGAGGGTTTTATCTTTTTCTTTTTTTCTCTTTTTTTTGTATGGCTTTGCAAACATTTGATTAGTTTTTGGTTATGGCACCATTTGACAACTGTAAATAATTTGGTGTACATATGGAAATAGGTGTTTATATAAGGGGTGGGAATTAATAAGCTTTGGCTTCTCCAGAGGTGTTTCTGCTTCAGGTTGTTTATTCTGGTGCCATAACCAAACACTTATATGAATCCCTTTCCCTGCAGGGCATGAGGGGAGAATTGGGATGGCTGCCATCCAGCTGCATTCTGGGATGGACATGGATGGAGAACAGCTGTATGAATATGTGGTAGCCAACCTCCCGGTTTATGCCCGTCCACGTTTCGTGAGGATGCAGGTGAGCTTCAGTCAACATCAAAGATCCTCGATGGTTCTGTGTGGTGCTGTGGGGGTTTGGTTTGATTGCTCCCCCACCCCCCCCCCCCCAACCTGAGCTCTGGGTCTGCAGCAGTCACTGATGCTGTGACCGGTAGGTTACAAGTCATGTGCACTCAGAGGTGAAACACCGAAGCCCAGGATGCACCTTGTTGCAACTCAGCCATGTTGGAGTAATTGGCTTGTTCCAAAAGCTCTATCCCTACCTGGTTCCATCAATAGATTTTTTTGGGGTGGAGAAATTATAGTGTGTACACTGGAATAAGACACCATGGTGACCATTGATTCAATGTCCATGCCTGCCAGTTGCACATCCCTGTCGGATGCACATCCCAATTCCTCATTCCCTGTGCTGTTCTTTACAGCTCTCCAGTGAATATGGTCCTCCTTGTCTGCACCTGCTCCATGAAACAGACCGCCCACTCACCCTTCCCACCACAGCCCACCCTACTCACCCCCATATCATCCCTACAGCTACACCAACTCACCCCCTTATTTTATCCCACCCTGCTTGCCCCCATCTCATCCTCACACAGCCCACCCCTCACCACCATCTCATCCCCACAGCTTACACCCACTCACCCATCTCATCCCCACAGCTTACACCCACTCACCCCATCTCATCCCCACAGCTTACACCCACTCACCCCATCTCATCCCACCCTATTGACCCAGATCTCATCCCCACACAGCATGCCCCATTTACCCTCCCATCCCCCAATTCATCCCACATCTGTCCTCACCCACTTACCTCTCTACCCCAATCAGTTGTGATTTCTCATCTGCTCTGATGGAACCCACATCTCCCTCTACACACTCTAACTTGGTTGTGAATGTTTTCACACTGATGGGGAAGGCCTGTCCTGGCCCCCCGCACCTAGCACCCTGCCCATAGTTCCTGCCTCAACCACCCAGCCTTGCACTGTGCCATTATTTTGCACATTTTACCCTTGGGTGACCCCATGCTGACGGAGTCTTGTCCCTTCAGCATGAGCAGGGAGGGTGGGCGGTCTGCAACTTTTTTTGGGAGGTGTCTACAACTTTTTGTGGGAGGTGATGCAGTAAGGCGGGGAACAGGTCTGGGAGACGAGGGAACTGGTCTGGGAAGGGTGAGAGAACTGGTCTGGGGGGGGACAGGGGAGAAGGGGCTGAGGAAATTGGTCTCTGGAAGAGAGTGGGGACCTATGAGATGATGGGTTTCTGGTATTTATTAGGGTCTGAGGTGGAAGCAGTGAGGAAAGACAAGGTAGTGAGTGTGAGGTAGTGGTGATGGGGCAATATTGGGCAAAGGCTGTTTGCAGGAGCAGGTTGGGGGCTCAGTAAAGTTGATGTTTGGGGTGAGAAATATTGGTGGGGCAGTGTCAGTAACCAACTTTGTTTTCTTTCAGAAAGCGATAGAAACCACAGGGACCTTTAAATATTATAAAGTGACTCTGGTTAAGGAAGGTTTTAATCCGGATGTTGTCCACGACAGCCTCTTCATCCTTGATGACAAGAAAAAAGCTTATGTTCCAATGGATCAAGAGTCCTATCAAACTATTATCAGTAACCAGATCAAACTGTAACTGTAGAACTGCTCCAACGCAGACAGTTAGGTAAATGGTACTGGCTTTCGGTTCTATTTTAATTCTAGTGGTTTGTATAAAGGTATTTCCTGACTCTGAGGTGATATATGAAAGATCATTGTGCAGGTATTTTGTGGGACATGAGATGAAATGTTTCAATAATAATGGAGATTCATGTTTCTTGTAAAAAGATAGGAAAATAGAAATAGTTATAAAAAAAAATTAAAGGATGTATTAAATAAAGGCCTTTGAACTTGTACCCTTTGTAATCGCAGAATGTCATGTCCCAGAAACTTGCTTAATTTGGGATGAGCCTTTGCTGCCCACTGATTCATATTTTAAAACAAAAGTCCCGGCCCAAAATGTTTCCAGCACTGGCGATAAACTCCACCATGTCCTGGTCTAGCTTCACTCAATGGATTGTATCCCAGGCAGGAAATTCAGAAAACAGACCCATTTTTTGTTGATTAGAAATCATTTTGAAATGAAGACAGCTCATTGTATGGTTGACTGTTTTATTTCCACATTGACCTCAAGTAGCCACAGGTTAACTTGCACACATCTGCTTTTTTCCAGGTACAGTTACTCCAGTTAACAGTACATTAGAACAACAATGACCAGACCAGGTGTAGGCAAGTCAGCCCCTCTGACTGCGCCACCTTTCAGTAAGATCAAGGCATCAACTCTACCTCCCTGCTTGCTCTCCCTACCCTTCGACTCCATGAAATAAGGGGCATCTGTACTTTCCACCTTGAAGATATTCATTGTCTGTCCCCACAAAACTTGCAGTATGCCGAAGTGTCACAGTGATATGAAAAGAGAAATTGCTCTGCATCTACTGAAATGGGTGACCCTTATTCTGAATCTGTGCATCTTAGTTGTAGATGCCCCCACAGGGGGAACAATCTCACTGAATCCACCCTGTCAATCCCCTTCAAATCTTACCTGTTTAAATAAGATCCCCTCTCATTTTTCCATACCGTAGGCCCAACCTGCTTAATCTTTCATCCTTCATTGTAAGAATCGACCTGGAGAACGGTATCTGCATTGCCTCCAAAATAAGCACGCCCTTTCTAAAAAACCCAGACTGAAACAGTGCCCCAATATTCCAGGTGTAGTGTCACCAGTGCCCTTTAAAGTTGCATCAGAAACTTGGCAACTTTTATAATCCATGTCATTTTTGCAACAAAGGCCACCATTCTATTTGCCTTCCAGATTCCTTGCTGCATCTGCATTCTTACATTTTGTGTTTCATTGTGGAGATCCCGCATCCCTTTCTACGGAAACATTTTTCTGAGTCACTTTCTACGGAAACATCTTGCCTGGTCACTTAATCCATCTATAATTTTCAGGCTCTTCTATCCTCATCACAACTTGCAAATCTGTCTTTGTATCATCAACAAGTTTGGCTTCTGGTCCGTTCATTCCAAGGGTTCACTGTAGATCATAAGTATGGAGCCTGCAGCACTCTTTTAGTTAATGATTGCCATTCTGCAAACAAGGTACAGTGCCCTCCATAATGTTTGGGACAAAGACCCATCATTTATTTATTTGCCTCTGTACGCCACAATTTTAGATTTGTAATAGAAAAAAATCACATGTGGTTAAAGTGCACTTTGTCAGATTTTAATAAAGGCCATTTTTATACATTTTCGTTTCACCATGTAGAAATTACAGCTGTGTTTATACAAATCTCAAATTGTGGAGTACAGAGGCAAATAAATAAATGATGGGTCTTTGTCCCAAACATTATGGACAGCACTGTACATGGAACAGGGGTCATCATGGGAGACTGGCCTACATGTAGAGGCGGTGAATCAAATACAGGTGAATCAAATTTGTTGTAATAAAGAGGTAGATAAATGTGTGGAATGTATATGAGTTGTGCTTCTTTATCAAAATGTTAAAGAACCAACCAGGGATGCTGTTTAGCATCTTTATGCAATGCAAAAGCGTTGATTAATTACCTTCTTGTCAAGGGGCTTTTGAGGAAGAATTACCATAATATATAGAATTTGATCTTAAATTCAAAAGTGATGTAATTTTAATGTGAACCTAGCATCTGAAATCCAGACAAATTAAAGTATAAGAAGAAAGTTAACTGCAGTTAACTGGGAAAGCACATCAAAAGGTGCGAGGCAGGACAGGTAATGGGCGGCATTTAAAGAAGTGGTGCATAAGTTGCAAAATAAATTTTCCTTAAGGCATAAAATCTCAAAAGAAAAAGTTATTCATTTGTGCCTGACAAGAGAAATTGAAGATGATGTTAAATCAAAGGATAGTTGTGTGCTGGGGAGGTCATGACTTGTAAATGTTTGGGTTTTGGGGGGAAATTAATGAGGATCATTGAAGGTAGAGCAATAGATGTTATCAGCATGGACTTTCATGAAACGTGTGACAAGGTCCCTCATCATAGGCTGATCCACAGGATTAAGACAAATGTGAGCCATGAAGACTTGGTAGAATGGATTCAAGATTGGCTTGACCAAAGAAGACAGAGGTTAGTGATTGGAGGTCTCGGACCAATAGTTTTCCACAGGGATCAATGCTAGGACCTCTGTTGTTTATATGTATAGGAAAGAACTGCAGATACTGGTTTAAATCAAAGGTAGACACAAAATGCTGGAATAACTCAGCGGGACAGGCAGCATCTCTGGACAGAAGGAATGGGTGACATTTCGGGTCGAGACCCTTCTTCAGATATATGCAGATGATTTGGACAAAAATGTAGGTAAGTTGTAAATTTGCAGGCGTTGGAAAGAGCAGCAAGGACAAATTTAGCCCTTACAGTTAGGGGCATGGCAGAGGAATTAACCAAGTATTTTGTCTTTGTGGAAGAAAACACCCAAAGCTTTCAAGCACAGAAGTTGGTAAGCTTGAAAATCCCAAGGACCAATGATCTATATCCCAGGGCTTGGGATAGCAAGAGGCAGCTATGGAGGAGTGGTTGCTCTTGTTATCATCTTGCAAGATTCTGTGGATTCTGGGCTTATTCCTGTGGTTTGGAGTGGAACAAATTTAACCTCATTATTTAAGAAAGGAGTTAGAGAAAACGGATCTGTCAGCCCAATGCCAGTGGGGACAATAATATAATCTATAAAGAAATGGGTAATAGAAGGAAATTCTATTAGAAAGGAATAAAGAGATTTGTGAAAGATAAATCTATTGGAGTTATTTGTGGATGTGACTCGCAGTATTGTGGCAGCACAGTGGAGCAGCAGTTGCTGCCTTACAGTGCCAGATACCTGCATTCAATCCTGACAAAAGGTGCTGTCCGTACGGAGTGTGTATGTTGTCCCTGTAACTGTGTGGTTTTCTCCGGGTGTCTGGTTTCCTCCCACATTCCAAAGATGTTAAATTACTTCTGTAAAATTGCCCCTAATGTGTAGGGTAGAACCAGTGCATGGGTGATTGCTGGTTGGCGTGGACTCAATGGGCTGAAGGGGCTGTTTCCACGCTGTATCTCCATAGAGATGGGGATACCAGTAGATATGGTGAATTTGGATCTTCAGAAGGTTTTCAATAAAGTCCCACACGCAGGAAAACAGGTTGGTGTACTGCAATGGATTGAAAATTAATGTCGGACAGAAAGCAAAGAGTGGTAATAAATAAATAGATAAATCAAGTTGGCTGCTGTGACCAATGGGTACAAGAGGAGTTGCTGCTCGGGATGCAGCTGTTCACAATCTATCAGTAATTGGCTGAGGTGATCAAATGTCATGTTTCCATGTTTGCTGGTGATATTAAACTAGGCATAATTGAGTAGAAAGGAAAATGTAAAACAGGACATGGATAAGCTGAGGCAATGGGTGAGGACATGGCAGATGGAATATAATGTAGAAAATGAGAGTCTGTTGCACCAAGCAGTAAAAGTGCATAGTTGTTGAACAGCAAGAGGGTGGGTACATTGATGTTTAGAGAGCCGCAGGTGTACTTTTACACAAGTCGCTGAAGGCCAACACGAGTGCCTGGAAGAGCAAATGATATGTTGGTCATTACAATGAGAGGATTTGATTGCAAGAGACGAAGTCTTATTGTGAATGTATCGGACATTGGTAATGCTGGATCCATGGTGCTGTGAGCCGATTGGGTCAGCTTCTCTGTCTAGATTTAAGAACATTTATTTCCCTGTGTGAACTGTCTAAGGTCAGCGAGCACAGTTTAAGAATAAGGGAACAACTACTGAGGTAAGGAGGTAAGGAGGAACTACTTAATAGCTAAGAAATCTTTGGTATGTTCTGTCCTGATGGGCAGTGGAATTCATTCACTGTTCACTCAGTAGACGGGTTGATAGATTTGTGGATCTGACAGGAAACAGGGGATGTGGGGGACAGTGCTGTGTGACGCTGGAAGTGGAAGATCAGCCGTGATCTTGGCGAATGGTGGAGCTGGCTTGAAGGAGTAGATAGCCCGGCTCCTGTTTCTTATGTTCTTCTGACCCACTTACCCTGCCCCTCTATCCTAAAACCACTCCCGACCCACGACAATATATTAACCTGAACCTCACACGCAATTACTTTTTTTGTGGCTCCTTGTATAAAGCTGTCAAAATCTGGCACTTGGCTGATCCATCGCTCAAGAGGTCATCTAATGTTGGGGACTTCTTGTTAGGACTTTGTCTGCACTTTGCTGGATGATATTCCAATCCCGCAGAATGTCTCCGCTGGTGGTGTATTGAGAAGTGACGGTAAAGCGGATGATAAAGAGCTTGTTGATGGTGGCTGGGCCTAAGTACATGGTGCCCGATTGGATGAGTTCTTGCAGGAGTTCTTCAGTCAGACTGTTTGTTCCCTGTATATACAAACAAATATTAATGGTTGTCGATTATCTCGGCAATCAATGCAGAAAACGTCACATTCAACTTCGATATGTGGGGACGTATCTACTCGGCTCACTTTGCAATTTCACTGGGTCGCAAGCCATCTCCTTCTGTGTGACAATTCCCAAACCCACAAGCAAGGAGAATGGTGTCCACTGATAGCTCTCTGTAGCAACTCTCTACCACTCATTTAATTAGCAGCATTATTTTTTAACTGACGAGCAAACCCAGCAGATTGGACTCAGTGGTGCTTGGAACTGATCCCATTTAGCACACAAAGCTACACTTAACACATACCACCCCTGCCGTGCAATAATGAGGACACAGCTCTCACCATCTGGAACTTAATTTGAACAAGTGTGAGGTGATGCATTTTGGTAAATTAAACCAGGGCAGAACTTTACAATAAATGGTAAGGAATTGGAAAGTGTTATTGAAAAGGGAGACATTGGGAAACAAGTGCAGGGAGGGGTGTATTTGATGGGAGGTGATAGGCGTGAGTGGTGGAATATTGCATTGGGGAACGGGTTGCGTTGGGGTACCAGGCCTCCCCTGTGACTGGGACCCAACAGGTCCCATTTAGTCTAGTAGCTATATAAGATGTTGGTGAGACAACATGGCATATTGTGTGCAGTTATAGGAAGGAAGTCATAAAGCTAGAAAAGGTGCAGTAAGATGCACGTGGATAAAAATATAGTATTGGCTGATTAGTATGTCTGTAGACGACATAAAAATTGGAGTTGTGGATAGTGAGGAAGATTGTCAGGATGCAGCAGGATATAGATCAAATTGGGATATAGATCAAATAGGCTCAAAGGTTCAGTTCACAGTGACAATAGGTGCAGGAGTAGGCCATTCGGCCCTTCGAGTCAGTACCGCCATTCAATGTGATCATGGCTGATCAGCCACAATCAGTACCCCGTTCCTGCCTTCTCTCCATATCCCTTAACAGATGGATAAGGATGTTGTAGCATCCGTAGCAACACTAGTTCTTGATTTTGATATTCTCTTTTCCTCTTTGCTTCCTCCATTCTACCTTCCTTGTACGAAGGAGCAACATGTTTTATGCGGATATACCAACAGGATGACCCAATGCTTGTTCCCAGTGGTGTGTGAAAATCTTGAAATTGTTCTGGGATGCTCCAACAGAATCTTTGAATCACTTTCTGTTTACCAAGGCCATATGGGCAGAGAGGTGGCAGATAGAGTTTAATCTAAACAAGTGTGAAGTGTTGCACTTTTGGAGGTCAGATGTAAGAGGAAAGTATACAATAAATGGAAGGACTCTTAGATGCATTGATGTAGAAAGTGAGCTGATTAGAAATTCAACTGGACCAGCCATGTAAATCCCACGACCACAGGGCAGGTCTGGCATTGTATCCTGCAGTGAGCAACTGATACTACAATACCTCTAAAGTAGGCTGCAGCTGATGACCATAGATACAAGAGGCAGTGACGCATCATTGAATGGTTTTCACTAATATGTAATAAATTTCCTCACCTCTAAACGAAAAGTCACCAACCCAAGGTGTCTCTTGGCTGGGATTTCAAAACGTGAATCACTTCTAACCAAGGACTCGAAGTACTTTGCCATCTCTGTACCCTGTTCATCGAGAAGATTCGTCTGTTAGTGCTGTTGATCCGTTAAAATTCAGCAAGACAAAAATTTATGTGGAGGGGCAAAGGAAGGCAATGGGACTTTGAGGAAAGTGGATGGGCAGGTTATTGGAAGTTTTACACGTTAGGGGCTAGTCTTATTGACAGACACCATGGGTAAGTGACTGGATGGTATTCCTGAAAGGCTGCATTAACAGATCCAAATTGCCTTGGATTTCGTGTGGGAAGCAATAATGAGGCAGCATGTTTGCTTTAATGTGGGTCTTAGTCTGTACCACTGGATGGACAGGGGCCTTGAAGACCATCACTGGTCCATCTCTAATTTCTACGTTCTACTGGATACTTTTCTATGGTTATACTACATCTTCCAATAGTCAGTGGGAATTAGAACGGATTGCAGGAAAGTAAAAGACCAAGACGAGAACCAACTCTCACTTGGAGGCGAAAATATATTCTCTTCCTGAAAGGTGCAAGAACCCTGGAAACGTTAAACAGTCAGAGATTTGAATTCTCTGGCACTTTAAAGCATTCCTTCGGATTGCCACTGAATGCGTCCAAGCCCAGCTCCCAGGTTCAGAGAGCCACCAATGTAAGCTCTAAAATATTAACTGCGAAGACAAGAAAAGAGTTGTGCTCCAGCTCCCCTCTCTGCGCCTTTCCTTCATTCACTGTGGAGAAGGAGACCCAAAATGCTGGAGTAACTCAGCGGGACAGGCAGCATCTCTGGAGAGAAGGAATGACTGACGTTTCTGGTCGAGACCCTTCTTCAGACTGATTGATTAGAAGGGCCTCGACCCGAAATGTCACCCATTCATTTTCTTTAGAGATGCTGCCTGTCCCGCTGAGTTACTCCAGCATTTACTGTCTATCTTCGGTTTAAACCAGCATCTGCAGTTTCTTCCTACAGATGAAAGGGCGTCTGTCACTAATGCCCAATCATCCCACAACCCTTAATCACAAAGTCTTTCAGAAATAGATATTGGATAAACAAGGCTCGTGTTTGTTCGAGAGCCGGAAGCAGAAACGCCTAACGGCGCTGTTGACTGGGGCAGCGGGTTGAACAAGGGTCGGGTCGTGGGAGCGCGGACCCGCGCCTCCCCTAAACAGCGGCGGGTTTGCTGGGGATCCGCCAACACTCACATGCCTGACGTGTGCCTGTAGCCCGAGCACCCCGAACGAGCGGATCACAAACCAGAGTTTCAGCGATCGGAATCGGCGGCTCAGCGGGATTTGCCAGTTCTGTGGGAATAAGAGGAGCTTTCAGACAAGGCGGGGCTCACACAAACCACGGCGCGCAAAGCAAATCTGTTTAGCTGGGAATACCGCGGGCACCTTGTTCCACTGTCCCGGGAATACCATGGGTGATGGGTCCCAAGTCCCGGGAATACAGTGGGCGCCCGGTCCCAGCGCCATTGAGAAATCGGAAGCCTTGGACCCGCTGGTTGCAGAAGATACAGCAACGCAGACAACAGCCCCGCCCGCGGTCCCGGGCCCCCCACCCTCGCTCACCCACCAGTCTCACCATGAAGTCCACGGTCGCTCCCGAATTGGGGTGCTGGAGGTACACGGCGTTCACCCCGAAAGTCTGCTGCAGTTTCCACTTGTCTTTGACCCTGTGGAACAGAGGAGTCTTGGGATAGCAACGGTGGGAGGGGGTGGAATGGACGCAGGTGGATAGCAGCGGAGGGAGAGACCGCATTGGGATAGCAGCGACGGGGGAGTGGCCGGGGATGGCAGCTAGGGGGAGGCGACGGGGATGGATTGGCCGGGTGGTGATGCGGGGACGGGCGGGGAGCATGGTGTAGTGGTGGTGTTGGTGGGGTCGGCGGTTCTCTGCTCCGGAGAACAGTGCCCATTGCCGGACGTATGAAGAGCTGAAGTGGAGGGACTTTGCGATGCGGGGACGGGCGGGGAGCAGGCTGATCAGCAGAGTGGTCGAGAGGCCGAAGGGTCACTTGCGGGGTGATGGCCTCACCAGAAGGCCGCGCAGTCGAAGTGAACCATCATCCACTTGGCAGGATTAAAGGTGAAGGAGTCGGCCCACTCCACGCCCCGCAGGTGTGTGCGGAACTCGGGGCACAAGAAGGCGGACCCCGCGTACGCAGCATCCACGTGAAGCCAGATCCCCTCCCGGGCGCCTGGGGACCAGAGTCAGAGTCACACAGCGTGGAAACAACCCCTTCAGTCCGACTTGCCCACACCGACCAACATGCCCCATCTGTACTAGTTCCAGCTGCCTGCGTTTGGCCCATATCCCTCTAAACGTATCCTATGCATGTACTACCCATCCCAACAGAGGGAGAGAAGCATTCTGGTATAACTGTCCTTCCATAAACCAGGACACTCTCATTTCACTGCTGCCATCGGGAAGAAGGTATCGGAGCCTGAAAACTGTAATGTCCAAGTTCAGGAGCAGCTTCTTCCCAACAACCATCCGCCTATTAAACACAACTGCAAAATAATTTTCAAACTACATAGACTTGGGGGCATTGTTTTTGTCTTTGCACTATTTGTTTTGTGTGTGTATATATATATATATATATATATATACACACACATTTGTTTTTGTTGTTTACTATGGTATTTACAGAGTACTATGTTTACATTTCAGTTGTGCTGCTGCAAGTAAGAATTTCATTATTTCATTGTTCCATTTCAGGACATCTATGTACTATTAAAAGTCTCGTCTTGTTTGTTTGTCTGTCTGTGAGATCAAGGAACTACGCCAAAACGGTACACAATAGCGCTACATTTTTTACAGAATCTTACTCAGCTTATTTCCATGGTCGTTCGTATCAAGTTTCTTCACATTTGAGGCTATATTTTACAAGAAATGTTACATTTTTAAACTTAAAAACTCAAGATTTGTGAATAAAGGGGGGACCTACGCCAAAACAGGACACGATAGCGCCTACATTTTTGCATCACCTTATGCACCTTTGTCCCGTGGTCGTTCCTATCAAGTTTCCTTCAGATTTGAAGTTGTATTTCACGTTATTGATATTTAAACGTTTCAAAAGGCCAAATTTTCAGAATAACTGTTACTGTGCTATGAGAGGTTTCTTACAGTTGCAGGCGTCACAATGGCAGTGTGTTGGGGGGAGGGGCTAGGCCAAGAGACATAGAAAGAGATAGAGAGAGAGAATATTGTCTTGGGGAACGGGTTGCGTTGGGGGACCAGGCCTCCCGTGTGACAGGGACCCCACAGGTCCCACTTGGTCTAGTAGGACAATAAAACACTCTTGAATCCTGATTTAATTCAGCTAGAAGGTATTCAGGAGCAGAGAGAACTTGGATTCCGTCTGCACTAGTCCCCAAAGGCAGCTGACAGAAAAAATGGTTAAACAGACATTTGAGCTGTGTGTTTTATAGGCCAGGAATAGAAAATCGCCGAGATTATGCTAGAACCATGTAACACACTAGTTTGGCCACAGCACTGTTTCACTGGGCAGTCTCTCTGGTTCTATGATGATCTGATTCCACTCACTTCAGTGGTGGCTGAGGAGGCCAATGTGAGATGTGTAGACTCTACCATCGGTGGGGCAGGAAGTGCCTGATGAGACGGGTGGTTGCAGAGTTCATAGATGTTCAAGATGTGGACTCTTATACATCGGCGAGACCAAACAGACTGGACGAAAGACCTTTGCTTAGCCCGCATGAACCAACCTGATCTCCGGGTTGCTGGACACTTTAATTCTTCTTCCCATTCCTACTCAGACCTTTCTGTCCTCGGTGTCCTCCATTGTCAGAGTGAGGCTCAACGCAAATTGGAGGAACAGCGTCTCATATTTCACTTGGGCAGCTTACAGCCCAGTGGTATATTGATTTCTCTCACTTCAGGTAGCCCCGGCATTTCCTCTCTCTCTATCCCTCCCCCACCAAAGTTGCACTAGCTTCTCATTTTCACCCTACTAACAGCTTACAATGGCCTGTTTCCTTTATCATCGTTACTTTTTTTGCATATCTTTCATTCGTTGTTGTTTATCTCTCCACATCACCGTTTCCCTTATCCCGAACCAGTCTGAAGAAGGGTCTCGACCAAAAACGTCACCCATTCCTTCGCACCAGTGATGCTGGCTGTCCCGCTGAGTTATTCCAGCTTTTTGTGTCCATCATAGAACTTAAATCTGTACAGCAAAGGAACAGGCCCTTCGGCTCACAATATCTGTGCCGAACAAGATGCCAAGTTAGACTAATCTTCTCTGCCTGCACGTGATTCATATCCACCCATTCAGTGCATATACATTTGCATATCTAAACAGTTCTTAAGCATTACTATCGTATGTGCCTTCACCACTATCCCAGGCAACATCTTCCAAGCACCAACCACTTTTTGTGTAAATAAACGTGCCCCGCACATCTCCTTTAAATTTTCTTTCCCTGACCTCAATGCTGTGCCCTCTAGTCTTTGACCATTCCACCCAGAGAAAAAAGGTTCTGTCTACCCTATCAATCATAACTTTAAATACTTCTATCAGCTTTCCCCTCAGCCTCAAACATTCCAGAGAAATCAACCCAAGTTTGTCCAATCTTTCATTATGGCTAATACCCACTGATCCAGGCGGCATTCTGGTTTTCTTGGTAAAGATTGGGAGATGGTCTGCACACTCCTCCTGTAACTGAATTGACTCCAGTTTCTCTTGTGGCATCCCTCCATTCCTCTTGTAGTTGGTGATCATGTCAACTGGGCTTCCAGGTGGATGGTGTGAGCTGAGCAGCAGCTTTGAATCACAAGATGGTTGAGGGGAATCCTGGCAATGATTTTCTCAGTACAGTTCCAGTCACTGCACTGCAGGAATGAAATCCCAATACAACCAAGCTTCCAAAAATGTACAAACTATGACCAATTCAGCTAACAGCAACTCACAGAGGGGTCCAAACTCGCTTAGGCAATCAAAGGCACACACACCAGTTGTTCCCAATGTGGCACAGAGCTGAAAAACAAAGCAAGGCTGGCATCAGACAAGGACCGCTGGACACCGACTGATTCTGATGCAGTGATGTGGGAGGTGTTCATCACTTCACGTCAGTGACCCACAACTGGGACAGCCAGAGAGTCTGAGTACTACTGGTCACAGTTACAGGCAAAGTTCCCCAAATCAGCTACCCTTGAGTGCAGGCCCATGGTTCTGAGTCAAAGGTGCTGAAGTCTGGAGACTCCCCTAAAAATATCTCCAAACCTGGATTATCAATGGATAGACAATTCCACCCAGGGTTGGTAAAATGTGTAAGAAAGAACTGCAGATGCTGGTATAAATCAATTGAAGACACAAAATACTGGAGAAACTCAGCGGGTGAGGCAGCATCTCTGGAGAGAAGGAATGGCCGATGTTTCGGGTCGCGACCCTTCTTCAGACTGATGTCAGGGGAGGGGGTGGGACAAAGATAGAATGTAGGCGGAGACAGTAAGAATAGTGGGAGAACTGGGAAGGGGAAGGGGATGGAGAGAAAGCAAGGGCTATCTGAAGTTAGAGAAGTCAATATTCATGCCGCTGAGGTGTAAACTACCCAAATGAAATATGTTCCTCTAATTTGCGCTGGGCCTCACTCTGACAATGGAGGAGGCCCAGGAGAGAAAGGTCTGACTGGGAATGGGAGGGGGAGTTGAAGTGCTGAGCCACCAGGAGTTGATGAGGTCAGTGAGTTTGGCATGGGTGCAGGAGGTAGCACCAAGGCAATCGTCAATGTAGCAGAGGTAGAGTTCGGGGATAGGGCCAGTGTATGCATAGAACAGGGATTTCCATCCCGCAAATTTCCATCATGCAAACTTCACCACTAATTTCCAACTTACAAATGTCACTAATTTCCAACCTGCAAACTTCATCGCTAATTTCCATCTTACAAACTTCAATAATTTCCATACTGCAAACTTCACCACTAATTTCCATTCTAATTCACCACTAACTACATTCAAATCCACTTGGACAATCTCTGACATTTCCCTATCGTTTCTAGATCTCACCGTCTCCACTACAGGTAACAAACTATTGATCGACATCTACTACAAACCCACTGACTCCCATAGCTATCTTGAGAACATTTCTTCCCACTCTGCTTCCTGTAAAGACTCTATCCCCTACTCCCAATTCCTCCGTCTACGCCACATCTGCACCCACGATGAGGTGTTCCATACCAGGGCATCGGAGATGTCCTCATTCTTTAGGAAACGGGGTTCCCCTCTTCCATTATAGATGAGGCTCTCACTTGGGTCTCCTCGCAGCTTCACTCTTACTCCCCCTCCCCCCATTCATAACAATGCAGACTCCCCCTTATCCTCACCTTCCACCACATCAACCGTTACATACACATATAATCCACCAACATTTTCGCCACTTCCAACGGGATCCCACTACTGGCCACATCTTCCCATCTCCACCCCTTTCTGCTTTCCACAGTGACCGTTCCCTCCGAAACTCTCTGGTCAACTTGTCCCTTCCCGCCCAAACCACCCCTTCCCCAGATACTTATCCCTGCAACTTCAGGAGATGCAACACCTGTCCCTTTACCTCTGCCCTCGACTCTTTCCAAGTTCTTGCCTTCTCCCCATATTCCTGAATCCGCTATTTTTAAGAGCCCTATCTAACTCTCTCTTGAAAGCATCCAGAGAACCTGCCTCCACCGCCCTCTGAGGCAGAGAATTCCACAGACTCACCACTCTCTGTGAGAAAAAGTGTTTCCTCGTCTCCGTTCTAAATGGCTTACTCCTTATTCTTAAACTGTGGCCCCTGGTTCTGGACTCCCCCAACATCAGGAACATGTTTCCTGCCTCTAGTGTGTCCAAGCCCTTAACAATCTTATATGTTTCAATGAGACACCCTCTCATCCTTCTAAACTCCAGAGTGTACAAGCCCAGCTGCTCCATTCTCCATTTTGTGTCCACCCAGGGTTTAGATGTGTTCGGCTGTGCACCCAGATCAACTCCACAAACTCAGTCTTTTCAGAAGTTTATTCACAGACAACTAGCAGTATTTGTTTAGTTAGTTTGTCTTTGACCGTGAGCAAGAATCAATGTTTCACATGAGGAAATATTGGTCACAATTCACTACTTCACTGGAGTACAGAGCAGATTATGTTACTGCGGCCTATTGGAACAGTTTAGAATAGAGAAATCTCACGGAGCAACAAAATAACAGGAATATTTTCCAACCTACAAAGAACGGAACAAGTCCACATTTTCGATCTGCTTCCAACGCTTGGATCAGGGCCTTAGCTCGTAGAGAGAAGTCTTCATCAGTCTCTAGTAAGCGGAGTTTTACCAAAGTGATCAATCTTCCTTTCTCTATCGAAGAGTGAGCCTTCCAAAAAAATAGTTACATGATCTGTCAGTGATAGAGCATGGAAACAGGCCCTTCAGCCCAACTTGTGAATGCAGACTAAGATACTTCATCTAAGATAGTTGCATTTGTCCGTGTTTGGCTCGTATCCCCCCAAACCTACCCAAATGTTCTTTAGCTGTTATTATTATACATGCCTTAACTATTCCCCCTGGCAGCTCATTCTATACACCCATGTGTGAAAATGTTGCCCTTAGGTCCCCCTCACATTAAACCTGTTCCCTCTAGTTCTTGATTATCCTTCTCTAGGAGAAAGACTGTGCATTTACCCTCTGTATTCCTCTCATGATTTAAATAACTTTATAAAATCACCATTCAGTCACCTGCATTTCAAGGAAATGAGTCCCGCCTGCCCAACCTCTCATTATAGCTCAGCCCTCGAGTTCTGCCAGCATCCCCATAAATCTTCTCTGCCCCATTTCCACCTTAATGGCATCTTTCCTATGGCAGGGTAACCAAAACTAAACACAATACAAGTACAGCCTTACCACTGCTTTGTGTTCTGTGAAACACTCCAAAGTGCATCTTAGCAGGAATTATCAAACAAATTTGAACAGGAGACAATAAGAGCAGGTGATCAAAACACTGATGAAAGAGGAAAGAAGAAGGTAGAGGGGGGATTCCAGAGTTAAAGGCCCAGTCAGTGAAAGGCTTGGCTGCCAATAGCACTGCAATGAAATTCGGGATGAGCAACACAGTCCAAATTTAAAGTAGAGATCTCAGAGGGTTGTAGATCAGAAGGGGATCACAGTGATATGGACATTTTGTTTAAAGAAAAGCGGATGCAAATGTGCAAGCACAGGGATGATTGAAACTCTAAGCCCATCAGATACATGGTTTCCCCTCACCCCACCAGGGTCTTGGCTCTCTCATATTTTTGGCAGTGGTTTGTGACGTCTTCCTCGAAGATTACATGGAGATTCACATGGCTCCACTCTGTCTACAGCAAGCTGCTTTAGTTGTTTCACATGCATCCACCTCATTTTCTGGTGCACTGCTCCTGGCTCCTCCTTAACTCCATGTGACGCAGGTAACAGTTTCACAGAACACAGGTAACTGAGCCATGAGATTGTAGATTGTTGCAACTACAATTTTCCCCACTGCTGATGGTACATAAGACCTCATGGAAGCCTCGTTTTGAGCTACCAAATCAGTCCTGAGTTTATCCCATCAAACACAACAGTAATGCCACAGAACAAGATGCAGTGTCTGTGGTGTCAAGATGGCTTTTGTCTCTTTAAGGGATATGCAATGGTCACTCCTACCATTGTTGTTATGAGTAGCAAAGAGGAAGCGATTATGGATTTGAGCATTACCTCTAAGTGAAGTTGGAATAACTGCATCAAATTTGTTGATGACACATCAGACTGCTGTAGTATCGAGTGGAATTGATGATCTGGAAATGAATCTTTACTGAGTTTAAATAGGGAGCAGAAAGATCAGAAGAGTAGTGGAGGGAAGGCTTACCTGGTCAGAGGCATATGCGACAAGTCGGGAGGCGAGCACAGCATCATCCGCACCAGGGTCACTGGATTTCAGCTCCGCGATCTTGGCTTTTCTCGCAGCCAGCATGGCGATCAATGTTGACTCACTGACTGTGCTCTGTCGCATATACAATCCAAGTTAACACATGGCCTCTCAACTCTCACATTTAGTGACTAGATTACAGTAGAGATCTCAGATAAGCCACACGTCTCAGTAGCTTTTGCCCGTTCTCACCCCCCAATTATTGGTTTCCATGGATCAAATCAAAGTCAGAGATGCTCAACATTCAACAGGCCAAATTACATCCCAGTTGGATTTTCTGGGGAAAGAGGGAAAAGATTTGATAAGGATGGTATTCTACATAGATTTCTGCCACGTTGGCAAGGTCCCACGTGACGGAATGCTCAGCAAAGTGAAAGGCAGCAGAATCCCAATGGGAAATGAACAGATTTGAATAGAAATCAGCTCAGTGACCTTAGTAAAGCACTTGACAGAGTTACTGCATGGTGGGCTGGTCCAAAAGGTTAGGGCATCTGGGATCTAGAGCAGGCTGGCAGCTTGTTTTCTTGCACTAAATTTGGCCATGTCACTGAGAGCGAGGAAATAGTTTCTTATCTGCAGGAAGATATTGACAGACTGGCTAGATGGACACTGGGTGGTAGTTTGGAGAAGTGTGAGGGTGCATTTGGGGAGGACAAACAATGTTGGGGAAACATGATAAATGGGATACTGATAAATGGAGAAACTAAGGGATCCCACTACAAAACTCCACATGCACCCAGCGTGTGAGGGTTAGGGAGAGAAGGAAGGCAAACAGGAGATTTGCTCTTGTGGGACAGTCATAAAATACAAGAACCTGCAGATGTTAATAAAGCTCCAGTTAGACCACTGGTGGAGCACAGTGCAGAGTTCTGGTTACCATACGGCAAGAGTGTGATGACGCTACAAAGAAGGTTTACAAGGATGTTGTTGGGATTAGATCATTTCCAACCTTGGAATGGGAAGTATACGATGTAGAGTAATGTTTTTTTCATGCAGAGAAAGGTTAGGGTCTGGAACCCACTTACTGCGAGGAGGGAGAACAGATGCCATCCCAAGCTTAGACAGTGCCTGGATGTGTACTAGAACAGCCATGCTCGGCGGGTAAGTGGGCGAAGACTCGGGAAGTGGGAATAGCCCATTTTATGTTAGATCGGCACAATTGGCTGAATTGTCTCCTTCTGTCTTCATAAGTTTTCATAATGAAAGACATTTGGGATAATTTTGTTCAATATCTAACCAGAGGCAGTTATTTCAGGTTAATGGAAAGTTCCCATCGTGTCCTATGATTGATGCCAGCTATGGGAAGTCCCTTTGTTGGGGAGATGGGCAGTCCACCCTGAGCCAGGCCCTGTGCTGCTCATGGCTGCACCAACTCAGGTCCCACCAGCAGAGGGTTTGGGGCAGCAGCAAGAAGCCAATGTCCAGTCACATTTGCAAAAGATGGAAGCCAAGGCCAGCTGAGAAGGTACATTCCCCCCAAAGAATTCCTTCCCCAACTTTCCCTCAATCTATTCTTTGCACAAATTACTAACAGTTTGGTTCAATTATTCCCAAGAGGGATTGTTGAAAGCTCATTGTAGTTAGTCAGTGCCTGGGTGTGTACTAGAACAGTCACGTCCGGCCACTGAGTGGGAGAAAATCAGGGAGAAAGGCAGAGATGTATCGTCGACTGAGCAGAGTATGTCAGGACTGAGAGCTGAACACTGGGAGGGGTCGCGTGGTACCTGCAGCACTCCACCCCCACGGCTGTTGGGGTGATGGTGTAGGAAGTGATCAGGGAGCCCCAGCATCACCGCCAGCCAGTCCATCATGCTTATCTCCAGCTCCGTACAGGCGGGGCTCGAGGCCTGCAAATCAAAAACAGTCCATCAGTGATTCCACGAATATTCAGGGCAGAGATTCCCAGAGATTCACCACCCTCTCCAAAAAGGCCCTACACTGATCTCAAGTGTCACTGATCTCTTAACAGATATTGGTCCTGATTACTATAGGGAGGTTATATGAAAACATGTTGATTTCCCAAGACTGTTTTTTCTGCTTCATTCTCCAGAATGAATTGCTCTAGGAAACTATCCTGAGTATGAAATCATTCTTAGGGCTACCATTTCCAACTTGATTAATACATCTACAGAAAGATTAAAGACCTCCATTGCCTTTAATTATTGTCCTGCTCTTTTGAAAAACCCCACGACTGATGAGTACTGCTCTTTCCTACAGTGTGCCATTATTTGGGGACAGAGCACTACTCCTACCAATGCTTTCTTTCCCTCATCACCTTTTCACTGACCGTCCTCTCCAGCTCGGAGTGATTCTTACCCAAGTGAAGCCCAGGCAGTTGGTGGCATCTGCCAGCATGTCGCCGAGCAGCGAGGGCCAGGAGGTGAGAGCGGGAAAGTAGGCGTGCATGTGTGGGCTCTGCCAGTGGACCAGCTGCAGCAGGAGAGAGAGGCAGAGTTAGAGACCTGCTCTGAACTTGCCCACCCCAGGGCACCAGCTGCCACATCCCCAGACATCATCCGTCCCCACCCTCACCCCCAGACGCCACCTCCCACTGGGAGCCTGGCCATCCCCACATACAGTCCTCAGACCCAGACAATGACCGTTCCCATCCCCATCCCGAGACACCAGCCGCCTCCAAACACTGACCACCCTCAGTCCCATCCCCAACATCAGCCACCCTACCCTCGCCCCCAGACACCACCTCCCGCTGGGAGCCTGACGCCCCTATCCCCATCCACATCCCCAGGCACCGACCTCCCCCAGATCCTCGTCCCTGACACAAAGAACCGTGTGTGGAAGGGTGGGGGATGGGTGGCTGGGCTGTGGGAGGGGTGCTGGTGGTGCTGAAACGTGGAGTGGGCTTTGTGACTGTTGTGGGGGGGGGTGTGGTAGGGGTGGGGTGCTGGGTGCTGGAGTGGGGTGCTGGGGGTGGGGACCTGGAGTGGGGTGCTGGGGGTGGGGTGCTGGGTGCTGGAGTGGGGTGCTGGAGTGGGGTGCTGGGTGCTGGGGTGCTGGGGATGGGCTGCTGCGGGTGGGGTGCTCGAGTGGGGTGCTGGGGGTGGGGTGCCGGAGGTGGGGTGCTGGAGTGGGCTGCTGGGGGTGGGGTGCTGGAGTGCTGGAATGGGGTGCTGGGGGTGTGGTTCTGGGGGTGGGGTGCTGGGTGCTGGGTGCTGGGGTGCTGGGGGTGGGGTGCTGGGGGTGGGGTGCTGGGGGTGGGGTGCCGGAGTGGGGTGCCGGGGGTGGGATGCTGGGGGTGGGATGCTGGGGGTGGGATGCTGGGGGTGGGATGCTGGGGGTGGGAACAGGACAGTGGGGATTGGGTGAGTTACTGGGCAGGAAGAGGTGTGCTGGGGGTGGGGAAGTGAGAAAAGAGTGCTCTACCCCGGGCATGATAAGCCTCTCGACGTCATTGAAGATGCTGCTCCAAGCCTCAGGCTCCTGGGGTGGGGAGGTCGGGAGCAGCAGGGACAGGTAGCCAGGCTTCACATCGGGACAGACGCGCCGCTCCCTCACCGTGCTCAGATACTCCGCGATGTAATCCACCAGCTCCTTCCCTGGGGAGAGACCGGAACACTTCACAGGGTCACTCGACCACCACTGCCACACCTATCACCAACCCTCCTCACCCCTCCTACCCCAGATAACGACTCCAACCTATTCTCCCCAACACACTCACTCCCTAATCCCATTACCAGTCCACTTCTCCCCCACACCACTATCCAAACCCAATCTCTCATACAATTTCCCAACCTCTATCTCCACCCTTCCCAATCATCTGTACCTCTACTCAACCTCTCCCCATCTAAACCCTCAAACCTCCAATCCGCCACCCCCCACCCATCCCCATCTACACCCACCCCTTCCACCCCTTCTCTTTGAACCCTCCCGCACCCAAACCTCCTTCCTGCACCCATCCTCTCCTCCATACCCATCAATTATACCCCCCCATCCAAACTTTTCCAATCCTCCACCCTTGCCAACAGCCACCCAACCCTATAAACACATGACCATGTTGAACCTACAGATGGGGAGTATCTGCAGAGTGTGTGGGACATGAGGTATTGGGGAGGAGGGGGATGTAAAGAGTCTGCATGGGGACATGGGTAGTCAAAGATCTGGGAAAGAAAGGCAGGGTGGGAAATGTGAGGTGGTTCATTGTGACAGTAAGGGCAGGAATGCAAAATCTTTTAAAAATAAAGAGAAACTTAAATTGAGGACCACTGATATGCTGCCTTTATTCGAGAAGGGCAGCAGGAAGGAGCCAAGTAATTACAGGCAATGAGTCTCACGTCGGGGGTAAGAAAGTTACTGAAAAACATGGAACAGGATTAATCTACACTTCCAGGGAATAATCAAAGGTGTCTTTGTTAAGAGATCCTGCTTTGTTTGATTGAATTTTTTTGAATAGGTAACTAAGTATATTGATGAGAACAATGCAGTCTAGGTAGACCTCAATAAGATCTTTGACAAGATCATGTTTGAAGAACATTCGGCCTTTTGAGCCAACACCGCCATTCAATATGATAATGGCTGATTATCCAGAATCAGTACCCTGTTCCTGCTTTTCCCCATATCCCTTGATTCCGTTAGCCCTAAGAGCTATATCTATCGCTCTCTTGAATACACAGTGAATTGGCCTCCACTGCCTTCTGTGGCAGAGAATTCCACAGATTCACAACTCTCTGGCTGAAATAGCATATTCTCATCTCAGTCCTAAATGGCCTACACCTTATTCTTAAACTGTGATCCCTGGTTCTAGACTCCCCCAACATCGGGGAAAAAATTCCTGCATCTAGCCTGTCCAATCCCTTAAGAATGTTATATGTTTCTATAAGATCCTCTCACATCCTTTGAAATCCTAGTGAATATAGGCCCAGTTGCTCCATTCTTTCATCATATGTCAGTCCTACCATCCCGGGAATTAACCTGATGAACCTATGCTGCACTCCCTCAATAGCAAGAATGTCCTTCCTCAAATTAGGAGAAGTAAACTGCACACAATACTGCAGATGCGGTCTCACCAGGGCCCTGTATAACTGCAGTAGGACCTCCTTGCTCCTCCACTAAAATCCTCTCGCTATGAAGGCCAACATCCCATTAGCTTTCTTCACTGCCTGCTGTACCTGCATGCTTACTTTCAGTGCCTGGTGTACAAGGACACCTAGGTTTCATTGCACCTCCCCTTTTCCTAATCTGACACCATTCAGATAATAATCCGTCTTCTTGTTCTTGCCACCGTAGTGGATAACCTCACATTTATCCACATTATACTGCATCTGCCATGCATCTGCCCACTCACCAAGTCACCCTCCAGCCTCATGGCATTCTCCTCGCAGCTCACTCTGCCACCTAGCTTTGTGTCCTTTGTCTAAATTGTTAATATATATATTGTAAATAACTGCGATCCCAGCACTGAACCTTGCAGCACCCCACTAGTCACTGCCTACCATTCTGAAAAGGACCCATTAATTCCTACTCTTTACTTCCTGCCTGCCAACCAGTTCTCTATCCATGTCAATGCACAACCCCCAATACCATGTGCATATCAATCTCTTGTGTGGGACCTTGTCAAAGGCTTTTTGAAAGTCCAGATACACCACATCCACTGGCTCTCCCTTATCCATTCTACTTGTTACAGCCTAAAAACATTCCAAAAGATTAGTCAAGCATGATTTCCCTTTCTTAAATCCATGTTGACTTTGACCAATCCTGTCACTGCGTTCCCAATGCGTTGCTATTACATCTTTAATAATCGACAAGCATCTTCCCCACTACCAATGTCCGGTTAACTGGTCTATAATTCCGTTTTCTCTCTCCCTCCTTTCTTAAAAAGTGGGGTTACATTAGCTGCTCTCCAGTCTACAGGAACTGATCCAGTCTATAGAACATTGGAAAATGATCACCAATGCATCCACGATTTCTAGGGCTACCTCCTTGAGTACCCTGGGATGCAGACCATCAGGCCCTGGGGATTTATCTACCTTCAGTCCCAACAGTTTACCCAACACCATTTCATGACTATTGTGAATTTCCTTCAGTTCCTCCGTCACGCTAGATCTTTGGTCCCCTAGTATTTCTGGGAGATTGTGTCTTCCTTAGTGAAGACAGAATCAAAGTACTTGTTTAACTGGTCTGCCATTTTCTTGTTTCCCCATTATAAATTCACCTGTTTCTGACTGTAATGGACCTACATTTGTCTTCACTAATCTTTTCCTCTTCACATATCTAAAAAAACTTTTACAGTCAGTTTTTACATTCCTTGCAAGCTTTCTTTCATGCTCTATTTTCCTCTTAATTAACCCCATTTGTCCTCATCTGTTGAATTCTACATTTCTCCCAGTCCTCTGGTTTGCTGCTTCCTCTGGCCAATTTATATGCCTCTTCCTTGGATTTAACACTTTACCTAATTTCCCTCATTAGCCACGGTTGAGCCGCCTTCCCTGTTTTATTTTTTACGCCAGATAGGGATGAATAATTGTAATAATTCATCCATGCGATATTTAAATATGCCATTTGCATATCCACCGCAACCCTTTAAGTGAGTGTATGTGTCGCACTGACCTCTGTAATCATGAAGACACTCGAAAGGCTTGTGCTGGCCAAGCTGAAAAATATCACAAACTCCCTGCTGGACCCTCTGCAGTTTGCATATCGGGCCAATAGATCTGTGGATGATGCAGTCAACCTGGGCCTGCACTTCATCCTGCAGCACCTAGACTGCCAGAGGACCTATGCGAGGATCCTGTTTGTTGATTTTAGCTCTGCATTCAACACCATTGTGCCAGAGCTACTACACTCCAAACTTTCCGAGTTGACTGTGCCTGAACCCCTCTGTCAGTGGATCACCAACTTCCTGACAGACAGGAAGCAGCATATGAGGCTGGGAAAGCACATCTCGGACCCGCAAATACTCAGCATAGGAGCACCGCAAGGCTGTGTACTCTCTCCTCTCCTCTCCTCTCTCTACACCAACGACTGCACCTCCACAGACACCTCTGTATAGCTTCTCAAGTTTGCGGACGACACAACCCTGATTGGACTGATCCAGGATGGGGAGGAATCTGCCTACAGACAGGAAGTGTCACAGCTGGCATCCTGGTGCCGTTGCAACAACCTAGAGCTCAATGCTCTTAAGACAGTGGAATTGATTGTAGACTTTAGGAGAGCTCCCCCTCCCCTCACCCCACTCACCATCAACGACACCACAGTCACATCTGTGGAGTCTTTTAAGTTCCTGGGGACCATCATCTCCAAGGACCTTAAGTGGGGGGCTACCATTGACTCCACGGTCAAAAAGGCACAACAGAGGATGTACTTCCTGCAGCTGCTGAGGAAGCACAATCTGCCACAGGCAATGATGGTCCAATTCTACACGGCCATCGTAGAGTCTGTTCTCACCTTCTCCATCATGGTCTGGTTTGGCTCAGCCACCAAGCACGACACCTGGAGGCTGCAGCGAATCGTCCGATCAGCAGAGAAGATTATTGGCTGCAACCTTCCCTCCATTGATGAACTGTACACTGGAAGGGCCAGAAAGCGAGCGGGCAAGATCATCTCTGACCCCTGTCACCCTGGCCACAAACTCTTTGAATCACTTCCCTCTGGAAGGCGACTCCGGACTGTCAAAGCTGCCACAGCCAGACATAAAAACAGTTTTTATCCACGAGTAGTTGCTCTACTCAACAGCCAACAATCTGTAGCCTCCATTTGATCTGGTATTTTGTTGGTTCACATGCTTGATCAATGGTGTTTTATCATTAATGTTTTATTATTATTAATGTTTAGTGTTTTCTGAGTCATTCGTAACTGTCGCTGTATGTCATGTTGTTACTTGTGGGCGGAGCACCAATGCAAATTCCTTGTATGTGAATACTTGGCCAATAAACTTACTTACTTATTTGGTAGTGTAATATATTACTTTGTGAATCAAACTCTGTTGGCTGAATCTGTTGATTTATCTAACACACACCAAGAGAGTATCTGTGATTGCATGCAGCAAAACTCAAACAACATTCAGGCTGGACAGACAGGCAGGTTTCACACAAAATTGCCAGGCAATAACTAACTCCAAAAAGAGAAAGTCTAACCACCATCAGCAAGTGCAACTCATCAAGAGTCAAGAGTGTTTTACTGTCATATGTTTAAGAGAGAACAATGAAATTCTTTCTGCATTAACAATCAATATTCTGGGGTTACCATTGACCAGAAACTCAATGGACTGGCTGCATGGATGCCACCCACACGAGGAAGAGGTCAGATGCAGGGATTCTTGTGGTCATGGCTCATTTCCCAAAGCAACATCCTGCTTGGAAGCAGGTACAAGGGCAGCAGGTGCATGAGAACACCCCCGCCATCCGAGCCACCAACCACCCTGACGGACTCTGGCCAAGAGGGGTGTGAGGGTTGAAGATAGAATGACGACAGGAATGGACAAGGAGTCTGGGGTCCCAGCAGGTTTGCGAGTGAACTCCCGCAACACAACCGCGGAATATAATTGACTTCTCTCCGTCGCCATCTCTGGCTCATCCACGAAAAGGCAAAGAGGTGAGTTGAGGGAGGCACGGTGGCGCAAAGATAGAGCTGCAGTCTCACAGCGCCAGAGACCCGGGTTCGATCCCGACTACAGGAGTTTGTCCGTTCTCCCCGAGACTGCGTGGGTCACCTCCGAGGTCTTCAGTTTTCCTTCCACGCTAGGTGAATTGGTTTGGTAGAAATGTAAATTGTCCCGAATGTATGGATTGTGTTAATGTGCGGGTGACCTATTTCCGCGCTGTATCTCTCAACTAGACTAGACTCAATGAGTTAAATAAAAGGGTGAAGCAGATGGGGAACGGAGTTTACAAACGCGCAGTCACACCCCCGGGACATTGGCGCCAATACTTCACCTTCACGGACATCCCACCTTCACCGACAACCTCCCTCCTCAACGAGGCTTCGCCGACGGTACCGAGGGAGCGCCGCGCGGTCGGACGGACGGTACCGAGGGAGCGCCGCGCTACCAGGTTTTCCGGAGTCCTGGGACAGCACCGCAGGGCAGAGTGGCCGCGGTCCTCTGGGTGGAACAGGGCAGGAGACGGGGGTCGGGGAGCATGAGCCGGGGACTCACTCACCACGACGCCGGTACTCGTCCAGCTCCATCGCCTTCTTCACTCGCCCCGGCTGCGGCGACATCGCCCTCTATAAATCCCCAATGACCACCTCCCATCTCCGATAGGCTCCGCCCGCCCGCCTCGGGGAGATTGGGGAGGGGCCGGTGGCGCCAAGGAGGGTGGCTTTGCTCCTTGGGTTTTCCCGGAATGCAAAGCCTCGTCCCATTGAATGAGGTGAGGGGCAGAGTGGGGGCTGGAGGTGAGGGATGATGATGCTGAGATGGGTCCGGGGAGGGGAGGGGTGATTTGTGGATGGATCACACAGTATTGGCGTTGTGTCATGAGGGGTTGTGTGGGGCTGGTTGGGATGAAGGAACTGTTTGGGGTGGGAGGGGCTGATGGCGATGGGAGTGGATAGATGTGATGGGGAGATAATTAGGACGGAGGGGATAGTTGGGATGGGAGAGATAGATGGGATGGGAGAGTTGCTGGGGGGGGGGGGTGGGTGGTTGAGTTTGGGTCAAGAGAACCTTCACAATTCTTTCATGGCGAAGGCAAGATGATTTGAAGCCGTAGAGCTGTGAACGAACCAGGAACTGACGCCAGGAGTGGGATTTGAAGTCACGGGCGGTGGGGTGGTCGGAGGAATGACCAGATACGATGCGATACGATGTAACTTTATTTATCCCAGGATCTGCCAACAGTCATAAAAACACAAGAACTCAAAATACATGAAACATGAAATTAAAGTGACGAGTGGAAAGTATTGGGGATGTGCAAAGATTGGGGAGGGGGTTGGGGAGGGGGTCAGTCTCAGTCTCAGTCTGCCCCACGACAGAAGGGGAAGGAGATGTACAGTTTCACAGGGAAGAAGGATCTCCTGTGGCGTTCTGTCCTGCATCCTGGTGCATATTATGGAAACTGTGCGAGCTGGGATTGGAAATATGGAATCAAGTTGGTGGGCGATGAATGGAGATAAAGGTGATGGGTTGGAGGTTTGGGTGGGGCTGGTGAAAGATCTAAGAGTAAGAATTAGTAGCCTGCAGTCACGGACAGCATTTTTGTTTTAGAGATACAACACAGAAATAGGCCCTTCGGCACACTGTGCATTCACTACTCAACGATCACTAGTTCTATCCTACAGACTAGAAATGATTTACAGAAGCCAATTAACCTATAAACCTGCACAACTTAGGGATGTGGGAGGAAACTGGAGCACCCGGAGAAAACCCAGGCGGTCACAGAAAGAACATACAAACTCCGTACAGACAGCACCTGAAGTCAGGACTCTGGCGCTGTAAGACATCTCTACCGCTGCACCACTGTAATGCCTTAGGAAGTGTGTAGACAAGCTGGAAGGTGCATTAATATGGGTGAATGCCCATTGGCCAGATTGGACATGGAGAGCCGAATGGTCTGATTCTACGTCTCTATAACTCAGTCATTATAGTATTAGTCAGACGATTTTCTTTTCACAAATTCACGTTGACTATATTCAATTTTATTATTTTCTATTCATTGGATTCCAGCACTTTCACTACCACTATTTCTGGATAAGTCCATACTGGGCCTGTGAGAACTATTTACAGACCAATTGATTGGTATTCAGGACCAGCGTGTTCCACTGATGCCAAGATCTGGCAAATCTTGGATGACAAGAGATAGTGTAAATTCAGACAAAAAATTGAAGCATATAGAAACATAGAAAATAGGTGCAGGAGGAGGCCATTTGGCCCCTCATTCATTGTGATCATGGCTGATCATCCAGAATCAATAACCTGTGCCTGCCTTCTCCCCATGTCCCTTGATTCCGTTAGGCCCTAGAGCTCTATCTAACTCTTTTAAATTCATCCAGTGAATTGGTCTCTACTGTGGCAGAGAATTCCACAAATTCACAACTCTCTGGGTGAAAAGGTTTTTTCTCATCTCAGTTTTAAATGGCCTCCCCTTTGTTCTTAGACTGTGGCCCCTGGTTCTAGACTCCCCCAACATTGGGAACATTTTTCCTGCATCTAGCAGGAAAAATATAACTACATATAATTTTATATGATTCTATAAGATATCCTCTCATCCTTCTAAATTCCAGTGAATACAAGCCCAGTCGTTCCAATCTTTCCTCATATGACAGTCCTGCCATCCCGGGGATTAACCTCGTGAACCTACGCTGCACAGCCTCAATAGCAAGGATGTCCTTCCTCAAATTAGGAGATTAAACTGCACACAATACTCCAGATGTGGTCTCATTAAGGCCCTGTACAACTGCAGAAGGACCTCTTTACTCCTATACTCAAATCCTCTCGTTATGAAGGCCAACATGCCATCAGCTTTCTTCACTGCCTGCTGTACCTGCATGTTTACTTTCAGTGACTGGTGTACAAGGACACCCAGGACTCGTTGCACTTCCCTTTTTCCTAATCTGACACCATTGAGATAATAACCTGCCTCCTTGTACTTGCCGCCAAAGTGGATAACCTCACATTTATCTACATTATACTGCATCTGCCACACATCTGCCCACTCACTCAACCTGTCCAACTCACCCTGCAATCTCCTAGCATCCTCTTCGCAGTTCACACTGCCACGCAGCTTTGTGTCATCTGCAAATTTGCTTTTAATTCCATCATCTAAATCATTAATATATATTGTAAATAGTTGCGGCCCCTGCACCGAGCCTTGCGGCACTGCACTCGCCACTGCCTGCCATTCTGACAGGGACCCATTTATTCCTACTCTTTGTTTCCTGTCTGCCAACCAATTCTCTATCCATGTCAATACCCTACCCCCAAAACCATGTGCTCTAATTTTGCCCACTAATGTCTTGTGTGGGACCATATCAAAGGTTTTCTGAAAGTCCAGATAAACTACATCCACTGGCTCTCCTTCATCCCATTTTACTTGTCACATCCTCAAATAATTCCAGAAGATCAGTCAAGCAGGATTTCCCCTTCATAAATCCATGCTGACTTGGACCAATCCTTTTACTGCTATCAAAATGCACCTTTATTACTTCTTTAATAATTAACTCCAGCATCTTCCCCACCACCGATGCCAGGCTAACTGGTCTATAATTCCACTTTTTCTCTCTCGCTCTTTTCTTGAAAAGTTGGATAACATTAGCTACCCTCCACTCCACAGGAACTGATCCTGAATCTATAGAACATTGGAAAATGATCACTGGGGATTTATCAGCCTTCAGTTCCATCAGTCTACCCAATACTATTTCTCGCCTAATGCAAATTTCTTTCAGTTCATCTCTCCCTGGATCCTCTGTCCTCTAGTACATCTGGGAGATTGTTTGTGTCTTCCTTAGTGAAGATAGAACCAAAGTACCTGTTCAACTCTTCTGCCATTTCCTTGTTCCCCATAATAATTTCACCTGTTTCTGCCTTCAAGGGACCCACATTTGTCTTTACTAATCGTTTTCTCTTAATATACTTGAAGAAGCTTTTACTATCCTTCTTTATATTCTTGGGCAGCTTACCCTACGTGGAAACTAGCCCTTCGACCCACCAAGTCCGCACAGCCCAGTGATTCCCGTTCCCGCACACTCACACTATCCTACACAATGTACAATTTCACCAAGCCAATTAACCTACAAACGTGTACGTCTTTGGAGTGTGGGAGGAAACTGGGGTACCCGGAACAAACCCACGCAGGTTGCGAAGAGAACGTACAAACTCTGTACAGAGAGCACAAGTAGTCAGGATCGAAGGTACACAAAAATGCTGGAGAAACTCAGCGGGTGCAGCAGCATCTATGGAGCGAAGGAAATAGGTAACGTTTCGGGCCGAAACCCTTCTTCAGACTGATAGGGGGTGGGGAGAAGAAAGGAAAAAAGGAAAAGGCGGAGGAGGAGCCCGAGGGCTGGGGGAGGGGAGGAGACAACCAGATGGCTGATGAAGGGGAGGGGACAGCCAGGGCTAGCAGAATTGGGAGAATTCAACGTTCAGGCCACCAGGATGTAGACTGCCCAAGCGGAATATGAGGTGCATTTCCTCCAATTTACGGTGTTGCTCGCAGTCAGGATCGAACCCGGGTCTCTGGCGCTGCAAGGTAGCAACTGCACCGTTGCACCACCGTGCCGCCCATTTTAAAGAATATAAAGGAAGATAGAAAGCACTCATTCTGGGAATGCAAGAACAAAAGGAGACATGAAATGTCCGTAATAAGATTTAAGAAATATTCCAGAACATTGTGTACATATATTCTAACAAGGGATATTCACAAAATGCTGGAGTAACTCAGCGGGACGGGCAGCATCTCAGCATAGAAGGAATGGGTAACGTTTCCGGCCGAGACCCTTCTTCAGATTATTCTAATAAAGGGATAGTTAGGGAGAGGGTAGGACTTGTAATTTATGGCTGGAGCCAGTGAAATGGGTGAGGTACTTTGCAATGGTATTCACCAGGGAGAATGACACAAGGGATAGTGAGATCAAGTGTGGTGTACCGTAATATTCCAGAGCATGTTGAGATCAAGAAGGAGGTTGAGACTATTGGCAATGTCCCAGTAGAGTAGAGAGTAGCCAATTTTGTTCATTTGTTTAGGAAATGTCATTGTTCCGTAGCGGGTACATATCACAATTAAAGACACTTGATCTCTACATTTATGTGTCGGAAACAACTGCAGATGCTGGTTTAAATCGAAGGTAGACACAAAATGCTGGAGTTTTACTCAGCGGGACAGGCAGCATCTCTGGAGATTGTTACTAGACTACAAAACAAAAGATTTCCACTGTACTTAGACACATGTGACAACAAAGTACCATTGGGAACAAGGATAGGTGACTTTCTGGTCAGGACCCTTCTTCAGATTGATCAGTCTTCATCCAACCTGCAATGCTTTAACTCGAGGGTCACGACCCATGACCCGTACTGTTGCTACGCTACGCCAAATGGATTACACGCGATGAACTGCAGTAAGTACTTACCATTGTTTCCAGCGTAGCGGGCCCGTTAAAACCCGCCGAAATTGTCAATTTTTGGGCTGTAAATAATTATGGAAATCGGGATAAGCGTGGGAGACATTTAGCCTACTTCAGAATTCAAAAAGTGAGGAGAAATGACGGTAGATAGAAGCGAGAGCTGAAGGACAACAACAGCCAGAGTGCTTGGCGAACATTGGCCGTTTGCTCACTGCATTTCATCAACTAAGGCATTATTTGTGTTTTTTCTTTATTCCTTTGGCATCTAAAAAGTTTCAGAAGGGATAAATCTGGCTGTAAAATTTTAAAATCGCCCATGGTTCTCGTGGGTTTTTACATACAAAAAGAAAACGCCTCTGAAGCAACATTTACAACCAGATTTATCACTTCTGAGACTTTTTAGATACCAAAGGAATCAAGAAAAACCACAAATAATGCCTTACTGTTGATGAAATGCAGTGAGCAAACGCGATAAATCCCAATATTTCCAATTCCGATATCTGCACAGCCAATGTTCGCCAAGCACTTTAGCTGCTGTTGTCCCTTCAGCTGTCGCTTCTCTTTACCTTCATTTCGCTTCACTTTTGGAATTCTGAAGTTGGGTACATGTCTCTCACACTTACCCCGACTTCCACAATTTTTTACAGCGAAAAAATTCAAAATGTTGGCGGTTTTTAACAGGTAGGAAAGTACGTGTTTCTTGCATTAATAACATATACCGGAAGTTACGGATGTCCTCCAGATGGATTGAGCGACTCCGTGCGTCAAGCCCTATGACCCAGTGACCTTACGTGCAACCCCCCTATTGGGAAGCCGGCCAACTCGTCCAGGGGAATTGTCCAGGGTTACTGGGCACTTACTTCCCCAAGAGTTTCTCTTCCTTGGCACCGGTGAAATACGAGCGATCAGAATCTCGAAGTGACAACCGGTATCCGGAAACGGTTTTAATGAGGCAGCTTACCCTATTTAAATCCCTTTGTCGAGGCAGTCCGACTGACGCAAGAGGTGAGAACATCTTCAGGTGTTTCTGACGGGAATCAACTGCTTAAATGGAAGTTGAACATCGCTTTTATAAATGAACAACTGGTCGCTCGGTCGGTATCTGAACCATCGGAAATTGAACCGTAAACAGGAGCCGGGAACGAAGCAGGAGATGGTGGGAATGAACCGGCGCATAAATATCCCACGCATATCAACAAGTGTGTCGGTGGAAATATGAGACCCAGTGGTGTTCCCAGCCACAACAACCCCCGGGAGCGCCCCGGCTGTTAGAAGCAGTAAGACTCTGCTTTAAACCGAGCAGAGGGCAATTTGGAAAGGTAGAGAAAGGGAACGATGTGATATTACAATTTTGTGAAATGGGTAACGGTGACCGGAGTCTATCACAGGGGGCTAGACCTTCAACTCGAGTCGACGCAGGGTGAATGGTGAATAAAAAACTGAAAAGAATAAATCTTCGGCACTCGTTACATGATAGATGGCCAAAGAGAGGTATAGAAATAAATGGGTCCCGTTCTTGTCAGTCCAGAGATTCGGGTTGCGGAGTGGTTACGGTTAGACATTGTAGAAACAAGGAACCGCAGGTAGACACAAAATGCTGGAGTAACTCAGCGGGATAGGCAGCATCACTGGAGAGAAGGAACGGGTGATGTTTCGGGTCGAGACCCTTCTTCAGATGCCGGTTTACACCAAAGATCTTTGGTTTACACAAAAGGTCACAAAGCGCTGGAATAACTCAACGGGTCAGCATCTCTGGAGAACATGGGATCGGCAATGTTTTGGGTCGGGACCCTTCTTCAGACTGAAGATAGTCTGAAGAAGGATTCCGACCCAAAACGTCACCTATCCATGTTCTTCAGCACTTTGCGTCCTTTTGTGTGAATGACTTATTTGGTTGGTGCGAAAGAAAGTTTGTGTATCATAGTACAAATAAATGATCTTAGGCTCACCAAGTCAACGCTGAACATCGAGCACCCATTTCACACTAGTCTCGTTTTATTCTCCCTACTTCCAATCAACTGTCGGCAAATTCTACCCCCATTATCCCACCAGGGACAACTTACTGTGAACAATTGCCTACCAACTAGGGTGTGTGCGAGGAAACTGGAGCATCTAGAGGTAACCCACATGGTTACAGGGACAACATGGAACCTCCACACAGAAAGACAGCAATGAAGCTTCAGTTGCACAAGGATCTCAACATACTATTTAGGAGGGCAAAATAATAGCAAATGGAATGGAAAGTTTAAAAAACACTGTAGCTGCTGGAAAACCAGAAACATGCAGGGAACACTCTGCAGATCAATCAGCATGTGTTGGAAGAGGAGATAGATGACCTTTCATCAGTCTGAATATAGAACTGGAAACAATCAACCCAGAATGTGAGGTGATGCATTTAACAGGACATACTAGGGAGGGATCATGGTATTCATGATATGATGCTGAGAGTTGAAGAGGAACAGAGGGTTGAGATGGGTGCCTGGAGGTAACAGATAGGTAGGGAAGGTGTTCAGAAGGCTTGTGGACATTGTTTTGATAAGCCATATATTTACTTAGAGCATTAATTGGGCTAAAGAGGGAGGGCAACTTACAAATCTGGTCACCATTGGGGGGGGGGGTCTTGTTGAAGGTGCAATGGGAATATACTGCACATTCCCAGATCTGCAGAGTATGAGACGGGGCTTTTGTTGGAATAAAGACCAAATTGAAGATTAATTACACTACACAAAAGTATGAGAAACCTAGATATTGAAAATGACTTTTTCCTTCAGCAGAGGTCAGTAACTAGTTGAGAGTGGAAGAATTAGATGGGGACTGATGTGGGGTTTTCAAAGTGTGATGGGATGAAAGCCATCTGTCACACGTGAACGGCAGCTGAATTCTGAGGCATGGGGCAACCTTCACCTGGGTTTCACGTTTGGCCAGCAGATACAACACGACTGGACAAAAGCCATGTGCAGTATTTTCCCACGTTTCTTTGATTACAGCCACTATCTTTCAGAAATGAAATTAAAGAAAATCATTGCTTAAGAAAGTTTTTATTTGATACAAAATTATACAGTGGAAGATTTGTAATCATCTTAGTTTATACAATTACAAGGATAGGCTGAATGGAAAAAAAATCTATGAGGAAATGCTCTGAATTCACTGCAGCTTATAATAAACTGTAGTTCAATTTACATTAAGTCAGGAGCTGACTAGCTGGAACAAACAGTCTTCTCTTTCACACTCAAATGAGTGCTGCTGTTTAACGGGATGCCAGCACTCTCAGTCTAAGGGTGGTCACTGCAGCAGCCCCTCGGTGGAAAAGTCAGAACTAAATACTAAATAAAATCATCAGCCAGGCAGTTAAAGGACACTCAGCATGGATCAGATGGCAGGACAAATAACAGCTCTCCAGGAACGATGAAAGGGACAAGACTGGCTGAACAAGGAATATAAACGAGCTACAACATAATACATTAAAAACAACATCCGAATGTTGCACAGCCAGCAGACACCAGCAGCTGTTCTCTGCGATCCGGTCACCAGCACCATTCTCTCACACTTCCAGCTGCTGGTGTTTGCAACATTGCCATAATAGTAACACTTTAAATAATATAACCCTGTGTCAGCTCAGCCAAACTCTCTGCCCACCAATGGACCTTTGCAAACGTTACCTTTCATAATGACATTTAATATTGATGGGCGAGCTCTGTCGCACTTGCATGGTATAAATTAATAGAGTTCAAAATTCTGAATGTCATTTTCAAGCTCAGCTCAATGTGTCAAACTAAAGTCTTGTTGTTAGGAGATAATTGAGGGGTACGGATTGAATGTTTTTTTGTATCAGGATGAGCAACAGTACGTGTAAAACATCACCTACTGCCATTACCTGATTGATGCCCTGTCTCCAAACACTACTGGCTTTCCCAGTAAGTGAATAATCCATTCCAGGAACATGTCCAGTACGGTGTGGCTCATTGGATTTCTAAAGCAGTATCGGTCCGCAGATGCATAGCCTTTTTCGGTAAGTCCGAGTTGAACCCAAGAGGAAAATCAGACACAAGTATTACAAACAACAAGACTCTACTTTTTACTATTTGATTTTGGTTAATGACATTGAAGCTTGATTATTTTATTTAGACTTCAAATATGCTTTTTGAAACTAGGTCTTAACTTAGTTCCTGATGTTGCGAGTACTCCTTCAAAGATTTCTAAAAATACCATTGAGACATTATTAAACTTCTGTAACTCAACATTTTAAATGATTTTGGGAAGGCAAACAGTCCATAGCAACCCAATGGCTCATTTTGCACAGTTACATTTAAATATTAAAAGCCTCAATTACCCTCACAGGAGTGGGCAGTTCCCTGCCTACACAGTGCGCAAAGAAGGCTCCACCACGTTTTACTAATCACCTGCACAACTTCGTTCTACTATTGTCCAGACAATATTTCATACTCGCAACATATCACAGAGGCAATCGAGTAATCAATAGATAAAAACAATATGCAATGATAAGCTCACAAGAGCCAGAGCATTTCAATGTAATAAAAGAACTACCTAGGACCTCAGAGAGGAGGGGTGTGAATGAGTAAGGTCCGAGGGACTGTGCTCTTCGGACAGATTCAGTCCTTGTGGAATATTATGGATGCAGCAGATTGCTCACTGCCTTATTTCTTCTCTTCCTCCAACCTGTACGTCTGTACATCCTTCGAATGCAGTTCAATCACTTAAGATTTCAAATTGACCAAAAAGCACAATTTACCGAGCCATGCTCTGTCTTCAGCACCCTTTATGCCTGGATGTTGCCGTGCCATTTTGTGTCACAGTGATCGAGAAGGCTGCCCTTCTTGTAGGATCTGGAACCGCTGAGTGTTTGAGTGAAGTGTTTGCCTCTTAATGTCCACCTGACAATTTAGAGCAACTGCTTATTTGAGGGCAGATGCCCAAAGGCTTCCAGCTTCTGCCGATAGGCCTCTGCCTCCTGCTCCTTCTCAAAGAGCTGCTGCCTATACTTCTGGGCCTCGCGATTAGCTTCTTCCAGCTGTTTCTGCAACACCTCCTTCTCCTAGAACCAAAATACAACAGATCAACACCAAAATACAACAGATCCATTGTCAGCCTGCAGTGTGTATTACTCTATCAATTATCATCAACTCAGAGGTGCTCTGAAGGCAGAAACCAATCACAAAGTCGGGATAAGACTGAGACCAACAACCCTGGAGCGGTGTAAAAGCAAGGGAGCTGTTCCCAATGCTGTATTATATCCAGGAGGGAAAGTGGAGAAAAATCTGCCAGGATTCATTCTGACAATCACCTCAGGTTTAGAAAGTTTTTTTTCTCAGCAAAGGAATTCACCAAGTAATAAAGAGTGAATGTGCTCTCACTGGTGCTTTCCTTGAGTATAACAAGCAGTTTGCAGACTGCTCCCAAGTTCCGTTGGTGTCCGTTATTCAGTGGCTCTCAGACAGACAGCTGGATCAGGGAGGCAGCTCACTTCTAGTTCTTCCTAAATGGCTGTCCTATTATAAAGCAGAATAAAATCCAACCAAATAAAATCTTACATGGAGGCGAGTACAATCCCAAAAAGCAGGAGGAACTGTTCAAACAAGTAACTTCCATGATTTTATGTAGATTCTCTCGCTCCATAAAGTGTAATGGTTGTTACCAATTCATTAAAAAATATTTACTAACTGAATTTAAAATAGTTCAGGAACATTTTCTTCCTAACAACCATCAGTCTCCAGAACACTATAATCACCAACTAAACTACAATCTGTCTTGGTTGCAGCTAGGGACTTTGTGTTTTCTCTTTGCACTAATATTATTTTTGTTTAATTTATTGAACCTTTTTTGGTTATATTATATGAGTACTCTGTTATGCTGCTGCAAGTAAGAATTTAATTATCTAGTTTTTCGATACATATGACACTCAATACACTTGAGGTGTTCAAGAAGGAACTGCAGATGCTGGAAAATCGAAGGTAGACAAAAATGCTGTAGAAACTCAGCGGGTGCGGCAACATCAATGGAGCGAAGGAAATAGGCAACGTTTCGGCCCGAAACGTCGCCTATTTCCTTCGCTCCATAGATGCTGCCGCACCCGCTGAGTTTCTACAGCATTTTTGTCTACCTTCAATACACTTGAGTTTGATCTGATAATATGCAATAAATATCTTGGCGAAGGAGTGGCATTCTGTACTATCATCTTACAAAAATATCTGATACTCTCAACTGTTTTATCCTGGGAATACACAGGTTTCTCTCAGCCCTTGACCCTTGCCCAAGACATCATGGCATTAGACCAGTTAGATCTGAGCCTTTTCTGCTTCTGGAGAATGAGCTGATTCGCAGCAGATTTCTCTTTGCCACCGATCCTTTAACCCCACCCCAGTTGTAACTCCAGGCTGCAATTGTTGGTATTGTTTTATTATGGTCACATGCAGTGAAAAACGTTGCTTTGTGTGACATCCAGTGAAGTGACATACAATGAAGGTACACATTATTTACTGCATATTTCCAGCTGTTAAAAGCGAGTGGCGCAAGTGAGGGAGGACACGGGATATGAAGTTATGCCCCTTGAGATATTTCATCTATAACTATTTCAGTGATTACCTCTGAGAATTCCACAGTGTCCAGGGTGCAAGTTTCTGGCACAGAACTCTCTTGTATCTAATCGGCAGGAATACAAAAGCAAAAGATTATAAATTCTTGTTGTTTTTATGATTTACATAAAAACACATGTACAATAATGGAAAACAACATGTTTACTCCCGTTGTTTGTTAATATATTATTTTTCGCAATATGTGGCGACTTGGGTTCATCTTGCAAAGAGTTATTGGTAATAATGCTCCAATGCTCCTCTGTTTTATTATTTCCACTCTCCTAGCATGTGATTTCTAACTCTTTTATCCAGTTATTAGCCCCAGATGTCAGGCTAATAACTCGTTATTAAGCAACAGAATAAGGAAATTCAACATTTCTCCAATGACTCTCATCAATTTCCACAAACGCACCATAGAAAGCATCCTTTCAGATGCATCACAGCATGGTTTGGCAAAAGCTCTGCAGAAGACTGAATGGAATTGCAGAATTGTGGATGTAGCCCTGTCCATTACACCAACCAGCCCCCCCGCCCCCGCCCCTCCTCTCTTGACTCCAACTACACTTCATGCTGCCTTGAGAAAGCAGCAAACATAATCAAGGACCACTCACACTCTCTTCCCTTCTTTACTGTCGGGCAGAAGATACTAAAGTTTGGAAATACGTACCACCAAATTCAGGAACATCTTCTTCCCCACTGTTATCAGACACTGGAATGGACCTCTTATACTAAGGATGTATTTCTGATATTCCAGTCTACCTCATTTCAGCCCTTGCACCTTTCTTTTATTTACACTTTCGCTGTAACATTCATCAAATATTCTGCACTATTTCCGTCCTCTTTTTCCACTACCTGAAATACTCATGGTCTTGTTTGACTGTATTCATGTGTGGTATCATTTGCTTGGATGGCATGCAAAACAAAGATTTTTCCTGTATTTCAGTGTACATGACAATAATAAGGCAATACAATACCGATACCTAAAACTGTAAACTGGTGCTGGTAGCTAGGCTTGCGATGGGAACACAACCAAGACTGAACACTCAGCTTGCTCAGAAACTGTGGTTAGATTCCCTCACTTTACAAATCCTCCCATTCCCATCAAATGACTGCTGCTTTCAGTCTTTTGAGGGGATGCAAGCAGAAGCCTCCACGTGGCGCATCCCGGGCAATGCTGACGACAGAAACTGTACCAGCGACTGACTGAAGAAGCCAATTCTGCAACCACCGACCGTCAACCGTCACTGACCGACCGGAAAGACGTGATATAGAAGATGGCCGGACACGAGGAAGGAAGTCTTTTGAGGAAGTGTGTCGGACCTCTATTGAAATATATACTGACTTTCACTTCAATATAACTCGGTTCCAATTTAAATATCTGCCCCTATCCTTTTGAATTCCTCCAGCAGAGTACATGGGTCTCTGCAACAAATCATTGCATAATTTGATCCACTTTCCTCAACTCTCCAAATATAAGGTTATATATCTTGGCCTTGTCATTTTTCCTTTAATCCTTGGTGATATTCTGATGAATTTGTTTTGTGAACCTTAGACATGAACCCAGAATGGACATGACATCTTGATGGTGTTAAAGAAGGAACTGCAGATGCTGGAAAATCGAAGGTACACAAAAATGCTGGAGAAACTCAGCGGGTGCAGCAGCATCTATGGAGCGAAGGAAATAGGCAACGTTTCGGCCCGAAACGTTGCCTATTTCCTTGCTCCATAGATGCTGCTGCACCCGCTGAGTTTCTCCAGCATTTTTGTGTACCTGACATCTTGATGGGTTAGACCATACTCAACATTGTTTATCTTCATATTCCACTGTGGGAAAAGGAGACTTTTCGTTCTATTAATTGGGGTTGAGATCTTCTTATTAATGAAATTTACAAACTGGCATTTCAAACTTTGCCACCTTTAACAAGTGTTCACCAACTCTTTGGACTGTTGGTTACCTTCTCTGATCAGTGCACATGAATTCCTCAACGTATTAATTCCTCTCAAAACTCCTGCTCCAGGCTTCTCAGATTGAAACAGGATGATCTTCTACTTCTCCATTGGAGTCCCCTCTAATATCCCCAGTCAGTTAGTCCATTTACAGATTTTGGTTCAGGAAAATCCAGACATACCAAAATATTCATTATTTATTTAAGCAGATATTTGGCCAACATGCATCCAAATGTGTCTGTAATTTTCTAACATGCACTTAAGTCATTTTATTTTATTTGGTGGTGTTGGGATTAACTTTAGTTCTCGTTATTTGGAGCAGAAGGTTCAATTATTGATTCTTGGTCTGAGACAAACTAGATAAATTCAGAGAAAAGTCCAGGATAACTGAGTGTTCCAAGATCTTACTGACACTAACCCATGTCACATGGCTCTGATTCCACTTCCTCAGTCACTGAATAAGACCACGACATTTGCTGTCAAGCTCACCCCACTTCAGTGTACAAATGCCCTGAAATAAGTTGGTGTCTGTGGAACATTCTATGGTACCCAGACTATTGGATATGAGCATGTTTAATGTCCAATAAAATTAGACCATGCAATGTCCTAATATGGAGAGTGGTATGAATCAATATCCCTTTCAACTATGATCAATACCATAGTTGGTATTATATTCTATGTCACCACAGTCAGTTAAATAAAATAGGAATCATGAATAAAATTATTTCCCATTTGCCTGTTACCTTTAATACCCTAGCATTTATTAGTTCCAGATACCACCTCCTACCAGAGGGGATCAATAACAATTCCATATCTTCAGGAAAACACTTGACACAATCTTCAGCTATTCAACTGGTAACCAGCTGGCCTTGCCCTTGTGAGAGTTATAACTGGGTTCACTATGGTCTTCAAACTGCCCACATTCTATCCCCTCTGACAAAGCCACAGCCAGAAAGCTGTCATTCCAGCTAGGTTGTAGGTAGTCAGGACGGTCAGTTTGTGTATGGTCTTTATGCCTAAAGAGTCTCAGTTCAAGATTTAGGTATTACCTTGAACAAGCCTCTAATTTGCCCTGAAGATGGTCAAAGACAGGCAAGACAAGAGCACTGCCCCATTGCATCTTCCAGTGAAAGTTTGGTTTCTTGTTAACAATATAAAAAACAGAGACGGGCAGGCTATCAAGCTCTTCAAACCAGTTCTGCTGTTCAATAAGATCATATCTAATCTTCTACTTCACGTGTTAATGAAAGATTAATTTGCAGAAGGAAATCTAAGTTGAAAGAATCTAAACTACACAGCAGCTCACCTACCTGATGCACAGCCACCCTTTAACCTTGGCCTCTGCTCATAATCCAATAGTTTGGGTACCATAGAATGCCCAACAGACACCAACTTATTTCTATATCACTGAAACCTAATGAAAGCCTGAGAATGATCATTTGAGCTTGATGGCTGAATGATTTTTGGTCGTTTATTTCTGTGGGAGATCAGGCTGCTGAGGGTGTGCTGAATTTTCCTCAACTATTGGTGAGTCTCGTCACCCTGCTGCATTTAAGAGTTATATTACATATTTCTGACTTGCACAAGCTGACCAAAATGTGGACTTCTTTGTCATATATTATGACTAATTCATGAATGACTTGTGGCTAATTGTCCATTAGTGTTTATGACTCTTAAGGGCACCCAGAACAATGAGATTCTAAATGAAAATGCAATCACACAGACAGGCACTGATCCATGACCAATGGTAATAGTTTGGGTGACAGGAGACAGAAAACAGGGGTAAAGACTTTAATTTGATTATCAGAATGGTTCCAGGAATCTGAATCACTGTATGTCATGTTGTTACTTGTGGGCAGAGCACCAAGGCAAATTCCTTGTACGTGAATATTTGGTCTAAACTTACTTACTTCATCATCTGCAGTAAGATAGATAGGAAAAGAAACTATTATCTTAAGGTTTGAGATGAAATTAAACTAGTGGGTACATCAAGTTGTGCAGATGGGAGAGTAAAATTACAAAAGTGCACAGACTACGAGATGTAAATGAACTAGAGTCTAACGGAGAAACTAGGAACTGAATGGCTTAGTTCAGTCACCCCTGCCCTAGTTGGAGCAGTTCCAAACCACAACAGTCAGCAAGGATGGGAAACTCACACTGAGACTACCAGCACTGGAGCTTTGCCTAATGAGTGAGACGATGTCTTTGTGGCATAAATGAAACCACCAGCCTGATTAAAATGCTGTAAAATGAAAAGTTGGTATTGCACGTAAAAGTAAGTGGACAGCTGCCAGACTGTAGAAACAAATGTTTGTGATGCAAAAGACGGCAAATACTGGAATCTGGAACAAACTGCTGGGAGAAACTCAGCAGGTTGAACAGAATCTGTGGTCAACACTTTAGATCACAATCCTCCATCAGGACTGCAAAGGTAACCAAAAAACAACAAAGAAGTCCTTATCACATGAACTGGCAGAGCATTGAGAGATATAGACCACAGGCAGTTTAAATGGGTATCATGATCTGTACAGACATCTTTGGTCACAAGGTCCTGTTCCTGTGCTGTACTATTCTATGTTCCAAATGGTTGGGAACATGTCATAAGCAATAGGAGCAGAATTAGGCCATTCGGCCCATCAAGTCTACTCCACCATTCAACCATGCAGGATCATCATGATGCATGAACTGAAATGAATTGAAATGTTGACTAACCCTTTGCCTTCACAGATGCTGCTCGAGAAAGTGTTTTTTTTGCATGAAGAATATTTGTCTGTATAACTAATTCTAACTCCATGAACATCTGCATTATTTTCAGGTCCACGGGCTAATGATACCAACTGGGATATAAAGAATAGCTTCAGATTATAGGACGATAAATACCAAACACCGGGTAATGGAAGCCAATTTACCAAAAGAAAATGACATCTTGAGTCAATGGAATCCAAGTTTAATGTTAAAGAATTAATGTAAATACTCATGCTGTTTCAGGTATGGTTAGTAGAGGTGAATTTTGGATAACTGCTGAGTTTTTCCCTCCTTGAGAACAAGTAAACCATGTAAATTCCTCCAAACAGTTCAAAGAACTTTAAAAAGGGGAATAATGAAACTTTGATTCAATGATGTTGAAGTAAAAGATTGAAAGCTTTGCAGGTGTCGAATATGGACTAAGATAGGAAAGGCAAGGAAGCGTCACAAATTATGCATTTGCTAAAGGTGGCAAGAAGGTGGCAGTTTGTAAATGCCATGGGCAAGAAGATCTCAACTCCAAGAAAGAAAATGATGTGTCCTTTTCCCACTTCTATCCTAAATTGAGAATTCCAAAACATACTTTCTTAATTCATCAATCATAATTATCTCTGTACATCACCCACAATGACTATCTTGAGGTACAATGCTAAGTGAGGCAGACACCTTCAGAGTTATAGAACTAGTTTAAGTAGATCCAAAAGTATAGCAAACCGGGACCAGAGCAGGATGCTTTTCCCACTTCTAGCTTCAGATCATTCTAGTGTTTTAGAAGAATCAATACACCATAGGCTGCGGGTCAAAGGCACTAGGCTACAGGCTCATATCCTGGAGAATTTGTTGAAGTTCCTGGGCTGACACTTCTCAGGTTTATACAGGTGGAAGAGATCACCCATCATAAAGTATGACATTCATTTCAGTGTTTTCTGACATTCCATTCTACATGTTTTACAGTAATTCCACTAATTCTAATACTGCAGTTTGATCTTTATTTACTATTTCAGTCATATATTAAAAATGTGTATACCAAAATTACTCGAGTCTTCTGACCCAAAGGATTGAATATGTTCCAAACTGCTTCTAGGACTCAATTGTCTTTTTTGTGTTCTAGTAATTAGAAACCCAGCCCTTGTGAATAACCAAATTCTCCCTGAGGGAAGCTTTCTCCCACTCAATGGCAGCATTATACAAGTGAACAAAGCCATCCCTTTTTCTTGAGGTGAAAGGTCAGGAGGGGGTGAGTGCAATGCTCTTCATATCTGTGTTGTGGATCAGCTGGACGAAGATTTGGAAAGCTATTGTTCCCATTAAACCATGCTTAGGACCAATGTGTCTGAGAATATGGAGCAACAAATAAAACAGGAAGTAATTTAAAAGTCTGCAGTAATTTGTACACAAATTATATCTTCGTCTGAAAATGTCTGAGCAAAAGAGTGTATTAGCTTTAATAAGGGAATACAGTGAATACCAAAGGCCTGCAGGTCACTGGAAACTAATAGTGGAAAAGACTAACAAATTACAATATCTTGAGCTGCAAAAATAATCACACGTTTGCTGGTGGCTTCCCATGTACTTGGCTGCGTGCCTATCATTTTTATGTGGCTCTCAACAATGCTTTAATTCAGGATGGCACAATGAGAAGTGGTTCATGCAGTCAGACACCCCCGATTAATCCAGACCTTGGGAGCTCTGTTTTCTCCCACTTGCCAAAGATGCACCGAGTGGTAGGTTAACTAGATACCGCAAATTACCCCTGGAGACACTAGGAACTGCAGATACTGGAATCTTACATAGAACACAAAAGGTGCTAGAGTAATTCAGTGGGTCAGGCAGCATCCCTGGAAGACATGCATAGGCGATCCTTCTTTGGAGTAATTGTAGTGGGGAGGGGAGAAAATGGGAAGAGGTGGGGAGCAGAACAAAGCTTGGCAAGTGATGGATGAATGTGGGTGGACAGGGCGTTGATTGCCAAATGGGTGGACAAGGCCTAGAGATTAAAAAGACAAAAGCGTTCCAAATTACCCCTGGTGCATGTGGGTGGCAGGAGAACCCAGGAGCGGGAGAAGTTGAGGAAGATGTGGGAGAGAAGAAAACATTTCCGTTGAAAACATTAGCGAAGCAGTGGTGCTGGTTTCCGACGGCCACGGTGACGGACGCACCACACATCTCTGTCCTCCATGAGAGGAAGATTGGGATTTACAAGAATTGGTGGTGGTAGAAGGGAGCTGTGAGCTGCGAGGCTGTTTCCATGCTGTGTAACAATTTGGAGAAAGATAGAATTTCCATGTGAGGTGAGAGTGACTGCCCATGATATCAGACAGCATTTGACCACGAGTACCTTCCAGGAGCCCTGGTAAAATCAAACTCAATGGCATTAAAGGAAAAGGTCTCTAGCCATCTCTCATAAAATGACTGGTTGCCTTGCTTCAATCATCCCAGACTGAAGACTTCATACTGTATAAAAATTCTTTACACTTTAAAGATACGGCATGGAAACAGGCCCTTCGGCCAACTGAGTCCATGCTGACCTGTGATTATCCTGTATACTAACACTATCCGACACACTAGGAACAATCTTACAATTTTTACCGAAGCCAATTAACCTCCCATCTTTGGAATGTGGGAGGATACCAGAGCACCTGGAGAAAACCCACGTGCTCACAGGGGGAACGTGCAAACTCCATACAGATGGTATCTGTAGTCAGGATCGAACATGGGTCTCTGGCACCGCACGGCAGCAATTCTACCACTGAACCACTGTTCCTCAGGACAGAGTTCTACGTACAGCCATTTTCAGCTGTTTTGTCAAAGACCTGTCCTTCCTAAAATCACAGTTAGGAATGCTTGCTGATGGTTGCACAATGTTCTTTCCATTAGCAACTCCTCAGCAAATGTAGCAGTCCATGTCTGCATGCAGCAAGATCTACACAATGTTCAGACATTGACTGATAAGTGGTAAGAAACATTTGCACGTCCAACGAGAGAGATTCTCTGTGTAGGAAGGAACTGCATTTGCTGGTTTACACTAAAGATAGACACAAAATGCCAGAGTAACTCAGCGGGCCAGGCAGCATCTCTGGAGAGAAGGAATGGGTGACGTTTCAGGTTGAGACCCTTCTTCAGGAGACCCTTCTTCAGGCTCCAACTCAGTCTGAAGAAGTGTCTCAACCTGAAACATCCCATTCCTTCTCCAGAGATGCTGCCTATCCTACTTAGGTACTCAGGCATTTTGTGTCTATCAAGATAGATTCTAACCACCTACTCTTTACATTCAATGCCATCAATATCGCCAAGTCCCATCATCAATGTGCTAAGGGCATTCATGACCAGAAATCAATTGGACCAGACACATAAACACAACAAATGCAGATCAGAGACCAATTTCCTGCAGTAAATGGCTGATTTCCTGACTCCTAAAGTCTCTCCAGCATTTACAACTCAGGAGCACGAAGGAAGAACATCCACTGAGTGCAGCGCCAATAACCAAGAAACCCAACAGCAGGATAAAGCATTCAGCCAGATTCACACCCTATCAACCACCTACCTATTCCTTCTACCCCTGGCACACAGTGGCAACAGTGTGTACCATCTACAAAATTCATTGCAGTTATTCACCCAGCCTCCTTCAACAGCACCTCCCAAACCTCTGACTTCCTTCCCTGTGAAGGACACGGAATGCAGGGGAGCACACCAGCTAATGACTTCTTCAGTCTCATACCATCCAGAGCTGGAAATATACCACTGATACTTCATCGTCGCTGGGTCTAACACCTGGATCTCCCTTCCCAACAGCACTGTGGTGCACCTCCACCAGAATGTCAGCAATGGTCCAAGATTCCATGAGAAATTAGATGAGAAATAAAACTCAACATTCAGCAACACCCAAATTTAAAAAAAAAGAATTTTAAGAAAATCAACGTTTCTCTGAAAGAGGCACTCAGCCCCAAGCAACTTCAAGTGAAGTCAGCAGAAAAATATTGTTGCCAGCGTCTTTCAAGGCAGCAACATGAAACAACACAGGATATTATTAGTAAGACTGGTGGGAGAACTGGGAAGGGGGAGCAGATGGAGAGAGATATTTGAAGTGATAATATGACTGGTGGAAGAACTGGGAAGTTCTTGCTTTCCCTCTCTCTCCATCCCCTCCCCTTCCCAGTTCTCCCACGTTTTACTGTCTCCGACTACATTCTATCTCTGTCCCGCCCACTCCCCTGACATCAGTCTGAGGAAGGGTCTCAACCTGAAACGTCACCCATTCCTTCTCTCCAGAGATGCTGCCTGTCCCGCTGAGTTACTCCAGCATTTTGTGTCTAAAATCCTATTCAATTTGGATGAACAAGGTAGTAAAGAAGACACAGGAAACTACAGATGCTGGAATCTTGAGCAAAGCACAAAGTGCTGGAGGAACTCAGTCTGACGAAGGGTCCTGACTCGAAATATCGTGTCTATTCCCTTCAAAGATATCTTAAAATTTGTTTTATTCCACACTCTTCAATTGTGACCATCTATAAATGATCATTTATATAATCCATAAATATAGGAAATGTGAACATATTTTCATATATTATGAGAATCTGTGAAATTTATCTGTCAAAAAGCTGTAAGACTCTAAGCAAGTACAAAAGTAAAAAATAGTCTATGTTCAAAAACCACAGGAGCCTAGGATGGTTTACATTATAATAAAGATATTAATTGGCAAGGGACAGTTTGGCATGGCTCCTTAAAGAAAAAGACAGAGTGACAAATCTCTGACTGCTGCAGATATAAACAGCAAGAAAAGATTTTAGTCTTCAGATTTAAATATGATAAGCAATAAGAAAGGAAAAAAAACGTTGTTATTGACTTTCCCAACAGAAACACATCAACTTTTTTTGTTTTTGTAAAGAATTGCAAGCTAGAAACCATGCTACACCCATGTGAATGAGATTTTAATGGATTATTGGAAATGCAGAATAGACCCTATGTGAAACAGACACCTTAATATATCCTGGTACTTATTTCAAATTCCAAAAGCATCCTCTCAGGATAGAGGAAGTAGCTGCTATTTTTCCTAGCTCTCGACCCTGTCCCTCTCCTCATTTATACATGCAATGTATTTCAAAAGTCAAAATACTTAATGCTAAATGCCTAACAGATGTAGGAAATTTGTAAGAAAGCTTTCTACCAGAAGAACCGTTAAGCCCTTGATTGGAATTTGGAAACAAGCTTACAGAATTATATCAGGTCAAAACAAACTAAAAAATTGCTGACATTTTTTTCATTCATTTCATTTGAATAAGGCCATTTCTGCCTCCTCTCCCACAATGACAGAGCCCGGCATCAGAATTATTATTTAAGCAAGTTGAAACTGTATTTTTTTGTTAAATAATCTTTTGTTTGGATCAGTTACTAAATTAGTCTCTATAAGTAAACAACATCCACAAGAATGTGAATTCTGAACTTTTTTTTGTTTATTAAAATAATTTTTTGAGTTAGCCTATCCTTATCCAGAGAAATAAAAATATAGATTTTTTTCCACTCTAACCGACCATCTTAGCATCTCGGGCTTTTCACATGAACATAATTTATGGTATTTTTGTTACACAGAAGTATTGAATTGAAGGGACATTTGAGAAGCTGGGCTACACATTTCAAGTTTATACACATTTATACACTTGCTCCAAGTACAACAGTAATTTGAAATGCAAATATGTCTACGTTTTAATTTAAAATATTTTATTGGCCTTCCTTGTGGCTTTTGGTCTATCTTGGCATTTAATTTTCTCCATTCTTGTAAGTACATCACTGTGTTTGCGCTAATTCATGCTCCTTTTCCATTAGATTAACCAGCAGTGTTTTAACATCTCACTGTGAACCTAAAGCAGCAATAGAATCACAAATTAACATATTAGGTTTTTCAAAAGTGTCATGGGGCAAGACTAGTCATTGTGAATGTACCCATTATATTATATTGTTCTTTTATTAGTAAGAATTTTGTGTTTATTATTCCAAATAGATAATATAATGTCATTCTAGTTTAGCTACTAGATAAAGGGAAATTAGAGGGGTTTTAAATATTCTGTAGCCAATTTTAACAGGAACTGCACTAAAATCAGTGTAAATTCAGCAAATAGATTCTATTTAAAAGTCAAATTCTGCAAGCAGAATGTTGATTTTAAACAAAAGCTTATTTTAACTGTTTAAAAATGAAAAATTAAAAACTGTTTACAATGAAAGTCGGTTTCAAAGCAGTGCCTTCTGCTTACCCCTAGATATCGACCATTGAATTAAATACACGTCCCACATAGTTGGGACAGCAAGGAAGGCTTTGCAATTACATTAACACCCTAGGTATTAAAGGAAAGAGCTGACAATTCATGTCCTCTGTTGGAATAGAAACTTAGAAAAATAGGTGCAGGAGTAGGCTGATCATCTAAATTCAGTACCCTGTTCCTGCTTTTTCCCCATATCCATTGATTCCTTTAGCCCCAAGAGCTAAATGTGTGCATGAGTGAGGACTGAAATCTCCTCCTCCCAAAATTCTATGGTTTCACCAATTAGTGTAATAGAGTCATGCAGCATGGATACAGGCCCTTCAGCCTAACTCATCTGTGTCGACCAAGATGTTACTTCAGCTCGTCCCATTTGCCTATGATTGACCAAAATCCCTTTAAACCTTTCTTATCCACGTACTAGACCAAATGTTTTTTTAAACATTGCAATTATATCTGTCTCTACAGCTTCCTCGAGCAGCTCTTTCCATGTACAAACCAACCTCCATGTGAAAACATGCCCCTCAGGTTCCTTTTAAACCTGCAGAGCTTCCAGGGCGGGCGGCGCTGACTTAAACATCGCAGTGTCCTGGGGCCCTTTGCCGTGGGCCGCCAGCGTTGAATCTCCGCCCAGTGCGACCTGTGGACTTCGGGAGCCGCGGACTCTGGTAGGAGGGTGCCGTTCTCGGATGTCCTAAGCCGCTGAGGATGTCCTCCAGTCCCGACGTCGGACTTCCATCACCCCGGCGAGCGGGCCTGAACATCGGGTGGCCCGTAGCAGCGACTGCAGGGTGGTTCGGGAGCCCCCCGACCACGGGAGGACAACAGAGGAGGATGACTGAATTTTGGAGCCTTCCCTCACAGTGGGAAACTTTGATCCCGCTGTGTGGGGATGTCTGTGTTAAAAACTATCGTCTGTGCTCTTTATTATTTGTATGGCGACCACACATTTCACTGTACCAATTGGTACATGTGGCAAATAAATGTATCTTGTATCTTGTATCTTTCTCCTCTCACCTTAAACCTATGCCATCTTTTTCTGGACTCCCCCACCCTGGAAAAAGACTGTGATTGTTCATCTTATCAATGTCCTTCTAGTGATTCGTGCTCAGACTCTGGATTATTGGAAACTATGCAAACAACTTGGTGTGTTCAGGAAAATAAAAGGAGCAAGGTACAGTGTGCATTTCCACTGGTTAGTAGAGTGGAGGACAGGTTAAACCCAAAACAACTCAGTCCTCCTGCATAATTCCTGGTGTCAAAGTAGAATATTTATCTTTTCTATTTCAAACTAATACCGCAGATGTCAGTGAAAGGCATTATAAAAAAATCAAGTTGCAAACAGCTATTGTTTTGATCTAAAGTCCAAATAAAGGCGATTGGAGAGAACACCGTGACAACTGCTCGAGTTTAGGGCAGCATATTTCCTAAAAGATGAATATTCTATACAATCAATGGTTCTTCTGTAGATCTTAATAACTGTACACGGTGTGCAGTTTCCAAGTGCATTTAGAACAAATAGCGAGGACCTTGACAATGAAGGTGCACCCAACATTGCTCTATGACAGGACTTATGGTTGCCGTGTTTAAGCTGTCCAATGTGGTGATAGAACAGATGGAGAAACCCTGTTCCAGAGATTCCAAAGTAAGTCACAGCAACAAGTGAGAGTTTTTTTTCCATTGGATCTAGGACATCTTTAGATTTCAGCATACGTAACTGTTTATCCCAAAATACCCCAGAGCAAAGTGGTACATTAGGTGAAATAATAGTTATGCAGCTCCTTAATCTTGCTCTGACATTCAATGAGATCATGACGGATCCAATTGTTGGTCTCAATTCCATGGTACTGCCCCATCCCTGCAACCCTCGATTCCTCTCATTTGAAATGTCTGAATTTTGAATACACGATCAGCATGTGGAACTCAGTCACACAATAAATTCCATTCCTGATCTGTAATGTTCCCGACATAAATGCCATTAGGAGAAACACAAATGTTCAGAAAACAACTCAATCAGAATTTGATCTCAACCAAAGCTGAATGACAACCCTGAAGAATGCCTCATTAACTTGACGAGATCCAGCACAGCCTGCAGTACACAACCTTGTGACATTGTTTGTAGCTAGTCTAAACTCTAGAGACCTGCAATGTAGTTTAGATCTAAGTTAACTCTGAATTTAATCCTTACATTTCTTAAATCAAATTACATACCTCACAATTTTAGGCTCCACAAATATATTAGCTTTCTCAATAAAATACTTACGTTTATAATGAATTAGCATACTTTCCAACTACCAACATCTTGATGATCAAATGCAAGTATACCGTGCCAAACCATTTCATGTAATTGTTCTCCGGGAACTGTTTAATTACTAAAACTTGATCTTATTAGAAACATTTGTTTGGATGATTACCGGTCCTCTAAATTCAGTGAACCGGTCCTCTAAAGCCCCCCGCCCCCACAATTAGTTAGAATCATAGAATGTTATTGCGCAGTGAGTGGCTAGTTGGCCCACCATAACTAAATATGTTCCGTGAATGAGTTGTCCAATTCCAGAGCCCAGATTATTTTCTGATTCTCTCTTTCACAGATTCTGCGCATTAATTCCCTAATTCTACAATTAAGGAGAAATAGACCACTGGTGAGCTTACTAATCGCAAAGGGACTGGCAGGCCAGGGAAGAACTCCACAGCTGATGACAGAGGAATTCTCACTATAATATAGAAACATCCCCAAACACCTGTCCAACAGATCAGAAACACTCTTCAGGAGTCAAGTGTGGATTTGTCAATGACCACTGTCCGCAGAAGACTTCATGAACAGAAATACAGGGGCTACACTGCAAGCTGCAAAAATAGGATGGCCGGGTTACAGTTTGCCAAGAAGTACTTAAAAGAGCAACCACAGTTCTGGAAAAACGTATTGTGGACAGATGTGACGAAGATTAACTTATATCAGAGTGATGGCAAGAACAAAGTATGGAGGAGAGAAGAACTGCTCAAGATCCAGAGCCTACCACCTCATCTGTGAAACACGGTGGTGGGGGTGTTATGGCCTGGGCATGTATGGCTGCTGAAGGTACTGGCTCACGTATCTTCATTGATCATACAACTGCTGATGGAAGTAGCATAATAAATTCTGAAGTGTATAGACACTGCCTATCTGCTCAAGTTCAAACAAATGCCTCAAAACTCATTGGCCGGCGATTCATTCTGCAGCAAGACAATGATCTCAAACATACTGCTAAAGCAACAAAGGAGTTTTTCAAAGCTAAAAAATGGTCAAATTCTTTAGTGGCCAAGTCAATCACCTGATCTGAACCCAATTGAGCATGCCTTTTATATGCTGAAGAGAAAACTGAAAGGGACTTGCCCCCAAAACAAGCATAAATTAAAGATGGCTGCAATACAGGCCTGGCAGAGCATCACCAAAGACACCCAACAACTGGTGATGTCCATGAATCGCGGATTTCAAGCAGTCATTGCATGCAAAGGATACTAAACATGGCTACTTTCATTTACATGACATTGCTGTGTCCCAAAACATTATGGTGTCCTGAAATGGGGGGGGGGGGGACTATGTATAAACACTGCTGTAATTTCTACATGGTGAAACCCAAATGTATAAACATGGCCTTTATTAAAATCTGACAATGTGCACTTTAACCACATGTGATTTTTTTCTTTAACAAATATCAAATTGTGGAGTACAGCGGCAAATAAATAAATGAAGGGTCTTTGTCCTATACATTATGGAGGGCACTGTAACTACCCTGTTTCTGTATTCAATGGCTCTTTTTCCACAGCTAAGTATCCTGTTTAACCATCTCATCTGCTAACCCCGAATGAGCTACCCGCAGTCCCTCTCTTCCTTCATTCACTGGAAAGATTTCTTTAGACTGTACAACCTTTCTGTTGCTTCTGCCAAGGACCATCACCGTACAGTTGCCGACATCCATCAGAGGACTGTAAATGTTGCATTCCTATTCAAAGAAGGGAAGAGGTATAAAACTGGTGATGATATGCTAACTTGTCTTACACCTGCGATGGTAAAGTTACCAGAGGCCATTATTGAGTATTCATTTAATCACATTGGAGAAATGCAGTTGAAATAAAGAACAATCAGAACATATTTGTAAGCTTGAGGACTAGCACCTCATGTTCCATCTCGGTACGTTGCAGCCTTCTGGACTGGATATCATATTCTTCAGTGTTATATAATTTTATAGCTTTCTCTGCAGCCTCCCTGCAGCACATGAGTTTGAGTCTGTGTCAGTACATTGTACAGGAATAAGGTAGTGCTAGATAATTACTGGCCACCCATTATGGGCATTGAAAAGCTTGCGACAAGGGAGATACAGAAAACTATGAAGAGTATCTATGGAAGCACTGGACGCTATTCTGCAAAGTTTTATATCTTTGAACACAGCCACAGATGATGAGACACAAGGAAATGAAATAAGCTGTTTTGGAGCAGACTAAAATAGCCAAGTTGAAAATTATGCAATCTTTCCAGCTCCATTTTGGCCAATCCTGTATCTATGCTAATAATTTTACACCCAACATCACGAGCTTTTACTTTGTGCAACATTCTTCATGCACCTTCCAGAAATTCAACTACATCGCAATTATTAGTTCCTTTTATCCACCTTAGTCAGAATATACTCAAAGAGGTCCAATGAAAGAGTCAAACAAGATATTTCCTTTCTGAAATCATGTGGACCTTGCTTGATTACATATTGCTTTTCTAAGTGACTACTGATACTTAATAATGGATTCTAGTAGTATCCCAATGGAAAATGTCAGACAAATTTCTCTCTCTTTTCAGGAAAAGGGTGTCACATTCTCCAATTTGCTGAGATCTTTCCAGAATCTAGAGAATTATGTAAGATCACATCCACCACAGCCGCTGTCAGACATCTGCCTTTATACGTTTGCAATTATCATTAGTTAAGTCTCAGAGATTAGTTTCATACTTCAATTTTTCACTCTCAAACTGGATATGACACTTAGAATTTGCATAATTGTGTTATCTCGCCTTACTCCATGCTTTGGCAACAATCTTTTGCACTTATACCATCCAAAAGCCCAAAGACCCAAGTCCCACTATTTTTAAATTATCAGATATTGTCATGTATCAACCTATTCCTCTAAATATTGTCCTATTCTGACCAATTCTCGGAAAGAAGCTACATGGCTGGTCCCAAGTAACCATTGTTCCGGCAGTCCATTTTATCTAAACTTAAGGTTTACATGTCCAGAAAATGATTCTGCTTGAAAACTAGGCAGAAATAGAACATCAATGAACTAAAATGATCAACCAACTAAATATGGTCTAACAGGTTAAAATGGGGACATGGTAGTTACACCAGTCTTTGTGTACCTTCAGCATTGCCTTAAAACTCATAGTAAAGTAGAGAACCCATAGGCAGAGTGAGAGAGAGCGAGAGGTCTGGTTCAAGTCACTTATCCATACTCCTCAAGCACCATGACCCAACATGATTGCACAGGACAAAATATAGAACTCATAACATAGTCTTACTTTGAGGAAGAGCTTTCATGACACCTGGCCAACATACCCCAGCTGCTAAATACCAGGAAAGCTATCTAAACATCTTCAAATAGTCCCCCCCTGCCCTGATGACACGGATTCCCCTGAAACACTAACAAAACATTTAAGATGAATGCAGTTTGTTTAGTTTAATACCACATGCATAGCACTAGCAGCAGAGAGCAAAACAAATGAGTTAATTAACTGAAGATAAAATCCTATCCTTTAGACGGCCATGGGGAGATAAAAATACAAGGTGGGGGACGACGACAAGAATATTCCCCCCACTTCTTAATTTGGGTGACTACTTATTAATTCAATCTTAGTGTTCTTTAAAACAGCAGCTCTACCCACTTCACCCCACTCACCAAAATCCCTAGTTAAGTCCCCTGTAAATTTTAGACTTAGCTGAAATGTGTTCTTTGCTCCTTACTCCATGATTTAGCAATATCTTTTGCATTTATACCGTCCAAGATTCCAAAGACCCGAGTCAGACTCTTTTTAAAGTAGGTCGGAGGAGTCAGAGGGCAAAAATACAAAGGAGTCACTCACTTAAGCACCAGCTAACTCCTGAATGTTCCAAGTCTGTGCTTTCACCCGTCAATCACAGTGCCATCCATAATGTTTGGGACAAAGACCCATCATTTATTTATTTGCCTCTGTACTCCACAATTTGAGATTTGTAATAGAAAAAAAATCACATGTGCTTAAAGTACACATGGTCGGATTTTAATAAAGGCTATGTTTATCCATTTTGGTTTCACCATATAGAAATCAGAGCAGTGTTTATCCTCCCCCCCCCCCCCCCCCCCCATTTCAGGGCATCACAATGTTTGGGACACAGCAATGTCATGTAAATGAAAGTAGTCATGTTTAGTATTTTGTTGCATATCCTTTGCATACAATGACTGCTTGAAGTCTGTGATTAATGCACATCACCAGTTGTTGGGTGTCTTCTCTAGTGATGCTATGCCAGGCCTGTATTGCAGCAATCTTTAGCTAATGCTTAAGAAAGAACTGCAGATGCTGGAAAAATCGAAGGTACACAAAAATGTTGGAGAAACTCAGCTGGTGAGGCAGAATCTATGGAGCGAAGGAATAGGTGACGGACCTGAAATATCACCTATTCCTTCGCTCCATAGATGCTGCCTCACCCGCTGAGTTTCTCCAGCATTTTTGTCTACCTTTAGCTTATGCTTGTTTTGGGGGCTAGTCCACTTCGGTTTTATCTTCAGCATATAAAAGGCATGCTCAATTGGGTTCAGATTGGGTGATTGACTTGGTCACTCAAGAATTGACCGTTATTTAGTTTTGAAAAACTCCTTTGTTGCTTTAGCAGTATGTTTGGGATCATTGTCTTGCTGTAGAATGAACTGCCGGCCAATGAGTTTTGAGGCACTTGTTTGAACTTGAATAGATAGGATGTGTCTACACTTCAGATTTCATTATGCTACTAACTTCAGCAGTTGTATCATCAATGAAGATAAGTGAGCCAGTACCTTCAGCAGCCATACATGCCCAGGCCATAACGCCCACACCACCGTGTTTCACAGATGAGGTAGTATGCTTTGGATCTTGAGCAGTTCCTTCTCTCCTCCATACATTGCTCTTGCCATCACTCTGATATACAGTGCATTCAAAAAGTATTGGGACCCCTTCACTTTTTCCACATTTTGTTACGTTACAGCCTTATTTTAAAATGGATTAAATTCATTTTTTTAAATCATCAATCTACACACAATACCCTAGAATGAAGAAGCGAAAACATGTTTAGAAATTTTTGCAAAATAATTAAAAATAAATAACTGAAATATCACATTTACATAAGTATTCAGACCCTTTGCGATGACATTCAAAATTGAGCTTAGGTTCATCCTGTTTCCATTGATTATCCTCGAGATGTTTCTTTTTTTTTATTTTTTTTTTTTTATTTTTTTTATTTTTTAGAAGTACGGTAGATTACAGTAATGTACAACACGTATATATTAATACATTTTTTGTACCGCTTCATTTTTTTAAACTTTAAGAAAGAAAAAGAAAGAAGTAAGAAAAGTGAAGAAAGTGCGCAAAGGTTGTGAAGTGCAAAAGAGTGTTGGGAAAAGAAAGCCCCTTAGAGAAGAGGTTAGAGAAGGAAGTAAAGTTAGAAAATAGACCCTAGAAAAAAAAAGAGAAAGAAAGAAGGAACAATCGCTCTATTATAACTCTTATACCATACTTCATAGAGAAGGAACTACCAACCAAGTCTGTTTTTATTTTACCTCCCATTACCAGGTCCAGATACCTTTTATTTATTTATTTGTTTTTCTAAATTACTATTGCACCTCATGCTTGTAATAGGTCCAAAAACGTAGACCACGTCTTTTGAAATTGATCTACTTTACCTACTAGGAGGAATCTCATCTCTTCCAGATGTAATGTTTCCAACATATTTGATGTCCACATTTTTATTGTTGGTGTGGGCGCATTTTTCCAGAATTTAAGTATAAGCTTTTTTCCCATTATTAGCCCATAATTGAGTAAATTCTTCTGATACACGTTTAATTCAGGAATACCTTCCGATATTCCAAAAATAATCCATTCTGGTTTTGGTACCAGTTTTATTTTGATTAATTTTGAAAAAATATCAAATATTTCAAACCAGAATTTTTGGATTTTTGTACAAAAAACAAAAGAATGTGCTATGGTAGCTTCTTGACATATACATTTATCACAGATTGGTGAGACGTTAGGAAAGATTTTATTTAGTTTGGTTTTTGAATAATATAATCTATGTAATGTTTTAAATTGGATAAGCGTATGTCGTACGTTGATCGAGCATTTATGCACCTGTAATAAATGATTATCCCAACTCTCTTTTGAAATTTTTATACCTAGATCTTGTTCCCAATCTCTTCTAATTCCATCTGTTGTGGGTATTTCTATATTTAAGATGATATTATATAAGTATGATATTAAATTAACTGATTCCGCCTTTGTCTTCATTGCTTCATCTAGTAAGTCGGAAGGCATATTATAATAATCTTTTGTGTGTGTTTTCAAATAGTCACAGATTTGTATATATTTAAAATATTGATTATTTTTCAAATTATATTTCAGTTGTAGTTGTTGGAATGATAGTAATTTTTCTAATTCATACAGATCTTCGAGCGTTTTAATTCCCATTCTTTCCCATTGTATAAATGCTTTATCTATGATTGAAGGTTTAAACGATGGGTTACTCGAGATGTTTCTATAACTTGATTGGAGTCCACCAGTGGTAAATTAAATTGATTGGACATGATTTGGAAAGGCACACATCTGTCTACAGTATATAAGGTCCCACAGTTGACAGTGCATGTCAGAGCAAAAACTAAGCCATGAAGACGAAGAAATTGTCCGTAGACCTCCGAGACAGGATTGTGTCGAGTCACAGATCTGGAGAAGGGTATAAAACAATTTCTGCAGCGTTGCAGGTCCCAATGAGCACAGCGGCCTCCGTCATTCTTAAATGGAAGAACTTTTGGAACCATCAGGACTCTTCACCCACCAGGACTCTTCATAGAGCTGGCTACCCGGCCAAACTGAGCAATCGGGGGAGAAGGGCCTTGGTCAGGGAGGTGACCAAGAACGTGATGGTCACTCTGACAGAGCTCCAGAGTTCCTCTGTGGAGATGGGAGAACCTTCCAGAAGGACAACTATATCTGCAGCACTCCACCAATGAGGCCTTTATGGTAGAGTGGCCAGACAGAAGCTACTCGTCAGAAAAAGGCACATGACAGCCCGCTTGGAGTTTGCCAAAAGGCTCCTAAAGGACTCTCAGACGATGAGAAACAAGATTCTCTGGTCTGATGAAACCAAGAAACCAGGCACCGCTCATCACCTGGCCAATACCTATGGTGAAGCATGGTGGTGGCAGCACCATGCTGTTGGGATGTTTTTCAGTGGCGGGAACTGGGAGACTAGTCAGGATCGAGGGAAAGATGAACGGAACAAAGTACAGAGAGATCCTTGATGAAAACCTGCTCCAGAGCATTCTGGACCTCAGGCTGGGGTGGAGGTTCACCTTCCAACAGGACAACGGCCCTAAGCACACAGCCAAGACAACACAGGAGTGGCTTCGTGACAAATCTGTGAATGTCCTTGAGTGGCCCAACCAGAGCCTGGACTTGAACCCAATCGAACATCTCTGGAGGGACCTGAAAATAGATGTGCATCGACGCTCCCCATCCAACCTGAGAGCTTGAGAGGATCTGCAGAGAAGAATGGGATAAATTACCCAAATACAGGTGTGCCAAGCTTGTATTATCATACCCAAGAAGCTGTAATCGCTGCCAAAGGTGCCTCAACAAAGTACTGAGTAAATGGTCTGAATACTTATGTACATGTGATATTTCAGTTATTTATTTTTAATTACTTTGCAAAAATTTCTAAACACCTGTTTTCGCTTCTTCATTCTGGAGTATTCTGTGTAGATTGATGATAAAAAAAAAGAATTTCATCCATTTTAGAATAAGGCTGTAATGTAAGAAAATGTGGAAAAAGTTAAGGGGTCTGAATACTTTCTGAATGCACTGTAAGTTAATCTTCATCTCATCTGTCCACAAGGCCTTTTTCCAGATCTGAGGTTGCTCTTTTAAGTACTTCTTGGCATTCAGGCCATCCTATTTTTCCAACTAACCAGTGGTTTGCATCTTGCAGTGTAGCCTCTGTATTTCTGTTCATGGGGTCTTCTGTGGACAGTGGTCATTGACAAATCCACACCTGACTCCTGAAGTGTGTTTCTGATCTGCCAGACAGGTGTTTCGGCGTTTTTCTACATTATAGAGAGAATTACTCTGTCATCAGCTGTGGAGATATTCCTTGGCCTGTCAGTCCCTTTGCGATTAGTAAGCTCACCAGTGGTCTCTTTGTTCCAAACAGTTGATTTTGGTAAGCCTAAGATTTGGCTGAGAGGGATAGGGATAGACAGAGTTGACGTGGATAAGCTTTTTCCATTGAGAGTAGGGAAGATTCAACAAGAGGACATGATTTGAGAATTAAGGGACAAAGGTTTAGGGGTAACATGAGGGAGAACTTCTTTACTCAGAGAGTGGTAGCTGTGTGGAATGAGCTTCCAGTGGAAGTGGTGGAGGCAGGTTCGATTTTATCATTTAAAAAAAAATTGGATAGGTATATGGACGGGAAAGGAATGGAGGGCTATGGTCTGTGTGCAGGTAGATGGGACTAGGTGAGAGTAAGTGTTCGGCACGGACTAGAAGGGCCAAGATGGCCTGTTTCCGTGCTGTAATTGTTATATGGTTATATGGTCTCTGACAAAGAGCAATGTGTCCCATATGAAGTCATGTGTCCCAAACATTATGGTGCCCTGAAATGGGGGGGACTATGTATAAACACAGCTGTAATTTCCACATGGTGAAACCAAAATGTATAAAAATGACCTTCAATAAAATCTGACAATGTGCACTTTAACCACATGTGATTTTTTTTTCCTATTGCAAATCTAAAATTGTGGAGTACAGAGGCAAATAAATAAATGGTGGGTCTTTGTCCCAAACATTATGGATGGCACTGTACACAAAACTGTTGCTGTTAGAAGTTATTAAATGATTCAGGAATGAACAAGAGATTTAGACACAGGTCCCACTCTGACCAAATGGGCAATGGAACAAAACATGAGGACTGAAGCGAGGGTGTGATATAGGTCCATACACTTTGGGCACCATATTAGAAACATCAGATTCCAGCATAGATTTAATATGGAAATGTGTTAGACAATACATTTAGTCTCTGCTCAAAGGTGATAAGGGACTACAGGTGCTGGAACTGCAGCAAAAATTTTAAAAACTGCTGGAGGGGTTCAGCAGGTCAGGCAGTGCTTGTGGAGGGAAATAGACAATCGATGTTTCGGTCAAAACTTCTTCTAGACTGAGAGCGACGGGGAGATCTATATTACTAAAACTCTCATCATGTTTGTTTGTTTGATTGTACCTCAATTTGTGCAAAAACAGTAGAGGATAGCGCTACCATTTTGGCCCACCTTACCATTGTTCTGTGATGTAAATGAAACAAGTTACGTTCAGATTGATGGTATATTTTATGTTATTGATGTTTAAAAGTTTAAAAAAACATAAAACAGACTGTACATTTCCCTCCACAGATCCTGCCTGACCTGCTGAGTTCTTCTAGCAGTTAGTTTTTTTGGGCTCTTCTGTTTTGTTTTAAGCAGTCGATTCAGAGGACATTAGGCAACTGGAACTCAGATGTTTATGGGATTACTTCAACATTGCAGCAAAATGTTTGGTTGTTCCTTTTCCTCTATCGATTACAATATCCACGAGATGTGTCCCGTGTCGTTTTACTGTGTTAGTATATATGACATCTCTCCATCTCTCTCCCAAAATGAGTGAACATAAATCTAAATGTCTCCAAAGGAAATCACAACTGTTGACATTTGTTCTCAAATACTTTAAAAACAAAAGTGTGCAGATAACACCACACAGATCACTTGGTGAAAGAATATCTGGGATAGATCCATGAAAGAGTCTCAGTACTGAAGATAACAGAAATGCAGCGATGAATATAATGAGTGATCATATTCTAAACTTTGTAGCAGCAAAAACACTGGTGAAAGATCCAGCGATTGGGGTTCTTCCAGAAGCAAATAATGCAAATAGCCATGCCACAGATTCAGTGCTAACTAATGCCTCAGTCATGATTATCTTCCCCCCTCCCCCAATCTCTTCCAACCCCCTGCCCACAACCCCGCCAGAAATTAATGATTCCTTGTATGCTTACCTCGATCTCTGTGCTATCAATGTGATTTTCAATTATCTCCACACAACGCCTCTTTATCAATGGTTCTTCAGTGATCACAGTCTCCTCAGCAATGTCAGTGGCTGGAACAGTCAAAACTAGGAGATGGAGATAGATTCAACAGAACATGTCAAGTCAAGTTTATTCGTCACATACACATACAAGATGTGCAGTGGAATGAAAGTGGCAATGCCTGCGGATTGTGCAAAAACTACACAACAGAATAGAACAGAATCAGTATTTACATATTTGAAAAAAACCAACTTCAGAAACCAAATCCTATTAATTGTTGCGCTTCATTTTAATGATTGTGAGCAGCTGAAATGTATTTTATTATTTTAAGCATTTAATGTGCAAGGTGATTATATCTCTACAAATTCTTTGAAATAAAAATATTAGTTTTATTTTTACTGTCACCAAGTGCAGCCAAAGCAAATACAACCTTAATTTAATAAATGTGTGTTGCACCTGCTCAATTCCCCTGGTGTATTATGCTTTGCAATAGTTATCTTACATCAATAGTTAAAGAGGGAATACCAGGAAGCAGGGAATGAGTATTTGCTCACATTGTATGTTATCAATTAATTACACTTTACCTTGCCGTCCATCCTGCATTGTCACAATGATTGGTTGATTCATGCTGTCACTGGCTGCCTGCAAGTTGCTCAACTGAATATCATCAGTAACTATGGTAATCACTTGCTGACCTCCACTGCTGACAACTTGTTGTATGGCACTATCCACAGAGTCTGCTGTTACTACTTCCTCTGTAGCAATTGCTGAAAGAAGAAAAAAAAAAATTCTCATATAATCCTGAATTCTGAAAGTCGACATTTCCACTTTAGATATCATTATGAACTAAACACTTATTTTGATTAAAAGCTAAGAAGCACCCACTGGGAAGCAGGAAGAGAAGTTAAGCCCCTGTCCCACTTTTCCGAGTTACTCACAAATTCTCCCGAGTTTTCCCCTTGATTCAAACTCGGAGAATGTCCGTTGGAGTCCGTAGGAGGCTGTAGATATTTTGTAGCGGCTCGTAATGCTAGCCGTAGGTACTCGGGGCATCAGGTAAGTTGGGACGTTTTTTCAGCATGTTGAAAAATGTCCATGAGTAAAAAAAATAGCCCAGAGTACCTACGGCTGGCATCTCCGAGTTTGAATCAAGGGGAAAACTCGGGAGAATTCGTGAGTAACTCGGGAAAGTGGGACAGGGGTTTAAGGATTAACTGGACATACAGTATATACGAACTAAGACGTTAAAATAAAATTGCAACAAAGAATCACCAAGCCCAACATTGCCACCCACATCAGGGGCTACCTAAGTAAATATACCCTTCCCCCCACCACACTAATTCCAGGAGAACACTAGTTCAGGCAACCCATCCTCAATGCAGATCCCAGCTACCCTCCAGCCAATCTCACCCCACTACCAACAGGCAGGTACATCAAGTTGTCATCATTTTGACTGAAACCAAGAGGCGCATGGTAAGCCCATCACTGTCTTGAACGATCATTTGCACTTCAACTGTCACAGGCAGCCTTTCCTGTGAAGGATAAGCAACTTACTGCATTGGTACCCATGAACCTAGAAACAAAACAGTCTTAAACTCATAGAACTCTACAGCACGAAAGTCCCTTCGGCTCAACTTGTTCACTGCGACCAAGTTGCCGAGCAGAGCTAGTCGCACTTGCCTGTGCCTAGTCTATATTCCCCTAACCTTTTCTATCCATATGCACAAAAGAAGCCAGTTATCCTGTTTCAAAAATCCTAGTATTTGACTGTTTCAGTATAACATAATTAACATTATTTTCATCTACACAGCATTCACCATCACCACCATATTCCTACCCACTAAACCATGCCAGGGTTTCATTTGATTACTGATACAAAAATATTCCGATGTGCCTGGGGATTTCAATGTTTAATTGAATGCTTATGGTTGAAGATGGCATGAACCCAGGGAGCTAGTAACTTTAAGGAGAGTTTTACAGTTACACAAACGTTCTGGTTAAGTTTCACCACAGTTTACTTTGGTTGGTCATTTTTACCCTTTTAAGATGACCAAAAATATTGCAGAATGTTCAAATGCAAACGCCAAAGAGAAAGATAATTAAAACATTGAGAATTTTAACAGAATTAATGGAAATTATATTATTTTACATCACATTGGATGATGTGCCTGGAGATGAAGAATATTGTGCCTGGAGATGAAGAATATTTTCTATAACTCTATCTATAATATACTTCAACATCACACATGCTGCTGTAGATTAGCAAACATAGGTTCGATCTGATAATCTACCAACCTAGACACAAAAAACTGGAGTAAAACTCAGCGGGAGAGGCAGCATCTCTGGAGAGAAGGAATTAGTGACGTTTTGGGTCGAGACCCTTCTACAGACTCAATCTACCCAGGCTACTGAAGAAAGCACCAAATAAGGCAAAAATGTTTATAAAGTGTTATATTCCTGCCTTTCAAAGTATTTCATTCTTGATGAAAATATAACATATCATTCAATGCACATCCACAAAGAAGGTAATTGATAAAATATGGAAACCATAACAATTGGTGAATAAACAATCTTCTCTTTTCTTATGAAAGGCCTGAAATAATAACTTTCACTTTACACAGATGCTGCTTGACCCACTATCTATTATTGCATTTTGGTTTATTTTACATTTCCAGCATCTGCAGTGTTTTTGATTTTCAATCTTCTCTCTTCCATGCATACTATTAGTTATAGTTCTCACACACACCCAGAACATTGAGCATTACAAATAGAGTTGTGCCATTGACATTTATCACAATACCAATTAGATAGACATTTGGTACTTAATAAAGACATAAAAATAGTGCCAAATCTTCTCAGATGGCAAAGAAAGTAAATACACTGATGTGATCACTGAATCAGTGTGATCAGGTTGCGTTTCAGATGATAGTGATGCTTAAGAACTTGAAGCTGTTGACCATTTCCACAGGCATCCATTGATGAGGACAGGATTTTGTTCACCCCTTCGCATCCTTAGGTCAAAAACCAAGTCTTCAGTTTTGCTAATATTGAGGGCAAAGTTATGGTTTTGAACCACAACACAGGCAAATGGGATTAGCGTAGATAGGTATCACAGGTGGCATGGTTGAGGTGGGCCATAATCCATTTTTTATGCTGTAGAAACAGATTTTTAGGAATCTACGATTCATTTCTTATAATATTTGCAACAATGAAAGTTAGTATTAGCTGAGATTAGCCTAACATATTGGACAGAAATGATGTTGGAATGGTGGTTTATAGAACGTTTACAGAGACAGCGCAAACATACAAGATTTTGCTGGTTTGTGAAAGCTGAGGTACCTTCTCAAAGAAAATATATTGCTTTCCATCAGCTAACCTTGATTGTGGAAGCAATTACATCCTTAACTTCTTAAGGATGCATCAGTAGTGAAGGAAAGGATTGATGAAGGAAATATGAAGGAGATAGCATTATGGGCATTACAGCACAAATACCTTTGTAAAACCTCTCTGCATTGTTGAAGTGAGAACTATTGTTGAGCGTTTCTTATATTAAAAAATAAAATCTAATTAAAATTGAAATTGCAGAAGAGTTCATTTTGCTGGTGAAATGTTTTGCTTGTGTCTTTGCAGGCTACATAGCACTTTTGACAAAACACTTTCACTTTTGACAAATCTCATATTATTTCGGTAAGTCATACATCTTAAAGAATGAGCAGCAGTTGCTTTCTAACCTGGTGCTTCAGATGTATGTGTCAATGGTGCCGATGCTTCTGCCAAGGCAGCTAGTGTAGCCAACACCGATGTAGAGGAATTCCCAAACTGTCCCGAGTCTAAAATTAAAAGAACAAATGTTATTCTTCTCAGGTAACAAGTTGCAAGAGTCCTACAATCTGAAGTACTAAAAGAGAATCATTTTTTAAAAGCTGTGATATTTTTAAATAAAGCTAAATAATTTAGCACAGAGTGGTTGATATCTGGAACACTACAGAGGAGGTGGTGAAATTAGATATGAAGACGATGTTTCAGAGGATATTACAGATATAGTTAAGTGGGCACAGTAAAGGAGGAAACAGGCCTGAAGTGGGCAAATGGGTCAGCATGGACATGGTGGGCTGAAGAGTCATTTTCTGTGCTGTAGGATACTACAACTCGATATTTAAATTTTAATTGAATAATCAATAAAACTGCAGATAATGGACATCTGAAATAAAACAGAAAGTGCTGATACCATCAGGTCAGACAGCTACTGTGGAAAGAGGACAAGAGTGAATGCTTCAGCTTAACTCTTTCGTCGACTTGATATGTTAAACCAGTTTAAATAATTCTGAACTGCAATACCACTTCATAAATATACTTGATCATCATGTTATTGCAATTAATTTCCAGAGGTACAATGTGAAAAGGAGGACCATCTTTGCAAATAAATAAAAAAATTAAACAGGAGAAACATGGTCTTGCTGACCTCATGGGAAAGGATGTGAATTCAGGGAACATGCTGGATGCAAAGATCAAACCTTAAAAAGTGACGTATTGGGCATCCGGCTAGAGTAACACTCGTTGCTCACTCTCAACATGCTGCATTACAATTTGGGAATTAAAAAATAAACTATGTGAAACAGATGGATAATATTGCTGGTGAGCAAAAGGGAACTCATAAGTTGCAGTGTTTCGGGGAACATGTCTCAGCAGGGTAAATGAACAGATTTATGATTCTTTATTATCTAGGTAGAATGACATTCTTTTTTTCATACAGTTCAGTACGATTATTGACATACATAGGTGCAATCCCTGATTAAGTACAGAATGTACAAAAACAACCCACTGAATATGAATGACAATCAGGAGAGTTGTTTAGAATTACTGCAAGTACAGAAACTATAGTAAGTGGCATCATCAGTCCTCTATAATTTGCTTCTATAATTAGCAATGCTTATGAGGGACAGACAGCCCTTCAAAAAAATGTTACCTTTTAGATTACAGACATCACTGTTAAGATCAGCACCTATTGCCCCCTCCTATTACCTTCAGAAGGTACGGATGAGCGGCTTCCTTGGAAAACTAGGGTCCTATGCTCAGAGGAGATAAGGGCCTGTCCCACTAGGAGATTTTTGATGCGACTGCCGGCGAATACGACAATGGAATTCACCGAAGTCAGCACCGGCGACAACCTACGTCACCTGACGACAACCTCTGCCATCCCGGCGACAACCTACGACAGCACCTACTTCAGGAGAAGACAAGCTACGACAAGCCCACGGTCGCCGACTGACGCCGAAAAGTTTTGAACATTTCAAAATCCAGCTGCGACCAGAAAAACGCTACGACTCTTTGGGCGACTGAGGAGACTACTCACGACCATGAGTCCCCGGCGACCGTGTGGCGATAGCCTAGTCGTCGGCAGTCGCCTAAAAAATCGCCTAAGTGGGACAGGCCCTATAGGAAGTTCTAGGATTCAGATCCAATGATGATAACAGCATGGGATGCGACTTGGTACAGAACCTGCAGATGGCAGTGTACACCTGCACATGCTATACTTGCCTTCTAATGAAGAGAAATTTCTTGACTTAGTAATGGTACATTTTTTAATTCTCTAACACAGTGGGATGTGGAATCACAAGTTGCCCATTACATAAGTCGAGGAGTGCCTTTACTCTGTCCTACTGTGTACCAACCCCATAAATTACTTTCTCTCCCAAACCGCATCTACTTTCTGGTTATCCAAATTTAAGTTATGTCTCTTTATTGTGTTGAGATCATTATTGATTAACTTGCTGTACATGAGAATAATATCAGTCCTACACGTTAAAACATTTTAAACCTATAATCAATAGAGGTTGCATTGGAAAGTTCACATATTCTGTAATCAGTTTCACCCACTGACACATTGAGAAAAATTAAGCAGGGCCGTGCACATTAATGTCACTTGCATTGCTTGAAATCAGGCTCCTCTACTTGTTCTCAACCTCCATTACTAGGTAAAGCTCCTTCTCCACTTTTACTCTAATAAGTTATCTGCATTAGATACAAGAGAACAAGGATAACAGGAAGAGGAGTGATTTCACATCAATGGGAAACTAAGTAATTGCCAACATACCTGATGCCTTTGATGTAGTAACTAAGCCAGTTAAATTGACCACTCCTCCCGGACCAATAATGAATTGTGGTGCAGCACTGTGAAGTGTGATTGTATCAGAGCAATCTAAGTTTGTGTTGATCTGGTTCTCCATTGCCCTCTGTAGAATAAGATAGAACACATAAAACATTGGTCATTCCTTAATTAAGCTTCATATTCTTAGAAGGGATCTATCCTTAATAAATACACTGTTATTAAACTATTCAGTCCCATCTTTGTTGGATTAGACACCATTAAAAGCAACGCAAGAAATTCCTGAGAGTTGTCCAATCCACCATACAAACCAGCCACCCCCATCAACTCCATCTACACTTCCCTTCTCTGCCATGGGAAAGCAGCACATGATCAAGGACCATTTACACCATGATCATTCCTTCTTCTCCCAATGGGCAGAAGATACAATAGGTTAAAAGCACATACTACCAGATTTAGGTACACCTTCTTCCTCCAGAACAGACTCCTCAGAAGCTGTGTGTAGTCCTGATCTCCCAACTTACCTTGGTGCACATTTATTTGTCTGCATTTTCTCTGCAACCGTATCGTTATAACACTATATTCTGCGCTCTGGTACTTTTCTCTTTGCACTAACTTTTGTACTTGTGTCTGGCTTGATTGTATTTGTATATAGATTGATTAAATAACAAGAAAACACATTTTGTTGTATTTTTGCTTCAAAGGGAACAATTAAAAGCTACATATGCAGAGTTGCACACAGTCTAAGATCTCACCACAGAACAACACATTTTTAGATTCCATAAAAATGAGCTACCAGTTGAACACAAATGATAGCTCGTGGATAGACACAAAAAGCTGGGGTAACTCAGCCGGACAGGCAGCATCTCTGGAGAGAAGGAATGGGTGCTGTTTCGGGTTAGTGACCCTCCTTCCAACTAGTTAGGGAAAAGGGAAACGAGAGATATAGACAATGATGTAGACAAAGGCAACGAATGAAAGATATGCAAAAAAGTAACCCGAAACATCATCCATTGCTTCTCTCTAGAGATGCTGCCTGGCCCGGTGAGTTACTCCAGCTTTTTGTGTCTATCTTCAGTTTAAACCAGCATCTTCAGTTCCTTCCTACACAAATGATAGCTCATTGTACCCATTAATAATAAATACTTTATTTACAAAGTTATTTTTCATAGTGTACCATAATCTTTCTAGTGTATGCAGTCCAACAAAAACCTTCCGAGTGTTTCCTAACCAGAAGCCTTGGATGAACCATGAGATCCGCATTCTTCTGAAGTCCAGATCCCGGGCATTCAGGTCTGGCGATACAGAGGTCTATAAGAAGTCCAGATACGACCTTGGCAAGGCCATCAAAAAGGCCAAAAGGGACTTCTGCTCTAAGCTGGAGGATGGGACGGATGTTCGGCAACTGTGGCAGGGCTTGAATACCATCATCTCCTACAATGCGAAATCAGGAGGTGGCTCAAACGACAGCGAAGCATCACTTCCTGATGAGCTCAATGCGTTCTATTCACGGTTCGATAGGGAGAATACTGATGTGCCTTCCCGAGCCCCTTTTCACCCTGACGGTGTTACAGTCATAGTCACAGAGGCCGACGTCAGAAGATCCTTCCAGGGGGTGAACCCTTGGAAAGTGCCTGGACCTGATGGTATACCCGGTTGAGTTCTCAAGACCTGTGCAGACCAACTGCCGGGAGTTTTTGCAGACATTTTCAACCTCTCACTTCTGAGGTCTGAGTTTTTCCACCTGCTTTATGAGGGCATCAATAATACCGGTGCCCAAGAAGAGTAAAGTGACGTGTCTCAATGACTATCGACCAGTGGCACTAACGTCTGTGGTGATGAAGTGCTTTGAGAGGTTGGTTATGGTGCACATCAACTCCTACCTCGACCAACTAGTTTGCATACCACCACAACAGGTAGATGCAATTTCACTGGCTCTCCACTCCGCACTGGACCACTTGGACAATAAAAACACCCACGTCAGGCTGTTGTTTATAGACTACAGCTCAGCGTTTAATACCATCATCCCTTCCAAGCTGGTTACCAAGCTCACGGAACTGGGCCTCTGCGCATCCCTCTGTAATTGGATCCTCGACTTCCTCATCCACAGACCACAGTCTGTTCGAATTGGAGGAACCACTTCATCCTCAGTAACAATTAGTACGGGAGCACCTCAAGGCTGCGTGCTCAGCCCCCTGCTTTACTCACTCTATACCCATGACTGTGTAGCCGGTCATAGTGCGAACTCCATCATCAAGTTGGACGAATCACAGATGGGGATGAGTCAGAGTACAGAAGTGAGATCGACCGACTGACCAAATGGTGCAGCACAACAACCTGGCTCTCAATATCACTAAGACCAAGGAACTGATTGTGGACTTTAGTAGGGGAAGAATGAGGACCCACAATCCTGTTTATATCAACGGGTGGAGAGGGTCAATAACTTCAAATTCCTGGGCGTGCCTATATCAGAAGATCTTTCCTGGACCCAGCACACCGATGCAATTGTAAAGAAGGCACACCAGCGACTCTGCTTCCTGAGAAGATTACGGAGATTCGACATATCGAAGAGGATTCTCCTAAACTTCTAGAGGTGCACGGTAGCGAGCATTCTGACTGGTTGCATCGTGGCCTGATTCGGCAACTTGAACGTCCAGGAGTGAAAAAGACTACAAAAAGTTGTGACCACTGCCCAGTCCATCACCGGCTTTGACCTCCTCACTGTCGAAGGGATCTATCGTAGTCACTGCCTCAAAAAGGCAGCCAAAATCATCAAGGACCCACACCATCCTGGCCAACACTTATCTCACCACTGCCATCAGGAAGAAGGTACAGGAGCCTGAAGACTGTAACGTTCAGGTTCAGGAACAGCTTCTTCCCCGTAGCCATCAGGCTATTAAACACAACGAATAAGCTATGAGCTCTGAACTGCAAAAGACTATATTATTATTTGTTATTTGCACTATATTTGTTATTTATTGAACTTTTTTCCCCCGTTATATACAATGTTTACATATTCACATATTCTGTTGTGCTGCAGCAAGTAAGAATTTCATTGTCCCGTCTGGGACATATGACAATAAAACACTCTTGACTCTTAATGAGTTCACCTCTGTGGTTTGTAAACATGATTTACCTTTCATAAAACTATGTTGCCTTAGTTTGATTACATTATGCTTCTCAAGGCGACGAGTCATTTCTTTCTTGATTATAGACTCCAGCATCTTGCCAATAGATATTAGGTGAAAAGACTAATAGTTCTCTATTTTTATATTCCTCCCTTCGTAGGCAAAGGAATCAAATTTGTAGTTTTCTTGTCTGCTATTATCTCACGAGAACTCAACGCGTTTTGAAAAACTTCAACCAAAGGCTCCAGTATTTCTACAACCACTTCTTTAAAAGGGTTAGAGAATAGCACAGCAATTGGGGAAATTCTATGCATACTTTTGGCTTCCATAACCATAGATGGATATTGTTGCCCATGATTACTTCATGTAAAATTCCCTGTGAAAAGTATTTCAACATAAGATGGTACAGCATGTCAGAATGCATGAGAGAATAATCCACTTTCTGAAGGGCAATTGGCAAATAGAATTGTTCATTCACTACCAAAGCCAAAAACTTCTGGCAGGTTCCTTTCAATTACTTTTGCAATTTTATATCTCTGCAAGCAACCATTAATTTGCTACAGTTCCCCAGTATAATGTAATGTGTCTATAATCCATCTTAATTGTAATCTGGAGCCTCAATTGTATTAAATTAATTACCTGAAGCATTAACATTAATTCTTCATCACCATTATCCGCTGCAACATCAAAAGCTGTTTTGCAGAATTTACTTGGTGTGTGAACATCAGCTCCATATTTTATCAAGAGTTCAACCACGTCTTGGTGACCGTGCTCCACAGCCCAGTGAAGTGCTGTCATCTTAAGCATATCCTTTGCATTTATGTCAGCTCCATTCTGTCAAAAGTAAAGAGAATGTGTAGGTGACATCATCACTTTTATTAAATTAATTACCCGAAGCATTACAATGAATGTCTTCCTCAACATTATCCACGGGAATATCGAAGGCTATTTTGCAAACATTTGCAAATATTGTAATAAAAATATGAACAGAGGGAAAGTAAGGAAATGCATTTTAAAAGAAAATTATTCTGATGTTCATACAAATCCTCTGAGCACAAGAACATTACTATGTCTGAAATAGAGTGCTGATATTTTTTGATTTAAATCAACTTTAGACTTTAACATTCCTCTTTTAATTTGCAATAGTTTTATGGATCAGAATGAGGTATAGAGGGATATGGGCCAAATGTGCAGGCACGAGGGAAAAAAATGAAAAAAGAGGAAGAGAGATGGGGGTCTAGGGGGCATTGTCCTCTGGTAGGGTTCCAAGGCCGCCCCCTTTATGCAGAACATTTTTGATAATTGTACCTTGAAATGATACTGTTTTCTTGCCTGTTTACCCTTAATTTAGACTGTTTTTTTTAATTGTACCTTAAAATAACACATTTTCCTTGCTTGTCACTTCTTAATTTACACAGAAAATGTGTGATAATCATACCTTAAAATGACACCAACTCCTTGCTTGTTTGCACTTAAGTCATATTGAAAATATTTTATATTACACATACACCTACACTTACTTTAGGTATGTTACAAAACTTACCTTCAGTCACGCTGCAATTCTGTCACTGGCCGTGTGCGCGATTTTGGCGCCTTTAAGGGGGGGGGAGGGAGGGCTTAAAACGCGGGTTTCTCCTACCTTGTCCTGAATTATATTTCGTTGGAGTACAAGCGTTTGCTGAAAAATCGTTCCTAGGGGCGTTTTGTGAATTTTTTATTTTTATTAAATCGACAATGTCAGCGCTGGAGTTGTTTTAAAATCAGCTCCTGAAGCCGTTAACGCCGATAGCGGGGACGGATTTCACACACGGGACAGGTAAACGAAAGTGGTTATTTAAATGTATAAAAGTGCTTCTTAAGAAGCCTTTAATTCACATTTTTTCATGCGAAACGGTGATTTTATTCCCTGAACTAACGGCAGAATGTTTCATGCCAATACGGGGTTAAATTCACCGCAAATCAACGTTCCAATTGATCGCGTTCCAGAAATCCTCACTCACAAGATGATTTAAATGCCCATTAATTTACAGGTATTAAACATTCAATTCCTTCCATTTGGCCTATAAATTCATGACAATGAGATTTAAAAATTATGTTATATTGTGAATTCTTGTGTGAATGTTATTTGGACACTTAGGCTATTTAAAAATGTTAATCTATTCTTAAGAAATTGATAGATGTTTAGATCTAGTAATTTAATTTTGTAATTAGCTACAATTAGGTAACTAACTAATTATATGCTTTAATTTCATGTCTTCTAAGTAAGATTGTTTCATATTTGTTTCCGAATGCTTCAATCTATAATAACTGAAAATTTCTTTCAGTTCTCTTAATTTTTAAGAAAGTTATGGGCTTTTAACTGTCCTCGATCACAGCTTTTGTGTTAAGTCAATGGAAAGCAATAGGGAGCAAGATGCTAATTTCCGAGTATGAAAATGGCCATAACTTTTTTAATACCGAAGATATGAAAGTGAATTAGGTGTCAAATTAAACTTCTTTTTATGCTTTATCTGATGGGATAAATTGCAGACTTTATTTTTTAAATCTCAAAATTTTGTAACATTGCTACTTACTTGTAACATATTGTTCCTTACTTGTTTCTTCTAATTAGAGAGAAGTATGCTTTACACAGGATTTTTAGAATACTTTTTTGATAATTATACTTTGAAATGACCCCATTTCCTTGCTTGTTTACCCTTAATTTATACTGTGATTTTGTTTTCATACCTTACAATAACACATAAAAAAAAAAAAAGAATATTGTAGTGTCTATGACATACAGACTCTTGAATGCTTTTGTTTTACAAATGAAACAGTTCTCATATTTTAACAATGTAATCGCTACTCTACATGTGCGGAGCTGAGCGCTAGCCGTAGAGATGCGCATTCGCGGGAATCCGCAGATCAATCTCATGCCTGAATGTGATTAGCGTAGGCGTGGCATCTTTGTCTGCATGGACAAGTTGGGACGAAGTGCTGGTTTCTGTGTTGTATGACTATGACTCTTGTCTACATACATCAGTAGGAAAAAGAAAAGTATCTTTTGTCTCTCTGATTATAATTACCCAAAGCAGGAAGATAACACATTGAAAGTGCTCTATTGATCTCATCCCATGCATTCCGAATTTACCTTTATGAACTATTTATATTTATCCCCTATTGCCCCATATTCTGTTATACTTTGATGAACTAAAATCTACCAATCATAGATATAACTCAATCAATTGGCTTTATCAATGATTGCAGAGTAAAGTTCCAAAATTCTCCCAGCTTGTAACTTCACTCATAAGTGATTTGGCTCCAATATATCAACCTAAATCAAATAGTGCCTGACAGCCTGGTCACCACATATAGATTCTCGGAACCTACACCATCTCCAGGACATTCACCATGTTCTTTGTTTAATAACCCATGAAACCTTTATCATCAAGGCCTTGAGAGAGTTTTAGATTAACATTGCATCTGAAATGCTGAATAACGTTCCCTCAGTACTGCACTGAGACAGTCATCCAAAAGTATCTGATGTCGGCTCTGTAATAAAAATTGAACCCACAACTGCAAGTATGATCCATGGTTGACATAGAATGATAGAATTTGTCCAACCATACCTTCACTAGAACCTCCACAATGTTTGCATGGCCTGCTGATGCTGCCATATGCAGTGGTGTTCTGTCCACTTTGGTTCTTGCATCCCGACTCACTCCTGCACGAAGCAGCACTTCTGCTGTTGAATAATGACCATATTGAGCTGCTAGATGAAGGGGTGATGTTCCAAGCTGTAACATTGGTAAATAGAAATTAACATAAGAATGGCAGTTATAGAAAAGCATAAGACAAAATTGAAAATCTGAAATTAAAAAATTGCAGGCAGCAATTGTGAAGAAAGAAATTAATGTTTACGTTAATATCCTTCTGTAGTTGGTTATCTAATCTGAAACCTTTATTTTAACATTCATAGAATTATAAGTTGTACAGCACTGAAAGGGGCATTTAGGCCCACAATGTCCATGACAAATCTTTGTCCATCTAACCAATCATGTTTGCCTGCATTAAATTTATATCATTCTATGCCTTGCGTATTTAAGTGTTTGTCTAAATGTCTCTTAACTGTATGGATTGTTTCTGATGCCAGAACCCAACCACTCTCTGTGTAAACAAAACTTTCCCTTCAAATTCCCTTTTAAATCATTCCTCTCACCTTAAACCTATGCCTCTTGTTTTTGATATCTTACCATGGGGTAAAGATTACAACTATCTACCCAGCTATCATGTGCCACTTATGACTCTGCCTGTTTATACCTCTATTGAAATTACTCCTCAGCATCCTTCGCTCCAAGGAAAGCAAGGCCGGCCTATCCAATTCCTTAACTCCTTTGATCCAGACTGCCTTCTAATGCATTTCCTCTGTACTCTCTTCAGCACGACCATGTCCTTTTCTCTCCGAATACTGACAGAATTACTAAGTATTTCCATCATTCAGATTTTATTTTATAAACTGCAAACTTAGCTTTGTAGCTAAGTTTGCAGTTGATACTAAGGTTGGTGCGAGGGAAATTAGTGTAGAGGAAGCAGGGAGTCTGTAAGAAGGATGTGGACAGATCGGAAGAGTGGGCAAAGAAGTGGCAGATGGAATTCACAAAGCAAAATGTGCTGTCATGCACTTTCATAGTAGGAATAAAGGCATAGACTATTTTCTAAATGGGGAGAGGATTCAGATATCGGACATGCAAAGGGACTTGGCAGAGCTGGTGCAGTATTTCCAAATGATTAATTTGCTGTTAATTTGCTGAGAAAATTAGAATATGAAAGCAGGGAGGCTCTAGAAGGCAATGGTCAGATCACATTTGGAGTATTGTGAGCAGTTCTTGCGCCCTACATCTGAGGAGGGATGTGTTAGAGTTGGATAGGGTCCAGAGGAGGTTTATGAGAATGATCCCGGGGATGATTGGTTAACTTAGGATGAGCGTTTGACAGCTCGGGGCCTATACTTGCTGGAGTTTAGAAGGATGAGAGGGTTCACATTGAAGCTTATCAAATAATGAAAGGCCTAGATGGAGTGGATGTGGGGAGAATGTTTCCACTAGTGGGAGAGTCTAGGACCAGAGGGCACAGTCTCAGAATAAAAGGATGTACCTTTAGAAAGATGATGATGAGGAATTTCTTTAGTCACAGGGTGGTGAATATGTGGAATTCATTGCCACAGATAGCTGTGGAGGCCAAGTCTCTGGGTATTTTTAAAGCAGAGATTGATAGGTTCTCCTTCTCAGACATACAGTGGCTTGCAAAAGTATTCATACCCCTTGAACTTTTCCACATTTTGTCACGTTACAACCACAAACGTAAATGTATTTTATTGGGATTTTATGTGATAGACCAACACAAAGTGGCGCATAATTGTGAAGTGGAAGGAAAATGATACATGGGTTTTCACATTTTTTTACAAATAAAAAACTGAAAAGTGTGGCGTGCAAAAGTATTCAGCCCCCTTTACTCTGATACCCCTAAATAAAATCCAGTGCAACCAATTGCCTTCAGAAGTCACCTAATTAGAAAATAGAGTCCACTTGTGTGTAATCTATTCTCAGTATAAATACAGCTGTTCTGTGAAGGCCTCGGAGCTTTGTTAGAGAACATTAGTGAACAAACAGCTTCACAAAGCCCAAGGAACACACCAGACAGGTCAGGGATAAAGTTGTGGAGAAGTTTAAAGCAAGGTTAGGTTATTAAAAAAATCCCAAGCTTTGAACATCTCACGGAGCACTGTTCAATCCATCATCCGAAAATGGAAAGAGTATGGCACAACTGCAAACCTACCAAGACATGGCCATCCACCTAAACTGACAGGTCGGGCAAGGAGAGCATTGATCAGAGAAGCAGCCAAGAGGCCCATGGTAACTCTGGAGGAGCTGCAGAGATCCACAGCTCAGGTGGGAGAATCTGTCCATTAGTCGTGCACTCCACAAATCGGGCCTTTATGGAAGAGTGGCAAGGAGAAAGCCATTGTTGAAAAAAAGCCATAAGAAGTCCCGTTTGCAGTTTGCCACAAGCCATGTGGGGGACACAGCAAACATGTGGAGGAAGGTGCTCTGGTCAGATGAGACCAAAATTGAAGTTTTGGGCCTAAATGCAAAATGCTATGTGTGGCGGAAACCTAACACTGCACATCACCCTGAACACACCATCCCCACTGTGAAACATGGTGGTGGCAGCATCATGCTGTGGGGATGCTTTTCTTCAGCAGGGACTGGGAAGCTGGTCAGAGTTGATGGGAAGATGGATGGAGCCAAATACAGGGCAATCTTGGAAGAAAACCTGTTTAGTCTGCAAAAGACTTGAGACTGGGGCGGAGGTTCACCTTCCAGCAGGACAACGACCCTAAACATACAGCCAGAGCTACAATGGAATGGTTTAGATCAAAGCATATTCATGTGTTAGAATGGCCCAGTCAAAGTCCAGACCTAAATCCAATTGAGAATCTCTGGCAAGACTTGAAAATTGCTGTTCACAGACGCTCTCAATCCAATCTGACTGAGCTTGAGCTATTTTGCAAAGAAGAATGGGCACAAATTTCAGTCTCTAGATTTGCAAAGCTGGTAGAGACATACCCCAAAAGACTTGCAGCTGTAATTGCAGCGAAAGGTGGTTCTACAAAGTATTGACTCAGGGGGGCTGAATACCTTTGCACGCGACACTTTTCAGTTTTTTATTTGTAAAAAAATTTGAAAACGATGTATCATTTTCCTTCCACTTCACAATTATGCACCACTTTGTGTTGGTCTATCACATAAAATCACAATAAAATACATTTACGTTTGTGGTTGTAACATGACAAAATGTGGAAACGTTCAAGGGGTATGAAAACTTTTGCAAGCCACTGTATGAGCTCCCAACAGCTCTACCCAACACTTATGGGGTGTAAATTAGGCTGCCGTTTATATTTACTCAATTCCCAATGGCTGAAGACTATAGCTAATTTCAGAATGTACCGAATCACATGGGTCACCAAAGGAATATGTGTCTATTTTATTGAATTCAAAGTAACAACTCACCTTCGGTGCACATAAGCATTTGCTGCCACTGCCACAAGTTTATTTCTCTATCTTACACACTAGTTCCTTGCTGTCCCACAGTTCAGACTTAATTCTGTCAGACTATGGCCATTTATATCAAAGTACAGATCTGAAAAGATAGCAAATGTATTCAATAACAAAAGTCAGTGGAGCACAGACTGTTCTTACCCAATCTGTTGTGAAAGGGGCACCATTGGACATCAAGATTCGCACTTCATCATCCTGGCCAGCTCTGGCAGCTTCCAAAAGCTTCTTCCCCAAATCCACAAGAGACATCTAGTCAAAAAGTAGAAAAACACCATTGAATAATTTGTTAATCCATACCGAGGTAATTATTTATTGTGGCATAACCGTTGAGGAAAAACATGGACTTGCAGAAACACAAGAACATGAACATTTCACTTTGTGCACATTAATTTATTTCCACAAATTATCAGAGTTTGGTGTCCTTTGCAAAATGATATTGACAGGAATCATTTTCCAATGTTCTCTCAACTCTGGATCAGTTCCCGTGGACTGGAGGAGAGCCAATGTTTTTTGTTTTTTTTTATATTTTATTTATTAGAAGTACATTACATTTTGATGGTACCTTTTTACAGGTTCCCAGAATTATTAAAACATTCTTTGTACAACTTCCTTTTTTAAAATTTTTTTTAGAAAGAAATGAGAAAGAAAGAAGTAGTGAAGAGTAAAGGAAAGTCTAGTGAGTGTGAGGTAAAGAAAAGAAATAAGTAAGAAAGTGAAGCAGAAAGGAGATTCTCCCTTGCCACAAGTCGATGCTTTTTTATATTCTTAATCATTTTTCGCCCAAACCCAGAATTTTTTAATTTTACGATACTATTGCACCACATGAATCCACAAGGTCAATAAATGGAGACCAACTCGTTAAGAATTGGTCTTGTTTATCTATTAGGAGGAGTCTCATTTCTTCCAAGTGGGCAGTTTCCAACATATTACCAATCCACATTTTGAGTGTTGGTATAGTAGCATTTTTCCAAAATTTAAGTATGAGTTTTTTTTGCTGTTATTAAACCATAATTTAAAAATGAAATTTGGGATATATTTAATTTGTTTCCATCTCCTATTACTCCGAAGATAATCATTTCCATATTAGGTTCAATTTTTATCTTAAATAAACTAGTGAATATATCAAATATATCACACCAAAATCCATGAAGTTTTGTGCAAGAAACGAAAGAATGTGTGATATTGGCATTTTGAGAAAGACATTTATCACAGATGGTAGAAATATTTGAATAAAATTTATTCAACCTAACTTTTGAATAATATAATCTATGTAATATTTTAAATTGAATTAAATTATGTCTAGCGTTAATCGAACATTTATGTATATATATCAAATACCTCTCCCATGTTTCTTTAGAATTTTTTGCCATTAATTCTTTTTCCCAGTCTTCTCTAATTGCCTCTGTTGATGGCAATTCTCTATTAAGAATACTATTATATAAATATGATATTAATTTTTGTGAGTCTGCCTTAATATTCATTGCTTCTTCCAGTGGGTCTATCATTATGCTCTGTAGTCTTGGTATATATTTTTTTATAAAGTCACATATCTGTAAATATTTAAAGTATTGGTTATTATTCAGATTAAATTTTGATTTTAATTGTTGAAATGATAATAAATTTCCCATTTCATACATGTCCCCCACCTTTTTAATTCCCAATCTTTCCCATTGTCTATGTTTTATCCATAAAAGATGGTTTAAATACCGGATTATTCACTATTGGTGTTAATGATGATAAGTTCCTTAATTTTAAAGTTAATTTTATTTGTTTCCAAATTCGAATTATATTATGTATAATTGGATTCTTCTTATATAATGTATTATTCAACTTTATCGGGGAAAAGAGGATCGTTGCTAAATTGTACGGAAAACAGTCCTCTTTCTCCATTCTTATCCATTCCATCTGTTGAGAAGGGCAGTCCAACCAATAAATGATATTCTTAATATGCACTGCCCAATAATAATATAAAAAATTAGGCAGTGCAAGTCCCCCTACATCTTTAGGTTTACACAGATGATTTCTTTTAATCCTATGTGCTTTGTAGTCCCAAATAAAATTAGTAATATTAGAGTCTAGTTTAAAAAATATATATTTTGGTATATATATTGGTATGGATTGAAATAAATATATTATTTGTGGTAGAACTATCATTTTTATAGCATTTATTCTGCCAATTAATGATAGTGGGAGCGTTTTCCAAAATTTAATCAGAGCGTTCAATTTATTTAATAAAGGATTAAAATTAGCATTAAATAATGATTTATATCTTTTAGTAACTTGAATACCTAAATATTTAAATTTTTCTGTTGCAATTTTAAATGGAAATTTTAATAGATGATTCGCTTTCTGGGGCTGTAATGACATAATTTCACTTTTATTCCAATTTATTCTATATCCAGAAAAAGAGCCAAATTCCTCTATTACGTTTAGTAAATTCGGGATACTCATTTCTGAATTTCTAATATATAAAAGTATATCATCTGCATATAATGAAATTTTGTTATTAGAGTCATTAGTATTATATCCCTGAATATTCGGATGTGTTCTTATCCTTTCAGCCAAAGGCTCTATCATAAGGGCAAATAGCAGGGGTGATAAAACACATCCCTGTCTATTGCCTCGTGATAATTGGAATTTTGGAGACAACATATTATTAGTTAATATTCTTGCCATTGGTTTATCATATAATAATTTCACACATCTCATAAAATTATCTCCCATATTAAATTTTTGGAGTACTAAGTATAAATACTGCCACTCTACCAGATCAAATACTTTCTCTGCATCCAAAGATATAACTGATAAGTCTTCCTTTTCCACTTTATGTGAATACATTATGTTAAAAAATCGTCTCAAATTATTAAATGAGGAGAGCCAATGTAACCCCACTTTTTAAGAAAGGAGGGAGAGAAAAAAAATGGGGAATTATAAACCGGTTAGCCGTACATCGGTAGCGGGGAAGTTGCTTGAGACGATTGTCAAAGATGTTATAGCAGCGCATTTGGAAAGCAGTGACAGGATCGGTCAAAGTCAGCATGGATTTATGAATGGGAAATCATGCTTGATTAATCTTCTGGAATTTTTTGAGGATGTATCAAGTAGAATGGATAAGGGAGAGCCAGTGGATGTGGTGTATCTGGACTTTCAAAAAGCCTTTGACGAGGTCCCACACAAGAGATTAGTGAGCAAAATTAGAACACATGATATTGGGGGTAGGGTATTGACATGGATTCTTTTTGGATTGTCACCTTGTCGTGGTGGAGAAGCTTGTGTGGTCCTGAGATCCTGAGAGCGATGCCGTCTGGAGCTATACTCCTGGTAGGGCCACCCATGGTGGTAAGGTTGAGGGGGAGGTCTCTGACAAAGAGCAATCCAACCAAGACCTCAACAGTGGAACAGGTGGAGGATGATGGCTGACTTTAGTAGAGTGTCACAACGGCTGGGAAGGCGGATGAAGGCTGCAGTCGGTCGTCTTTGCTTCCATGCCACTGGATTCTGATCCAGACCTGTCAAGGACCATGTGGTGGCTGTCTGTGCACCAATGTCCCCACGTTAAACAAAGTCACGCACAGGCATCCTCCATGAGAGGACAGTCATACTTGTTTTGAGTGACCGCCGATGATTGACATGGATAGAGAACTGCAAAGAGTAGGAATTAACGGGTCCTTTTCAGAATGGCAGGCAGTGACTAGTGGGGTGCTACAAGGCTCTGTGCTGCGACCCCAGTTTAGACGAGGGAATTAAATGTGACATCTCCAACTTTGTGGATGACACAAAGCTGGGTGGCAGTGTGAGCTGCGATGAGGATGTTAAGAGGCTGCAGGGTGACTTGGATGGGTTGGGTGAGTGGGCAGATGCATGGCAGATGCAGTATAATGTGGATAAATGTGAGGTTATCCACTTTGGTGGCAAGAACAGGTAGGCAGATTATTATCTGAGGATTTTCAGATAATAAGAGGCTTTGAGTTTAGGAGCAAGGAGGTCCTACTGCAGTTGTGCAGGGTCCTGGTGACATTGCACCTGGAGTATTGTGTGCAATTTTGATCTCCTAATTTGAGGAAGGACATTATTGCTATTGAGGGAGTGCAGCGTAGGTTCACCAGGTTAATTCCTGGGATGGCGGGACTGACATATGATTAAAGAATGGGTCGACTGGGCTTGTATTCACTGGATTTTAGAAGGATCATATAGAAACATATAAAATACTTCAAGGATTGGACAGGCTAGATGCAGGAAATATGTTCCCCTTGTTGGGGGAGTCCAGAACCAGGGGTCACAGTTTAAGAATAAGGGGTAGGCCATTTAGGACTGAGACGAGGAAAACTTCTTCACCCAGAAAGTTGTGAATCTGTGGAATTATCTGCCACAGAAGGCAGTGGAGGCCAATTCACTGAATGTTTTCAAGAGGGAGTTAGATTTAGCTCTTCGGGCTAAAGGAATCAAGGGACATGGGGGGAAAAGCAGGAACGGAGTACTGATCAGCTATGATCATATTGAATGGCTCGAAGGGCCGAATGGCCTACTCTTGTCCCCATTTTTCTATGTTTCTATACCTCAATCATGAGATTATAGATTTTACAATCATTAACAAATATTTCAGATATCGATAAATTAGAGCTTCTCCAAAACTTCAAACATGCTAACTGACTGTAGGTCAGATTCTTACTGATCGACAATTGCTCCTGATCTAACATTGTCTCAGTTTTAAAACTATTGGGTCTCTCTGTAACTTCCCCACAGGTTTACAACTTGCTTCAAACTGGGCACCTTGAATATCTATTGGAGGCTTAGGCTCCAAACATCAAAACAAGCGTCAGGGAATTCCTCTGAAAACTCTTTCTTCAAAGCCATTTTCTGAATATGTTGTTGTTCAAATCTCTTCCTATCTCTCTATGTAATTGAGGAAATGTCAGTACCCCAATAATCAATACTAAGAGGAAAATAAATGTATATCCAGCATCACACTTGTAGCACACACTGATGAAATAACATCTATCAAATTCACACTATTGAAGCTTACTGATGTCACCAGATCTTGACAGACAACAAAAAATACACGAGAATTATGTGATAACATAAGAACATCATCCTTACTGAGTTAAATGGAGAGATTAGTAGTACGTCTCACAGTAGCATTGCAATTCTGCCCTGATGAAAATATACTACTAATATATAATTCTACAGAAAATAACTATATCATCTATTTTCAATCAGCTGCCATCCATTTACACAAAATATCCTCGTATTTCTTAAAAGATAGACAGAATTGACAGGATGTACAGTAAGGAAAGCTTAGACTGATTAGACATGTGTCTATTAGAGTTTAAAAGAAAGAGAGATGATCCCTGTCAAGACCCTCAGAAGATGGAATGGGTGTTTCCTCTTGTGAGAAAAAAAGCAATGTGATATCTGTTCAAATTAAGGCGATGCCCATTTAAAACAGATATGAGGCAAAATATTTTTCTCTCCAAATGCTGCCTGGGGAATTATCTTTGGCAAATGGCAATTGAAACAAACCGTACGAATATTTTTTTAGGCATTAATAATACTTGATAACAATTGAGGCAAAAAAGTTTTTTTTAAGAAAGGAAAGTGTGGAGTAGGAACTTCTGTCATAAGATGGAAACCAAAGTAATCCATGTGACAATGCATTTGGAGTGGCGTGAAGTGTCAATGACCTGACATGCTAACTGTGTCTTGCTAACTAGAGTCCCCCTAGTGCTTACCTTCCATCCCATCAGCTGTCGCATACAACACATAATCCTCCAAAATTTTCACCACCTTCAATGGGATCCCACCACTAGCCACATTTTCCCATCTCCACCCCTTTCCGCCTTACACAGAGAACCTCAGCAAATCCCTGGTTAACTCATCCCTTCCCACCCAAACCACACCCTCCCCTGGTACCTTCCCCTGCAACTGCAGAAGATGCAACACCTGACGTTATATCTCCTCCCTCTTCCAGGGACTCCGACAGTCCTTTCAGGTTAGGCAGAGATTTACTTGCACTTCCTCCAACCTCATCTACTGTATCCATTGTTAAAGATGTGGACTCTTATACATCGGCGAGACCAAACGTAGACTGGGCGGTCATTGTGCAGAACACCTTCGCTCAGCCCGCCTGAACTTACCTGATCTCCCGGTTGCCGGACACTTTAATTCTTCTTCCCATTCCTACACAGACCTTTCTGTCCTCGGTCTCCTCCATTATCAGAGTTAAACGCAAATTGGAGGAACAGCATCTCAAATTTTGCTTGGGCAGCTTACAGCCCTGTGGTATGAATATTGATTTCTCTAACTTCAGGTAGCCCCGGCATTCCCTCTCTATTCCTCCCCCACCCAAGTCACACTAGCTTATCTTTTCCACCCTACAAACAGCTAACAATGGCCTGTTTTCTTTATCGTTACTTTTTTGCATCTTTTTTATTAATTGTTATTTATCTCTTCACATCATCATCTTTTTCTCTCATTTCCCTTATCCCTATCCAGTCTGAAGAAGGGTCTCGACCTGAAACGTCACCCATTCTTTCTCTCCAGAGATGCTGCCTGTCCCGCTGAGTTACTCCAGCTTTTTGTGTCTATCTTCAGTTTAAACCAACATTTGCAGTTCCTTCCTACACACTACGTTCTTCAAGCCTATCTTGGGCTTCATTGGAATAGTAGGAGTGGGTGAAGATTTAAGGTTGCAGGCAAGGGGAAACTCATCATGTCCAGTGAAATTAATAGGTTTTCAGCAAAATTGTCATCTAATCTGTGTGGTTTCTTCCCCAACAGCAGGCCACATTGTGAGCACTAAATGTAATACACTAATTTGGAAATACAAGTTTATTCCAGCTATCCTTAGTGTGTGGCACAGTGACGCAGCGGTCGAGTTGCTGCCTTACAATGCCTGAGACCCGAGTTTGATCTTGACCACAGGTGCTGTCTGTACCTAGTTTGTACGTTCTACCTGTGACTGCGCGGATTTCCTCTGGGTGCTCCAGTTTCCTCCCACACTCCAAAGGCATGCAGGTTTGAAGGTTAATTGGCTTCTGCAATATTCCATAGTGTGTAGGATAGTGCTTGTGTGCGGGGTGTTCGCTGGTCGGTGCGGTCTCGGTGGGCCAAAGGGCCTGTTTCCACGCTGTATCTCTAAAGTTACGATTGTCATTCTTTTCAGTGAAATTATACATGTATTGTAATGTGATTATTAGAACTGTGCAGTTCTCAAGATGTGGTCTAACTGGTATTGTATAGATTTCTAGTATAACTCCCTAGTTCTAGTACACTGCCTTGATTAATTGAGGATAGCATCCTTCATGGCTTTTTTAACCACCTAAATGAAATGTGCTGCTATAGATAATGATCAGTGTATCCACTGGTACCCAGGATTTGTTCCCTGGAATGCAGGTGCTAATGGAATCAGTGCTGAAGGAGGTCATTGCAACATTGTGTAGCGAGGAAAAGACACAAAGTGCTGCAGTAACTCAGCAGATTAGGCAGCATTTCTGGCCCACTGAATTACTCTTTTTTGGTAAACCAGCATCTGCAATTCCTTGTTTCTACAGAGAGAGATGGATTACTGGCCTGTCCCACTTGGGCGACCTAATCCGCGAGTTCACCCTCGACTCATACTCGCAGCACGGTCGACACAAGGTCGTAGGAGGTCTTCGTAACTCTCCTTCATGCCCGAGAGTGGTCTCCATGTACTCGAGGCCTCAGCTAGGTCACGGAGTTTTTGAAATATGTAAAAAAATGCCCGCGAGTAAAAAAAGGTTGCCATGGAAAAAATCGTCGTAGTAGATCATAGTAGGTCGGCATGTTAGTCGAAGGTAGTCGAAGATAGTCTTCATCATAGTCGAAGGGAGGTCGAAGGAGGTCGTTTTCACTCTCCAATTTTCCCAAAGTTAGTTGTAGCTAGTCTTTAACATAGTCGAAGGAGGTCTTCAACATGTCATTTTTTAAAAACTCTTCTAAAATCGCCAATTAGGTCGCCCAAGTGGGACAGCCCCTTGACAGTGCTGCTGTCAGAGCATGGCCTGTGCTAGGAACTGGGGCAAATCCTGCAATAAATTACGCTTTACTAGGTGTGGAGAGGCTGTCTGGGAAAACAGGCTGGGACAAGGCAATGCATTCACTTTGCGGTAAGGTGTGGAGCTCGGTGCTGCATATTCATCAGCAAGGCAAGTGCCGGCTGTTGCTGGGACTTGGCAATGGCTGCTGCCTAGGTGGACTGAGTAGCCGGACCCTAAAGTCTCCCTGTTTAAGAAAGAACTACAGATGCTGGTAAAATTGAAGGTGGACACAAAATGTTGGAGAAACTCAGCAGGTGAGGCAGCATCTATGGAGAGAAGGAATTGGCGATGTCTCCAATTCCTTCTCTCCATAGATGCTGCCTCACCCGCTGAGTTTCTCCAGCATTTTGTGTCTACCCGAAAGTCTCTCTTATCTCCCCAGCCCAGAGATGTCATTATAGTACTACTGTTGAGCATGTTACCATAGTAAAGGCTCTGGGCTTGAGTGAGCTGTGTAGTCAAACAGAAATTGGGAAGATAGCAACTTCCATGACCTCCAACATACAGACCAGCTGCTGTCTGTTCACATCATTGCCCACACTCACTGTGAAGATCATCCCCCATTTCAACATTGAGCAGGCAATTCACTCTCCCCATCCAGTCCAATGCCAGCCCCCCATCGACAGCCAAGCCACTGCAATGGTTTGCTGAATGATCAGTGTTTGCATCAGGTTACTGGCAGTCTGTGAAGGTATGGACGGAAAGACCACATTCAGTAAACAGCATCATAATGAATTAGAGCACTGAGCAAGGTATTGGTGTGTAGCCCCACATCCTTCTGTTCCTTTACATCACTCAATAGCCTCCCATTCATGTTATATTCCCCTGCTTTATCTTACACGTCTCTGAAATCAAGATACCTTTTCTCAAATCGATCATAGTTTTATTTCTCACCAATGTTTGTATCATCTGTAAATGTCCTTATCAGCCCCCTAACGTTTAGATCCCCATCGACAATAATATGTACCACCAAAAGCAACAGACCAAACACCGGGCCCTGCGGAATTCCCGATAACAGCCTTTTAGTCACAAAAACACTTGCGAACTTTTACTTCGTGTCACTAAATCAATTTTACATTAAATTGGACATTTTTTTTAATCGCACGTTCTTTTGGACGTGGTACCGGTCTGCAATGTAATTTTGTCTCCACAGCTTCACTAAACCCACCTGGAAAACGTCAAACATTGAGGGGTGGGGGGAGTTCTAATGTCCCCGTCTCTCTCTCCCCACCCACCAAATGTATTAAAACATCTGCAGCCACTTTCAGAGCCTTCGAGCGTAGGGAATTTGTCCGTATTTATGGTGTACTCGTGGTGGAGATAGATGGTTCTCGCATCCTCCGGGAAATCTTATTATTGAACTGATTGAGAGCGGGCAACGCTGCCTATTTCTGCCCGACCTGGATATTTGGGGAAGGGCTTCTGTCTGTCAACCCCCGGGTTCGCACTGACCCAGCTCTACAACTACCCTGTGCCCCTTTCCCTTCCCGCCCGGGCCCGACTCATAGCGGGCGAGTCGAGATTCGGCCCTGGCCCACGGACGGAGAATGCAGCGAACGCCCGGGCCTCCAGGCCCGGACAGGCAGCAACCCGGGACAGGACACATCCCGACGGTATTAGCCGTAGCCTTGCTCTCGCCGCACTCGGGGCAACAGGAAGCGTGCGGCGGCCCGGGGCCCGGCGCCTTTCCGGGGGAAGTCGATTATTGTTTAAGGCGCAGAGAAAGGGATCAACTTCCACATCCGGTCGGCCATCGCCTCAGCGTGACCTGGAAAAGCTTCAGGCCGCCCGCGCGGGGAGCAGGAGCCTGCATCTACCTCTCACTGCGACTTTCACCTACCTCGACCGCCGTCTCTGGCTCCGGGTCGGTGTGGGGTTCGGGCTGAGGACGGGCGCCGCGTGCCGCAGGCCCCGCGCTGGCATACAGCGCAAGGCGGACCGCGGAGGGCGAAGGTGGGCGCACGTGACCCGGGCCGCGCGCTGAGGCCGCAGCCGCCGCCATCTTGGTGCAGGAATCATCGACACATAGAAAATAGGTGCAGGAGTAGGTCCTTCGAGCCAGCACCGCAATTCAATATGATCATTGATGATCATCCAAAATCAGTACTCCGTTCAGGCTTTTTCCCCATATCCCTTGATTCCCCGAGCCCTAAGAGCTAAATCTAACTTTTGAAAACATCTAGTGAATTGGCCTCCACTGCCTTCTGTGGCAGGGAATTCCACAGATTCACAACTCTGGGTGAAAAAGTTTTTCCTCATCTCAGTCCAAAATGGCCTAACTTATTCTTAAGCTGTGACCCCTGGTTCTGGACTCCCTCAACATAGGGAACATTTATCCCGCATTGAGCCTTCCATTCCCTTAAGAATGTTATATGTTTCTATAAGATCCTTCTAAATTCCAGTGAATACAAGCCCAGTCGATCCATTGTTTCATTATATGTCAGTCCTGCCATCCCGGGAATTAACCTGGTGAACCTACTCTGCACTCCCTCAATAGCAATAATGTCCTTCCTCGAATTAGGAGACCAAAATTGCACACAATACTCCAGGTGTGGTCTCACCAGTGCACTGTACAACTGCAGTAGGACCTCCTTGTTCCTATATTCAAATCCTTTCGCTACGAAGGCCAACATGCCATTTGCTTTCTTCACTGCCTGCTGTACCTACATGCTTACTTTCGGTGACTGATGTACAAGGACACTCAGGTCTCATTGCACCTCCCCTTTTCCTAATCTAGCACCATTCAGATAATAACCTGCCTTCTTGTTCTTGCCACCAAAGTGGATAACTTCACATTTATCCACATTATACTGCATCTGCCCATTCACCCAACCTATCCAAGTCATCCTGCAGCCTCAGCATCCTCTTCATAGCTCATGGTCGCTATGTTCTATAACACTCCATACGGCCCTAGGTACATATTTCTATGAAAGTGATAACACAGTTTGACAGGATGATGAAGGCGGCATTTAGCAGGCTGGTTGTTGTATAGTTCCCGGAATTGAGACGTAATGTTTGATACTTGTGTATCATACTGTGTGATACTTTTTTACACGAGAGTTGTGAGTCTGTGGATCCATTCTCTGGATGCTTTCAAGAGGGAGTTAGATAGAGCTCTTAAAGATTGCGGAGTCAAGGCATATGGGCAGAAGGCAGGAACGGGGTACTGATTGTGGATGGTCAGCCATGATCACATTGAATGGCGGTGCTGGCTCAAAAGGCCGAATGACTTACTCCTGCACCTATTGTTGTCTATTGTTGCAGCTCTTCAATACATTAGCCACATCAGGAGCACTGTGTATAATACTTGCGGACTGCTAGAGAAAGGATCATTAAACTGTCATGGGTGCAAAAAAGATTTACAAAGATGTTACGGGGTCTGGAAGGTTTGAGTTACCAGGAGAGCTATTGGGATCATTATGGATGCCTTTGCTACCTCCTAGACTTGTCAATGCCTATGCACTTGTGGATGATGTTTCATCAAATAATATTCACATTAGACCAGTGCAAAACCAGTTGGAATATAACCATCTAGTTTTAATCAAAAGCATTACTACCATAACATATTTCTACAATCACCTTCCAGCTGGCCACCATTGACCAACAACTCAATTGGACTATCCTCAGAAATACACTGGCTGCAAAAGTAAGTAATGCAGTGTATGACTCAATTGACATTCTAATGCCTTTCCAGCCAGATCAAATATTCATTTGCCTGGATGAGAACAGCTCTATCAGTGCTCAAAAAACTCAACACCAACATCCTGGACAAAACTGCCCATTTGATTGCTACTCCATTCAATACCTTAAATAATAATTCCCTCCTATATTGGTGAACCGTTGCTGCAGTGATTACCATCTATAAAATTACTGCAGCTTAGCTTCTAGGCTGCAACAGACATCTTCCAAACCTTCACTGAGCAATGCACTATCATCTGCATTTATTACCAACCCTAACATGGAATCTAAATCCTGAAACTTCTTTCCTGATGGACCATGAGCAGCTTCACAAGAAGGGCTGCAGTAGTTAAAGTGCTCAGCAACAATTTCTCAAACAATTAGGAACAGATAATAAATCATAATCATACTTTATTAGCCAAGTATGTTTTGCAACATACAAGGAATTTGATTTGCCAGTCATACCAATAATACAGATCATGTAATGAAAAACGAATATCTTTTTATTGTATCTTCCATCCTCCATAACCTGTGCTCATGTAAAAACCCTGAAATGTATGTTGTGATATGTACATCTGTCATGCTGGTCATCTATTAATTGGCTCCAGCACTGCAATGCTTCAAATTATTTGTGCGGTTTTTGTGTTTGATATCCGATTGTAATAATGTAATATTAAATGCAATATCTTCAGCTGCCAAGGCTCCAAACTTCAGAATTCCACCATACATCTCTCTTTTTCTAACTTTAAAGCTGTCCTTAAAATCGATGTGGTCGTCAGTCCTAATAATCTCTTAATGCAGTCTGGTTTGATAATGCTCCAGTCTTCTTGGGCATTACCTGAGGATTGAGAACGATTTGCTTCCATTATAGTTCTGTTCAATTTTGGTTAATAATGAGGCTAATATAGAAACTGCAGACTATTTTGCAGATGGGGCAAAGGTGTTTGATGATGCAGTTGGGTAGTTTGGAACCTGGTGTACAACGTCTTATTAACAATGGGTTTGTGAATCCCGTTGATTCACGGGCTGAAAGTTCTTAATACCACCATGTCCTTGCTGACTTCCACCTAGTTACATTAACCTACCCATGTTAGGAATATAGCCACGCTATTCATTCGCATCTGCCTATCCACCTATCTGTCTGTCAGTGTCACCTGCCCATGAATCACTTCCTTTTCTAGCCTCTCCCCATGGTAGCCTGTGAGTCCCATATTGACCTCATCATTCACCTCAGAATCGACGTGAAACAAAGAATCGACGTGAAACAAGTCATCCTCAACCTCAATGAGCGAGAGCAGACTCCTCACAGTGACACACGAGTGCAGTCATGAGAAATGAAGTGGCCGCTGGTGTCTTTCTGAATATTTTATGGAAAATTAGGCTTGAGTCTTGCGTACATTCATCCCTTAAACTTGTTTTGGTGATGTTAATTATCTAAATGTTCTCTAATCCCATTGGGGGGCTGCTGTGGCGGTGACAACACTTCTTTACCAGCGATTTAGATCCGGTAGATGTGATATTTTCAGCCTCCCGCCACAGACGGCAATGGAGAGTTCCTCCTGCTTGGAGGCCGCACCCACAAAGCCTCCTTGGTTCTGGTCGATGCAACAACCCAGCTGATCGACCGGATCTTACATGCTGTTGCACATGCGCACTGGTGGAATCCTGTGGTCGCGGAGTGAAACTGAGCGGAGCGGAAACGCTGGAGAGCGGCGGACTGATTCTTCACTGCGTTGCGTACGGTACCCGAGTGTTTTTTTTTTGGAAGTTACAGAACAACCGGGTCTAAGTCTCCTTGCAAGGATTCGCGGACTAAGCTTGGACTTTGATTCTGAGGTTTGGGCCTCGATTCCGAGCCGGGTCCTGGAGTCCGGAACCTTTCCATCCCCCTTCCTGCACCTCCGCGGATTGGGCCGCTAGACTACTTCCTCGAGTCCGAATCTGGACCCTTGCCATCCCTGAATACAGGTCCTGGACCCCTCTGAAAAATCTAAATGTAAATCTGGCTCATGGCTTGCGTACACCAGCCGACTGCTTTAATGGCAGCAGAAGTACGAAGTCTAGGCATAAACCAAAATCTTGTTATTATTAGGATTAATGTTTCTGATGTCTGACCAAGCTTGGGTGTCTGGTGTTGGCCAAGCTTGTGGAAGAAGTATTGAGAAGCTTGTTTCCTTGCAGAGATGCGAGATTCAAAAGACCTGTTTGGTTGACTATTAAATGAGTCTGAATCATAGTCATATGGCATATAAACAGGTCCTTTGGCCCCAACTTGTCCATGCCGACCAAGAGGTTTATCCAAGCTAGTTCTATTTGCCTGCGTTTGTCCCATATCCCTTTAAATCATTTCTATCTGTAGCTATTAAATCCTTCAAGGCAGCATGTTGTCCTGGTTCATTGTTATTTTATTTTCCCCTACCCTGCACGTTGATTAAATATATTTCCAGTATCCATGACAGGCTTGTGATATTGCAATAATTTTGTCCTTCACAAGCCATCAGTTTACCCACAACACAGGGCACCTGGTGGGGAAAAAAAAATAATTGCAAAATTTTAGTTTGGTGTAGAGATACAGTAGGACTTTCGTCCCACCAAGTCCACACTAAACAACGGTTACACGAGTTCTATGTTATTCCTAGTATTTTGGGCCAATTTTAACAGAAGCTAAACCCGCATCTTTCGAACGTGGGAGTAAACGGAAGCCACCAGAGAAAACCCATGTGGTCGCAGGGAGAACTTACAAACTACAGACAGCAGCTGTAGTCAGCTGTAAGGTAGCAACTCCTCCACTGTGCAGCCAGTTGTCAATTTTCACAGTTTCCTAATGGGGGATGTTTTACGAGTAAGAATGAAACTGGAACTGTATCTTTCAATCTCAATAACATCGTGTGCGTTTGTTTGACCCTTTTTGTGACCCTTTTTGTCCACCAAACGGGGCATTTGTTCTTTGTGTTGCCTGTGAGATATTAAAATACTTTTCTTTAAAGATGACTTTAATGTTTCTTTGAATTGTTAAAGCCAGTAACTCTTGGGAGCTTTTTTTTTAAATATTTCTGCAGCCAAATTATGTGCATATTCCAGCTGCGCCTGAAAGTAAATATAGAACGGACCACTTCTGTTCCAGACTGTTGAAGATCACAGTTTTTTCAAAATGCCTGCAGTTTCAAGTGACGTGAAGAAATTGTATGTGTCTACGTGCTTGGCTGATCTCAATAAGAAAGCAGAAGTGAAACTGGAAAAGAAAAGCACTAAAACGTAAGGAATGTGCAACAACATTGAAATGTGTTTTTGCAAAGTCAAGATAAATATGAGAAACCTTAGAGTAAACCTAACTGAAATTTCAAAATGAAGTTTATTTATTATCACAAAGGAGATTGCTACATGAGAGAAAATGTGAGCAGATTGGGATTACTTAACTGGCTATTTCAAAGAGTGATGGAGGTTTGCCTTAGTATTTGTCATAGACTGGACCTCAAATTTTATGTATTTTTACTTATTTTTCTTTAAAATCTGGATTGTCCTGGAAAGGCCAGCATTTATTGGCTATCCCTGTTTGTCCTTTAAAATGATAGGGTTGCTAGCTAATTCAAGATGGTCAACCATATTCTGTTCTATAGTGTCTTGGGTACATTATGGCAGAATGGCCTCTTCCTGTGATTTTGTGATATCTTCCTTGAAAGAATTAAGTGTATAATCTTGTGTTGTCAGATCCCGGTCTAACTTAATTCACGAGGAGTTTAGTTTTGCACATTGGTCATAGTTTGATGATTATGGAGTAGGGATAGAATGGAAGTGATAAACTCTAGTTATTATCTCTTCTAATATTCAGTCCGTGATCAGAATTATTGTAGTGGGTTTTTGTATTTAACGTGTGTTCCAAGTGCAAATTCTGGTATGTTATTAATATCAAATGCCAGAAATTTCAATCACTATCCATAGCTATACAAGGTAGCTTATAGAATTTTAAGATGGGGGAGCACGAACAGTTTGCTAAATTGATTATCTTAGGAGTGGTGCTTCGGATCAAGGTAATAGACCTCAGTCGCTCAATTTTGCCTGTTCCGTGGTTTTCCACTCTCCATTTGGAAAAAAAAAGATTATCACTCTCAATATCCAACAAAGCAAAATTAACAGCGATGACAAGTTTTTAATTAAATGCCTCTTATTTGTGCTGAAGACATCAACATATATTGTCGACATCAACGGCATTTCCTTCCATTGCTACGCAGACGATACACAACTCTATCTCCCCCTGAAGCCCAAAAAACAATCTAATCTGTTTAACCTTACCCACTGCCTCGAGGATATAAAGTGTTGGATGGCCCAGAACTTCCTCCAACTAAACGAGAGTAAGTCTGAGGTCATCCTTCTCGGCCCCTCGGACTCAATCAAAATGATAGCAGGCAGCCTTGGAAGCCTTACCCCACTACTCAAACCTCACGTCAAAAACCTTGGCGTGATATTTGACTCAGCACTGAAATTTGACAAACAAGTCAATGCCGTGGTAAAAGATAGCTTCTTTCAGCTTCGGACGATAGCTAAAATAAAACAATTCCTCCAGTTTGATGACCTTGAAAAGATCATCCACACATTCATCTCCTCCCGCCTAGATTACTGCAACTCCCTTTACACTGGCATCAGCCGATCTTCCCTGTCCCACCTGCAACTGGTCCAAAACGCCGCAGCGAGACTCCTGACGGACACCCGAAAAAGGGACCACATCACCCCGATCCTGGCCTCTCCACTGGCTCCCTGTGCGGTTCCATATAAACATCAAGATCCTCCATGTCTACAAAGCCCTCAATGGGCTTGCCCCCACCTACATAAAAAGTCTTCTCACCCACCACTCCACCTCCAGGCCCCTCAGATCGTCCGACTTGGGGTTGCTGAATATCCCACGGTCCAGGCATAAGCTCAGGGGCGACTGCGCCTTTGCGGTTGCAGCCCCATGACTGTGGAACAGCATCCCCTTTCCCATCAGAACTGCCCCCTCCATCGACTCTTTTAAGTCAAGACTAAAGACTTATCTATACTCCCAAGCCTTTCCTGACGTCCTCTGAGTGAGGGCTACATGTATATATGTATGTAGTTTGTTTTGTTTGTGCTATTCTTATAACAAATGTAAAGCACTTTGGCCAACGAGAGTTGTTTTTTAAATGTGCTATATATAGATAAATTTGACTTGACTTGATATATTGCTGTAAAACTTCATGGTATGGGTGAAACTTTGGAGTTTTCTTGTGGCTGTTTTTCAAGCATGGACCAAGATTATTGGTGGAGATTGGGAAATTAGAGCCAAACATAACTTTTTCACTGCTGTTTTTATATATACTTATACGAATCTTTGGTTTGAGCAGGAAAACTTTCTTTCTTGTTCTCTCTGTCAGGCTAGATGTGGAAAAACTAATTGCAATATACCAAATGTAGGTTCGTTTATTTTTTAGGATCTTTGTGGTGCTGGCAATGCCAGCATTTATTGCACATTCCTAAGAGACTGTGATTGCTCCTTGGGAGTCAGGGTATCATTTTGGATGTAGGAGAAATCCAGAACATATGGAGGAAATCCACATGGTAATTGAGAAAATGTGCAAGCTATGCATAGACAGCATCCAAGGTCACAATGGAAACTGGTTCCGTGTGGTTTTAAGGCATCTATTTCCCTGTCATGGGTTGCTCAGTTACTCATTGTCATTTGATAAGTTGTTAATTTTATTTATGAAGCATAAATTAAAAAAATCTTTTGAGTATGACGCAACATACTCAATTCAAGTAAGAAAATCTTGTCAACACTAACTGGACGAGGGAGTAATTATTCCACTGTTATTTATCTCCTGCACAATGCAAAGATCGCATCTTTCTAAACCGTCGTTCCCTTGTTTTCTAGCATTGTTGCAAGCGCCTGTAAAATTTTCAAGGCTGCAGAAGAAAGTAGGTTGGACAGAGATGAAGAAAGAGCCTATGTTCTTTACATGAAGTATCTAACTATATATGATATAATTCGGAAAAGGAACGATTATAAACACCAGCAGGTACTTACTGTTCCATTTTGTGAAATAACATTCAGCTTTTGCCATAATATTCATAGGAATTATATAAAAAAGGAACTGCAGATGCTGGTTTATGCTAGAGATGGACACAAAATGCTGAAGTAACTTAGTGGAACAGGCAGCATTTGAAGAAAATAGATAAGTGAAGTTTCAGATCGGGACCCTTCATCTGAAGAAAGGGTTCTGACCCAAAACGTCATGTATCCATTTTCTCTAGAGATGCTGCCTGACCCACTGAGTTACTGCATTTTCAGTTGGGTATTAGAGAACTACTGAAAAGTCACTTTGCTTCTATTGACATTTGTGCAATGATTCTCTGTTAGGCAGTGTAACATGCAATAATTTTAGCTTGCAGTTACAAAAATATACTGATTACTAGTGCAAAGACCTGCAATTTGTTTAATCTTGCTGGGAAAATGACTTTGTTATTAAGAGTCTGAAACGCTATCTGCTAACCACCTTTCACCCCATTGCCACAATTTTTTTTAATATTGTGGTTTTCTATGACACAAGGTTTCGGAGGAATACTATTATTGCATGCTAGCAGAACTACTAGTACCTGTTTTCATCGTGTAAGTTCATGACAATCTGTAAGAAATACAATATGCTAAAGATGCAGAGTAAGTTTAATCCGATCTGCCAGATGAATGTTTTAGTTGGCAAATTAGGATAGACCTTCCAGTTGACCAACATAAATGGAGGGCTGGAAGAACAACAGACCATTCCAGAGTACTTTGCAACTGTCTTTAATATCTATCAAAGACCATTGCTACTCTGCCTTTACAGGTCTGATGAAAGGTCACATTGAAAGTATTGATCTGCCTTTCATCTGCAGACACTGATTTGCAGTTTTTATTGTCTTTGTTTTTAATTTGTTCTTTTATGCAGCCATTATTGTTCGGGATTGTAAAGTTGTTTAGTTCTAGGAACTGCAGAATTAGTATAATAATAACATTTATTTTCATTGCAGGACTACTATGTTTCTTTACTTGGTCCGACAAGCTTCCGAAAAGCCTTAGAAGAAGCAGAAAGACTTTCCGAAAGCCTGAAATTAAGGTATGTTGTAACTCTGACTTCGTAATTCGTAACTAATCAGGCTGTAAGAAATAACAGGGATATACACAAGCAACTGTTTGGGCTCATCAAGCTCGACACTGCATCTATTAACCACACAGTTTATAGTTTTCAGAATTGAATTTCTTTTAACAATTGTCCCAATTCAGTGTTAATTTAAGTTTCAATTTTTTTCTCTATTTCCAGGTTCATTTGGTCTTTTAAAATTCTTCTATATTACACTGTCAGATGTCTGCCATATTACTATGAGCTGTAATACAAACATCTTTTGTCAAATTATATCCCATAATTGGAGTGACTATATTTCCCAGCATTAATTTGGTTGAGTTACACTATATTTACTATTATATTTGCCACTTGTCCGCATTCATGTTTTTTTCCGTGCAACTGTATTAGGGATAAATTGGAGACCAGTTTGGCTGAAATTTGGGCTCTGGAGATCTCGAGTAATAAGCTGCGCAGTCCTTATGTTGTTCAGCTATCTAGGCTTTGTATTGGATCATAGCTGAATTGCTGTATCACATACTCCCTGTACAGAAACATGGCCATTAATGTACTGCTAATTGGTTGACTTTGAAGTGAATCTAGTATTTAATTTTAATCTGTTAGATATGAGGAAGCTGAAGTACGTAAAAAGCTTGAAGAAAATGATAGGCTGCAAGAAGAGAAATGCAAAGAGCAAGAAGAAACAAAAAGCAAGGGACAAGACTACAATTTGGCAGCAGCAACCAGAGGTTCTTCAGGCCAGGTTGAGAAAGGAACCATAAAGGTTTGTAATAACCTGAGTAGAAATTATCATGTTACAATAATGTTTTTAAGAATAGAAGAACAATAAGATAGTAGTAGACCAAATAGCATCTTGAACCTTCTCTGCCATTCAATAAAATAGTGACTAATCTAATCACTATGCAACATTACAGAGAGTCTACAAGTTACTTAAGGGTTCAATTCCTGAAAACTCTATAGATTTTCTTTCCATAAGTCGAAAATGAACAATTTCAACAATTAACATGAACCTTTATTTATTGTCTTCCCTGAGTAGATACAATGGTACAGAATCAAAATGTTTCTCTTGCAATCATTTGGATGACCTTAAATTTGTAATGAACATTACATTGTTTGTTAAAGTATTTTACAAGTGTCATTGGTAAAGATTTACTTGTCAGTTTCCAAAGTGACCTGCTGTGAACAATTGGCAGCGTGCATTCTTCAAGGCCAGGGTGTCTGTTTGCTTATTGCACAGAGGTTTTATGTGAACATTTTTTAATGGCTGGTTCCCTGTTGAATTAACTAGCTGATACCCCTATTCCATTAATCCTGAAGATGTTTGTATCTCTAACTAACTTTCCTATCTTAAAAAATATTTTAAAATAATTATGGGGAATTTTGCGTAAAGTCAGATTTCTGTAAAACGGGTCTTCTGCAATCCAGTAAGCCAGACTTTCTGTCTCTGATTATACACTCTTTGACTCCTTCTTAGTTTAAAAGTCTGTCATTCCCCAGCTTAAATGTTCCACGATCTCCCCTCCACAGCCCACTGGAGCAGAGAATTCCAAAGCATCAAGATATCTGAGAGAAGAAATTCTTCCTTATCTCTGTCTTAAATTTCTCACGTCTCACTAGGGTCTCCTCGAAATCCCGCAGCACGCTCTTACTCTCCCTCCCCCTTCCATTCGTAACGACAGAGTCTCCCCTGTCCTCACCTTCCACCCCATCAGCCGTCGCATACAGCATATAATCCTCCAACATTTTCATCACCTCCAATGGGATTCCACTACTGGCAACATCTTCACATTTCCACCCCTTTCTGCTTTCCGCAGAGACCGTTCCCTCCGAAACTCCCTGGTCAACTCGTCCCTTCCCACCCAAACCACCCCTCCCCAGGTACTTTCCCCTGCAACTGCAGGAGATGCAACACCTGTCCCTTTACCTCCCCCCTCGACTCCATCGAAGGAGTTTCTTGTTAGTTAGCCAAATCCCTCTCTATGTCAGTATATTTCCCCCAAACCTTGTGCGTTAAGTATTCTCTTTAAAGTGGAGGTTAGTTTGTGAACATATAGCACAAATGGGTTGGATTAATTGACGGTGTCTACATTTGTATTTTAGCATTGGGAAGCATTGATACATATAAAAGTCTCATCGTGTGTGTGTATGTGTTTTTGTATTTTCGCCTAAACGCTACATGGTAGCGCTTAAAATTTTACATATTCTGACTCGCACTTTTCCCCTCCACGCAGTGATCAGGTTCACTTAAGATTTGATCCTATATTTCACGTTATTGGTGAATAAAATTAAATATATAAAGACAAAACGGCATTTTTAACCGCCTTTCACACACAGATTCCTCAACCAGCTTCGACTGATGACGTCACAATGAGGTGGGCAGGCACCATGGCTCAAGTCTGCGCCCGTTTCACACACGCCCGCTCGGGTCCTCAGTTCCACGCCTGCTCGGGTCCTCAGTTCCACGCCCGACCGCGGCCTCCCTCCCTCTCTCACTCCCTCCCACAGCATGGTACACCCTCCTCACTGCCCCTCCCTCCCACACACATCCCATCGCGGACCAAATATGATTTGAAAGTAATATGGCCAACTCTCAACACCGTGGTAAAGGAATTCAAGCCCACTTACAGACCAGCTTCTAAAGTTATTCATGGTAATTCTTCAACTTCACAGACTTCGATGCACATACTTCTGAAATTTGCTCTGAGCAAGAGAAGGACCAAAATTGCAAAGCCATAAAGTTATCCCTTTCAACTCCCCCCTCCACCCCTCCCCCCCCATATACCCCCTGCCCCCCACACGCCGCCCCCCACACACCACCCCCCCCCCTCCGCCCCCACACCCCCCCGCGTTGCGTTGGGGGAATGGGTGAGTGCTGGAATATTGCGTTGGGGGAGCAGACCCAACGGGTCTGCACTTGGTCTAGTCATGCTTAAATTACTGGGCTAGTATTTTGGTAATCAGAGCTGATGATCAGCAGGCATGTTCAAATCACCAGAGCAACTAGGGAATTTAAATTAATTTTAAATAAATGAGTGATTGTAAAAATCCATTTGGTTCACTAATGACCTCAAGGAAATGTTATTTCTATCTTGTCTAACAAGTGTGACTCCAGACCTGCTGATCCTAACTGAAATGCTTGCTATTAGGGCAGTTTGGGATTGGCAATAAACGTATTCCTGGCCAGCAGTGTCTCCAAAGCTTGAAATTATGAAGAAAATTGTTCAGATACTTGTCTATAATAGATTATGAAATTACCAACTGTTGCTACAGAATCATATCTGACTTTAGTGAATTGCAGAATATTTTTATGCTAATGGGGGGGCGGGGGGGTGGACGCACTCAAATATTCTTAATATTTGGAATGTTTAACAGTAGTTTGTAAAGCTGCTTTTCATTTGTTTTAGGGCGACAGTGCGCTGAGCGACATCAAAAAATCAAATGCAGAACGCATTGGTAAGATATCTGTTATTACTGCTATTAAACTTAGAAAAGATTTTATGGCGTGAAGCAGGCTGCTCAACCCAGTTGTGCCTAAGACAATTTAATGTTCATTGTTAGTCCCTCTTTATTCTTTATCTCATTCCACCAACATTTCTCCTAATCCTGAACAAGTACCTAATCCTAATCACCTCCTAATCCTAAACACCATCCCCTTCTCCTGTAGAGCTTCCTGCACAAGTCAGTGGACAGCACACAAGAGTGGAATCCATGACACCACATGCTAAATGCTGAACTGTGTGATTAGTTTTGGTACCTCCACACGTAGCAGCTGAGATCAGTTAATGCATTTGATGGGATGTTGGTCCAAACAACAAAAACTACAGATGTTGGAAATCTGAACTATAAGTAGAAAATGCTAATTTTCGTGGATTGGTGGAGAAAGAAAGAGTTAATGTTTAATTTCAGTGACCTCGCATTCTCAGTCTAGTCTTAACAGTTCATGGTAAACAAATTCATAAATTGCTGCATTTTAAAATTTGAGCATGTCTGTTTTAGAAAGGAGGAAGTGTTAAAAATATTAGACAGCATCAGGGTCAATAAATCCCTATGGTCTGTAATGATCTATCTTGAAATGCTAAGGAAAACAAGCCTGGAGGTTGGTGGGGCTCTAATGCAGATTTTTGCATTTTTGGCCGTAATGGATAGGGACTAGAAGATGGTCGGATAGTTGACATAGTCCCTTTGTTCACGAAGTGAAGAAGGGTCAAGCCTAGAAACTACAGATTGGCGAGCCTTGCCTCAGTGGCTGGAAAGTTGTTGAAGATTCCGTGTATTTAAAATGTGAGCATCTCTGTATCAGGAAGAAGGAAGTGTCACTTTAAAGGTAGGGACTAATTAAGGTAGGTTTTTGTGCAGAGGCAATCATGTCTCATAAATCTGAGTTTTTTTAGATGACGAGGAAGATTGATGAATGATGTGGTTTCCATGGATCTCAGCGAGTCTTTTGACAGTCCCGCACGGTAGGCAGGTCTGTCTACACATTGGTGGTTAAAGCACAAAGGGTCTGAGCAAACTGAATACAAAGTAGGCTTAGCGATAGGAGGCATAGGGTGATGATGGATGGGTGTTTCTCTGACTCTCAGGTGGTTAGACCAAAGATAGACACAAAATGCTGGAGTAACTCAGCGGGACAGGCAGCATCTCTGGAGGGAAGGAATGGGTGACATTTTGGGTCGAGACCCTTCTTCAGACTGGTTACCCATTCCTTCTCTCCAGAGATGCTGCCTGTCCCGCTGGGTTACTCCACCATTTTGTGTCTATATCTTCGATTTAAACCAGCACCTGCAGTTCTTTCCTACACATTGGTGGTTAGACCTTTTGTAATAATATCTATAAATGACTTGGATGGAAATATAGCGGGTCTGATTAGCAAGTTTGCAGATTATAAAAAAATTGTTGGAGTCATAGATCGCAAATATTATCTAGAGATACAATGGGACATAGATCAACTGGAAAGTTTGGAGCAGTGGCAGATGTGGATAATACATTGTGAAGAAGCTGCCAGATGGGTCGATGAAAGCACATTGAATTACAAGGTTTGAAAGGCATTTGGATAGGAAAGCAGTAGATATCTTAATGCAGACAAATTAGACTAGCGTAGTTAGGTATTTATGGTCAGCACGGGCGAGTTGGGCCAAAAGGATGATCAGCTGTTTCTGTGCTGTTTGTGTCTATGATATTATAATTCTATGTTCCATTGACACATTCAGTCACTGGTTCCAGATCTATTTTTTTGTGGCACTGAGATATGAATGTTTTCCTTTGTTGTGGAAGTTATTTATTTTTTATTTGCCATGTGGAGAAAAATGGTCTATTTACTAGGTCCTGATATTGGTAGAAGCCTGACCAAATTCAGCTTGCAATGATCCATGTGCAAAAAGTGATAGCAGTTGCAAACAATTTTGTAGAATGGCCCAAGGATGAGAGCATAAGAACATAGGAGTAGGCCACGTCCTCTCAAGCCTGCCTCCCCAACCATAGTCCTCAATTCGCCAATCTTTCAAAAAAATAATATACTTCCTCTTTAAATATCCCAGTGATCTGTTTTAGACAACCATTCAGGTTAGAACATTTCACCATCTTCAAAAGTGATCTGGCCAGTTCTAATACAAAGAGAAAAAAAGTGAGCCATCTGTAATATTGGACCTGATATTGAGTCTCGTAGGTTGCAATGTGCCCAGGCACCTGATGAGCTGTTGTTGGGCTTCATTGAAACAGTACAAGATACTAAAATTAAATTTTTAAAATGTTCTCTAATTATTTTAATCTGACATCGTGATATTCCATAATTTGGTCAGAGTAATAGAGAAAGGGTTTTCCAACCCGAGTGCTTTTTCTGCATTGTGGTCCAATTATCTCATTTCTTCCCTCTTAGAAGATTGATTCATTTTTAGTTTGGGTTCATTTTTAGTAACTAACTACTTTCTCGGGTTTAGTATCAAAATTACATGCGTTTCCTGAGTTGAAAGTTGTCTTTTAATTTTGCTTGAATGGTTTGAATGTTCTGAAACAGTGCAATAACGTACGATAGTGGGATTTGCAAAATTTGAAATAAAAAAACAAATTATTTGCTTCTTGACATATTCATTTTGTATGTCATAGACACATAGAAAATAGGTGCAGGAGTAGGCCCTTCAGCCCTTCAAGCCAGCACCACCATTTAATATGATCATGGCTGATCATCCAGAATCAGTACTCCGTTCCTGCTTTCTCCCCATATCCCTTAATTCCGATAGCCCTGAGAGCGATATCCAACTCTCTCTTGAATACATCCAGTGAATTGGCCTCCATTGCCTTCTGTAGCGGAGAATTCTACAGATTCACAATGTCTTATTGTAAGTCTCTGTTGCACATTCAGTTTTGCTCTGTTAGCTTTCAAAATGCAAAGCCAATTATTGCAGCTTTTGCGGGGAAAGTTTCTGAAGTGCTTTTGTCCTGCCAGTGACACAGAAAAAGGGTTTTTGCAGATTGTTCCTTTGCCCTCATCATGATTGACTAACTGCTTTTTTATTTCTATCATTCTGTCTTTGGGAAGCAGGTTCACCTCGAGACACAATTAGTGCAGAAAAATTGTTTGCAATGCTGCAAGATGGAAACACTGAGGTGATCATTATGGATGCACGGAGCTCCAAGGATTACCAGGAATCTCACATACACATGGCCAGGTCATCTTGTATAAGTGTGCCAGAGGAAGCTATCAATCCAGGGTAAGAAATTCAGTCCATTTGGAATTGATAGCAGATGCTATTTTAAAGTTTGAGAAAGAAGTTGGACACTGCTTTCATGAAGATATTTTAAGTTTCTGTCTCTCTGCCTCAAGTTAATATTTCTGGAATTCTTCCCTACAGAATCACTGTCAACCAGATAGAGTTGAGACTGCCAGAAGAATCAAAGGAGACATGGCGGAAGCGGCAGTTTGTTGATTACATTATTTTGTTGGATTGGTTAAGTTCCATCAACCAGTTGACAAGAGGAACTGTTCTTCAGAGTCTCAAAGATGCACTTTATAAGGTTTGGAAATTACTTACAACATGAACAGTGTGGAGTTGTCTTATGTTTAGTGCTGTGTGCCAGCACTGTTGCTGTATGATCAAAGAATGGCACATCCAGATTTAATTATTTCCCTGCCAATTCTCCACATAGTATCAACTCCATCTTGATACCCTAAATCCATTGGCAACAATTTGCAGTACACACCTGCACCACAATATCCCTTTGCATGAAGATGGGAACATTAGAGGGCGGAGCATGGGACAGCAACAATATCTGTTGGTGATAGAAAGGCAGTGTGCACTAACTTGCCAAGCCTATTAAATTTTCCACTTTTATCTTATGCAGTGGGATAGCCAGGTAATTCTTCGGAGTGAACCAATGGTATTGGAGGGTGGCTATGACAGTTGGCTTCGCTGCTACCCAATGTATACCACCAATCCCAAAGTGGCTGTTCCAAAGGAAGAATCCTGTACTGCTGTCCAAGTGTCCTGTAAGTATTCTGTATCCTGAATAAATGATGGCTTTGAAAACATTTTTAACATGACTATATAACATCCTTAAAGAGAGGGGTGAAAATATTTATAGTACGTTTCCTTGAAACAGTAAGTGGAGCATAAGCGGTCTAGTGCAATGTGTGTGGCGGTGATTGGTGAATTTTCTTAGGGAAGCAGGGACAGAGGAATCGCAAGAATATAATAATTATATTTCAGAAATGTATAACATGTTTTGGATTTGTTATCGGCCTGAGAATAAATGATAAATCTGTTGGCCTGATGTAGAATCACCAAGCTTTGTGTTGGAAGGGATAATATTCATCTGAAATCTCCTCCTCTGTTAGGATGACACAAAGAGGACCTGGCTAGTTCTTAACAGCAATTCAGTGGGACTTTCAATGTCCACACTCTTTAAGCTATTAAGTGTTAGAAAATTTGAATGACGAAGGTATTAAATCCAGAGTGAATTTCCTCAGAGAAAATGTGGTGTGTTTGAAACTTGCTGTGGGTGATGGAAGGGAAAATAACAAGAATAGATTCCATGTGCGATCTTGCAATAATTCTGGGTGTCAAGTATGAATTTTGGTTATGTTCTCACTGTTACCCACCCCACTCTCCCCTGTTTCTCTTAATTACTTAATGGTATTAATGCCCAACAAGGATCTACCAGCTTTGCTGTGGTACCTCACCAATGCACGGAAACTGTGTCATTGTAGAAGATATTCCAGCCTAAGGGAAAGTTACTGAATATTGAGTAGAAATGTGTGACTGAGATTTGTTTCATCTCCAACCTTAAGCCAATTATTACATGGGTAACTAAGTCACATTTACTATAGCAACTGTGCTCGCCCTGTGAGCTTGGTGGGAATGAACGCTCTGTGGAATTTTAGTTTGTTCAACCGGATGCTAACTCAAAGCTTTGGAACAAAATACTGTGTTCATTATTTTATAACAGTGAACTTTAGTTATCCATCTTTGGAGGAACCACCACCTCTTCAACCACCTCCTGCAGACCATGATGAAGTGGAGGCTTTCCAAGAATTGGGAAGTTTTAATGGAAACATAGCTGAGTTGGAAGAGACTACAAAAGAAGTCAGCATAGAAACAATTGCTAATGGTGTCCCTGGTCCGAAAGTTTCAGTATCAACTGGTGTGCTGCCTGTTGCAGTAAAAACCATTCCACAGGTATGTGTGCTATACTACTGAGAATGCAGTGTCCTCTAAAATGCTAGCTTCCATGGTTCTGACCCATATTTCATTCTTACTGTATCCCCTTTTAAGTAAAACGAAAACAAACCTTCTGCCCAGAGTTAATTGCTGTGAAGTCTTATTTAATTTTTCTTCTTGTCTTTAAGGCTGGTGCGAATAAAACTAGGATTTTGTAATGTGTGATATTTCTGGAACTTTGAAGTGGGTTAATCATTGGGTTGATGGCAAGGATAAGCTGGGGGTACAGAATCTGAAACTTTCAATCCTTTCCATTAGTGAAGCGTGTCCTTTGGGCAAGTCCTATAGAATCGCATTTTTAATCTCTTCACATTTCTTTGTTTATATTCTTACTCGTAGCTTTTGTTTTACTCTCTCTCTAATCTACTGATTGTACATCCTCTACAATTTATCCAATGGATCCATTACAGAATCATGCCTTCCCCACACATTCTGTGCAACTTATTTTCTTTTTGTTATAAGGACCCATAGGTGTTTTTTCCATTGGTGCTGTCTGCCTGCAGCTGAGTATTTTCAGCATTTTCTATTTTTATTTCATTTGTTCACATTAAAAAAAAAATTCAATTATGCCTTTATTTCCCAATTTTTTGCTAGGCAGCCAGACGTGTCCATACCAATATGTTACCTCATGAGTAAAAAAAAAATTCCATGACCTTTGTGATACCTAATCAAGTCTTCAGTATTCATCTTTCTTTCCCTTTCAGCAAGCAACTATTTCTATTGGATATCAAAAAGCTTAAATTATAGCTTCGCCTTTGGAAGCTCAATGCGACATTGTGAATTCACAAAATGTGAATTTAATTGATCTGCCATTTCTTAATTCTACATTATTGAAATGGAAATTGGCCTTGTGTAACAATAAAATTAGCTTTTTTTCATTTTTTAAAGTCATACTTCCTAAAAATCCCATGGTTTGTGCTTTCCCCCAATCTAGTCAATTTATGTTCTTCTGCATGTAGGTGTGCATCTGCAGCCAGCATTCGGGAAGTAGGTAAACAGTCATGGACCATCGCTAGTTATGCTTATGTTCCCATTTTTGAATAATGATCCACTTACTCGAGTCGTCTGTTTTGCATTGATTTCACATCTTGAGATTGAAAATGTGCAATGAATTCCAGGTGTTTTGTCTCTGATTGGCGCCTTGATTGTAAATTATGGATTGTAAAATCTATGTATTAAGTGTTTCTGAAAGTGAATATCTTTTAAGATTCACAGGTGCAATTGTATTTTTATGTATTTGAACAGATTGATCGAACTAAGAAACCTGCACTAAAAATGCCAGAGAGGTCTCATCCCAAATCTGACATTGCTGGTACAGAGAGCCTACCAGTTCACAACGGACCAGTGATACCTGATCGGTCAACAAAGCCATTTGTGGAACCACAAAACATTTTAACAGACGAAGAAATAAGTCAGATCCATGCTGAAGCAGCACAGATTAAGGAGAAGGCCAGAAAGGAAAAAGAACAGCGTGGACGCAGACAGGAAGAGCAAAGAAAAAAGGAGCAATCGGAGCGAGAAAAGGAAAAAGAGCAGCAAGAGGAAGAAGAAAAAGAGCTCAAACTAAAAGCAGAGCAAGACAGACAGAGCAAAGAAACCGAAGAGCAGAGAAGTCGGGAACAGGAAGACAAGGAGCAGAAAGAGGAAGATGAAAGGAAACTATTGGCAGAGCAAGTCAAGAAATCTCTGGAAGAAAAGGGTAAAACTGAAGGTCAGAAAAGAGAGCAAGCGGATATGAGGAAAGATGTGCAAGAGCAAACTGTACCTGAGCCAGAGGCCAGCAGCTCCAGTAGAGAAAAGCAGGTACTTCAACACTTCAAATTGCAAAATATTTTAAAAAACAGCTTAAAAAAAGTACTAACAGGGACAAACTTGATGGCTTAGTATTATATTTTCAAAGAGATTTTAAATTTGTTGCAACAATGGTCCTAAAAATGAATATATTCTGGCTAAACTTATCTGCATTGGTAAATTCTGGATTCCTTTGAGATTTTGAGATTTAAAAAATAAAGTCTGCAATTTATCCCATCAGATAAAGCATAAAAAGAAGTTTAATTTGACACTTAATTCACTTTCATATCTTCAGTATTAAAAAAGTTATGGCCATTATCATACTCAGAAATTAGCATCTAGTTCCCTATTGCTTTTCCATTGACTTAACACAAAAGCTGTGATCGAGGACAGTTAAAAGCCCATAACTTTCTTAAAAATTATGGTAACTGAAAGAAATTTTCAGGTATTATAGATTGAAGCATTCTGAAACAAATATGAAACAATCTTACTTCGAAGACATGAAAGTAAAGCATATAATTAGTTAGTTACCTAATTGTAGCTAATTACAAAATTCAATTACTAGATCTAAACATCTATCAATTTCTTAAGAATAGATTAACATTTTTAAATAGCCTAAGTGTCCAAATAACATTCACACAATAATTCACAATATAACATAATTTTTAAATCTAATTTTCATGAATTTACAGGCCAAATGGAAGGAATTGAATGTTTAATACCTGTAAATTAATGGGCATTTAATTCATTTTGCGAGTGAGGATTTGCTGGAACGCGATCTTTTGGAACGTTCATTTGCGGTGAATTTAACCCCGTATTGGCATGAAAAATACTGCCGTTAATTCGGGGAATAAAATCACCGTGTCGCATGACAAAATGTGAATTAAAGGCTTCTTAAGAAGCACTTTTATACATTTAAAGAAAGCACTTTTGTTTACCTGTCCATTGTGTGAAATCCGTCCCCGTTATTGGCGTTGACGCTTCAGGAGCTGCTTTTAAAATGACTGTAGCGTTGACATTGACGATTTAATTTTAAAAAAAAATTCACAAATCGCGGGTAGGAACGATTTTGTCAGCGAAGTTTTGTACTCCAACAAAATATTTCCAGGACAAGGGAGGAGAAACTGCGTTTTAACCCCGCCCCCCCTTAAAGGCGCCAAAATCGCGCACACGGCCAGTGGCAGAATTACAGCGCGACTGAAGGTAAGTTTTGTAACATACCTACATTAATCATAATCATACTTTATTAGCCAAGTATGTTTTGCAACATACGAGGAATTTGATTTGCCATAGTCAAACCAATAAAAAGTAACTAGACACACAAAATACATTTTAACATAAACATCCACCACAGTGACTCCTCCACATTCCTCACTGTGATGGAAGGCGGGAAAAAAATTCAATCTCTTCCCTTCTTTGTCCTCCCACGGTTGGGGGCCTCGAGCCTTCCAGGATGATCTTGGCTCCCGTAGCCGACGGTCAGGCCCGCCTCGTCGGGGTGATCAAGCTCCCACATCGGGGGGGATCTCGGCTCCCCCACGCCGGGCGATCGGACCCCGGGTCGGAGCTAGTCGAACCTCTTGCGACTTTGGAGCTTCCCGACATCAGTCTCTACCAGAGACTGCGAGCTCCTCGATGGTGAAATCCGCAGGCCGCGGTTGGCGCGTTGATCCCAGGCGAGGAATCGCAGGCTCCGATGATAAGTCCATGGCCCCGCGGTGGGGCTCAAAGTCAGTCTCGAGCAAGGCCACCAGCTCCATGATGTTAGGCCGCAGAGCGACCGGAGATACTATCCGGAAAACAATCGTATCTCAGGTAAGGTAAGAGATTGGAAAAAAGTTTCCACCGACCTCCCACCCCACCCACCTCCCACATAAAACAAACCAGAGAACATTAACACATACTTTTTAAAACACACAAAAAAATAACTAGAAAAGACAGACAGACCGTTGGCGAGGCTGCCATTGCTGACAGCGCCACCCGGTGGATTCATTTTCATTGCTAAATTATTAATTGTCCTTTGTGCTTTGAATCATTGGACCACATTTGTGCTGCAATTTGTCCTTGTTCTTCTGACTATCAATTGATTTTGTCCCCATGGTAATTTCCTCACTTTTGTACGTCATCTTTCTCATTGCAAGTTGTTGAGACAAGACCCAGCTTGATGTATTGAAAGATGACTCCAGTGCATTAGGGAGATTAAAAGAGCAGCAAATCGGTACAGCTAATAGGTCCACTACCTCTCATGGCTAGAGACTCTGTCTCTGTTCAATCCCGATCTCAGGTATTGTCTGTGTGGTGGCTGTACATTAGGGTGATCATGTGGGGTCTCATCTTGGTATTCCAGTTTTCTCCCACCTCCATAAGGCATCTGGGTTGTAAATTAATTGGCCACTGCACATTCTCCATTCCATGTAGGGGAAATTGATGGAAATGTGGAGTGAATTAAAAAAAAACAGCATTAATGTTTGATTAGTATAAAAAGGTGTTGGTGGTTGGCTTGGACTATGTGGCCTGTAGTGCCTGTTTCCATGCAGTATGTTTCTGTAAGCATGGTACAATGCACAAGAATGCCCTTTGGCTAAACTCGTCCATGCCGACCAAGATGTCGACTAAGCAAGTCTCGTTTGCCCTTGTTTATCCCATATCATTCTAAACCTTTCCTATCCATGCACTTGTCAAAATGTCTTTTAAATGTTATTGTACCTACCTAAATGACATTCTCTGACAGCTCATTCCATCTCACCATCTGCCCATCAGTTCTTAATTCCCATAACCTGGGACTAAGACTCTACAATTACCCTTGATGATTTTACACACCTTTAAGAATCCCCCTCAGCCTCCTGCGCTCCAAGGAATAACGTTCCAGCCTGCCCAACTTTAAAAAAAAAAAAAAAAAAGGAAGTGCAGGAAAATTGGATTAAACTTGATGGAACCTAAAACCAGCATCTAATGATTTTAAAAGTTGGTGTTTGTCTGCAAGTTTGGTCATTGCAGGAAGGGCTGTTCATTGGTTTATAATAGCTATTTATTTAGGCAAAGCAGCAAGATCTTGGTCAAAGGGGACAGGAAAATGGAGGGCAGTAATCATGGTGTAACTGTCCCAGTCTAGTTTGACATCTAAAACCTAATATTCCTTCAGCAGCCACTGAGCAGCACTTTGGCATATCATTGCCTGCAAGTAATAAATGTTCCTGTACTTTGCTTTTAAGAATATGTATTTCCTTTTAAAATGAAGAAAAATATTAAATATGTTTTGGCTCTGCTCCCTAGAGAAAGAGGATTAAACGAAAACAAGTTTTCAAATGAGAATTCATTTTGAAGTAAAACTGTTCTGTCCGTTTCATTGACGATTAATCAAAATTCAGACAAGATTTTTCATTGTTATTGGTACCTGGAAAGTTCTTCATGAGGAAAAAAACCCACTCTAATAATTTCAGAGTTTTTGATGGAATATTTTGGTTTCTAACCAAATGTGAAAGTGTGACTGGGCATTCGTGGTCAACGAGTCTGCAAGGGCCTGACTGACTGAAATTCCCTCTGTGCTGCATTGTGATTCTGAGACCGCAGTATTGAGCAAATATATTAATAATGGTTTATAAGAAAATTCATCATGCACGATGTTTGAGAATATTTTCCTCTAAAATGTTTATTTAAAATGTAGGAACCTCGAGATATGTTAACCAGAGCAAGAAGTGAAGAAATGGGTCGGACTGTTCCAGGCCTGCCACCAGGATGGATGAAGGTACAGTGGGCATGTTTTTACTTGTTAGAAGTGTAAATAATCAGGTGCATATTCTCCCATATTATTTATTTGCTTTTTTCCCTAAATACATGAAATAAATCTATAACTTAAGAAAACAAGTGCTTTATACATGGTCCCATATTTTGTCTCTTAGGCCTGCTGAATTTCTCCAGTACATGCATATCATAAACAGTGTCATGCTAGGTTCAGCAAGACACTGACATTTTATTTTCCCCTTACACTTGTAACTGTAGCACAGTAAAGATGGGCCTTTTAAACCTGCTTGTTGGGCTTACATGACTTTCACTTGAAATATTGGTAGCCAGTTTTAATTGTGTGGAGGTTGGTTTTGGAATCAAGAAACTGACTATCCAAGTTCTGCTTGTAAATTCTGCATACATACATTCTTAAGTGAGGGTAGTAATTTCTGTCGTCAAATTATCAAGGTTTGTTTAAAGCAAGTAAACAAGCCGTGGGCATTTTATTGTTTTTCATAATCCTGCGTGATCTTCTTTATTTTTCATTCTAAAAGATTTGGCTTTCCGATTCCTCCTTTGATACTTTGATTAGGATAAAGCAAATCTAACTATCGAGTATAATTTTCACTTTGACTCTATTCCTTATTAGTTTCTTGATGTGGTGACTGGAACCTACCGATACTATCATTCACCGACCAATGCTGTTCACATGTACCCACCTGAAATGGTGCCATCAATCACACCACCTGCAACCCCTCCAACTCACAAAGCCAAACCACAAAGTGCAACAGATGCTGATGTCCCCAAACTGAAACGCTCCTACTCCTCGCCGGATATTGCTCAAGCAATTCACGATGAGCAAAGGAAGGCGATAATAACCAAACCGGTGCCCACAATCAATCGGGAAACAAAGTAGGTTTTTTTTAAATCTTCAAGCTGCTTTGTATGTGTTTATGTATTGACATTGCTTTTTATATTATACTTTGTAACCTCCTTTGGATTTGTTCCTACTCCTTTGTCATGGACACACTGGACTTAACTAGTGAATCCATACTCGGCCAATATAATCATTTCCCTATTCCCATTTTGAATCTTGTACCCCCCCCCCCCTCCCTGTCCCACTGCAAATCATCTGGCATAGCTCTGGACTTAACAGCCATGAGATTATGGTGTGCTTGATAATGCTGTGTCTGTTATTTAGTCTTAATTGCAGTGTTGTAGTGTCATAATCAGCTAAACCATGAACATTCTCTTCAGTAACCAATTATAAAAGCTTCATGGTGTTTGTGTTTTAGACAGTAAGAAGTGTTCCATTATTCTGAGTTCGAAATAAGTGAAATTTGTGCATCTTTTTAGACCTGCTGTCTGCAGCAAAACTGAAATCTCAAGCCCTTCAGCTTCTCAAATCCGAAACTTAAATCCTGTGTACGGAGGCTTGGGTCGGGCCCTGACTGGTCTACGCAACCTTGGCAACACCTGCTACATGAATTCCATCTTGCAGTGTTTATGTAACACTCCACGACTGGCTGAGTACTTCAATAAAAATTGTTACCAACGAGATATAAACAGGTAAAAGTTTTCACTTATAAACAAGTTTAAGTGCAACAGTCTAGAACCTAGATCAAGCAAGGAACATAAGAAACGTGGGGTGCAGTTAGGAGGAAAATCAGGAGAGCAAAATGAGGCAAGAGATTGGTCTGGCAGATAAGAGAAAGGGTATATTGAGAACAAAGGCTAACAAAGGAGAGAATAGGCCTCATTAAGAATTAAAAGCTGTTAAATGACTACTTTTCATGGAGCCAACAGCTCAGGAGACAGGTCCTTTGGCTCAACTTGTCCATGTTGTCTCAGTCAACCAAGCTGCCCAGCTAAGCTAGTCCCATTTGCCCGTGTTTATCCTTCTAAACCTTTCATATCCATGTCCCTGTCCAAATGTCTTTTAATTGTTATTGTACCTGCCTCAACCACTTCTTCTGGCAACTTGTTCCACATACCCTACACTACCCTAGTTTGACTTTCCAAAATGCAACACCTCCCACTTATCTGAATTACATTCCCTTTACCATTTCTCAGCCCACTTACCCAGCTGATCAAGATCCCACTCATTCTTGATAACCTCCCTCTCTGTCTACGATACCACTTATTTCAGTATCATCTACAAACTTACTAACTATGCCGTGTATATTTTCATCCAAGTCATCAACACAGATGACAAACAGTAATGGGCTCAGCACGACCCCTGCGGCACATCATGAGTCATAGGCCTGCAGTCCGTACAACAGCCTTCCGTCGTCACCCACCAATTACGTATCCAATTAGCTAACTTTCCCGAGTCCCGTACAATCTAACCTTCCAGACTAGCCTACTCTGCAGGAACTTGTCAAAGGCCTTGTTGAAATCCAAATGGACTTGTCCATTCCCCAAGTTTGACCTTAATCAATTTCCTTGGTTACCTCTTAAAACAAGACTCAGATTTGTGAGGTATGACTTCCCATGAACAATATCCCACTAACTATCCCCAATCAGTTTATGTGATTTCAAATCCTGGTAGATCCTGTCCCTCATAATCCCCTCCAATAACTTACCCAGCGCTGATGTCATGGTCACCAGTCTGTAATTCCCTGGATTGTCCTCGCTGCCCATAAATAACTGTACAATTATCCCCCTTCCAGTCTTCTGGAACTTCACATTTGGCTGAAGTTGATGTAAATATCTCTGCAAGATGCTCCATAATTCCTTTACCAGCTTCCCACAAAGTCTGAGAATGCATTTGGTCAGGCCCTAGTGTTTTATCAACCTTATCGTGCTTTTAGACAGCCAATATCACCTCTTTGGTAATTCCATTCAATTTCTCAGCATCCATGGATCTTCTACATAGTAAAAACTAATGAGGTGTGTAAAATGAGCAGCATGAATAGGGTGGATAGTAAGAAATGTTGCTTGTTGGCCAAGGTGTTGAAAACTGCTCTCCCAAGGCTCCCTTTTATTTTTAATATACCTGCAGAATCTCTTGGGATTTTCCTTTACCTTGCCTGCCAGATTCATCTCATGCCCTCTTTTTGCCTTCTTGATATCCCTCTTGCTGTACTCCAGGATCAAGCATCTAGAGGTTCGCTTGATCCTGATGCGTGCCTTATTCCTGACCGGAGCCGCAATATCTCTTGTCATCTAGGGTTCCTTAAACTTGCCAACCTTGCCCCATCACCCCAACAGGAACACGCTGTCCCTGAACTCTTGCTATCTCTTTTTTTTTAAGTACCCACTTGCCAGTCGTCCCTTTACTTGCCTGATCAACCTTTGCAAGTTCCTGCCTATTGCCTCCAAAATTGCTCTTTAGGTTTAGAATCTGAACTTGTAAATTTGTAGACTGGTTCTATCTTTCTCCATAACTATTTAAAAACTAATAGTTATGGTCACTGGTCCCAAATTACCCCCAAATTGACATTGTAATCACTTGACCTACCTCCTTTGCAAAAGGTCCAGTGCAGTAGAGTCCTCGGTATTGATTAAGGAAGCTTGCTTAGAGACATTTAACAAGTTCCACCTTGTTCTTTGCAAGTGGGTAACCCAGTCAATATTAGGAAATTTACAATCTCCCACTGATATCTTATTGTTTGTATTTTGGTTTTGTTTTCCTGGTTCTCCAAAATATTCCAAATGGAATTTAAACTGGAGGTTCATACAACTATCTGTGATCTCCTTACATCTGCTCCATTAATTCCCACAAATGATTGGGAGTGGCAGCTACAATACAGTCCCATCAAAGCGATGATCCCCCTTTTTGTTTCAAGTGATACCTCACTGGACGTTCCCCCAAAAATCTATTTGTGCAACATGGTCAAGAACACCGAAATATACTATCCGCTTGCAGTACTAAAGGCACCATCGCTTCACAAAAACAGGGTATCTTTTGAGTTCCTGAACTTGAAGCTGAGTTTCACTAAGAACACAACACATATTTGAAGTGGAAATCTCTGCCTGCTCATTATAACTAGGCCAAATTTTGAAGGCAACTTGCCCTCGCAGCAAGTGAAGAAATGCCAACAATTGATAGTTCAATATGTATTGTTAATAATATACTTTTCTTGTAGGTCAAACATTCTTGGTCATAAAGGTGAGGTTGCTGAAGAGTTTGGCATAATAATGAAGACTTTGTGGTCAGGACAATACAAATGCATCAGTCCAAGAGACTTCCGGGGGCGCATTGGAAAAATAAATGAAACGTTTGGAGAGTATGTGCAGCAGGATTCCCAGGAACTGCTCCTTTTTCTCATGGATGGGCTTCACGAAGATCTAAATGAAGTAAGAAGTGATTGCATGCTGTTTGTGCAGGGCGAAGACAAATTATTTGTAGAGATCTGTTTCAGGGAATGAAGAGATATCTGTGAAACAGTCTGGAGAATATGTAGGTACAGTGCCCTTCATAATGTTTGGGACAAAGACCCATCATTTATTTATTTGCTTCTGTACTCCACAATTTGAGATTTGTAATAGAAAAAAAATCACAAGTGGTTAAAGTGCACATTGTCAGATTTTAATAAAGGCCATTTTTATACATTTTCGTTTCACCATGAAGAAATTACAGTAGTGTTTACACATAGTCCCCCCAATTCAGGGCACCTTAATGTTTGGAACACAGCAATGTCATGTATATTAAAGTAGTCATGTTTAGTATTTTGTTGCATATCTTTTGCATGCAATGACTGCTTGAAGTCTGCAATTCATGGACATCACCAGTTGCTGGGTGTCTTCTCTGGTGATGCTCTGCCAGGCATGTATTGCAGCCATCTTTAGCTTATGCTTGTTTTGGGGGCTAGTCCCCTTCAGTTTTCTCTTCAGCATATAAAAGGCGTGCTCAATTGGGTTCAGATTGGGCGATTGACTTGGCCACTCAAGAATTTACTATTTTTTAGCTTTGAAAAACTCCTTTGATGCTTTAGCAGTATGTTTGGGATCATTGTCTTGCTGTAGAATGAACCGCTGGCCAATGAGTTTTGAGGCATTTGTTTGAACTTGAGCAGATAGGATGTGTCTATACACTTCCGAATTCATTATGCTACTACCATCAGCAGTTATATCATCAATGAAGATAAGTGAGCCAATATCTTCAGCAACCATACATGCCCAGGCCATAACACCCCCACCGCCGTGTTTCACAGATGAGGTGGTATGCTTTGGATCTTGGGCAGTTCCTTCTCTCCTCCATACTTTGCTCTTGCCATCACTCTGATATAAGTTAATCTTCGTCTCATCTGTCCATAAGACCTTTTTCCAGAACTGTGGTTGCTCTTTTAAGTACTTCTTGGCAAACTGTAACCTGGCCATCCTATTTTTGCAGCTAACCAGTGGTTTGCATCTTGCACTGTAGCCTCTGTATTTCTGTTCATGAAGTCCTCCGCAGACAGTGGTCATTGACAAAGCCACACCTGAAGAGCGTTTCTGATCTGTCGGACAGGTGTTTGGGGATTTTTCTTTATTATAGAGAGGATTCTTCAGTCATCAGCTGTGGAGGTCTTCCTTGTCCTGTGCCAGTCCCTTTGCGATTAGTAAGCTCACCAGTGCTCTCTTTCTTCTTAATGATGTTCCAAACAGTTGATTTTGGTAAGCCTACGGTTTGGCCGATGTCTCTAACAGTTTTATTCTTGTTTCTCAGTCTCATAATGGCTTCTTTGACTTTCATTGGCACAACTTTGTATGTCCTCATGTTGATAAACAGCAATAAAAGTTTCCAAAGGTGATGGAAAGACTGGAGGAAAGACAAGGTGCTGAGAGCTCTCTTATACCTGCATTGAGGAGGCACCTGAGCAATTACAAACACCTGTGAAGCCATGTGTACCGAACATTATGGTGTCCTGAAATGGGGGGACTATGTATAAACATAGCTGTAATGTCTACATGGTGAAACCAAAATGTATAAAAATACCCTTTAATAAAATCTGACAATGTGCACTTTAACCACATGTGATTTTTTTTTCTATTACAAATCTCAAATTGTGGCATACAGAGGCAAATAAATAAATGATGGGTCTTTGTCCCAAACATTATGGAGGGCACTGTACAGGCAGATGAGATTGATTTATTATTGCATTATGTTCGGCATAGAATTTGTGCGCCCTAACGCCTGTTTTTGTGCTGTTCTATGTAATTGGGGAAAGTCCCATTGTACTGGCAGCCCACTGTTCTTTTCACAGGTATCATAAACCATAGTATGTATGGCAGCTAACTTTCCTCTCTTTTAATCTTCCTTAAGGCTGAAAAGAAACGGTACAAAGAGGAGAATAATGACAGCTTGGATGATACAAGAGCAGCTGATCTGGCCTGGACAAAGCACAAATGTCTCAACAAATCCATAATAGTTACCTTGTTCCAAGGCCAGTTTAAATCAACAGTACAGTGTCTGACTTGTCATAAGAGGTCACGAACATTTGAGGCCTTCATGTATCTATCTCTGCCACTTCCTTCTTCCAGCAAGTGTTCTCTGCAGGTAAAACTTACCTAAGTTTTGTAGGTAACGGTTATTTGTGGTTTGTAAACTTGTTTTATTCAGGATGGGGCTCATGATTGGTGGAGCAAGAGAGCAATGAGTACAAATTTCTGCTCCTGGTTTGCTGTTTGGGGATCTCTGATGAAAAGCAGCCATGAGTAGGTTCATTGGTGGTGCCTCCTCCAACTGAGTTGTCTGCCATTACTCTTTTTTTTGGATATAGATAAAGGCGAGACATTTTGTCAAACGTTCCATTGAATCAATGGGAGTGGGACTGCACCTTGAGGCCACATTTAATGTACAGCGTATATTTCTAGCCACCACACGATAGGGAAAACGTGCAGTGGAGACGTGGCAGAGTGCGATCATCGGGATGTTGTTTGGGATGGAGTGTTTCAATTGTGAGGAGACATTGGGAAGGGTAGGTTTGCTTTCCTTGGAGCAGAGTAACCTGAGCAGCAGACCTAGTAGAGAGGTGTATAAAATTAGGAGCACCATGAATAGGGTAGGTAGTAGAAAACTTTGCCTGTTGGCCCAAGATGTTAAAAACGATAGGGACATGGTCACAAGTGGGACGGGAGTACACGTGAGGCAATCGGAGGATTAAAGGAGAACATGAAATTAATCAGGTGGACAAAGTAATGGAAAATCCTGAGAGATTCTACAGGTATATTAAAAGGGTGACCAAGAATAGGTGCCCTAAAGAGCAATATAATTGTCTTTGTGTAGTGCCACAAGATATGGGGGAGATATTATATTAATATTTCTCATCCGTATTTGCTCAAGCATCAGGTCGCTAAGAAATTGTGGCATAGAATTGTGATGCCTTAGCTCATATATGAATTACCAAAGGGGAGGTATTGGTAGCTTTAAAGTGCATTAAGATGGTTAAATCGCCAGAGCCTGACCAAACATATCCTCAGACCTTCCTATAAGGTTGAGAAGAAATCGCGGAGGCCCTTGCATAGATGTATGCATTATCTTTAGCCACAGATGAACTTTGAAAGGGTGGAGTGGACTGAAAAAGACTGGACATTATTAAAGTTGGGTGAGCCTGGCGTCAGTGATGGGACAATTGTTGAATGAAATTCTATGGGGCAGTGTGTGCTGGCACTTGGATAGATGGGGACGGATACGAGTATGCCAGCATGGCTTTGTGTGTGGGAAATCTTGACTCACAAATCTGACATGGTTTTTGAAGAGTTCACCAATAGGATTGATCAGGGCAGCAGTCGTTGACTATATGGACTTTAGCAAGGCCTTTGACATAGTCCCGCATGGTAGGCTAGTTTGGAATCACGAGGAATCCAGGAGAGGCAGCCAATTGATTTCAAAGTAAGCTTGGATGCAGGAGTCAAAAAGTAGTTGTGGAGCATTGTTGTGCTAGTTGGAGGCCTGTGACCAATAGTGTGCTGCAAAGGTCAGTGCTGGGTCCACTGTTTGTTATCTACATTAACAATTTGGATGATAATGTGGTGAACATTGTTAGTAAAATTGCAGGTGACACTAATATGGTGCAGTCTACAACAATGCATCAGAAATTGTAGGCCGTTTAGCTCTCAAACCCATTCTGCCATTCATATAGAGTGTTTGATCTTTGACAAAATCTTTTTTATACTGAAACATACAATTTCTATTGTGTCAAAACAATACTCATAAACTTGCACATATTTGCAAAAAATCTTTTTGAGAGGTGGGCAAAGGAATGGCAAATAAAACAAGTATAAGGTGTTGCACTTTATGTCAAACCAAGACAGGACTTGTACAGTAAATATTTGGTTTGGTTTATTTATTGTCATGTACAGAGATACAGTGGAATGCTTGTTCCGCATGCTATCCAGGCAAATCATACCATACATGAGTACAATAGATCCTCTTCTGGAACAGCACGCAGTCACCACATTCCACATTTCCACATTTCTGAGAACTCCAATCTTGGCCTACGGAGATAAGCAAGTTCTTGTATTCTCACTTTATAGCTTGGTGTCTTAGTGGCATTGGATCGATGAAGTAGATGTTATCCTGGCCCAGCACAGTGCCCTGGAGAGTGTTGTGGAATAGAGAGATCCAAGTGCATAATTCCTTGAAGGTGACGGTTCAGATGGGCAAGGTGGTAAAGAAGGCATTTGGCAATCTTACTGCCTTAGTAAAACGTATTGAATACAAAAGTTAGGACATCGTGATGCAGATGGGGACTTTTGGGGCAACTTTTCACTTGGAAGGTAGTCTGTATTTGGAATGAACTTCCAGAGTATGCTATAATGAATAGATGCAATTACAATTTTCAAAGATGTATGGACAAATATATGGGTAGGAAAGGTTTAGAAGAATATATGGACCAAATGCAGGCAAATGGGACAGGCTCTAAATACCACCTTAAATGGCATGGACAAGTTGGGCTGAAGGGCCTGTTTTCATGCTGTACAGCTCTGGCTCAAACCCACTACCCACTGTGTATACCTGGCTAGTTTTGATCTTGAGGCGTTCTTCTGAGTTTTTGACGCACAGTCATCATCTTCCGAAGTCTCACTGCTGGTGATCTTGTAAGGCACCTCTTTGTACTACTTGGCTCTTTATTACCATTTACACAGCTGCAATCCCAATCTTTATTCATCCTTATCCTTAACAATTTCAAAGGCCTGCTAATGCCAGTCCACAATTACTTCAATCATTTGGTTCCTTAATTATCAGATTAGTTGTTTGTTAGTTTGCAATATATTAGATTATCCCTTTCATAAACATATCCATTTATTTAGCTCGTTCTCCCGATGGTTCACTGGGATGGTTTATAATGGGTTAGTTCTCAGGGCTGTAAAGCTGTCCACTATATTCTCAGTTGGCACTGACCCAGGTGTTGATTACATGACCTTCCTCCCCTGTGTTTTGTACAGATGTATGCATCTCTTTTTAGTCAGCAGAGTGTCCTTCAGAGCACAATAGGTTACTTGACATCTCTCTGGCTGCTACAAATGAGTGGTCAAGACACATTATTTCTTGCAAACGTAGGTGGATGTTTTCAACAATCTAATACTTAGTCACTCATTGCTGATTTGATTGCTTAGTTTCAATTAAAATCAACATTTTCTTTTAAAGGATTGTCTCAAATCATTTTCCAAAGAAGAGAAACTCACAGACAACAATCGCTTCCATTGTAGCAATTGTAAGGCTCACCGCGATTCCACAAAGAAGCTAGAGATCTGGAAACTGCCCCCCATTCTACTGGTGCATCTGAAACGGTAGGGCTCTTTGATAAGTTATAGAGTGATACAGTGTGGAAACAGGCCCTTTGGCCCAACTTGCCCATACCGGCCAACATGTAGCCCCACCTGCCATCATTTGGTCCATATCCCTCCAAACCTGTCCTAGCCATGAACCTGTCAAACTGTTTCTTAAATGTTGGAATAGGTCCTGCCTTGACTACCTCCTCTGGCAGTTTGTTCCATACATCCACCACCAAAAAGTTACCTCTCAGATTCCTATTAAATCTTTTCCCCTTCACCTTATACCTATGTCCGCTGGTCCTCGATTCACCTACTCTGGGCAAGAGACTCTATGCATCTACCCAATCTATTCCTCTTATGATCATATACACCTCAATAAGATAACCCCTCATCCTTCTGCGCTCCAAGGAATAGAGTCCCAGCCTACTCAACCTCTGCCCAGAGCTCAGACCCTCTTGTCCTGGCAACATCCTCGTAAATCTTCTCTGTACCCTTTCCAACTTGACAACATCTTTCCTATAACACCGTGCCCAGAACTGAACACAATACTATAAATGTGGGTAGACACAAAATGCTGGAGTAACTCAGCGGGACAGGCAGCATCTCTGGAGAAGGAATGGGTGACGTTTTGGGTCGAGACCCTTCTTCAGACTATAAATGTGGCCTCACCAACGTCTTATACAACTGCAAAATGACCTCTCAACTTCTATACTCAATTCTATTCTGCTTGGGCAGTGAACATTGACTTCTCTAATTTCTGGTAGCCCTTATTGTCTCCTCCCCTTCTCAGCTCTCCCTCAGCCCTCTGTCTTCTCCTCTTCCTTTCTCCTTCCCACCCCCCCCCCCCCCCCACCCTACATCAGTCTGAAGAAGTGTTACGGCCCAAAACGTTGCCTATTTCCTTCGTTCCATAGATGCTGCTGCACCCGCTGAGTTTCTCCAGCACTTTTGTCTACCTTCTATACTCAATATTCTGGCTGATGAAGGCCAATGTGCCAGAAGCCTTTATGACCACACGATCTACCTGCGAATCCATCGTCAGGAAATTATCAACTAACTCCTAGATCCCTCTGCTCTACAACACTACCCAAAGCCCTACCATTCACTGTGTAGGTCCTGCCCATGTTAGACTTACTAAAATGCAACACCTCACATTTTTCTGCATTAAATTCCATCAACCATTCCTCAGCCCACTTGGCCAATTGATCAAGATCCTACTGCAGTTTTTCACAACCATCTTCATTATCTGCAAAACCACCCTACTTTTGTATCAAAAGTGACAAATAATGAAAAGAAAGTTGACACATGTGGGTTGGAGGAGGGCAATTCTAAATTAAGTGTAGTTGGACATACAAATCAAACTCAATGTTATAATGTGTGGATAAATTGACCAAAGTTGTGCTTATGATAATGTCCACTTTGAGAAATGTGCATATGATTGGTGAAGACTGGGTTGGAGGGGCTGTGAAGCCTTCATGAAGACTGTCAGAGCATTATTGGTAACGAGGGAATTATGTAACTGGTGCATATTCGTAGTACTGAGTCGACATTCCTTCACACCAGCTTGCCTGCGTGTTCTGTGCTGCTTGGTTCTCAGTGTGGAGAAAGGCAGGTCCAACTGAGAGGAGGAAATTGGTTGTCGAGCAGGTACGTCGTCGGGAGGAAGACGTGAGATGTGTAAGGGCAGTAGCTCAGGTTAAGCAGGGACAGTGGATGAACTGGGGAAGTGTAAAGAGGAGTTTTAGCTGGAGGGACCTGTGGTGCATGGAGGTGGGTCATGTAAGTTTCCTTACCAGGGTTATTTATGATGTGCTGCTATCACCGCAGAACCTCAAACAATGGGTAGGTGGGGACCTGCCGTGTGTCCCTTGTGTTTAGAGGTGGCAACGCAACATTGAGGCATATTTTATCAGGATGTCGGACTAGTCTTTCTCAGGGTTGGTATACTTGGCGGCATAACCAGGTATTGAAGTGCACAGCTGCAGCAATTGAAGGGGGGGTGGGGGGAGTACAGGTGAATTCGGTAGGCATCAGGACTGGGAGTTTAGCGATTCATTTTGTCCGTGAGAGAGAGAAAGGCAGAGGAGAGAAGTTTGCAGATAGGTATGAGTCAGGCCAGTTATGGACCGATTTCGGGAGCTCCAACCACACTAGCTTCGACCGCCCCGATCGCCAGATGTGGGAGCTTCGATCGCTCCAACTGCAGAAGGTTCAACTCCCCCGACCGCGGGAGAAAAAGGAGGAAAGAAGATAAGACTTTATTGCCTTCCATCACAGTGAGGAATGTGGAGGAGCTGCTGTGGTGGATGTTTATGTAGTTGTGTGTCTTGTTGCTTTTTTGGTATGACTGTATGGCAAATCAAATTCCTCGTATGTTGCAAAACATACTTGGCTATTAAATTACGATTATGATAATACTTTGGTTTTGGGCTTATTTTTCTTAGTTGAACGCTTATCTGGAGTTATAGCACAAGTACTTTGTGTTTTAATTGTAATCTCGATCATGGTTTTCACCGCAGATTCTCTTATGAAGGAAGATGGAAACAGAAGTTGCAGACAAATGTCGACTTTCCTTTGGAGAATCTGGAGCTGTCAAACTATGTGATTGGTCCAAAGAACAATGTGAAAAAATACAATTTATTCGCGGAGTCGGTAGGTAGCTCCTTTATTGCTACATTTCGGGCCTAACATTCTACTTAAATTAGGGCAAGTCCCGTAGAGGTAAGAGGGACTCTCGTAGGGTTATACAGCATAGAAATGGGCCCTTAAGCCCACTGCATCGATGCTGACCATTATGCCTGTCCATACTAATTCCATATCCCTCTATGCCCTGCTCGTTCAAATACCTGTCCCAATGCCTCTTAAATGTTGTTACTGTTTCAGCCTATACCAACCACCAACTCCGGCAGCTTGTTCCAGATACCAACTATTCGAGTTACAAATGTTGCAGTAAGATACCGTTTAATCCAACCCTCTTAAACATAGAAACATGGAAAATAGGTGCAGGAGTAGGCCATTCGGCCCTTCGAGCCTGCACCGCCATTTGATATGATCATGGCTGATCATCCAACTCGGTATCCCATCCCTGCCTTCTCTCCATACCCCCTGATCCCTTTGCCTTTGAGCTTTAGACACCCCTGCCATGGAAAATGGGTCATTGGCTATCTACTTTATCTGTGCCTATCATTATTTTAAATACTTGTATCACATCACCTCTCGGCTTCCTTCACACTGGGAAAAACAGTCCTGCCTGTTCGATCTCTCCTTTAAAATAAAGCCTCCAATCCAGGCAACATCCTTGTGAATCTTTTCTGCATCCCCCATAGCTTCATCATGCCCTTCCTGTAGTATGGTGAGCAAAACTGCACTCAATTCCCCAAATGGGTCCTAACCAATGATTTGTAAAATGATGTCCCAACTCTTGTGCTCAATGCCACAGCTAACGAAGGCATGTATATGATATGTCGTCTTCACCACCCTTTTTTACTTATGTTGCTACTTTCAGGGTTTGCTAGTATAACCAAAGTTTTCTCTCTTAAAAAACACTCCTCATGGCCCTACAATTCATTGAGTATGTCTTGCATTGGTTCAACTTCCCAAAATGCATAATTTTGCACTTGTCAGAGGTAAATTCCATATACCATTCCTTTGCCCACTTTCCCAGTTGCTCAATATCCTGTTGTAACCTTAGACAACCTTCTTCATTGTCCACTTTAATGTTAATTTTGGTGTAATTTGCAAATGTATTAATCATACTACCTACATTCTTTTCCAAGTCTATAATATTCATGTGTAGGAAGGAACTGCAGATGCTGGTTTAAACCGAAGATAGACACAAAAGGTTGGGGGTCAGCGGGTCTCAGCGGGTCAGACAGCATCTCTGTCTGACCCGCTGTGAGGTGATGGAGAGGATAGCACCTAATTACACTAATCGATAACAACCATCAAGCACCCATTTACACTAATCGAACTCTAATTCCATTAAGTGTCGATCTAAATGCCCATTATATATAGTGATTGTGCCCAATTCTCTAACCTCTAGTAGCACGTACCAGACATCAACTATTCTGTGATACAGCTACCATGGGAGAAAGATCTCAAATGACTCATCTTGTACACCTCTCATACCTTGTATACCCCAGTGTCCTTCAAGTTCAAATTTATTTGTCACATGCACCATAAGGTGCAGTGAAATTAATTTATCATGCAGCGTTACAATTTAAAAAGGACATAATACACAACATAATTCAACACAGACATCCACCACAGCATTCTTCACTGTGATGGAAGGCAAGGAAACAAGCGCAGTCTATCCAAACTTTCCCCGTAACTAAGATATATCCATAGTTAGGTCACATGCAAACTGGAAGAACATCACCTCATAGTCCACAACCCAACTATGAACATTGGATTCTGTCCATTTCCTCCATAGATGCTGCCTGACCTGCTGAGTTCCTCCTGCATTTTGTATTTTTGCTATAAACTAATGCTCCCTGGGTCAAACCTCGTTCCAGCAGGATGACTGGGGCTGTGTGATTTACAGATGCCCTCTAATGGCTTTGCCTTGCTCATAGCTCTGTCGGTCAAAATGGTCAAATCAAACTAAACTGCAACTCAACATCAAATTCTGTTAAGTTTCAAAAATATTTTGCTCTATAACCATGTGATGTTGTTGGTCATTTTGAAAAGTGGTTGATGTTAATCACATTGATTTAATTGTTTTAATTCGTATAGAACCATTATGGAGGACTAGATGGAGGGCACTACACAGCATACTGCAAGAATGCAGTGAAGCAGCGCTGGTTCAAGTTCGATGACCAAGATGTTTCGGAGATATCTTCTTCCTCGGTGAGGTCTTCAGCTGCTTACATTCTCTTCTACAGTTCATTGGAGCTCTGTGTAGCTGACTTAGCTACATAACAGCATTTATTGCTCCACTTTGTTGTACTCTGTTAGCGTTATATCTGGCTGCATTGGGCATGTGCCTAGAAGAACTAGCAGTATATACAGCTGAAGCAAAACATTTTCACAATGAGAGCTTAACTGGATGAGCTGTCCATTGTACTTGGAGTACCTGCATACCAGAAAGGTGAACTTCAGTTATGTAACAGAATTAAAAATCTTCTATTAGAATGTCAAATTCTGTTCTCTGAGCAGAGATTGTAGTTTGCGATAGTTTCACAGCCAAAATTCCATTGCCCGTCAGATTATCTTTGCTGCTATGTGAAAAAGAGGTACTTGTATGATTCTCCCAAATTAACTTCCTGTTGTATTGGCCTTTCTATATCAGTTATAGTGAATCTTTCTGTACTGTGGAAAATAGCCGGGAGTAATATAAACTGATGGAGATGTATCTGTACATAATAACTGCAGATTGCACAAAATGTCTGTGTTTGTGTGTACATAAGCTATAAATACTTTTAAAAAGTAATACTTTTTTTTGAAGTAATGTTGGCTATATTTCTACCTAAAACCTGAACAAGTGCTTAAATGAAAATGTAACTGCTGCACCTGATCTTATCCCAAAGTTGTATTGCAATTTTTTTCAGATTTTTGCAAAACCTATGCATTTAAAATATACTAAACAGTTAATCCAAACAACCTGTCTGATTTGCTGATGAATGATTGTTCTCTCTATTGGAGAGTAGTGGGACCATTTCCACATCTGTATAATTGCCTGTGTTTATTGATGTACCAATACTGCAGTCTCAAGGTAATTTAAGTGGAGGAATGTAAGTAAACCCTAATGAAATCTCCACTGCCTGCTTTTCAATAAGGTTGTTGATATTGCTGAAATTCTTATCTCCTTCCTCGGTGAAGGCAAAGAATAATTGGGAAATTGAATGTTGGTCTTGAGTTAGAATGGATGAAAGAGATGGTGAAGCTAAAGGGTTCTGCTCAGACTCCATCTACGATTCTGGGTTCACTTCTCAAAGCACCAGCATTGGTGCAGTGCAAATTTACCAGAGTGGAAGTGCAGCTAAATTAGTTCAATTGGGAGATTTCTGTGCACAGTCCAGGCCTGTATTCCCATAAAGTTTGAAAGTGAAGGAGTAATTTACCCAAGATGTTTAATGTATTCAAAGGATGTGGATCCAGTTAATCTCCTTCTACTCCCCCTATCATCCCCAGGCCCTAGCAGTAAGGTTCTCTCTCAATTACCAAAGGTTACAAGACCATTGCTGTAAGAAAAAACTGAGCAACGTATCCTGCTGGCAGGTAAAGCCAGCTCTGCTTCAAACGATGCAGGTGAAAAATGAAAATTGTTTCTTCTAATGGGAGAGGCTCAAGAATTCAGGCTATGTTAACGCAGATCCTGCTGGGGTTCTGCAGGACTTCAAATTACTTTTTACTCTTGACAAAGTTAAAAACACATGAATTATTGAGCAGTAGATATTGTGAGTTACAAAACAAAGTTGGGTAGTTAGTGTGGAAGAAACTGGCCATGATCTTGTTGGAGGTACGTGTATGAGGGATGATTATTCCCTCCTGTTGTTGACCACCTCACTCCCTCCTTTGTGTTTCTCATGTATCCCTGGGATCACAGTAAGGGATTGTGTACAAATTACTTTTGGCATCAACTAAGAAAACGTTGCTGTTGCAATCCCCAGTTCCTCTTTTAGTGGGAGACTTGCATAACAGATTGACAATAAAACTTTGACAAAGTCCAGAAATTAGCTGTTCCTTGCCCAAATGATAAACAAAATGATTCTGCTCAGAGCAATATGGTACACTGAGTTAGCAATTTTAAACGGCAATCCAAACATTAAATATGGAAACCCATTCACCAAGTGGAGATTATACTTTTATAGAATAGATGAAACTTCTAATGACCGTCTAGAAATACCAGCACATGTTCTACAGAATTCATTTTGCTCAGAAAAAGATTTGTATTGGCACTTTGATTTGAGAAACTTTTAATTTAAATGTTTATTTTATCTGCTTCTTGTTGGAGTTAGTCATTTATATTCCCACACCAACACATGACAGGAAGATCTGAAACCACATCAAGATGCATGATGGCCTGGCTTAGTCCAAATTTTATTTTGAGGATCTAACAAGTTGCTGTCCTTGCTTGACCGCCTTTTAATGAATCTGTAAGCTTAGTGCGGTAACAACACTAAATATTTCATTTGGATTAATAAAATATTATCTGATTATATTGACACTATTTGTTTGAAATTATTAAACTTCCATTATTTGAAGATGGTCCACTGTGTTTTCAACATTTATTAACGAAAGCAACAGTGGAAACAGGTCTTTGGTGGTATTATAGTTGTAGTACAAGATATTCCACCTTATCCTATTTCTGTGGCATCTATCATATTACATGCCTTAAATTGTATTATTTTAATACTTCACATTGGGAGTTTTGTTCCTGAGATGTGATGCTTTGCTAGCATTTTTCTGTATTTTTCTCAATATTAAACATTGCTGATACAAGTGATCATTTGCTGAGCTTGGCTTTTTAGACTTTAGAGATACAGCACGAACAGGCCCTTTGGCCCACCGAGTTCGCGCCAACCAGCAATCACCCTGTACACTAGCGCTATACTACACACTAGGGACAATTTATAATTTTGCTGACGCCAACTAACCAACAAACCTGTACGTCTTTGGAGTGTGGAAGGAAACAGGAGCACCCAGAGAAAACCCATGTGGGCACAGGGAGAATGTACAAACTCCATACAGATAACACCCGTAGTCAGGATTGAACCAGGGTCTCTGGCACTATAAGGCAGCACTGTGCCCCTGCCCCCTTCGCACCCCCCCACCACCCCCCCCCCCCTTGTATCTTTGAAAAATGTGTTCAGCAATTTGCTATTCCACCCCAAGATTAACAATTTTTTGAGGTGGCAGCCAAGAGGATTGATGAGAACAACCTGGTGGACCATGTTTACATTAACTTTAGAGAGGTCTTTGAAAAGGTCCCACATGGTAAATTGGTCCAAAAGGGTTGATCACATGGGATCCAGGGTAGAAGACAGAGGGTGGCAGTGGAGGGTTGATTTTCACATTGGAGAACTACAACCATTGGTGCCCTGCAGAAATTGGTGCTGAATCCCTTATCTCACTCACTCACACACACACTCGCTCCCGCGCTCAATCACGCGCTCACACACGCACACTCACACTCGTCTTGTTTGTTTGTATGCGTGTGTGTGTGATCCTGAAACTGAGCCAAAACAGAACACGATAGCGCTACAATTATTGGCCCACCTTACCATTGTCCTGTGGTGCGCTGTGGCAAGTTTCGTTCAGATTGATGGTATATTTTACAAGTTATTCACATTTTAAACTTTACAAAAAACACTTTGACAATCACTCTACTTGCACTGCCCGTTAGCAGCGTATGACGTCAAATGGGATCCCAAATCTCATTTACATAAAAAAATCGCGATTTAAAAAAGCCCTCAGTTTTAATCAAATTCTTGGGGAGAGGTTTCATTTACAAAAAAAACTATTTTCATGGGGGGGCTGGGATCGAGGAGAGGATTTTCATTATGGGGGGGTGGGTTAGGGGGGAGGTGAGGAGTGGGGGAGCAGGGGATAGAGGGAGAGAAGGGGGTAGGGACGGGAGCGGGAGGGGCAAGTGGGGGAGGTGAGGAGGGGGGGATAGAGGGAGATGAGTAGGGGATAGAGGGAGAAGAGTTCAGTGGGGGAGGTGAGGCGTGGGGGAGCAGGGAGATAGAGGAAGAGGAGAGGGGTAGGGAGGGGAGGGGTTATGGATGGAGGGAGGGAGGGATGACGGGGTAAGGGAAAGGAAAGGGCGGGGGAATGGAGGAGGATGGGTTAGGAAGAGGGATGGCGAGGCAGTTGGGGAGGGTTGCCGTGACTCGCATCACAACGGGAACCCAACATAGCCCCCAACTGCCTGCGCAGTTGGGGGCTATGGATGAGTGGTGGAATATTACATTGGAGGAATGGGGTCCAACGGGTCCCACTTGGTCTAGTTTATACTAAAGATTTTGGAAGAGAATGCAGGTTGCATGATTAATAAGTTGGTGGATGACACCAACATTTGTGGTGTAGTGGACAGTGAAGAAGATTGTCAAAGTTTACGACAGGATTTAGATCAACTGGATACGCCAAGGGTCTGGCACATGGAATTTAACTGACATGTGAAGTGAGATTTTGGAAAGTTAAAACCAGGTCAGGACATAAGTGAATGGCAGGGCCCTGGGAGTGTTATTGAATAGAGATCTATGTTCATTGTTCAATGATAGTGATGGGCATGAGTTATAAGGAGAATTTGAATAAATTGGAGCTCATTTCTCATGGAATGTGTGAGTTTGAGGGGTGACCTTGGAGTTATGTAAAATTATTGAGAGATGTAGATAAAATAGATGATCACAGCCTTTTTTCCCCATGGTAGAGGATTCTAAAACTAAGGGGCATAGGTTTAAAGTGAGAAGGGAAGGGAGACCCGAAGAACATGTTTTACCCCACAGGATGTTGGAATGAGCTTCCAAAGGGATCAGTAGAGGCAGGTATAATTACAACATTTATAGACATTTGCACGTGCATGGAGTGGAAAGATTTAGAGATGAGGCAAACGCGGGAAAAGGATTTGCATAGATTATTACTTTGACGAGTCGGGCTTCAAGTTTCTATGCTGTATAATGTCTATGAAACAGTGGTCCTACTTTGCATGTGAAAGTGTGCATGCTGATTTCAAGGTGCTATGGATGTCATAGAAGAATACAACACAGGAACAGGTCCTTTAGCCCACAATGACTGGCCTGTGCATGATGTCAACATAAACTAATCTCTGCATGCATTGTATTCATATCCCTCTTACCAGCATATCCACGTGCTTATCTAAAAGACCCTTAAACGCCACTATCATATCTACTACTATCACCCTGGTTGCACTGTCCAGGCATCCATCACTATAAATAAATAAAACGTGTCCTGTATATGCATTAATACAGAGCTGTATATTAATTTTATTTGATCCAGGCCATGGATTTGGGTTGGGGTCATTGGTATGGGCATTATGTTGGGGTTTAGCTCGAGTCCTCTTACAAACAAACCTTTAGGATTTGTTCTTGGTTAGCTTAAATATATTTTGCAGTTGTCCAATTTCAGATGAAGATGAATGAATTTAATAATTTAGATGCTATGCCCTTTTATGGGGGGAAATTGTCCAAAAACGGACCCATGGGTAGACTGGCTGTAAGAGAAGACCTTTACAGTGGTTGATGTGGCTGCAAAGAGGCATGAGGAATGGTAAACAAGGGCTGAGATTCATTCTTCTCACACATCAGTAGGCTTGTGTTCAGTCTACCTACATAATAACATGCTTCAGTGAGATTCTGGGGCTTCAGTGTGAGGCACCCACTAATCACTTAAGCACCTTTGAAATTGAACTGAAACATCTTGTGCAACTTGTGAAAAGAGTTAGTGCTAAGCGACCCTATTCTAAACTGGATTCCAGAATTTTGGGGAAAAAAAGTAAATCAATTGGGCCCAGTATAATCTGTAGTCTATTGTCAGTAAAATGGAAAAGGTGCAGAAAAGATTTGTGAGGACGTGACTGGAACTGGAGGTTAAATTGAGAGGCTGGATAGGTTGAGCATGGCAGGCCGAGTGATGACCTTAAAATCATGCCAAGTCTAGATAAGGGATGATCAGTCTTTCCACTGTGTAGTAGAGTATAAAACTGGAGAGAATAGATTTTGAGAGTGGAATGATTTAAAAGGGATGTATGGGGCAACCTTTTCACAGACAGGGTGATGAACTGTCGGAGAAAGCTGTAGAAACCTGTGTAGGGTAGAGATAGTTTAGATGGATAGCTGGGATAGACATCTTGGCCAGCATGTATGAGTTGGGCCAAAGGACGTTTTTTTTTCCATGCTATAAAGATGACTTGGTACCAGAAAGTGATCACATACTGCAGCGTGGACTGTTTACAGAGGGGATTCCTTTCATTCATGAGACACTGTCCACTTTAGACAATAACCAACAAAATAACAGCATATGTTAGCCAAAATTAGAACAAATTCCATAATTTATATAGATTGCTGCCCTTTAGGGCTAGTACAGAATGAAAACTGGATTATGGGGAAACTGTTTATTACGATGATCCGGGATGCCATTATTGAGGCCACTGAAAATTCACACAATTATAGAAGAGTACATAGGCTGCTGGCGACTGGATCTTCTGCTCAGAAATGCTGGTTACTTTTGCATCATTGAACTCATGCCAGATCTGTGTCACTGGGTTCTTGCAGAAGGCAGTGTAGTGGCCACTGTCCAAGGTGCCGGTGTGGTTCTGTGGACAGGGCACAGAAATTTGACAACTTCAGGAAAAGATTTTATATGAAACATTTTCACACATTGAAAAGCTCAATGTATAGGTTACACTTTGCATCCAAAATTGGCTTGGCCATACATAACAGAAGAATGGTAGAAGGGTATTTTCCTGAGTGGAGGTCTGTGATCAGTTGCATTTCACAAGGATTAGAGCTAGAACCCCTGTAATGTAAACAATTGATGCAATGAAAAATCTAGGTGGGCGGATTATGTTTGCAAATGACACAAAAATGTAGGTGATTAGTGAGCAGGTTGTCAAAGGAAGCAGCGAGACATTGATCAGTCGGAAATATGGGGGAAGAAATGGCAGGTGGAGCTTAATCCGGGCATGTGTAAAATGTTGCATACTGGGACGTCAAATGTAAAAAGAAAATATACAGTAAACGACAGAACCCTTCGGAACATTAATGTACAGACAGTTCTTGGGATGCAAGTCCATAGATTCATAGATTCTTGAAAGTGTCAACACAAGTGGATGGAGGGGGGAGGGGGGAGGGGGAGGGGAAGAAGGCATACCACATGCTTGCCTGAATCAGTCAGAGCATTGAGTATAAAAGTTGATAAATCTGGAAATCATTTTGCAGCTTTATGAAACTTTAATTAGGAGTATAAGGCACAGTTCTGCTGACTGCATTACAGGAAGGATGTTGAGGCTTTGGAGAAGGTGTAGAAGAGGTTCACCAGAATGTTGCCTGGATTAGAGAGAATTAGTTAAAAGAAGTGGTTGGACAAACCTGGACTGTTTTCATAAAATGTGGATTGTTGTCTCCGCACTCTTTCCAGCTTAATAATTTTATAAAGTTCTATCAGGTCTCCATTCACCCTCTGACGCCCGGGTGTCAGAACTGAGGGAGATGTGACAGATGTTTATCAAATATTACAGTGGAAAGAATGCAGAAAAAGTTTACAAGGATCCTGCCAGGACTCAAAAGCCTGGGCTACAGGGAGAGTTTGGGCAGGTTAGAATTTTATTCGTTGGAGTGCAGGAGGCTGAGGAATGGTCTAATATCGGTGTATTAAATCATGAGGGAAACAGATAGGATGAATGCACGGAGACTGTTTCCCAGGATGGGGGAAATGAAGGACCAGAGGGCATAGATTTTAGGCGAGATGGAAAAGATTTTATAGGAACTTGAGGGGAAACTTTTCCCACCCAGAGTTGTAGTGAGTATATGGAATGATTGCCAAAAGAGGTACCAGAGGCAGGTACAACAGCAACATTAAAATACATTTGGACAGGTACATGCATAGGAAAGGTTGAGAGGGATTTTGGCCAAACGCAGGTAAATGGGACTCACTTAGATGGGGCACCTTGGTCATGATGGATACGTACGGCTACAACATTGGTATGTAGAAGCTAAGTTGCTGAACATATTTGAGGAGGAGGTGGATACATTTCTGGTACATAAAAAATCTGTGGAAACGATCTGGTATTGTGATACATGATCAGCCAAGATAATGTGGAAGGGCCGAATGAACTTCTGTTTGTAGTTTGCCATGATTCTCAGGTTCATTTGTGAATCGCCATCTGCCTGATCTTTCAGTTAGATTCACACTCATTGTGGAGACGGGACTGCCCGTCCCTCACTGCCAGTTCCCAGCTGTTACCAGCTTCCATACTTCCCTAACCCAGCCCCTCGAACAGACACGGATCTTTATAAACTGCTGCTTTAGACTTTGCAAAGGAGAGTTTGATGAATGGATCGGAACTTCATTAACAAACAGGTGAAGGTGAGACTCACCACCACAGCATAGAGTTGATACTTCATCTGCTGAGTTGATGGAGTGGTTGTGTACTGAGTCAGATCGAGATCTTCAAGTGGAAAAGTCACCGTACTGGTCAGTTTCCTGTGGCCATGATCGTCTGATTCAAAGCTGGTGGGGAAAGGGAATGATTAAATCGCAGACAGAACTATTGAACAATTGTGAGGCAAGACATTGACACCGAAAGGGAGAACAACAGGGGGAGAGGGGCAGTCAATGCCCTTGAATATTCCAGTGGAAGGTGTTTGATGGCTCCTGCACAGAGAAAATCGCCATCATTCAAATTATTCAAAGATTGGTATCAAAGACTGGCACTGATTAATAATTAATGGAAATTCTAGCTCACAGAGAGTCAAGCATGGTCACCGAAGCTGGCGCTTTCTAGTGGGACTTGGGACCATCTCCTGCCCCCACCTCCCCTGACGGAAGGAAACCAAAGCTCGAGAACTCACCGCTTCAGGTGGATGATGATGATGTCAGGAGCCTTCAGCAGCTGGATACTCTCCGCCAGGTCCTGCTTCTGGCCGCAGAAGGAGCAGAAAGGCTGGTCCCTCGAGCTCAGAACCTCTTCTTTAAAGAACAGCCTGAGACAGTCCTGCAACCAGCAGCCATCATTAGCAAAGCTGCAGCAGACGCCACACACCCCAACACAACACTGTCACTCTGACACAGATTCCCCTCCCAGTGGGCTATTGTAGCCTGAGGTCAGGAGATCCACTTTGACCAGCCTCTACTGCAGAGGTTTCACTGAGCACATTGCTATCCCTGCAGCGCTGGCCGGCCCAGGCTGATGCAGCCGGCAACCAGGAGACAGCCTACACACCAGAGGTGCAATTGCAATAGTCCAGAAACATCTACCAGTGAAGTGTGAAAAGGGGAATGTTTAAAGGAGATGTACAGGGCAAGTTTTTTTTTTACACAGGTGCCTGGAATTTGCTGCCAGGGGTGATGGTGGAAGCCGATACGATCGTGGCATTTTACAGGTTTTTGGAGAGGCTTATGAATACCCTGCTAATGAAGGGATCTGGATCACATGGAGGAAGAAGAAAAGATTAATTTGGCATTGTGTTCAACAAAGATAATGTGGGCCGCAGGGCCTGTCTTGTACTGTACTGTTCTACGTACTTGATGACAGGCAAACGATGATTCTAATGAAGTCCGTGCAGATTGATATCCTACCTCTCACCACAACAATGCATCTCAATCTCAACAAGTTTCACCTGGGAGCACAACTAATCTGCATGATGAATGAGAAATTGCCCAACCTTCTAGCTCCCCTCCTGACATATCTCACTTTTTGTTTGATCCCTGTGTCTCTTTCCTCCCTCCACCTCGCAGCCTTTTGAAATGTCTTTGGAAACCGAAGGTCACATATTAGCAGGTTTCTGGCCAACTACGCAATCAAGTGTTAGTGCTAAATGTGGTATCAGGTTAGTGCACCGAAAGTTTGAAATCCTTTTTCTTGGCATTAACATAATGGTGAGTCTTTACCTGAATGGAACATCTGCTGTCTGTTGGCATGGGGAGTGAGAGGCTCAGGAAGTTCTCGGTTTGGTTGGACTTGTGGTAACAATTCAGGCAGAGTTTTATGTAGCTCAGTTGCCCTTGGAACAACTTTGTAACGATTGATGTTTCTATGTTTCTCACACCTGAAGACTGAGAAGAGAATATTCTTCAGTTCACTGTCCATCTCAAAAGGTCTGGTGTATCTTAATAGGTACTTGGCACATGGCACCTCGCCAACAAGGGTGATTATAGGGCAGCATTGCAGTGCAGCAAGTCGTGCTGCTGCCTTGCAGCTCCAGTGACTTGTGTCCAATCCCAACTTTGGATGCTGTTGATGTGGAGTCTGCTCGTTCTCCCTGCGACCACACAGGTTTTCCAGCTGCATTGGTTTCCTCCCTCATCCCAAAGACGTGCGACTGATAGGTTAACTGGCGGCTACAAATTGTCCCTGGTGTTTGTGGGTGGTAGGAGAAGCATGACGGAGTTAACGGGTTTGTCAGAGAAATGAGGTTCCAGGGATATAAGTGGGGCAATGAAATAGCTGTGAGGGACATGTCAAGACATGGGGCTGCCCCATGGAGAAAGGCTGAGTGGCAAAGGTCCTGCCCAGCACTGAGGGTTGGAATTGTTGTCAAATATCAATCAATACATGATGGTATTATTAATCGCAACATCGCAAACAAATGCAATGATGGGCTGGTACAACGAATAATAAAGTCATAGTGTCATACAGCATGTAGACAGGGCCTTTGGCCTGACTCATCCATGCTGACCAAGAAGCCCCCATCTCAGCTAGTCCATTTACACACATTTGGCCCATATTCCTCTAAACCGTTCCTATCCATGTACCTGTCCAAATATTATTGAAATGTCACTACTTTACCAGTACCTATGGCAGCTTGTTTCATATACCCACCACCCAATGTTTGAAAAGGTTGTCACTCGGGTTCCTATTAAAACTTTTCCCTCTAGTTTTTGACTTCCCTAAGGCAACAGCAATGGAATAATGGCAACTATGTTGGAGGAACTCAGCGATTCAGACAGCAACTGTGGAAGGATTGGACGAGTCCCGTTTCAGGTTGGGACCCTTCTTCAGAGTGAAGAGTCCTGACCCAAAACATTGTCTGCCGATTCCTTTTACAGATGCTGCCTGACCCAACTACGTTCTCCAGCAGTTTTTGTTTTGTTTAAGAATTCAGCATCTGCAATCTCATGTCACTATTGGCAAGTGAGTTGTCTATTTGTACATTTTATGAGTAAAGTAATCTTTTGAAAGAAGAAGGGCCAGAAGGGCAAGAGCTGGCCACTGGTTTAAGCAGTCAGGTTGTCAGGGAAGGTCAGTGGAATGGGCTGCTGACTGCTCTTCAGGGTAAACGTCCTTGCCCTTTCAGTGCTGTCCACTGCATGCATTCCCTGAGCACTCACCCTCTTCAGATCATTTTGGAGAATGTTGAGAAAGAAGAGAAGCAACTCCTGGGCATCTTGCTGGGTCCCATCGGAGAAGGAAGCGTGCATCTTTCCAAGAACTCTCTTCACTTCATCCGGAAAGACGTACACACAATCCCCCAACCACATGTCCATCACTAAAGCCGAGAAGGCATTAGATAGCTCCCCACGGCCTCTGCAGAAGGAAAATCTGTCAGAAGAGGAAAAAACATCCGAGTGCAGATGATACAGATCCATTAGATGGCGCCAGATTTCACACAGCCCACCTTTCATGCCACAACCTCCTCCTCTCACCCTACCAACCCTCACCATACCCACCCCACCCATTCCAATCCTCCCCTCACCCTCTCACCTCAGCCAACCCCAACCCCTCAACCCCACTCACCAAGCCCACCTCTCCGCTTACCTCACCTACCCACTCCTGGATTACCCAGCTAACCCTCCTCCACCAATCCCTTCACTTTCACCACGACCCACACACACCCACTCACCCCTCCCTCTCCTTTCACTCCTTCACCTTACTCACCCCTTCCCACTCACCTCCCCTTTCACTCACCCCTCACTCCTACTCTCAGCTTGCCCCATCCAGCCTTCCCCTGACCCACTCAACTAACCCCTCCCAGTCACCTCATTCCACCCACTTCTCCCCTTAACCTCACCCCTTCAGCCGACTGCTGGGGGCGAGGGTCGGGCGCTGAGCTGGTGCCCACCTGCTTATATCATCAGCGTAGGCCCCGGTGATGAAGTACTCGACCAGCGGCGTGGTGTTGCTCAGGCACTGCAGGATGCAGTTCATGTAGCAGGTGTTGCCCGTGTTGCCCAGGCCTGTCTGTCCTGCGCCTCCATCCTGCCGCTCGATGCCAGCGCTGGAGACGCTGGAGTCAAACAGCGAGCCATTGCTGTACTTGGGGACAAGGTGGTAGTATCGTGCTCTGGGGAGGGGGGGGAGGGGGGTAGGGGGGAGTGGGAGGGATAGAGGGAAAGTGGGGATGAAGAAACAGGAAAGGAGGAAAGGAAAGAGGGGGTGAAGAAGGGGGGGAGGGGTGAAGGAATGAGAGGAAGGTGAAGGTTGGAGTATGGATGGGTAGGAGGGTGAGGTAGAGGGGTGGGAGGTGGAGGGTAGTTGAGAGGGTTGAATAAAACTAATCACAACTCTGCCGCTGAAGGGACGTTGCTCCTTCGCCGGGCTGAACCCAGCGTGACCCCACCCGCGCGGGTAGACTGGTTTCCATGGCAACCACAGCCTGGTGGTGAGTCTTTCAACCGCAGGACCAGGCCTGGGGCGATGGGCCGAGCGCGCCTGGTCCAGCAGGCTCTCGTGGGGCCCTGGCCTGGGAACAGGCCGCGGGATCACCCGACATCAACAGAGGGGGCGAGGCCGGGTGACAGACCACGGAAGCAGGCCAGTCGTCCCACCGGCCCGCGTCCACCGCCAAGAGCCCGTCGACCATTCAATTTAGGGGACCCAAGTAACGCTGTGGGGCACGGGACTGATGATATAGACAATAGGTGCAGGAGTAGGCCATTTGGCCCTTTGAGCCAGCACCGCCATTCAATGTGATCATGGCTGATCATCCACAATCTACCCCGTTCCTGCCTTCTCCCCATATCCCCTGACTCCGCTATCTTTAAGAGCTCTATCTAACTCTCTCTTGAAAGCATCAAAAGAACCGGCCTCCACTGCCTTCTGAGGCCGAGAATTCCACAGACTCACGACTCTCTGTGTGAAAAAGTTTTTCCTCATCTCCGTTCTAAATGGCTTACCCCTTATTCATAAACTGTGGCCCCTGGTTCTGGACTCCACCAACATCGGGAACATGTTTTCCTGCCTCTAGCGTGTCCAAACCCTGAATAATCTTATATGTATCAATAAGATATCCTCTCATCCTTCTAAATTCCAGAGTGTACAAGCCCAGCTGTTCCATTCTATCAACATATGACAGTCCCGCCATCCTGGGAATTCACCTGGTGAACCTTCGCTGCACTCCCTCAATAGCAAGAATGTCCTTCCTCAAATTCCTAAAGCGACAAGTGTAGCAGTTCCTGCGGTTGCAAAGGAAAGTACCAGGGGAGGGGTGGTTTGGGTGGGAAGGGACTAATTGACCAGCTACCCGTCAATTTGCCCCTTCCCACCCAAACCACCCACTCCCCTGGTACTTTTCTTTCCAACCGCAGGAAATGCTACACTTGTCGCTTTACCTCCCCCCTCGACTCCATCCAAGGACCCAAGCAATCTTTCCAGGTGAGGCAGAGGTTCACCTGCACCTCTTCCAACCCCATCTATTGCATCCGCTGTTCCAGGTGCCAACTGCTCAACATTGGTGAGACCAAGCGCAAGCTTGGCGATCGCTTCGCCCTACACCTCCGCTCAGTTCGCAATAACCAACCTGATCTCCCGGTGGCTCAGCACTACAACTCCTCCCTCCCACTCCGAATCCGACCTTTCTATCCTGGGCCTCCTCCATGGCCAGAGTGAGTCCCACTGTAAATTGGAGGAGCAGCACCTCATATTTCACTTGGGTAGTTTACACCCCAGCGGTATGAACATTGACCTCCAATTTCAGGTAGTCCTTGCTTTCTCCCTCCTTCCCCTCCCCTTCCAGCCACAGCCTACTGTCTCCGCTCTTCCCTTTCTTTTCCCGCCACCCCCCACCCCACATCAGTCTGAAGAAGGGTCTCGAACCGAAACGTCACCTATTCCTTCGCTCCATAGATGCTGCCTCACCCGCTGAATTTCTCCAGCATTTTTGTCCAAACTCACTGACTGAGTTTGTTACCATGTCTGCTGCTCTCCCAGCACAGCTGTTTCTATGATTCTCTTCCTCGCACAATGGTTTTATTTCCGGTTTACGAACAGTTTAGATTGCTACCAGTTCTGCCAAACAAAACCTCGAGGTAACCCATGCATTGCTTGTACCTCCCTCTACTCTGCAAACCAAAGATCACCCAAATCTCCATTGCAACAATAATTTGGCAAGGCTAGAAAAAAAGGTGCCAATCTTAGGGACAAGATTCACTGAAATATAGGAGAAAAAATAAGTCAGTCCAAAGGCAGAGCAGATATGGCATAGTTATACATCATGGAGGCAGTCCCTTCAGCCTAAATCATCGACACCATTGTCTAGTAGAGCTAATCCCACTTGCTTGCACCTGGCCGATGTCCCTCAACAACTCTCCTATCCTTGTATCTGTCGAAGAATCATTTAAATGTTTAATTGTACCACCTCAACTAATTCTTCTGGCAGCTCATTCTACTTATGCACCACACACACACCCTTAGATCACTTTTAAATCTTTCTCTTCCCACCTTAAACCTTTGCCTTTCAGTTTTAGACTCCCCTGCCTCGGAGAAAACACTATAGACAATAGACAATAGGTGCAGGAATAGGCTATTCGGCCCTCGAGCCAGCACCGCCATTCAATGTGATCATGGCTGATCATCCCCAATCAGTACCCCGTTCCTGCCTTCTCCCCATTTCCCCTGATTCCGCTATTTTTAAGAGCCCTATCTAGCTCTCTCTTGAAAGCATCCAGAGAACCTGCCTCCACTGCCCTCTGAGGCAGAGAATTCCACAGACTCACAACTCTCTGTGAGAAAAAGTGTTTCCTCGTCTCCATTCTAAATGGCTTGCCCCTTATTCTTAAACTGTGGCCCCTGGTTCTGGTCTATGGTTATTGGTAAGGCAAATAGAAAGATTGGAAGGCTGAATTGCAACTATTTTGATGCAAGGAACCTGACTGATGAGGATAATGAACTTGAAGTATTGATCAGCATGCAGGAATATGACCACTGAGACATGGTTGATGTGGGCAGGACTGGTAATTCAACATTCTTGGGTATGGAAGTTTCAGGCATGACAGGGGTGGATGAAAAAGAGGAAGCAATATGAATTAAGGAGACATCACAGCATGTCTCAGAAGATACTTCAAATGAAGCCGTATGGATAGATCTATGAAATACCGTAGATATGTCAGCCACTGGGATTGTACCACAGACCCTACAGTCAGCAGACATGTAGTCAAATCTGCAGAGAGGTGTTAATAGGAATAGGGATGTCATTGTTGGGAATTTCAATATTCCTTGCCTGCGATTGACTTAGTGTGAAAGTATTAAATGGGGTGGAATTTGTAAAGTGCTTCTAGGTGAGCTTTTTGTGAAAGTATGTACCCAGTCCTGGTCGAGTGGAGTGGTGAAAACAGCAATTAAGAGATATTTAAATGGACACACGAACAGACAGGGAATGGACCACATGCAGGCAAATGTGCAGTTTAATTTGGTATCCTAAGCAGCACTGACGTTGTGGGCTGAAGGGCCTCTTACTTTGTTGTAGAATTAATATGAGGTGCTGTTCCTCCAGTTTGAGTGAACAGTGGCCTCATTCTGGCAATGGCGTAATTCAAGCACTTAAATTGCCACAGAATGAAGGCCTATGGACTAAGTGCTGATACATAAGATAAGTGTAAAGATTTACTTGATTTTGGCATGTACATGATGGACCCAAGATCCTGTTTCTGTGTTAGGTTACGCAATGACACAAACATTACCACACTCTACCTACACCGCCACTACCTCTACCTACACCACCACTACCTCTACCTACACCCCCACTACCTCTACCCCACACCCCCACTACCTCTACTTCCACCGCTGAACCCCCATACCCTCATCTATCTCTTGTTTCACCTCT
>CM075989.1:13300884-13359446 GCA_038087875.1 Malacoraja senta | reverse complement strand
GAGGGACATTAAAGGCATCTTTTGAGAAAACAAAAATATTTAGTATTGTTATTGGTTTAATATTGTCATGAGTATTGAGGTACAGCAAAACATTTAGTTTTCTGTGCTAACCAGACAAAGCAATATAATACACGAGTACAACAGAGGAAACGCAGTGTAGAATATAGTGTTAGAACTGCAGAGAAAGTAAAGATTTAAACAAAACTCGTAATGAGGTAGATTGGAAGATCGGGAATACATCCTAAGCTTATGAGAGGTCTTTCACGACTCTGCTAACAGCAGGGAAGAGGCTGTTCTTGAATCTGATGTTACATACCTTCAAGCTGTTGTATCTTCTGCTGGATGGGAGGGGGGGAGGGGGGGGGGGAGAGTGGATGACTGGGGTGTGAGTGGTCCTTGATTATATTGGATGCTTTCCCGAGGCATTGTGAAGTACAGAAGAAGTGGAGAATTTGTGGGACCAGCACAATATTTACATTGAATTAATTAATTATGCTTTTGATCAAACTCATGATTAGGAAATCTTCCAACCAATAGATTTTCTGAAAAATGATCATGGTACGTTGTATTGGTTGTCATGTTGCAGTTAAATAAAGCATTGTCCAGGCAGCACTTGGAGTATTGTGTACAGTTCTAGTTACCACATTACAGCATGGAGGTGGTAACAACACAAACAATGGTTTCAACAGGATATTGCCTGGAATGGAGGCTTTTTGTTACAAAGAAAGATTGAATAGGTTGGGTTTATTCTCACTGCAACACAGGAAGTTGAGGTGTGACCTGATAGAGATTTATAAAAATTATGAGGAGCATAGATATGACAGACAGGCAGAATCTTTTTTCCAAGACAGGGGGATCTAAAACTAGAGGGTTACTTAAAGGGTAAGTTGTTCCAAACTAAGAGTGGTAGTTATCTGGAACAAACTGCCTGAGGAGGTGGAGGAGGCAGATACAATTACAATACTTAAAAGGCATTTGGACCGTTACTTAGATAGGATAGGAGTAAACAGATATAGGCCTAATGTAGGCAAATAGGATTAGTATGGATAGGAATTACGGTCGACATGGGTCTAAAGGGACTATTACTGTGCTGTAGGATTTTATGATTCTTTAGCTGGAGAGAATACAGTCAGACCTTACCTGCTGTTGTTATCCTCCATGAATTTGGATCATTGTTACAAAGCTTAAACTGTAAGAACTCTGTGACCTGGATCCTTTCCCATTAATCTTCAGCAAAGCACAGCTCCCATGATATCATTGCCTGAAGTGACATCACAAAGTGCCCACAGCAGACAGTGCAATTGATATAGTGTACCTTCGCACCAGTCAAATATGCAGTTGAGATGTTGTAAACAAGCTCAGTGAAAAGTGACCAGGATCTTGCTGAGAGTCCCCATCCAAACACGACACTCTAATAGACTGCGTAGAGCTATTACAGCATGGACTCAGGCCCTTTGGCCCAACTCGTCCAAAAGTAGGGAGATCAAAGAGCAGGGAAGGTGGGTGGAGCTTGCTGATGGTGATGCCTAGCCAATCATTATAATACAATTAATAAGTAGCCAATTATATAACATGGGTGAAGCCACTTAATAAATTCTTGTCATCTAGATTCTAGAACACTGTTTGGTGTCTTGTCATTACATTCAATCTGATATTTACTTGGAACATCACTGCCTAGCCAAGAAGTCCTCTAGCAGCTGCAGGGTTTGAAACATTTCTTCCTCAGATATTACATTAGTAAACCTTAAACCAGCTGAATCCAACACAGTTCCTTCTGTAAAGCTTCCTTTTGAAGGGTTTATGTTACAGCCCACAGCTCCCAGTGTCTAATCTGCCATGCAGTGGCTCTGTTGGCCAACGCCTTCCTGTTATCTAATCTTCCAGTCACATTCACAGCCGAGGTTTGGATTGTGGTGGGTAATTTTGAGTCGTAACTCCATCCATGGCTCAGTTATTGGCACGATAATATGATCATATGTCATAGGACCAGAATTAGGCCAATTTTCCCATGAAGTCTGCGCCGCCATTCGATCTTATCTGATCTATGTTTCCCTCTGAACCCCGTTCTCCTGCCTTCTCCCTGTAACCTTTGACACCCTTACTAATCAGGAACCTATCAATCTCTGTTTTAAATACCCAATGTATCCAATAATATATGGTGGAAATAATCAACAAATAGGAGCCCCCTGAGAGGGTCGATGTATGGGCAGTAATAACCATCTCAGTGTATGGGCAGTAATAACTAACTCAGTGTAAGGGCAGTAATAACTAACTCAGTGTAAGGGCAGTAATAACTAACTCAGTGTATGGGCAATAATAACTAACGCTGTAAATATCCAGTCATCTTACTCAGCTATAGATGTAAACCTGACCATAACTGCCAACCAAAATCATAGCCACTTGGGCTAATTTCATAAAATCTTCCATTTGGGTTTTCACCCCTTGCTCAATTTTTGAACAGTTCTGAATGGAAACAGGTCTAAATCTGGGTATCCTGTGATGAGTGAATCACTTCCTGATGTTAGACAGTCATTCCATCTACTAGGCACAATTCAGTAGTGTGATGGAATAGTTTTCATTTGCCTGGATGTGCACAACTCTCAAAAATCTCAACTCCTTCCAGTGCAATTGGGAACTTATCTACCACCCTAAACATTCCCTCCCTCCACCATGGATGCACAGTGGCTGCAAGTGTGAACCATCTACAAAATGCACTGCAGTTACTTGCCCAGGCTGCTCTGACAGCACTTCCCAAACCTGCAACTTCTGGCATGAAGTTGTATAAGAGTCTGCAGGCTCCCATTTGGGCAACACACCATCGAGCGCTGTATATATATCTGCATCATTCATCATTGCCATGTCTAAATCCTAGAATTCCCTCAAAAGCACCTTCATGAAACTGATTGCAGCAGTTCAAAATTAGGCTCACCATCAGCTTCTCAAGGCACTTAATACAATTCCACAATTTGCCTACATTTGGCCCTTATCCTTCTAAACCTGTCTGTGTCTTTTGAAATTTGCAGTTGTATCCACATCTCAGCTTCCTATGAAAACTTGTTCCAGATACGGTGAACCCACTGAATAAAAAAGCTGCCCATGAGATCCTTTTTAAATATCTGGCCTGTTAGCCTCCTCCAGCAGTCAGTTTCTTGTCCATTTCTGCCCATGTTGTCTGTTCTGCCCTCTCTCTGCTCTCACCTTTAGACTATGCCTTTCAGTTTTAGAATCCTCTACTCTGGGGATACTGTTAGTGTTCACTTTATCCACGCTTTCATTATTTTGCATACTTCAAGATGTGTCTTTTTACAATACTGGAGAGATTTTGAGGAACAAGATTATTATTCAGTTTTTTACACCAATACACTGTTCTAAACAAAAATCTGCCCATCATGTGAAACCTTATAAATAACAGATATAAATTAGATAACTTCAAGACCGAAAGTCAAAAACTTTTTTCATGACAGACAAATCTTCATCATTTTACCACCAATTTGGACACCAAAAATGTGACATTAAAAACGCTGCCACATTTAGTCATGAATATTTAATTCATAAATAAACATCATACGGCCCCTCATACATATACGTTTTGATAATGATCTAGGGAAATATCTTCATCAATACCAGGAGCACAATACAGTAACATAAAGATAATACAGTGCAGTAAAGATCCCGTAACGGTCATCGTGCTTGGTGTCCATTGTCACAATGACTGTTATCGGGGTCGGTACCTCCGCAAGTTAAACCACGGAGGCTCCAAACCTCTAATGTTTTTCAAAAACCCAACGAGGTATCGTATGGTAGTAGCGATTTTTGGACGAGTTAATTATTTTTTCTTATTTTCCAATTTATTATATCAAAAACATTGTGGTGTCAAAAACGCAACGACCGTTTACAATATATTTTCCAACTTTTTAAAATCGATTAAAAAAAATGTTTTGGACATAAATTGGTCATCAAAACTAAGAAACTGAGCCAATCTTTAATTTGGCAACACACTGTCTCTTGTTTACCTTTCGTACGGATCAAGTCGCCAACTTCATTCCTTCGTGTTAACTTTGGGAAGCTCCGCAACGGTTTACTTACAAAAAAACATTTTACCTACAAAAAAATCAGCCCAAATCAAACGATCTGACGAATCAACGGCCATTGATAGCTCAAATCCATAAGGTAATGTACCGTTTAGATCACATTGGTGAAAATGCTTGGTTCTCGCTAATAATGTAACGTTCGTTTTCTGGGACACCAAACATTTTAGTGTCCACCGCAACGTATGTTTGTGTGTATGATGTGTGATGCGCGTTGTGGTGTCCACTCAGATGGATGCAGTATTCTACTACATGATCAGGTGAATGAAGTGGAAACGGTGTTTGCAAATTTATTGTTCCATGTAGTATTCATAAACATAGAAAGGAATAAGAAATACGTGCACTTACTGCGCCAACCAGGTCACTGGTGGACACCACGCGACAAACGTTACACAAAATGTATTTGTCTATTCTGATGCCATTTTCGGAAACTTTCCATCAATATGCTATCTTTTCTTATATTTTTTGTTGATACTATGTTAGCCTTGAACCCAATAAAGTGCTTGTCACTTTTTTGAAGGAATTTGAAATTTGACCCTCTTTGTCACATTTTTGTGTGCAGTATTGTAAAAAGACACATATAGTCACCCTCGGCCGATACTGCTGAAAATAAAAAAGTCCCATCCTGTGTAGCCTCTCCCTATAAATCAAGCCCGCAAGTCCAGGTAATATCCTGGCGAATCTTTTCTGCACCCTTTCTAACTTAGACGTATTTTCTATAGTTGGGTGACCAGAATGGTACAAAGTACTCCAAGTGTGGTTTCAAAAAACAGCTTGTACACTTCCAACTTTTGTACTCGATACCCTTCCCAATGAAGGAAAGCATGCCAAATGCTGTTTTCACCACTGTATCCACCTGAACTGCCACTTTCAGGGAAGCGTGCACTTGTACTCCCAGATCTCTCTGTTCTACAACACTTTCCAGGGCTCTACCATTTACTGCCCTGGTTTGCAATACCTCACGCTTGTAATTACTGGAGATAAAATGTTAAAATGTATAGGTCATAAAGTTACATTATTTTGCTGTTGAACCACCCGGCTCCTACCAACGGTATGTGCTAAAAATATTATTCTTGTGTACATCTGATTTTGAGGTCAAGATCCAGTGGTTGATGAGTTTACCTCTGAGGCCAATGATGCCCAGGATGTTGCAGCATAGTCCATATCAGGTCAGTGGTGCAACTGATGCACACACCAAGCACTAACTGATGTCTAGTGAGAATGAGAGCAGGTTTGAGATCAGTGAGGCTCCTGTTGGACACTTTCGCATGAATTAACGATACAGCTGTGTGCGTAGGCATCCATCAACGCAAGACATTTGTGACACAAAATGGTCATACATGAAGAATACAACACCATCCAACCCACTGGTGTCACTGTTGTGTATGTGCAATAAAAGTGGTGTGTCTGGTGGTTGACTACACCGAAACGAAGCCGGTGATATAACCTGTGGGTGATCAGAGAATAGTTGATTGCAGGATGTGCCTGGGGCTAGTCAAAGTGCAGTTGAGTGATGTACCAGGGGAAGCAATTAAAGCATGTCACTGAAGCATTCATACACACACACACACATTATATATGTCTGCACTCTTTTCAGCTTCATATTATTATAATATACATATATGTGTGTAGTGTGTATCTATGGCTCAGCGACATTCTTTAGTGAGAATTTGCTGTGAAAGAAAATAATTGTCTTGGAGTCATACAGCAGGGAAACAGGTCCTTCAGCCAAACCCGTCCATGCCAACCAAAATGCCGCAATTGTACCAACCTCAACTACTTCCTCTGGCAGCTTGTTCCATACCCACCACTCTCTGTGTGAAGAAGTTGCCCTTGGATTCCTATTAAATCTTTCCCCTCTTGCCTTAATCCTTTTCCCTCTAGTTCTTGATTTCCTTATCGTGGGAAAAACTCTGTGCATGCAGTGCATCTATTCCCCACATGATATTATACTCTATAATACCACCCCTTGGCCTCCTGTGTTCGAAGAAATTAAGTCCAAACCTGCCCAACCTCTCCCTATAGCTCAGACACTCGAGTCCTGGCAATATCCTCGTAAATCTCTGTTGCAGACGAGTTGAACAGGTATTTTGGAAGACTTCACTAAGGAAGACACAAACAATCTCCCAGATGTACTAGTGGCCAGAGGACCTAGGGTGACAGAGGAACTGAAGGAAATTCACATTAGGCACGAAATGGTGTTGGGTAGAATAAGAATAAGAATATTCTTGCTGAGATTCATCAGGCTGGTTCCTAGGATAGCTGATCTGTTGCATGGAGTAGGATGTTTACATAGCTAGGAGTCACTGTCCAATGAGTAGTAGGCCATATAGGACTGCAATTAGAAATGTATTCACTCAGAAGTTCTTGTGAGTATTCCATGATCACAATGACTGGTGGTGCTGGCTCGAAGGTGGTGCTGGCTCCTCCTGGCCATGAGAACAAAAGAGCGACCACTCAGAATTGTGAACCTTTGGAATTCTTTACCCTGGAGTACTGTAGATAGTTTTGGGCTCCACCTAAAAAAGGAGATACTTTTCATAACTCACCAGACTGGTTCCTAGGTGGCGGGCCAGCCATGTAAGGAGAGATTGTGTAGAATTGGACTCCATTCTTTTTTGGAGATCTCACTGGAACTCACAAAATTCTTACAGGTTTGATAGGCTGGTGGCAGGGTGGAGGTTATCCCTGGCAGAGGGGCAAACAATTTGGTGAAGAGATGGAGATATTTCTTCACACTCGGAGGTGAATCTTTGGAATTCTGTACCCAGGAGGCTGGGTTCATTCAAACTGAGATTGATACATTTCTGGATATTAAGGGAATCGAGGGAGATGGGGATAGTGACGATCAGGGGGATCAACCATGGTCCTGATGATTGACAGCAGACTCGAGATGAAGGGCTGGCTCCTATTTCTATTTCCTTTGTTCTTATTTCTATTGGTATCTCCTGCCTGGAATGTGTCAGGATATGTCACAGAGGAGGAGGAAACACTAAGAACTGGCCATGAGAACGAAAGATCGACTACTGTTAAATCTGAGCCACTGTGCCTGATGGAGACAGCCATTTCCACAGCTGATAGGTCTATTGAATATCAACACACCCAACAGGTCTCAATGCCATTAAGATCAAGGAGCTGATTGTTGACTTTAGAAGAGGTAGGCCAAGGATTCATGAACCTGTCTTCATAATTGACTTGGTGGTGGAGGGAGTCAACAGCTTCATGTTCCTGGGTGTGCACATCTCTAAAGATCTGTGTTGGGCCCAGCACATTGATGCAATTATAAAGAAAACAAAGCAATGCTTCTACTTCTTTAGAAGATTGAGGAGAGTTGATATGTCGATGAAACATAGAAAATAGGTGCAGGAGGAGCTAGCACCACCTTCGAGCCAGCACCACCAGTCATTGTGATCATGGAATACTCACAAGAACTTCTACAGATGTATGGCAGAGAGTCTATTAACTGGTTGCATCACATCCTTGTTCGGCAACCCGAATGCCCAGTAACAAAGGAGATTTAAAAAAGTGGACGACACTGCCCAGGCTATCACGGATACTGACCCCCCCCCCCCCCCCCCCCCCATCGAAGGGATCTATAGGAAGTGCTGCCTCAAAAAGACAGCTGGTATCATCAAGTTCCCTTGGCCATGTTCTCATTTTACTCCTGTCATCGGGAAGAAGATATAGGAGTTTGAAAGCTGACTGACAGGTTCAGGTACACCTTCTTCCCAACGACCAGGCACTTAAACACTACAAACACCAACTGAACTATGAACTGTTTTAGTTGTACTTGGGACTTTGGACATTTTTGCCTGAACAATTTTTTAATGTAATTTTTTATTTTTTTATTGTGTTATATAAGAGTACCACGGTTACCATGGTTACATGCCTTTATGCTGCTGCATTTATATGTTGCTGCAAGTAATAATTTAATAGTTCCGATTTTGATACACACGACAATGACATACTCTTTACTCTTGACATAGAGAACAAGACTGGAAAGTTTAACAAATTCAGTTTAATGTGACAATATGACAGCAGGTTATCTGTGTACAACAGACTGGCCAATGACAATGTTTGCAGCAGATCCCAAACAGGAGAAGCACCTTTTCTGATTTCTGTTCATGTCTTCACCACCAGCTTTAGGGGAAAACAATCATTGACAGAATGATGCTTCATCAATCTGAACCATAAACTAATGTCAGGTTCCTCAGTCTCTGCTACAATACAGTGCAGGTTTTCTTCTTGATCATAATGTTCTCCCCACTTATAATGTTCTGCATCAATCCATCTCTCGCTGCCTTCACTGCCGAAACGATCTGAATTGGAGATAATATTTTGAACACAAGAGCCAACAACGTCCAAAAGCTTCGAAAAACACAAGCATTGTTATTGTCAGAGTTTCTCTCTCACAAGTTGGAGGCTGACAGACATGTTCAAAGATAAATTAATCCAATATGTATCAACATGAGGCAATCCTAGAAAAGGCTGATCGCTCCGTGTGTGCACCCTCCCTCTGAAAATGACCATTGTTTGACAGTTACAAGTTGGAGAAGGACCAGGTGCTCCTTCCTCAACATGTCTCCTGATTCAGTAGCATTGGGATTGGTGCTGTTCTTTATCTATTTTCCAATCCCATCCCTTCATTCCCTCAGTATTTAAACAGGAATCATTTGGCACCATCAGTAGTCACCAGGGTAGAGAATTCAGAAGATTCACTGCTCTCTAAGTGAAGACATTTCTTCTCTTCCCGCCCTAAAACCATGGTCCCTTATCCTGAGACTCTGCGTTGCCCCAGATTTCAGCCTGACAAACAGCCACGATCCTGACAAATCCCTTCACACAGTTCTTTCTTAATGAGATCATCTGTCATTCTTCAGTGCTGCAGATCTTTCTTAAACTTCCCTCGTGGTGCAACCCCTCATCCCCAGAATCAATCCAATGAATATACACTGCACCGACCAAGGTAATATTTTCCTCCGTCCCTCCAGTCGCGCAAGCCCTGAACTAGCTCAACGAATCTGTCTTATTTTCTTATTTCTGCAGCCCACACCCTTACTGTAGCCAGGGTTTTGCCTGGATTAGAGGACTTTAGTTATGGTGAGAGATTGGATAGGATGGGCTTGTTTTCCTTGGAGTGAAGGAGGATGAGGGGGTGATCTGATGGGCACAGTTTGGAGAGATTGTTCAAATCTTTTTCCCATGGTAGAGGATATTAAAAATGTCAAAGGTTTAGAGTGAGAGGAATGAGTTTTAAAGGAGATCTGAGGGAGGATTTTTTGTTTGTTACACAGAGTGGTTGATATCTGGAACTCACTGCCAGAGGAGGTGGTGGAATCTGATACAATCACTATATTTAAGAGACATTTATATGAACTTGAATATGGAAGGCATAGAAGGATACGCAATGATCTCTGCTGAGACCTCTGCTGTTTGTGATATATATAAATGACTTGGACATACAGTGCATTCAGAAAGTATTCAGACCCCTTCACCTTTCCCGCATTTTGGTACAAGACAGCCTTATTCTAAAATGGATTAAATTCATTTTTTTAATCATCAATCTACACACAATACCTCATAATATAAAAGCAAAAACTGGTGTTTAGAAATTTTTGCAAATAATTAAAAATAAATAACTGCAATATCACATTGACATAAGTATTCAGACCCTTTGCTATGACACTCAAAATTGAGCTTCGGTGCATCCTCTTTCCATTGATTATCCTTGAGATGTTTCTACAACTTGATTGGAGTCCACAAGTGGTAAATTAAATTGATTGGACATGATTTGGAAAGGCACACACCTGTCTATATAAGGTCCCGCAGTTGACAATGAGCAAAAACCAAGCCATGAAGACAAAGGAATTGTCCGTAGACCTCTGAGACAGGATTGTATCGAGACACAAATCTGGGGAAGGGTATAAAACAATTTCTGCAGCGTTGCAGCTCCCAAAGAGCACAGTGGCCTTGTCATTTTTAAATGGAAGAACTTTGAAACCACCAGGACTCTTCATAGAGCTGGCTGCCCGGCCAAACTGAGCAATCGGGGGAGAAGGGCTTGGTCAGGGAGGTGACCAAGCACCTGATGGTCACTCTGACAGAGCTCCAGAGTTCCTTTGTGGCCAGCACCGCCATTCAATGTGATCATGGCTGATCATCCCCAAATCAGTACCCCGTTCCTGCCTTCTCCCCATATCCCCTGACTCTGTTATCTTGCTCTCTCTTGAAAGTATCCAGAGAACCTGCCTCCACCGCCCTCTGAGGCAGAGAATTCCACAGACTCACAACTCTCTGTGTGAAAAAGTGTTTCCTCGTCTCCGTTCTAAATGGCTCACCCCTTATTCTTAAACTGTGGCCCCTGGTTCTGGACTCACCCAACGTCGGCAACATGTTTCCTGTCTCTAGCGTATCCAAATAATCTTACATGTTTCAATAAGATCCCCTCTCATCCTTCTAAACTCCAGAGTGTACAAGCCCAGCTGCTCCATTCTCTTAGCATATGACAGTCCCGCCATCCCGGGAATTAACCTTGTAAACCTATGCTGTACTCCCTCAATAGCAAGAATGTCCTTCCTGAAATTAGGGGACCAAAACTGCACACAATACTCCAGATGTGGTCTCACTAGGGCCCTATACAACTGCAGAAGGACCTCTATGCTCCTATACTCAACTCCTCTTGTTATGAAGGCCAACATGTCATTCGCTTTCTTCACTGCCTTTCAATGTCCTTGAGTGGCCCAGCCAGAGCCCGGACTTGAACCCGATCGAATATCTCTGGAGGGACCTGAAAATAGCTGTGCATTGACGCTCCCCATCCAACCTGACAGAGCTTGAGAGGATCTGCAGAGAAGAATGGGAGAAATTACCCAAATACAGGTGTGCCAAGCTTGTAGCATCATACCCAAGAAAACTTGAGGCTGTAATCGCTGCCAAAGATGCCTCAACAAAGTACTGCGTGAAGGATCTGAATACTTATGTAAATGTGATATTTCAGTTATTTATTTTTAATTATTTTGAAAAAATTTCTGAACACCCGTTTTAACTTTGTTATTATGGGGTATTATGTATAGATTCATGATCAAAAAAATGAATTCAATCCATTCTAGAATAAGGTTGTAATGTAACAAAATGTGGAAAAAGTGAAGGGGTCTGACCACACATTTCACTGTACCAATTGGTACATGTGACAAATAAATGTATCTTGAATACTTTCTGAATGCACTGTAAATGTAGACAGGTTGGTTACTAAATTTGCAGATGACACCAAGATTGCTGGTGAAGTGGACTGTGAAGAAAACTGCCAAATTATACAGTGAGATATAGATTAGCTAGAGAAATGGGCAGAGAAATGGCAGATGGAGATTACTTTAAGCAAGTGTAAGATGTTAGACATAGGGAGATAAAATGTAAGGGGAAAACATACGATTAATGGCATACCTGTTATTACCATTATAGGTAGGACGTGGAAGCTTTGTAAAGTGTACAGAGGAGGTTTACCAGAATGATGCCTAGCTACAGGGAAAAAGGTTGAACAGACTCAGATTGTTTCCTCTGGAAAGCCAAAGGTTGTGGGGAGCTCCGATAGAATTATGAGAGGCATAGATAGGGTAGACAGTCAGAACCTTTTTCCCAGGAAGGAAAAAATAAATAGTAGAGAGCATAGCTTTAAGGTGGGAAGGGCAAAGTTTAGAGGAGTTGTGCAGCACTAGTTTTTTTTACAGAGAGTGATGAGGGCTCGGGGATGGTGGTTGAGGCAAATAAGACCCTTCCGGATAGGCATATGGATATGCAAGGAATGGAGAGATATGGATTACGTGCAGGCAGATAACAGTTGGTCTTGGCATCGTGTTTGCCTTTGGCGTGGGCTGACAGGCATGTTCTTGAGTTCTACTGTAGGATGTTCTATGATACAATTCTATTGTGCGCAAATGGGTTTAGCGAAGATGACAAAAAGGTCACATAGGCATCGTGGGCAGAAGGGCTTATTGTGTGCTGTACAACTCTGACATAACCACCATTTAGTTCCTATCTGCCTGCTACTTCTTCATGCCTACTTTCTGAATCTCATAAACAACACATTTTGTTCCACCTTCCGCAGAGACTGCTTCCTCCGCAACTCCTCGGTTCACTCATCCCTTCCCAGGTAGTTTCTTCCACAACCACCTGTCCCTATACCACCTCTCTCGCCTCCATCCAGGGACACCAGCAGTCCTTCCAAGTGAGACAGAAACATTTAGACAGGAATATGAATAGGACAGGTTTGAGGGATATGGGCCAAACACAGGCAAGTGGGGTTAGTGTAAATGGGACATGTTGGCCAGTGTGAGCAATTTGGGCTGAAGGGCCTGTTTCCACTCTGTAAGACTCTATGACTATGACAGAGGATCACATGCAGCTCCTCTAACTTCATCTACTGCATCCAATGTTCCCAATGGGTTCCTGTACATCGGCAAGAGGAAGCGTAGACTCGGAGACCACTTTACTGAGCACTTGCGCTCATTCTGCCAAGGCCTACCGGATCTACTGGTTATTAACCATTTAAACCCCCCTCTTCCCACATTGACCTTTCCAACCTGGGCCTCCTCCATTGCCAGAGTGAGACCACACGCAAACTGGAGGAACAGCACTTCTATTTTCTGCTTGGGTAGCTTACAACCCAATGATATGAACATTGAATTTTCCAATTTTAAGTGACTAACCCACAACAGCCATCTTCCCTCTCCTTTCCTTCCTCCTGTCTCTCCCTCCTCTCCAAACCTGATTGATCTCGCACCTGCCGTTCCCCCTTCACTTGTACCGTTTACAAAGGATATACAATTCTCAACTTTTCCATCTCCAAACTTAACAATTTGCAACTCTTTATCCGCTCACATCTATTGTCTCATCCCTGGTCATCCGCCTCTCAGATAACTCCATCTCCTGCGTTCACTTATTACCGGTCATGCTCTGTCCTGCCCCATCTCTATCCAAGCTTTCTTGCCTGCTCCCTACAATCAGTCTGAAGAAGGGTTCCGACCCAAAACATCACCTATACATTCTCCAGGGATTCTGCCTGACCTGTTACTTCAGCATTTTATGTCAATCTTCGGTAAACCAGCATCTACAGTTCTTTGTTACTACACTCTGATCCTTCTGTGCACCAATATCTGCTTGTTTAGAAGATATTCATTTTTTCTATTCTTTCTCCCAAAGTAAAACGACACATATTTTTCACATTATTTTCAACTATCCACGTGCAACTTTCGACAGATACAGCTCATTTTCTTAGCAAGCCTCAAGTCATCGGCAAACCTGAACAAAGACAAACTGAGCTACACTGAGCTGGACAGATAACTACACTTCAAGCACTCAGGGCTCCACTCAGGACAAATCCTTTAATGAAAGAACACTTCTTCAGGTCTAACATCACCGACTTCTCATAGACCTAGGGAGCACTCTTGAAAGATTTATTTAATTCCCCTAACTGCCCACAATAGACTTCCACTCTAACTTTGCAGGCATGGTGGTGCAGAGGTAGAGCTACTGCCTCAGCACTAGGGACACTGGTTCAATCCTGACTACGAGTGCTGTCAGTACGGAGTTTGTACATTCTCCCCGTGACCGCATAGGTTTTGTTCGGATGCTCTGGTTTCCTCCCACATTCCAAAGACGTGCAGGTTTGTAGGTTACTAGTGTGTAGGATAGAATGAGCGTGCGGGTGAATACTGGTTGGCGTGTACTCGTTGGGCCAAAGGGCATGTTTCTACTCTGTATCACTAAACTAAACTAAAACAATATAGCATTTATACTGAGTATTTTTTTTGGCAGTACTGGTGTTGAGTGTATCTGTAGACATTTATGACCAGACTGAATGATGGGGAGGTGCCCGCCATCTTGGGTCTCCTGTAGAGAAAGAGCTGCATGCCCCCTGCTACTGTGACATCCAAATGCTTCCTCGGGGACTTAAAAAATGTTCACTAAGATCATGGCTTAAGAGTGAGCAACCTTCCCACTTAACAATTAATTGCGGCACGGTGAGATAGCGCTTGAGCTACTGCCTTACGGTGCAGGAGACCCTGGTTTGATTCTGACTACGGGTGCTTGTCTGTACGTAATTTGTACGTTCTCCCCACGACCTGCGTGGGTTTTCTCCGAGATGTTCAGTTTCTTCCCACACTCCAAAGATGTACAGGTTTGTGCGGGTTAATTGGCTTGGTGTAACTGTAAAAAAATGTCCCTAGTGTGTAGCGTAGTGTTAATGTGCGGGGATCACTGGTTGGTGCGGGCTGGGGGCAAAGGGCCTGTTTCCGTGTTGCATCTCTAAACTAAATTTCCCTTCACAATACTGCTACTGCTTTTGTTGCCTTGCCACAAGTGATGCATGTGGCTCCAGCAGTGGTTCTGTGGGGCATCTTCCTGCTATTTTATGGCGTAGAATTCACTGATGAATCTGGACCTTTGAGTGGGAACTAATTGAATGTGAAGGAGAATCATTTAGAGGATATAATGAGGACAGAGCAGAAAATAGGGCAGTTGAAATTACCAGGCACCCGCATGATTTCAATGGATTGAATGTCTTACGATTACTCTGAGGCAGGTAGCTCAGTATTCCTGGGAATAACACCTTAATGACACTTCAGGGTTCTGGATGTGATTATACCAACACATGCCAACATCGCATTGTTCATATTACTGGAAAAACTGCTTTCTAACTAATTTACTCACGTCGCCATGATGAGGGAATGTATTTGATTGCAGTTTAGAGAAAACCAACTTATTGTTAATTGTAACTTCAAAACTTCCTGAGGAGACAAAGAAATATAATTTGCAGCATTTCACAAACCTAATGCAGTCTCTGCCCAAACTGAAATTGGTTCAAACAGCTGGAGTTCAGGGGGAACTGGTCTCACCCTGATGTTTCACATGTGTTAGACCATGATAGACTGTGAATTGTAGCTTTATTATCTTGGTTGAGAGTATTAGTTACTTCAATGGGCCGAGGAATGGCAGACGGAGTTTAATTCCGATAAATGCAAAATTTTGCATTTTGGTAGCATAAACCAGGGCAAGACTTACAAAGTAAATAATAGGGCATTGGGGAGTGGTGTAGAACAGAGACCTAGGGGTGCAGGTATATAGTTTATGAAACTGTTGACATAGGTTGACATGGTGGTGAACAAGATGTTTGCCATGCTTGCCTTCATCGGTCAGGGTATTAATTATAGACGGTAGAGACAAAATGCTGAAGTAACTCAGCATCTCTGGAAAGAAGGAATGGATGATGTTTCGGGTCGAGACAGCCACCCCCCTGACATCAGTCTGAAAAAGAGCGGCTGACTCCCCTGGAGCCATGTTCTGCTTGGGTAGTTTGAACATTGAAGGAACAAGGAACTACAAAAAAAATGTCACAAGGTGCTGGAGTAACTCAGAGGGTCAGGCAGCATCCTTTGAGACCAAGGATAGGTGATGTATTGGGTTGGAACCCTTCTTCAGACTAATTTCGGGGGAGGGGGGAGAAAGCTGGAAGAGAGGAGGGCCAGGACAAAGCCTGGTAGGTAATAGGTTGATAATAGTGGGCTTTTTGTTAGGCAAACGGTTAGAAATTAGATGAAAAGATTGAAGATGTGAGACATATAGATTGAAGAATTGCGAAGCAAGAGGAAGGAGTGTAGTGGAAGGGGGGGGGCAGGGAAGAAATAGGTGCGAGTCTGGGTGAGGCTCAGTGGTGAGGGACCGAGGGGGTGGGGCAAAGAATGGGGAGGAGGGTTTTGTTGTTACTTAAAATTGGACAATTCAATGGTTGTAAGCGACCCTAGCGGAATACGAGATGTTGTCCTTCCAGTTTGCATGTGGCCTCAGTCTGGCAATAGAGGAGGCCCTCAACAGGAAGGGCAGTATGGGAATGGGAAGAGGAGTTAAAATGGGTAGCAACCAGGAGATTCAGCAGGCCTTGGCAGCCTGAGCGCAAGTGTTCGGCGAAATGTTCGCCGAGTCTATACTTGGTCTCGATGATGTACAGGAGCCCACATCGTTGAATACTGGATGCAGTAGGTACAGTTAGATGAGGTGCACGTGATCCTCGGTCTCACCTGGAAGAACTGCTGTGGATGTAGGTGAGGGAGGAGGTATAGGGACAGGTGACACATCTGCGGAGGTGGGAGTCATCTCTCCGGAAGGCGGAAAAGGGTGGAGATGGGAATATGCGACTGGGGTGAGATCACGCTGGAGGTGTTGAAAATGTAAGAGGATGATGCGTTGGATGCGGTGGCTCGTAGGATGATAGTTGAAGACCAGGCTCTTTCCTTGTTCCATCTCGGAGGAGGGGGAGCGAGAGCAGAACAGCGGGACACAGAGGAGATGCGGGTGAAGGATACATCTTTGACAGCAGGAGAGAAACCACGTTTACTAAAGAACAAGGACATCTCGGATGTTCTGGAATGGAATGCCTCAATTTGGGAGCAGATGCAGCTGAGGCAGAGAAATTGAGAGTAGGGGATAGCGGCTTTGCAAGAGGCAAGGTGGGAGAAAGTGTAGTCCAGATAACTGGGAGTCGGTAGGTTTGTAGTAGATATCAGTCAATAGTCTGTCCCCTGTGAAGGAGACATAGAAATCAAGAAAGGGGAGGGAGGTGTCAAAGGTAGTCCAAATGAATTTGAGAGCAGGGTGGAAGTTAGTGGTAAAGTTATTAAAATTATCAAATTCTGCAAGTATAAAGGAGGCAGCCCCAATGCAGTCATCAATGTAGCTGTGAAGGAGTTGGGGGATGGTGCCAGTGTACATTTGGAATAAGGCCTGTTCAACGTAACCAACAAAAAGGTAGGCATAGCTGGGTCTCATGCGAGTGTTCATGGCTACACCTTTAACTTGGAGAAAGTAAGTCAAAGGAGAACAGTAGAGGGCGAGGACAGGTTCCGTAGGCCGAGAAGTGTGTTCATAAAAGGAAATTGATTGGTCTCTGTTCAAGGAAGAACTGGGGAGCCTTTAGACCTTCATGATTGGGGGTGGAGGTGTAAAGGGACTAGATGTCCATGGTAAAAATTAGGCGATAGGGACCATGAAACTGAAAGTTGTTGAAGAGTTGAAAGGCATGTGAGGTGTCACGACCGATTTAAGTCAGAAAGGACTGGTCAAGGTGGGGGGGGGGGGGGGGGGGTGATAGGATGGAATCAAGGTATTTGGAGGTGAGTTCTGTGGGGCAGGAACAAGCAGAAAGAATGGGTCTGCCAGGGCTGTCTTAACAGTGGATTTTGAGAAGGAGATAGAAGCAGGCAGTGTGGGGTTGGGGTGTGTTACATTTGGGGGCTGTGGAGGGAGATGACCAGAGCTGATGAGATCAGAAACAGTCTGGGAGATGATGGCCTGGTGTTCGACTGTACGGTCATGGTCAAGTTATAAGTCTGAGGTGTCCGAGTGCTGGTGCCTGGTCGACGGGTTGAATTTGTATGAACATTGAATTCTCCAATTTTAGATAATCCCCCCCTTCTCCTCCCACCCTATCTCCCCTGTGCCCCATCTGGACATTCCCCTATTTATCCTCCAACCCTCCCCTTCCACCTACATTCCTCCCTCTATCTTCACAATTCGCAACTCTTCAATCTTCTTGTTGCACACCTTCTGTCTTTTCATCTCTGGCCTTTGAACAACCATCTACCTGTCAAAAACACCCTCACCTGTATCCACCTATTACTTGCCAGGCTTTGTTCTGTTCCTCTTCTCTCTCGACCCAACAATCAGTCTGAATAAGGGCCCGACCCAAAACGTCACCTATCCACATTCTCCAGAGATGCTGCCTGACCTGTTGAGTTAGTCCAACACTTTGTGTCTTTTTATGTAAACCAGCATAAGCAGGTTTCTTGTTTCTACAATTGCCCAAGACATTGGGACGGCCACATTTGGAGTACAGTGTACAGTTCTGGTCACCCTGTTAGAGGAATTATGCCATTTAACAGGAAACGGGTGCATAAAAGATCTATGAAGATATTACAGGGGAGGAGGGGGCCGAGGTGGTGGAGAGGCTGTTCCCTGGCAACCAGAAGGGGGTCGGATGTCAAGGTGGTCCCAGTGGAGGTGATTAGAGCTGTTTCAAAAGTCAGGGGAGCCTCTGAGTTGGCGAATAAAGAAACTAAATGAGAAGCGATTCTTACAGAACGTTGGGCAAATTAAAGTCTGCATTATGTGATAGGTCCACTCACCTTTCTGTCCTATGAACCCGGTGATGTGCGCCTCTGGAATTTGCTCCTTAATCTCAGTGGCAAGGAACAGGAAACGCGCCAGGAAGCCTCATCCGGCACTGGGGACAGAGTGTCAGAATGACAAGCAGCACCAGCGCCATCCCCCCACAACCCGCTGTCCCAGTGAGTGTCTGTACTTACCCCAGATTATCTCAACAGCATTGATGTTGAACTAATCTGCACTATTTTGTAGTCACAGTGCAGCCAGAACCAATAGCCCATAGTACCCGGGGACGCCCCCGCAACTTAGGAACAGCTTCTTTGCCTCTGTTATCTTCTGAATTTGTAGTCGGCAGCGCAGTACTCTGCATATCGCCAACTTGTCCTTCATAAGCTTGGATAATGTCAGATTCACCTGCACCCTTGACATGGACGTTGTCTCTGGAACTGGTGCACTATACTACACTATATATTCTATCCTTTGCTCTATCTATTGAGTTTGGCTTGATTGTATTTATGTATAGTAATATCTGATGGGATTGGACAAAAGGCACAACAAACCTTTTCATTGTACCTCGGTGCACGTGACAATAATAAACCTAAACCAATTCCCGGGACGGTAGACACGCCCCACTCACCAGTACTCCACCTTGACATCAACTTTGTGTTCGCCTTCGTACACGCCCCCAGCCAGGCTGCTTTCCGCCAGGCTTTGTTGGCTTTCCGAGGGGATATCTTCAGGCTGGACGCCGCAGCCACATCCACAAGGCCTCATCTTACGGGCGACGACCGCCACCTGAGCCCGGGGCCCCGTTGACGTCCCGGGGTCTCTTGTGACCACTCGCCCCCCAGAGCCGCGCACAGGCCGGCACCACTGACGTTGCCCCACCCGAGACCGTCCCAGGCCCAGCGGGTGGCTTGCAACACACCGGACATCGAAGCCAGGCCAGCAGTTTGAATTCGAAATAAAACAAAATGCAGGAGAAGGGAGGCTGGGAAGAGCTCGCCAGCTGACCCACCTGCGGTCGGCAACAGAACAAAGTGAAGGTTGGCTCGTTTGTTGCTTCAGATTCCAGCATCTATGGCCTGCGTCCACAGTGAGCAGAGGTCGATGCCGATGCCAAACAATGTGCGTCGGAAATAACTGCAGATGCTGGTTTAAATCGAAGGTAGATTCGAACAAAATTCTGGAGTAACGAACTCAGCGGGACGGGCAGCATCTCTGGAGAGAAGGAATGGGTGACGTTTCGGGTCGAGACCCTTCTCTCCAGAGATGCTGCCCGTCCCGCTGAGTTACGGCAGAATTTTGTGTCTACCTCCGATGCGAAACAAGTTGTACAGACTTCGCACATGCGGAACACACACTGAGCACATAAGATGCGGATGAATGGAAACTTCTGAGGCTTTATCACTAAAGGCTTCAGCGGAGGTGCTGAGAAGTGGAAAAGCAAGATACAATCTTTCTACCTTTCCTCTTTTGCTTTAACGTAGTCAGGACAGTGCTCTTCCTGCTGAAAGTGGTAGACCAGGGAAACTTCCAGTGTTCCCGCGGACTACACCTGTGGGCAATGTGTCCAGCTACAGCTCGTAACTAGTGGCATTGAGTGTTTAAGAAGGAACTGCAGATGCTGGAAAATCGAAGGTAGACAAAAGTGCTGGAGAAACTCAGCGGGTGCGGCAGCATCTATGGAAATTGAGTGGCTGGAAATGCAGTTGGACGCACCCTGGACCGTGATGCTGAGAGCGTCATAGGTAGGAATTTCAATGAGGTTGTCACACCAGGTAGATGAGTAACTCCCAGGAAAGGCAGAGTGCTAGGTATGGAGTGCAGGATTGTCTGTGGCTGATCCTGGCACAGAACATGGAACAATATAGCACAGGTACAAGTTCTTTAGCCCACAATGTCTGCACTGAATGTGATGACAAGTTAATCGCCTCAGATATGGATAAGTGATCCATTTCCTTCAATTCTCTGCATATCCCTGTGTGTATCCAAATGCCTCTTAAACACCACTATCATATTTGCCCCAACCACCACACTTGGCGGCGTGCTCCTGACACTCATCACTGTGTCAAAAACGTACCCCACATATCTCCTTTAAAATTTGCCCATTTCACCTTAAAGCTATGCCCTTGACATTTTCACCCTGGGGAAAAAAAAGTTTCTGACTGTCCACCCTACCTTTGCCTCTCATTATTTTATATACTTCTATCAGGTCTCCTATCACCCTCCAGAAAAATAAGCCAAGTTTGTTCAACCTTTCCTTATAGCTAGTATTCTCTAATCCAGGCACATTCTGGTAAACCTCTTCTGCACCCTTTCCAAAGTTTCCTCATTCTTCCAAAAGGGGGGGGGGGGGGGGGGTGACCAGAACACAATAATACTACTCTCTGTAACAAATATATCATTTTGGATACCATGTTTCGGAGTTTCGATGTTTCAGATGCGATAGAGAGGAAGATAAAAGAAGTAGAAACAAGGAACTGCAGATGCTGGTTTACAAAAAAAGACAAAGCTCTGGAGTAACTCAGCAGGTCGGGCAGCATCTCTGGAGAACACGGATAGGAGACGATTTGTTGGGGGGGGGGGGAAGAATGACAGCTGGAACAGAGGAAAGGCAGAGAGGCTTTTAAGGTGAATGTCAAAGGTTACGGGGAGAACAGCCTAGCAAGTAATAGATGGATGCAGGTGAGGGGGGGTTTTGATAAGCAGATGGTTGGACAAAGACAGAAATAAAAAGACAGAAGGTGTGAGACAGGATTAAAAAGTTGCGATTGTGATGCTAGTTGAAGGAATTAAATACAGTTGTTATTGGGTAAGTCAGCACCTGACACGTAGGAGTCATTTAAAAGCCAGTTGATCAAAATCCATGACCAGCATGTTCCAGTAATTACTGATAAAGAATGGCAAGGTAAGGGACTATGGATGGCCAGAGATCGTAAATTTGGTCAAAATGAAGTTAATGTAAGGTTTAAGAAGATGAAATCAGACAGGATCTTTGTGGAATAATAATAAATTATTTGTCATTCGAACATATAAGTATACATTTGAGCGAAATGTCATTTCTCACGGGACTGAGGTGCAAGGTGCATAGTGGTTGATATTGTGTTTTAGGTGAGGTGTGTGTGTGCGTTGGGGGATCAGCAGGGTATTCATCATTCTAACAGCCAGGGGGAAGAAGTTGTTGCACATCCTGGTGGCGCTGGCCTTGATGCTCTGGTACCTCATGCCGGACGGCAGAAGGGCAAAGAGTCCATGGAGAGGGTGGGAGGAGTCCTTTATAATGTTGGAGTTTTTTTGTTGTTGAAATGCACATTTTGTTGAAATTGTCCGGCATGGTTGGGAGAGGCTCCCCAATGATGTTCTCCGCTGCCCTGACTAATCGCTGCAGGGTCTTTCTGCCTGATGTGGTGCAGTTCCCGTACCAGACGGTGATGCAGCTGGTCATGATGCTCTCTGTGGTACCTCTAAAGAACATAGATAGGATGGGTGGGGGAAGCCTCGCTCATTTCAGCCTCCTGAGGAAGTACAGCCTCTGCTGAGCCCTCCTGGCCAGGTGTGTAGTGTTGAGAGACCAGGAGAGGTCGTCAGCGAGGTGCACCGCTCGGAATTTGATGTTGCTCACCCTTTCCACGATGGAGCCATTGATGTGCAGGGGGGAGTTCTCCAGAAGTCTACAATCATCTCTTTGGTCTTGGTGACGTTCAGAGACAGATTGTTATCTTCGCACCAGTTCACAAGCTGTGCCACTTCCTCTCTGTAGGCAGTCTCATTGTTGTCTCTGATGAGGCCCACCACTGTAGTGTCATCTGTAAATTTGATTATTTAGTTGGTGTTGTGTTTGGCGGCAGTCGTGGATTAGTGTGAATAGTGGTGGACTAAGGACACAGCCTTGGGGGGCTCCAGTGTTCAGGAGGGTGGAGGAGATGGCGTTTTCTGTGGAGCGGTTAAGGGTGGTATGCGAACTGGTGGGGGTCTAGTGAGGTGGGGAGGTTATTCTTGATGTGTCCCATGACTAACCATTCGAAGCACTTCATCACGATGGGGGTCAGTGCCACGGGACGGTAGTCATTGAGGCAGGAGACAGATGACTTTTTTTGGCACTGGGATGATGGTGGCGACTCTGAAGCAGGTGGGGACAGTAGCCTGGCTCAGGGAGATGTGGAAAATGTGTGAGAGGACATCCGCCAGCTGGTTAGCACATTCCTTGAGCAGACAACCAAATATGTTGTCTGGTCCCGGTCAACCCTGGTTATGGTTCTTCACACGTCGGCTGAATCCAGTATTATTATCTGCTCTAAAAAGCAAATTATTATAAAGCAAATAGGAAAGAACTCTAGCAGACAATTAGAAGGGCCAAAATGGACCAAAGGAAAGGCTTTGGTGAAAGGCGTTAAAGTTTAAGGAAAATCCCAAGCCGTTTTATAACTACATTAAAACAAGAGGGCAACCAGGCAAAAGATTAGACTGCTCAAGGATAAAGGAGGAAATGTATGTCTGGAGTCAGGGGATGAAGGCAAGATACTAAACAAATACTTTGCATTTCTATTCACCAAGGAGAAGGACGTGGATTGACTATGAGATCAGTGTGGAGAAAATAATATGTAAGAACTATTTGAAATCAAGAAAGAGGTGGTTTGGGAGCTCTTGAAAATCATTAATGTCGATTGATCCCTGGTTATTAAGAGAGGAGATTGTTGGAGCCTTGGGTAGGATCTTGGATGAGGTCCTGAAGGACTGGAGAGTAGCCAATGTTGTGACTTTGTTTAAGTGTGAATAGAAAGAATTCAGGACTGTGAGCTTCACGTTAGTGGTAGGCAAAGATACTAGAGTAGCATCTTTGGTGGTAGGGTTGGAGAGGATTCTTTGGGATAAGATTTACATCCATTTGGAAGAGAATCGGCTAATTAGGGACAGTCAACTTTGTATGTACCTCGATCTATTTTTGAGGTGATGAATTCGATTGATGAGGGTAAGGCAGTGGATGTTGTTTACATGGATTTTAGTAAGGCATTTGATGGTTTCCCCCTTGGTCGGCTGATCCAGAACATTAAGATGCAAAGGATTCACAGTGACCTGGTTGTATGTATTCAGAGCTGCCTTACTAACAGAAGACAGGGTTGTGGTGGGAGAGCATTATTCAGGCTGGATGTCTGTGACCAGTGGAGTTCTACAGGGATCTATGCTGGGACCTCTGTTTGTGATATATACACATATAGACGGTTGGTTAGTAAATTTGCAGACAACACCAGTTTGCTGGAGTGTGGACTGAAGACGGCTGTCAAAGTATATGGCAGGATTATATCAGCTACAAAAATGTGCAGAGAAATAGCAGATATAGTTTAATCTGAGCATGTGCAAGGTGCTGCATTTTGGAGGTTGAATGTAAGGGGAAAGTAATCATGGAAATACCCCTAACAGCATTAATATATGGAGGGATCTTTGGGGGGGGGGCGTCAAGTCCGTAACTCCCAGAAAGTGGCAACACAAGTAGATAGTCGTAAAGGCATACTTGCTTTCATGGGTCAGGCATTGAGTATAGGAGTCAGAAAGTCATGATGCAGCTTTTTAAGCGAGCTTGATGGCTGGCACGGACTTGGTGGACTGAAGGGCTTGCTTCAGTTCTGTATGACTATTTAGACCTCAAACTGTATTGCAATGACTTGTTCTACCAGTGTTAACACCTTATAAGTGTCATATGCCCAAGATGCACTGTGAATTTCATCATTCAGGAAGAAAGGCATCACGATTTATGCCTTTTAAATTCCAATCTTGATTCCAAATCTTCCTAATCTTCTGGATGGATTTTCGACTAGCAAGTGAAGTATATTCAAGACAAACTTCAAAAAAATCTTTTATTAGATTAAATGATGTACAAAATTTAAGCAGCATGATCCCATTAGCGCTTGGCCTTTACCATCCAACCTATGTAAAACCACCATCTTATTTTAAGTTGTGTTCGTGCCTTAGATACAGTATCTATAAGATACATCTATTAGATTAAAAATTATACAGCTCTTCATATAAACACCCTTGTTTTAAAAATGACAATAGTACCTCTGTAACATAGAAAAGATGCCCGATGCCACCATTTACATAAATATTTTAAGGTCGACATGCTGACATCGTGCTGACAATTCAACCAATTCAGGTCTCATTATTTGCATAAAGATAGATTGCAATCTGCCCATTACCATATATACAAGGATTTCAATACTTCCTTTTAAATTCAATCTGCATGTACCACAAATTCTAGCATTACAACGGAAATTCATTAAAATCAGATTACCAGAACATTCTTTTGACTGTGCTGACTAAACAATTCTTGCTTGTTTCATGTGTTAGTTTAATTGATCGGCTTATTAAAAACCCGCCATATTTTGTCAGACATAACACTACTTCACATTTTATAGAGGATTTTTCTGCTTGGTAATTTGTAGTTTAAATATTATTTGCATCTTGGTACAATTGTACCAATATACATGGCTTTATTAAATAAATTGATTAAAAATGGTTTAAAATGTATGCATTGTGAAGACTTAAAACCGGCATTTTGCTTTGTTTAAAATCTTTACACTTCAATTAAATTTGCTTTCAACATGGATTGCTCTGTAGAGAACAGATAATTTCAGTTCATTAACCTCAACATCGCTTGCTGCAATTCTCACAACAGGTCAATTACACAACAACAAAATAGCTAGTTACATTTAGATTGCACTGCAAATGCATCAGGCAAGACTACAGACAAGTCACAGCATTCTTTACCCTTTGTTTTTGTTTCAACAAATCGTCCGTGATTAGATTTTGGGAACTTGCTTCCACAGAACTCTTGGCAGCCCTTCTGATTCAGCGACAAAGGCGACTTCAGGTAATTTCAAGTTTCTGGCAGCGGGAGACTGTCTCTGTACCATTCTCAGTGCCTAAATCATTAGGCGTATTGAGTTTCGTACATCTTTGGTACCACTGCCAGACTGGATTGCAACTTCTACATCATCTTGAGCTAGTACCATTTTGTCTGGCGTATAATCATTCCTTTTGATATCTAAGTACAGAAAATAAAATATGACATATTGATTAAGCAACGGATCAAAAACAGTAAAAAAGATTAACTTGGCTCCATGTCTGGGGAAATAGGGAGGAATGACTCAACAGCAGATAAACATGCTATATCTTGCCACCGACAGCAATATTTACTAAAAGGCAGATTAAACTCATCATTTGTTTCAGCAGTATGTTTAATCATCTGTATTTCTCAATTGGTTTGGAAGGAAATTCAAATGATCAGAAACATCCGAGGCAAATATGTCACAGAACATATGGGCCACCAGTATAAATGAGGCCTTTAGAGATGCATCCATTCACAGGATAGGATAGCAAATGTATTATATCAGATGAAAATCATGAGAGAAAAAACTGCATTGCTGGAAATCTGAAATAAAAATGGAAAGTGCTGGAAGGAGTCAGCAGGACAGACCGTGGGAAAGGAAAGAGCGTTGACATTTCAGATCTCAGAGCTTTGACAAAAAGTTTTGGACCTGAAATATTAACTCTTTCCCCTCACAGCTTGACCCAAGTGTTTGCAGCATTTTATGCACAGCCCCTTAGTATGTTTCACTGATTTATGAAAATCCGACATCTGTTCACAGTTGTAAGAGTTGGGATGTCATGTTGCAACTGCGCAAGAAGTCGGTGAGACCACACGTGGAGTGTTTCGTGTAGTTCTGGTTGCCATGTTATGAGGATGTGATTAAAAGAGGGTACAGAAAAGATTCACAAGGAAATTACTGAGACTGGAGGGCATGAGTTATATGGAGAAACTGAATACGTTGGGCCTGTTTTCCCTGGTGCAAAGGAGGCTGAGGGTAGAGGTTTACAAAACCAAGAGGGGCAGATCAGACTTTAACCACATCAGTGGAATCTAAAACTAGGGGGCAGAGATTTCAAATGAGAGGGGAGGGATTTTCCACACAGAGGGTGGTTGGTTTATGAAACAAACTGCCTTAAGAGTTGATAGAAGCGGGTACAATTACAATGTTTAAAAGGTACATGGATAACAAAGGTTTAGAGAAAAATGGGCCAACACAAGCAAATGGGAGTAATATGGATGAATTGGATCAAAGGGCCGTGTAATTATGACTCTAACTTTGACCTCTGGATCAAAAAAATATTTTCCATCCATACACACACTTATCTACCACAATAAATCCACACTGGCTCGTGTAATCTGGTCAGATTTTCCAAAATGCTTAGTGTGCAGCAGATGTTACATAGCTGCAGTGAAATGGGTTTATTGGGATCTCTAATGCTGTGTGGAGTTTGTTTGTTCTCCGTAACTGCATTTTTTTGGTGATCTATATCCTGAATACTTTTTGGATGGCAGGTTTACTGGCCATTATTAATTGCCCCAATAGTACATGATGATAGAATCAGGGGGGGTAATGGATATATATACCAGATAAATTTGAGGAAATTAAGTGGGAGAATGGGATTAAAGGAATGATCAAGACTCATCCCTTGAGTCGTGATCATTCCTTTAATCCCAGTCTCCCAATTCATGTGCTGAATTACCTCTCTAGGACATAAATATACAAGAGATTTGAGTAAAATATCATAAACTGAAATTAATCCAACAGATATAATATTTCTCTGAACCCCCCCACACCACCTTCATACCCTGTCTTATCACCAAGCTTCAATTTCATCTTTGGCTTGAAAAATGTGAAGACATGTTACAGGCAGCTTGTGATCGATCTAACAGAATGCAGAGAACGACAAGGGGCAGAGTGTTTCACTGAGACAACAATGTACTGTGGCTCAGTGGTGGTGAAAAATAACTGGAGGGATTCAATGATGGGCAGAAAGGAGAACAACCTGGAGGTGTGCATGTATTTAATGAAAAATAGCCGAACATGTTTTCAAGAATTGATAGCAGCAGAATATGAAGCGACAAGGGTAAATATTTAATCTTTCTGTTTGGATGCACCAATAATGGCACAACAAAGTGTCTCGCTGGATCATTTAAGAGATCATTTAAACGATAGTAGAGAATGACCAACAAGTTTGCTGCAGGGAAGTAAAAAAGGGTCTAAAGTAAAATAAAAATTGCAGCAATTGCATTTGAATATTTTGACCAAATGCACGGCACACCAGCAGAGAGATCTTCACATTATTATCCAATTTATTATCCTTTAGGTCAGGGGTCGGCAACCTACGGCCCACATCCGGCCCATAACCCTAAATCTTCTGGCCCGCAGGCGTATTTTTTTTCCTGTCATCTAGACTTCTTTAGACTGTTTAATACAGCGACATTTAATATGGCCAGCAACATAAAGACTTGCTTTAATGCTCCTAGCAATCCTGTTTGTGGATACAAAAAATCGGGACTGATATAACCCCACGAACTGGGCAAAAGGTTAGTTAGATTGGTGGGTGCGGTTCCACTGATGTAAAAGTGTAGTTGCAGTTGCAGCGGCTGTGGTGCCTGGTGCTCAGCGCGCCCCGGAACCATCCGTCCCCGCGCTTCACCCGGGGGAGGGTCAGGGCCAGGACTGCCCTCCACAAAGATGGCGCGCTGCTGGCCGTTGGAGAGCGGGGAGAGGATGAGGAGAAGTGGAGAGAGAGGGGAGGAGGGGGACGGGAGGGGGGAGGAGAGAGTGAATGGGGGGAGGGGGAAGAGAGGGTAACAAAGGGTCTGCATGAAGTTTAGGACAGAGGGGTGAGAGTAGTTTCAATACCAGTGTCTCAAACTAACTGCTATGTTCAGTAGACATAATATTGCTTAAATATATAAATATGTATATATGTGGCCTACCATCCACTCACAGGCATGGGTCCTGGCCCCTATGCAGAACAAGGTTGCCTACCCCATGCTTTAGGTTAAACGTGTATATTTAGTTGCGTAACACCAAATGGCTTTCTTCATAAATATATTGCGGAAATAAACCATCTAGTTCAGCTCTGAAACTCAATACTTGGATATGCTACATTAGCTAAAACCCAGACTTAACAGTTCAAAGCTGACCACAATAACTTTCCAGGTGTGAAGCAACTCCAATGCCACAGTTGCTGCTTGAACGGAGGAATAAGGATTTCATGAGGATTCTGCCCATGATCCAAACATCCCAGTTATTGTGCAGCTCACCACAGGGGTTTCAGGGTTTGTACAGTAATGAGTCATTGCTCACAGAGAGAAAAGACTTCAGAAAAATAATAATAAAATCTTACCAGGAAGTTTAAGTCTCCCGCAGCAAGAATTACAATGGTGTTTTGATCGAAAGTTTTTAACTGCATCTTCTCCCAAATTGGCAGGTCCAAATACCATGTCATGTGACCTGAAAGAAACAGCATAAACTTGGATATTGCAGTCACCTACAGAATGCAGGTAACAATGCGTTAGCTTAAAGTGTGTCTGCAGGTTCACATCCAGCAAGAGTGCTTGGTATGCACCATAAGATAGGATTCACTGCTCAGATCAATAGATACATGGACATTAAGGAAAACCAAGGGTTAGGAGGAAAGTGCTGGAAAGTGACATTGAGGCAGGTGACTCGTGACCTTCATGAATGTGGATGGTGTTTTCTACTGCTCTTCCATATGATAACATTTTCAGATTTAAGGAATCCAGGGATAACATGTTAGTGTTAGCACTGAGGGAAAGTAGCACTGAATAAACACCACAGTACAACTGGGCGGTGAAGCAGGTGCGTGTTGAATGTACTGTTCCTTATGCTTTATTTAGTAAAACTTCCAACAAAAACAAATAAAGTAACATAATTTTTGACGGAAAATGTAAAAAAAGATTGATTTATTGCGCTGGATCACAAATCCGCAATAACACAGTGAATGGCGAAACAGCATCAGGAGGAAATGACCTACTCCTGTTCCTATTTTCCAGCATCTCTACAATTGTAGTAAATAATTTTTGCAACCTCTAAAGACTGACATTTTCCTTGCGTAATTCCCAGAAAGAAATATGATTCTACAAATTTTCCTGCCAAGAAATTGAAGTTACTGCATTGCCAAAGACATTAGGTACAGATCATTGCACTACCATAAAATTATGTGTCATGGAAGGAGGAAAATTGATATTTAAATTAATACTCACTGTTTCTCCTCAGACTTTATTACCGAAGGATCAGTTAAGTTCTCCCCAACACCTATAAAAGTAAATATACAGAACTAGATTAAACTACCCTACCCCTCTTACAAATATATCAATGTAGAACATGAAATAAATGCACCTACTGGAAATAGATGCAAAAATGCTGAAAGCAGTTTGAGGGTCAGGCAATATCAGTGGAAGGGAAAGACTTAATGGTTCAGGTCCAAGACCCTTCATCTAATGAAAAGTCTGAGACACAAAACATTATTTCTATTTATCTTTCCACAAATGCTATTCATCTGCTCAATGTTTCCAGCGTTTTCTGTTTTTATATCAATATGGATTTATGTCCTTCGGGCTTAAAGCTTCAATAGCAATGCCATGACAAAGAAGCTCGACCCCATTTAAATGCTACGGTCTTCACATTCGGTCAGCTTCAGTTTCAGGCTATGACATTTTTCTGATTGCACGTCCTATCACCATGGTAAATGTAAGGACATTTTGGATGCTGCTACACTCTTCATTTTGCCTGGTGTTTGTTTTAAGTTTTGTGTCTAGACCTGTTCATGGCACTCATTCAACGGCTTCTCTTTCTCCCTTGTGTCAGCAAATGCTTTCATAACTTGTCTAAATAATGGTAGTTTCCTTTATCGTACACTTTAACAATTTAAGTTCCACTTTCTAGAGTGATTAGTAGCTTTGACAATAATTGGTCTTATGCATAAAGTAGACGTCATTATCAACACCTGTCAAATGTCTCTGCGTATTAATTATTTACCAGGCCCTATCATAGAGTTTACTTTTGGGGACAGAAATCTGAAATACTCATGCCAACCTGCATCCAAGGGAGTTTTGTTAGATATTAAGAGAACCAAAGGATAAGGGGTAGTGTCGAAAAATGACAGGGCTAGGTCAGCCATTATATTCCGCAATAACAGCAATGTAGGAGCAAGTGGTCAAATGGCATTATCCTGTTATGTAGAGAGAAACAGAATCATGCTAATGACATTCCATCAGATTCTGTCGTGAGCAGAGTTTTTCAAACATTATATTTTTCCTGTGTTTTATATACATTATAAAAACATCCATTCCATTGAGTTCATGTGAACTCCCGGCACAGAAATTTCATTAGTCCCAGTCTTCCCTTTAGCCATAGAGTGTCACAATCACACAGCATGGAAACTTATGGATCATGCCTCCTACATGCATGTCCAAATCATTCATGTACATTGCTAAAAACAATGGTTCCAGCCCCAATCTTTGTGGACCACCACTAATCACAGGCATCCAATCACGAAAACCTTCTACCATCACCCTCGTAATACCAGCAGTTTGGATCCACTTTGCCTGGATACCTTTTGGACCAGTCTCCATTGTGGGTATCTCATCAAAGGCCCATCAATGTAACCCACACCTACGTCATCAATAGACTTAATTGTTCTCTCACATGCCCAATCTCCCCGTTTTAACATTTGTTGCCATTTCCTACATCAAGGGGCAATTTGCAGTAGCCAGTTCACCTATCAACAGCGGAGGAAACCAGAGCAGCAATTGGACAGAAACTCGCAGAGAGAATGGGTGGTATCGACAGACACGGGAAGCACTGACGAACTAAAGAAGTTATTTAATCCAAGCACAGCTTGCTTCAGATTTAACGGTCAAAGCAAATTACTTTATAACTATTCGAACTCATAAGTCATTCGTAACTCGTAAGTCATTCGTAACTGTCACTGTATGTCATGTTGTTACTTGTGGGCGGGGCACCAAGGCAAATTCCTTGTATGTGAATACTTGGCCAATAAACTTACTTACTTACTTAACCAGGAGCAGATTATTTTATCACAAACTCTACTCAGAAGAACGATGAAAGCTGTATTAATCTCCGTGTTATTTAGAATTTATTCAACATAAAGCATATTTTTTTAGTTGAATCACAGGTAGCTTTGGGAACAGCTCTGCCCAAGACCACAATAAATTGCAAAGAGTTATAGATGTAGCCAGACTATTACATAGACCAAGATTCCCACCATGGACTCCATCTCTACTTCATGATGCCTAGGAAAAGCAGCCAACATAATCAATGACGTCCCACCGTGGTCATTCCTTCTTTTCCCTGATCTCATCCGGCAGAAGGCGCATGAAAGCATGGGCGATCAGACTTAGGAATAGCTTCTTTCCCTCTGTTATCAGGCATCTGAACAATCCTTCCATAATTCTCTGCCACAGAAGGCAGTGGAGGCCAATTCACTGGATGTTTTCAAGAGATAGTTAGATATAGCTCTTGGCATTAACGGAATCAAGGGATATGGGGAGAAAGCAGGAACGGAGTACTGATTTTGGATGATCAGCCATGATCATATTGAATGGCAGTGCTGGCTCGAAGGGCCAAATGGCCAACTCCTGCACCTATTTTCTAAGTTGCTTAGTTGGGCTACCATCTGATTCACCTCTACCCCAATGCAGACATTGGACTTTGTCTTGGAACTGATGCTGGGAACTATATTCTGCATCGTGTATCTTGCACTTTATTCTTTCTTGAGTTTGACTTGATTGTGCAGTAAACTATTGTTTTAACAGACCCCTTTATAGTGGATTTTGGCTATTGCGGACGGACCTGCCCACACTGCCCCTTGCTCGTACCACCTTCCTGGACGCTTACAACCGGCTTCCAACACCACCCGGGCTCGGAAAGTGCACCAGTAAGCCCTTCTTCAACCACTGTACAGTCCAGTTGACGTGGGTGTTGTTGTAGCTTCTGGGGACAGCCCTTTCTTCAGGCCGCCACCATCAACAAGGAGCGCCCAATCATTCTGGCGCTCCCTCCCTTCTCACCAGCTGCCGATTCATCCTGTCGGCTGTTGCTTGGTCCACTTCTCCTCCACCACCATCTCCTCCTTGCTCTGTGCACTCAGCCTCTCCCCTCCCTCTTTTCCCACCACTCTGTGCACTCGGCCTCCCCTCCCCACATCCTCCCTTCCTCGGCCACCTCCTCTCCCGGAATCACTGACATACTCCACCTTGGAAGATGTCGGCCACTGTGGGGGAGGAGGCGGCGGTGGAGCGGACAAAACGACGGCCAATGGGAAGCAGCAGCTGGTGAGGCGAGAGAGCCCCATAGTGACCGAGTGTGTCTTGTTGTTGGCAGCGGCATGAAGAAAGAGCTGACGACCAGGGCTACAACTTGAGCAGCAGCAACAGCAGTGTTATTCAGACCGTGCGGTCGTGGTGAAGAAGGAATCGCTGATGCAGACCAGCGGCATTATCACCTAGTTTTAAAGTGAAACAACACAAAGTGCTGGAGTAGGCTGAATCGGTCTTAAGAAGTGTCCCAATGTAACCTATCCATGTTCTCCAGAGATGCTGCATGACTGCTGAGTTACTCCAGCACCTTGTGTCCCTTTGTATATTAACCTTCATTTGCAGTTCTTTGTTTCAACTACATACAATGATAATACCATACTCAGTTTTAGAGGACAATTGGCAATAAAGGACACCATACCCTCATCCCTCCATGGCCCGTTATAACGCGGGTTTACTCTATTTATGTATAGTATTACCTGATTTGATTGAACAGCATGCAAAACCAAGCTTTTCATTGTACTTCGGTAAAATGACCATAATAAACCTAAACCTATTGCTACCAAAAGAAAAGTTTCAAGTTTTTACAATTTATAATCTGTTTGAAACTGCTTAATTTTAACAGTTCAGTGTTCTGACATGATCATATATCGAAGCCTTTTAAAAATGACATTTGGAAGTTTAGAATCATCAATTATTAACTATTTAAGAATAATTTAAAAAAAATCAGTGTTCACAACTAATGTAAAGCTACTTCATTTTAACAAAAGCTTATCGTACTCACCCTGCAAGTCCAGAACCAATAGTTCACCTCTCGTATACTCATAGGTCCAGTGACTAAAGGCAAGCATGGTCTCCTCCAGCATGTTGTTTGGACGGATCTCATCACCACTGTTATGATTAAATTTCCGGAACTCCCCAGTCATACATTCTTCAATTGCAAACCATTGGCTTGCTGAATGACAATACAGAAGGAACACTTCCAGGAACCTGGTTAATCAGACATTTATTCAATATAACATAGGAGACAACTATACTATGTAACTATATAGACACAAACAATATAATGAATAATTATAGTGGTAGCAAACTAACTTACTCTTCCTGACAGATATTATAATTAAAAACTTATGCTTGTACTGTTAAGGAAAAACATGAATTCTTTCTCTTCTTAAGTGTCTTAAGGGACTTTGTCACATTAAAGGTGCTGCACAAATACACATTATAATAATAGAGCCAACCAACATGGAAACAGGCCTTTCAGCCTAACTTATCCATGTTAACCAAGTTACATCATCCAAGCTAGTGCCATTTGCCACACCTGGCCCATATTCCTCTAAACCTTTCCGATCCATGTACCTGTCCAAATGTTTTTTAAACTTTGTTATAGTACAACTTCATCATCTGGCAACTTGTTCCATATACCAACCACCCACTGTGTGAAAAAGTTGCCCCTCGGATTCCTATTAAGTTTTTGCCCGCTCACCTTAAATCTGTGCCCTCTAGTTCTTGATTCTCCTCCCCAGGGAAAAAGACTATGCATTCACCCTATAGATTCACATTGATAGATTTTCTTTTAGATACAAAGAATCAGGGAATAGTATACCGAGGTAAAAGATCAGCTATAAAATCAATGACTGGCAGAGCAGGCACAATGGGACTGAATGGTTTACCACTGCTTCTGTTCCTTATGTGTACAATATTCCACATATCTTTCCATCCTGTAGCAATCGATGAAACAGTAAAGTTATACCAATCTTATCCGAAAATAATACTGGGATGAGAATAACTGGCAATTGTTTTCAAAGGCATTACTTCTTCTGCTAGGGAAGCATGGCAAACAAGCTCAGAAACCATCCATTTGGACCTGAAGGCTCTGTTCCTCATTACTGATCAGATGATGATTCAGCATTCATGACAATTGTGCATAATACTGTGCTTTTTTCAACATAACAATGTTTGAAGGTCTTCTACAACATCAAATAACGGTCTGTTATATAACTCAAGCAAATCAATGTCACATTCAGCCTCCACAAGTATTGGCGGTTTGGTAATTAGGAGAAATTTGGTGAATTATTCCATTCTATAATTCTATCTACACTATACTTCTGTTGGTGTTCCATCTTCACACTGAAATGCTGCTCTTCCAACAAAACTGAGCTATCTGAATTACAATTTAAACTTTAACGTTCTTTAGTGATTAGAAAATTGGAGGAAAGAATTTATAATAATAGTTTTTTTTTAAAGTAGAGATTGTAGATGCCGATTCAATTATTTCTCCTCACCTTGGAGAGTATGGAATGGTCTTTGGTTTCATATGGTTGAAGGCAAAGGCGAGCTTCTGTGCAGCCCTCTGCTGCTGAATCTCCTAGAAACAAGAGATTGTCTGGTAACATGTTCTGACAAATCTACAAGATAGCATCTGACATATACTGATTTGGCATTCCACCAAACCAGCGACAGTAGCCAGTCAGACAGCATAACGTATGATTTTACAACTATTACGTAGAAAATCCCATAGGAAACACAATATCCCTTTAAAGCACAAAACCATCCAGTTTCATTTAATACCAAACTGAATGGATCATGTTCTGCCAATTGCAGCACATCTGATATCACTGGCCAGCATAATCCCAACTACCGGTTTAGAAAGAAAAATTTGATTTTAGGACAGAGTAGTAATTATGTAGTGCAGTTTCTAGTAAAAAGCTGAAAAAGTATAATGCTTCCATTAACTTTGAAAATATAGTTTAGATTTTAAAAAAAACACAAGTAGAAGACTGCTACCTGAACAATCAAACATACAAAAATAAAGTTTATCTTTCAGCAGTACTGTGTTAACTTTACCTCTTAAATAAAAGCATTAGGAATCATATCTGACAATTGCCAATTGAGGGAAATAGTCTTAAATCCTGACTTATTCAAGGACCCCTTCTGAATATAAAAAAACGTTGAAGCAGTCAAACAGTAAGAAAATAGATCATTTGGCCCATAGTTCCCACTGACCACCTATTCTAAACCTACTCAAATCCAATTTGATTTTCTCCACACTCCCATCAATTCAAAGCCTCACAGAGGCCATTTACAGTGGATAATTACCCCAACAACTACGCAGTCACAGAGGAAAATGCAACTCCAGAGTCTATGGGATGCTACAGTTAACAGCTCACTAGTAATAAAAAAATCCTGTAACCTTCTCTTGCCCACTGAGCCAAATATGTATACGATGAGCACGTACCTTCAAACACAGATGTAATACAGTATCTTCCTTGTAGATTCTCTTCCACGTGTTCACTACTTCAGGAAGAAAAGATTTCACAATATACAGCTGCCCTGGTTTTAATATATCGAACTCAGACCATGTGCACTCTACTTTTAAAGCTCGCCTCAATCCTCCTCCCATTTCTTCTTTACTTAAGAACTCAATCTTGGCACATCGGCCCTGTTGCGACCAGGAAGACATGCTGTTGTTCAGACTGACTGGTGAGCTCTCCTCAAGTCGATATATTGTCACAGGTTCACCTTTAACACAAATGTGAAGCAAACATTTCAAAACAGTCCACTATTATAATAATAGTTTCAAGCATTTCAGTATTGTCTCACTTTAATAAATTCTTCTGTCTAAATTGTAAATACAGCAAACTTCACACCAACGTTGTTTGGCCTAACTCCACAGATGCTGTCTGATCCACTGGCTATTTCCAGTGATTACATTGGTTTCAGATTTCCAACAACTGGTAATAGAATCGTACAACATAGAAACAGGTCCATTTAGCCACCTCGTCCATGCTGATAGTGTTACCTATCTACACTAATTCCATACATCATGCTTGTATTTCCTGTCCAAACGCCTTTTAAGTCTTGTAGTTGTACCCACATCCAGCACCTCCTCTGAGAGCTCATTCCTGATAATAACCACCCTCTGCTTGAAAAGCCTGCCCCTCAGAGCTCCCTTCTCGCCTTAAACTTGTGCTGTATGGTCCTAAACTCCCTTGCCTTGGGGAAAAGACTGGCTACATATTTTATTTGTGTCCCTCATAAATGTCACCATCCATCTCATCTCAGGCCAGTAAGCAGCATTAAGACAACACTGCTCAAGATGGAGGAAAGAAGTCAATACTACCCACTCTGACCCATTCAGACAATTAATTACATTGAAGGGTTGGCAGCAGTTTGGCATTCTACCTTAAAAGAACAGAGGCAGCGAAAATCCTCACTTTAAAAAAAGTACAAGGCACATAATGCTGTAGATCTAGGACTGGGAAATGGTATTAAGCCAGAAAATGTTTTAGAGGCATCACAGACGGATCAGACTGAATCAACCATGGAATAAATTTAAGCCTCCGAAGTAGACCCAAAGTATAACACAATATTACATACAATTAACATCCAGTAGATGGCAGTCTAAACCAAGTCTTCACTGCAAAGAAAAACAGCGTATGAAGAAGGGTCCTGGTGTAAAATTTCATCTGTCCATTCCCTCCACATATGTTGCCTGACCTCCGCTGAGTTCCTCCAGCACGTTGTTTTTTTTAGACCCAATCATATAGCAGGAAAACAGGCTCTTCGACTCAACTAGTAAATGCTGACCAAGATTCCCAATCACAAGCTTGTCTGCATTTGGCCCATATCCCTCTAAACCGTTCCTATTTTATCCAAGTGTCTTTTAAATGTTGTTTTAGTACCTACCTCAACTAACTGCTCTGGCAGTTCGTTCCATATACCAATCACTCTGAGTGAAAAGATTGCCCATCTAGTTCTTATTAAATCTCTCCCCTCCCATTTTAAACCTACTTTGGTTCTTGATTCCCCTACACTGGGAAATATAATCTGTGTAGTTACCCCATCAATTGCTTCGTAAATTTATATTGCCTCTATGAGAGCACCTTTAAGCCTTCGCCACTCTAAGGAATAAAGAACTAGCCTGCACAACCTCTCACTATAGCTCCAACCCTCAAGTCCTGGCGACACTCGCAAATCTTCTCTGTATTCTTTCCAGCTTAACCTGTTCATTGCTAAGATTTTTTTCACTAGTATACTCTGACCAGAGTATACTTGGGGGTGGCACTGAACAGGTTAATGATATCCTTCCTAGAGCAGGGTGACCAAAACTGAACGCAAAACTTCAAATGCAGCCTCACCAACGTCTTGTACAACTGTAACAGAATGTACAATACTCAATACCCTGACTGATAAAGGCAAATATACCAAAAGCCTTCTTTACCAGCCTATCTAGTGATGTCTCTTTCAGGAAACTGTGCACCTGTACTCCTGAATCCCTCTGTCTACAACATTCTGTCTTCATCAGAATATTGAATTTTGAAGTTGGAAGGTTATGTTACTGTTGTACAAGACATTGGTGAGGCCACATTTGGAGTACAGATGCTCCTCAACTTACGATGCTTCGACTTACAATATTTCGACTTTACGATGGTGCAAAGGTGATACACATTCAGTGGAAACGGTACTTCGAATTGTGATCTTTTCCCGGGCTAGCGATATGCAGTACGATACTCTCTCGTGATGCTGAGCAACGGCAGCGAGCCGCAACTCCCAGTCAGTCATGGATTAGATGGGGTAAATGCATGGAATCTTTTATTCAGAGTAGCGGAATCAAGGCATATGTTCAGGTGAGAGGGGAAAGATTTAATAGGAACCCGAGGGTCAACGTATTACACAAAGGGTGGTGGGTATATGGAGCCACCAGAAGAGGTAGTTGAGTCAGGTACTATCACAATGTTTAAAATACATTTGGACAGGTACATGAATAGAATAGGTTTAGAAGGATATGGGCCAAATGCAGGCTGGTGGGATTAGTGTAGATGGGCCATGTTGGTCAGCATGGACAAGTTGGGCCGGAGGGTCTGTTTTCACGCTGTATGACTCATGACCCAGATCAATTAACAAGCAACTTAGGAGTAAGGGCTGAAAAATTATCTTGGACCTGATGGCCTGCATCATAATTCTTTAAAGAAGTGGCTGCAGAGAGAGTGGATTTATTGGGAGTGATCTTTCAAAAATCCTTACATTTTGGAAACCCTCAAGCAAACTGAAAACAGAAGTTACTTTGCAATTCAAAAAGGAAGAGAGAGAGAGGGAGAGTGGGGGAGAATAAGAAACCATGGTTCAGTAATCTACCAAATATTGGTAAAATGCTGGAATCCATCATTAACTTTGAATCTTTGAAACACATATTTTCTGCCTACATCACCCATGCATCTGAATAGGCAGTCGGGCCTTATCTAGTGTCTCACTCAGAAGCCTTCAATATATCAAAACCTAAATAATTTGCAAAATTGTAACATTGGGTTATGAGTTCAAGTATCAGGTGCTCCCTAAACTGTGCACCTATTGCACAAAAGCCAAGTAAAAGCTACACATTTTGTCTGCGTTATAATCCTGCGTTGCATTGAAGACTAAATGTAAACCCAACTGTAACATTTTCTCAAAAAAACAATTAATCCCCAAATCAGGGAATCGTAATGCACAGAAAGTGGCCTCTATCAGCCCACCTCCTTTATATTTTAGTTCTCTCATCTTAAACCTGTGTCTCTAGTTCTAGATTACCCTGCCTTGGGGAAAAGACTGACCATTTATCTTATCTACGCCCCTTACAATTTTATAAACCTTATAAAGCTGCCTACATTTGAGTGAGAATAAACCTAGCCTAACCAATCTCTCCGCATAATTACAGCCCTCCTTTCCAGGTCACATCCAAGTGAATCCTTTCTGTGCTTTGTTGCTACCATAGCCTTTCTGCAATGTGCTAACCAGAAATATAGCGATTACGCTAAATGGGGGCCACCCAATGTTTTGTACAGCAACAACATTTACCATCTCTTGTACTCAATAGCTCGGCTTATGAACGCAAGCATGCCAAATGCTGTCATCACTACTTTCAGTGAGCCATTGGACGTGCACTCCCAAGCTGTCTGTATATTAATGTTCCTACAGTCCCTGCTGTGTACATGCATTAAGGAACATGAGGGGTACTGGTGTTGCTGGCAAAGCCACTATTTATTTCTAATCTTAATTTTCTTGGGAAAGTAGACAAAATACTGCAACATTTAATTTGAATTAAGGATACCAGGAGCTTTCTGCACATCTCACTTTGTTTAGTTGAAGAGTCTTTCAGGAGAATACAGTCTCTCAGCGTAACCCAAAAACAAACATTACAGGAATTAATAGCTATTGAAAACTTACTATGTGCAGCAGTATGTTGGTGATCTTATGTGCTCCAATGTGAACAATAAAACCAAAGTCAAAGGGTTTTAGTCAGACAAGGGAAGATATTTTCCCACTGACTGCATAGATTAAGGAGGGGGAAAAGAAGAGCTGTGATAATTGAGTGCAAAAAGGTCAACTGTCTGTAACCTTAGTGCAAACAAACTGATAACTTTAAGTGACAAATGATTTCTGAAAACAAGTCAAAAGATAAATGAAAATCAAGCAAAAATGGCAACCGACAAAAAATAACAATAGATGAACAGATTATTGAAAACATTTGGGCATGAATATAGAAATGAAATTAGTTGCCGGAAATTACAAACATTGACTTTAAGATGCGACAATGTGCTTTATCCTAATCATAATGGCTGACAGAGCAAAAAAAAGTTTATATTTGCATTCTCAATGAAAGAAACAAAAACCTGACAACAGTAGAACGTGTCAACAAGAATGGGCAATCAAGCGTTTTACATTTAGGTAAAAAGATGTGTCATTTCAAGTTGCCAGAAATTCTACTCACCCCTGTTTGGAAGAGGAGTAAATGGAATCGTCTGAGAAAGTCGCATCAAATTATTCCTCTCAACAGCTGTAAAGAAAGATACACAGAGCTCATCATTAGTCAAGGGAAACAGCAGTTAAAGTAAACATCTATGAAGCTTAATGTTTAGTCACACTGACCAGAATAGTAGTAATTTACATCCAGTGCAGGTTTAAAAGGAGAACCAATCACTAAGAGGCAAAGGAGGGAAAAAGAGACATAGCACCTTTAAAATGAAACATAGCAGTTCTTGCAAAAACAGTGATGGTTTACTATTATAAATACGAGTCATATTTACACAAAGTAAAATAATTAATTTTCCCTGAAATTTTTAAATCTTTAAATGCTATTAATTTCTGTTACAAAACAAAATGACAATCCATTTAAAAACTGTGCTTTGAGAAGCTGAAAATATCAATATCATCTTACCTCCCATTTTTCTTTGCCTTGCATGAGATTGATGAGCATTGTAAAAGTGTTGTGCTGAAAAAGATGGAGATCAAGACCCTTAAACTCTCCCTACACAAAGCCAAAACATAGATGGGTTTGGAACACATCAGAATTCCAAACAGCATTAAAGTCAATCACTTCACAAAATCATATTCTTCATGCACATCAGTATGTATTTCAGGACGACTGCAGAATAAACATGTTCACACAAGCTGCCATTTTTCCAGAATAATGGAGGCCGGAGTTAACAACTATGACCATCATTAACGGGACTGCGCCAACCACTGATTTCAGGCATCTTGCTGGAAAGCTGACAATTTCTCAGTTGGTCTGCTCTTCTTCGAGTGGCACAAGTATTTTCCAACACCCAAGAAAGATTTTAAATACTGAGAATACTGTTGCCCAACTTGCTGTGTACTTCAATTATCCGGTTTTTAATTAACATTTAAGATATGCAATACACAATAAAGTACGGAGCATTTAAATAAATACCTGATAAATAATCAGTTCGAAGTATGTAATAATACTTTGTCTACATAGGGAAAGTTAGCTAAGCAGAAAGCAAGTAAACGCATTATGTGAAGCTAGTGAAAGAAAAGGATTAGTGTATACGGAGAAATAAATCCAATTATGTCCTTGCAGCATAGCAAACTTAACAGGATCTGAAAAAAGTGAAAGCATTTTAATTATCAAAGGTTTATTGGGATTAGGTTTTATAACCAGATTTTGATTATTCGCACAAGGCACTGCATTATTTTCCAAAACACTAACTAAAGCTCCATAAAGGTAAAAAAGTTGTCAGTTTAGCAATGTTAAACGCATGGTGTATGAATACAAAATAGCTTGGACACAAAACAAGCCAAGATTACTAAATAAAAGTCCTATCATTGCATAATCACAAAGCTGAGAAAGCTGGAACAAAGCACTGGTGCTCACTACAACAGTAGAGTTACATTTTGAGACAGCTTCTTTAAAATCAAATGATTTCAATAAAATATAAGTATTATGGAGATTCAATTAGCACATGTTGAATTCAAGTCTTACCACTTAAGGCATCTTCACCAGCAGCCCTGAAATGAAAAATTAAACAATTCACAATTGATCAAAAAGATTTAAAACTAGAATCAATTACTTACATGCCAAGTAAATTATTTAAACATGTAGAAAACTTTACCAAATAAGTTTTCATAATTCATAATTAGCTAAATCTGTGTTGTGCTTATGCAGGGTTTAATGAGAGAAATATAGATCAGCCATGACTGAATTGAAGGGCTGAATGACCTAATACTGCTCTGATGACATGAATATTTGGGACAGTCGGTTCACAGACTATCAATAATAGATTAATAACATTAAGATCTATTAATGTAAATATAACATTTGTCATCCAAAGTAGCAATGACCAGAAATAGAAACTGATTTAACTTCATTATATTCATGTAATTTTATTCCCTATTATATTTTCACATTTTCTTATGAAATAGAAGATCATATGGAACAACCAAATTTATGCCAGCTCTCAGGATTTTTGTTGTCTCGTTTTCAGCAACAACCTTTCTCCCACATCCTTCAACTCCCGTGAGGCTTCCTGGATGCAGTCATAACCTTCCAATCTACCTCGGTGCACTATTCACACTTTTTGTTTATCTGCACTTTTTCTGTAGCTGCAAAACTATATTCTGGGTCGTTTATTTTCTCTTTTGCACAACCTATTGCATTTGGGTACAGTATGACCTGCCTGGATAACACAAAGTTTTTCATTCAATTTTAGTTTACATGACAATAATAAACGAATACAAATACCAATTCTCCATGAAGACACTCACTGCCCACTGGTCTGCACCTGGACCATATCCCTCCAAACCTTTCCTATTTAGGTACTTGTCTAAGTGTCTTTTCAATATTGTAACTGTACCCACCTCTTCCACTTCCTCTGGCAGCTTATTGTCCAAACCCATCATCTTCTGAATGAAGAAATTGCCCCACCATTCCCTTTTAAAGCTCTCGCCTCTCACTTTAAAACCTGCTAGGTTGCGACTCCCCTGCCATGGGAAAAGGCTGTCCCTCATATTATATACGTCTATAAGATCACAGCCCAGCTTCTTACTTTTCAGGGGGGAAAAAAACACACCCTATCCAGACTCTCCTGATAACTCGAACTCTCCAGCCCCAGTAACATCCTCTTAAATCTATTTTGTGCCCTTTCCCGTTTATAGCATTTCTAATGGAATAGAAATTTGTGCAGTCATCACCAACATGCTCACCTCTGACCTTAAGATGGAAGGAAGATTATTGATGAAGAAGCTGAACACAGTTGGGTCAAGGAAACTGCCCAGCCGTGATTCAATGAGTGATTTATCTCCAATAACCATGCCTTAATTTCTAGGAATCTATTAAATTCTATCCACTTACATTTGACTACTGGATGCAACAGATTTATCTTCCAGACGACCCTAAAGCAAAATGGAAAAATGATGGTGCACATGAACACATTGATAAACATAATGTACAATATGCTTTAATGACATTGTTCTCAGGCTGTGTGCACATCCAGTGTTTGGTATAAAGTTAGTTTATGCTCTAGCTTGTAGATTACAAGATTTAAAATCAGGAGGAATTTAATGTAAATAGTTCTTCCTGGAATGGAATTAGGCTACAACCTTATCACGTTCTTTACCTGGAAATTACTACTTTTACTTAAAGTCTGTTCATTTCATTTTTCAGTTCTAATGAATATCTGATAAGTGATAACCATTTTTTTTCCTTTGCCAATGGTACCTGACCCGAGTTATCCTGTTATTAATTCTAGTCCCCTTAAGGATCTGTTTTGGAAACAAACAAATCATTTCAGTAAAGCTCATCCTGAATGTAATGTCATTTATGATGGATACTCAAAACAGATTTGTCAATTATTCAAAATTTTCTTGAACAAAATTTGCTCATTTGTAAGTGAAGATAAATTAACACTGAGGGCATCTTATTGTAAATTAACACTTTCCCATCAAGAGGAAGGAGGAATTTCCAGTAAATCTCAGCCCAGTTTAGGATCTTGCTCCTTGTTTTGGACTGAAAATAGCAGTCAAAAAGAGGCACGATACATGAAAAAATGAATGCTTCAAAGAAAGTCAGAGAGGAGAGCAGAGGCTTACAAAGTTTGCAAGAATGTATTTGACTCTTATTACTTTTTCTGGCAGCTTGTTCCATATACCCACCACCTTCTGTGTGAAGAAATTGCTCCTCAGGTCACTTTTAAAGTTTTACCCTCTCACCTTAAACCTATGCTCCTTTTGACTCCCCTACCCTAGGGAAAAAACTGTTCCTCAAGATTTTATACACCTCAATAAAGGCCAACCTTCAGTCTCCTGCATTCCAGGGAAAAAAGACTCGACTGACAACTCGAATCCTTCAGACTTGATTAACATCCTCGTAAATCTTTTTTTGCGCTCTTTCCAGTTTAATGACATCCTTCCTGCAGCAGGGCGACCAAAACTGTACACAGTACTCCATATGTGGCTTGCCTATGTCTTGTGAAGCTGAACCATGACATCCTAACCCCTGTACACAATGCACTGACCAATGAAGACTAGCATGCCCAACAACTTCTTTACTACCCTGTCTGTCTACTTGCATTCCCACTTCAATGCACCATTAAAGTTATTTCTGAACTATAACACTGCCCTATCATTTACTGTGCAAATCCTACCCTGGCTTGTCATACCAAAATGATCTTTTATTTATCTCCCTTCATTGATATGATACAATTTGAATGACTGGAGGACTTTGTATGAATTTGGGAAGTTAACACAGTTGGTCAAAACCATGTTGTAGCAAAACAAATATTTGCTTTATTAAACAAGTCAGGTAGAGATTACACAATTTAGCAAGCAAGTTTTGGCAGCATGCAACCAGAATGAAGTAACATCCTTTTATTGAACGTTACCGGATTGCAGCAGTCTTTGTAGTAATGCTCATGGTAATTAGTGTGTTGTATTTAGTATAACATTATGCCAAGCAGAACAGACAGAATGGAGATATGTGAAAGACAAAAGACCTGTTGACTATATAAGCCAAGCTAGTTGCAGATTCCCCACACCCTGTGAAATGAACTCTTCCCCCCCCCAACCGGTGCTGTCCTTTTACAGCCGCTTCCCATCAGCTGCCAGCAATGAGGGATAGACTTGGCTATCTTTCTTGGCTAACAACCTAACCTTCAGCCTCCAAGACGCAGGTACATTTTTGTGCCTTATTTTTGGGTAGAAAATAGCATCTTCATTGCCAGGAAATACGGTATATAAATTCATGAGCAACATGGAAATGATGGACAGTCAGACTGGTTTTCCCTTTTGTACAAAGAGGAGCAATTTCAGATAACATCTAGAATTCATCATCATGAAAACAGGTTAAGCAGTATCCAAAGCGAAACTGCATTAAAGTTTTAACAAAGACTCTTCGTCGTATGACCCTTCTAGGCCTGTTGAAATGTTAACCACTTCCTTGTCAGTTTCTGCCTGAGCTATGAATTGTTTCCATGCATTTTTTAATTTCCAGCATCTTCAATTTTTTTATTCTTATCATCAGCTTGTGTATTGATGGAGAACAATTAAAATAGATGGCATCGGTCTAAGAAAGGCCCAATAAAAACACAAGGATTCAAAACGTGCATCAAATAGAGGAGACTTGTGTGCCACATTATAAAATCACAGACCCACTGTGTTTAAATGCTATTTTTAAACCACCCATGAACACAGTTTAAAATGTTTATTTTTCAAAATTAATATTACATCACCAACATTATTTGATAACAAGCATAGCAATCAAACTGACCAGTAGAGAAGCTTTTGAATTCTCTCGGTAGAATGTTACATCTTCAGCTGAGGCCCTGGTCCTGTCTTTACCACCCCTGCCTTGTACTGGTAAACAAAAGAAACACATTAAAGTCATTGCTGTAAAGACTATATCAGAAAGGCTTCAATGCTGTTTTAAGTATTTCCTCATATTTGATTGCTGCCAGGAAGTGGAAGACCATTGTACAAATACATTGGGATATATCCAAATACATCACTTGCCAGTAAAGTTCCTAATGTCAAAACAATTCAATGACGTTACAAATATAGTCCTACTAGGGATGGGGAAGTGCTAGATCTGATCCCAGAGATTGAAGCAGGGTAAATGGGTGTGCACTTTTGAAATAGTGACAACATTAAGTTCCAAAGTAGTTATGGAAAGGGATTGTCTAAATTGGGGCAAGGTCAACTTCAATATCAATGGACAAGACCTGGCAAACACAGACAGGTTGAAGTTAAATGCAGGTAAATACACACTGGGGAACTGAGAGTCATTTACAAATAAAAAAGAAAGTTCAGGGTCAACATGTTCCAGTAAAGATTATGGTTAATAAAGGCAAATGCAGGGAATCATGGATGTTAAGTAATAAAGAGTTTGAAAAATAAAAAAAGAGGGAAGCACATAGACGGAGACCCTACAGGAGCATAGAGTGTAGTGGGAATGCTTACACAAAAATTAGGAGGGCAAAGAAGGGTCTTGAAATATCACTGGCAGATAATATTAAACAAACTCCCATGGTATTTTATAAATGCCTTAAGGGTAACCAGGGGAGTGGAGCCCCTTAGCCTCCGTAGAGGGAATCTGTGCATAGAGCAAGAGAAATGTGTGAGCGCACTGGAGAGCGCGCAGAGGAGAATCAGCCAAATGTTGCCTGGGCTTGTATTGGAGAAGAGCAGACAGAGGGGTTCTAATGAGAGATACTACAGTGCCCTCCGTAATGTTTGGGACAAAGACCTATCATTTATTTATTTACCTCTGTACTGCAGAATTTGAGATTTGTAATAGAAAAAAAAATCACATGTGGTTAAAGTGCACATTGTCAGATTTTATTGAAGGGTATTTGTTATACATTTTGGTTTCACCATTTCACCATTCAGCAGTATTTATGCATAGTCCCCCTATTTCAGGGCACCATAATGTTTGGGACATATGGCTTCACAGGTGTTTGTAATTGCTCAGGTGTGTTTAATTGCCTCCTTAATGCAGGTATAAGAAAGCTCTCAGCACCTAATCTTTCCTCCAGTCTTTCCATCACCTTTGGAAACTTTTATTGCTGTTTATCAACATGAGGACCAAAGTTCTGCCAATGAAAGTCCAAGAAGCCATTATGAGACTGAGAAACAAGAATAAAACTTACTGGAGACATCAGCCAAACCTTAGGCTTACCAAAATGTTTGGAACATCATTAAGAAGAAAGAGCTTACTAATCACAAAAGGACTGGCAGACCAAGGAAGACCTCCACAGCTGATGACAGAAGAATTCTCTCTATAATAAAGAAAAATCCCCAAACACCTGTCCGACAGATCAGAAACACTCTTCAGGAGTCAGGTGTGGATTTGTCAATGACCATTGTCCGCAGAAGACATTATGAACAGAAATACAGAGGCTACACTGCAAGATGCAAACCACTGGTTATCCGCAAAAATAGGATGGCCAGGTTACAGTTTGCCAAGAAGTACTTAAAAGAGCAACCACAGTTCTGGAAAAAGGTCTTTTGGACAGATGAGACGAAGATTAACTTATATCGGAGGGATGGCAAGAGCAAAGTATGGAAGAGAGAAGGAACTGCCCAAGATCCAAAGCATACCACCTCATCTGTGAAACACGGTGGTGGGGGTGTTATGGCATGAGCCTGTATGGCTGCTGAAGGTACTGGCTCACTTATCTTCATTGATGATACAACTGCTGATGATAGTAGAATAATGAATTCTGAAGTGTATAGACACATCCTATCTGCTCAAGTTCAAACAAATGCCTCAAAACTCATTGACTGGCGGTTCATTCTACAGCAAGACAATGATCCAAAACATACTGCTGAAGCAACAAAGGAGCTAAAAAATGGTCCATTCTTGAGTGGCCAAGTCAATCGCCCAATCAGAACCCAATTGAGCATGCCTTTTATATGCTGAAGGGAACACTGAAGGAGACTAGCCCCCAAAGCAAGCATAAGCTAAAGATTGCTGCAATACAGGCCTGGCAGAGCATCACCAGAGAAGATACCCAGCAACTGGTGATGTCCATGAATCGCAGACTTCAAGCAGTCATTGCATGCAAAGAATATGCAACAAAATACTAAACATGACTACTTTCATTTACGACATTGCTGTGTCCCAAACATTATGGTGCCCTGAAATGGGGTGACTATGTATAAACACTGCTGTCATTTCTACATGGTGAAACCAAAATGTATAAATATGGCCTTTAAATCTGACAACGTGCACTTTAACCACGTGATTTTTTCTAGTACAAATGTCAAATTGTGGAGTACAGAGGCAAATAAATGATGGGTCTTTGTCCCAAACATTATGGAGGGCACTTATGAAACTATTCCCCATGGCACGGGTATCTAAGACCAGAAGGCCTAAGTTCAAAGCAAGTAAGACGTTTAGAGGGGATATGAAGAAAAACAAATGTTGTAAAGTCTAACCAACTGGGACTTGGAACATAATAGTACAGCACAGGAAAAGGCTCATCGGCCCATCGTGGAAATTATGCCAATGTGAACTAATCAGATCTGCCTGCTTACAGCCCATATACCTTCTCTTCCCTGCATGTTTTTGTAGGTCTTATTTTTCTCTTAAATGTTGCTACAATATCTGTAACAATAACTTACAAGAGAATGCTTGAGCAGACGCAGTAGAAGTTAACTGACTGCCATGAAACTCCGCAAATCCAGCATAAGAATTCACTGTCCTCAAATGATAGTCACCATGGTGGGCACCCTAATAAAGAAAGGAGATATTAATAACATTCAATGAACCTCAATACAAAAAGTAGAGTGTCTGAGGAGTGTGGGGAGGAGAGTGAGAAAAGGAAGTACAAATCAGTGTACCAAATCATGAATGGCTCCCACAGTTATTTTCTGGTCTTTGAATTTCAGCACTCCTCCAGTTCCTAACTTTGGCAGCTCCAATACATCTTTGTGGCCTGAAATATTTACATTTTAGATGAACAGAATTTATTTTATGGTTGCTAATAAACTGACAATACAAAAGAAAATGTTAGTAAAATACATGCAAATTTGAAACGTTTCCGATCTGACCTCGCACGCCTAATCCCTACCACCACAGGTACAATTGATTGCAAAGTAAATGGAAATTGATACTTAAAATAGCAAACACTTTTTTGATATAAAATATTTTTTACAATTAGTTTTAAATTTAATGTTGTAAATTTGCATGCTTCAATCCGTATACCCTTTCTAATTAAAGTAATTGATTTTTAATTCAAGACCAAGCAAAGGTCTTATCAATTCTATCTTATGGAAACCATTCAGATGTCAAATCTAGGGCCAGGTGGGGGATGGGGGAGGGGAACCTTTTAAAATCTCTTACCCCGACGGAGATGCAATTTTTATCTGTATCGTATCTCCGTCTGCACTGCGGCCTAACATCGAGGAGTTGGCGGCCTCTTGCTGGAGACCAACTTCGGGAGCTCCAACCATGGGAGCCTGCAGGACTTACCATCGTGGAGCTCGCATTCTCTGGTTAGAGACTGACTTCGGGAGCTCCAAGTCGCAGGAGCTTCGACCGCCCGACGCGGGAGCTTTGTTCGCCCCGACTGCAGATAGTTCCATTGCCCGACCACGGGAGAATAAAGAGGAAGAAGATTGGACTTTATTGCCTTCCATCAGTGAGGAATCCACTGTGGTGGATGTTTAAGTTAACTTTTATGTAGTTGGGTGTCTTGTTGCTTTTTTTTTATAGTATGGCTGTATGGTAATTTGAGTTTCACTGTACCTTAATTGGTACGTGTGACAATAAACTGATCTTTGAAACTTTGAAGGAAGGAAACATTCAGAATTGCTAAAAGCAAGCATGGGTTTGAGGTACAAATCTGAGACATTTAAGAGGATGTGGAAGTGTTACTGAACTGGGTAAAACAGAATGGAACAGTAGTGCCTTACTCAAGCAACATAAATATAGGAAAAAGGACAATAAAACCAAGGAGTGTCCCAAGCAGTGCACCAACAGTGAAGTCACCTGCAACCAGCAGAAGTCCCGTAAAGTTACAGTGGTACAGGAGCTCAAACCTCTAAATTGGGTTTTGTTCCACAGGTCACTCAGATGTCCTGAACAGTTCCCAATATTGATATGTTGACTTTGCAATTCGATAGCCTGCATGAAGCAATCGTCCAAATTTCTTTGCTCTTTTCTGTATTTTTCATGGGTCTCTTTACTGGATATGGTGGCTGAAGTCAACTCGCCTGTTTGCAGAGGTCCATTCTTTTCGAATTGGTTCTCAAAGTAGTGCATGGCACTTGGGTTACATTCAGTGCTTCGGTCATTAATATCAGTGTCTGTGCTACTCTCAGTATCAATGAATGCATGATTAAGATATCCTTCAGTCTCATAGCAAGGTGTAGTACGATTACTGCAACAGAAGCTGCAAGCAGGATGAGAAGGGCAGTAGCAAATTTCTTCAGGTAAAGCACAAACAACTTCACTATACTTACCAACAAAGGCCCCAAATTCAACAGAACTCCTGTCAGCATCTACACCAGTTTTAATTGAATCGACCGAATCTGGCACAAGCTCCAATTGGCTTGAACCGCTTGGCTGAGATGGGGTACTAACAAAAAATCTGGCAGATGGGGAGGAGAGATTTGGTATGCTATGGAATGACTGTCCTGGTTTCTGGTCATTGGTCAAAGACTGAGTTTTCCCAAGGCCAACATGGCTTCTATGCCTAAGTTCAGAGAGCGCTGCTGCTTTTGGTAATAAGGCACAGCCGGAGGAACCAGCCTCTTGAAAATTCTGTTCATTTTGTTGGGAACCTGGAAGTAATTCCTGACCAAATTTTCTGCACACCTCCTTTGGGGAAGAGTTAACATATTCTTGAAGAAAACCATCCGTACAGATAGAATTGCCAGTGTTAATCCCTCGCTGAGGAAAAGAAGAGCCAAAATATCTTCCAATGCTGTGCTTCTTCAACGAAGTTTTAAGTGGGACATCAGAAACATTCTCTCCCAGATTTTTTGAAATGCTGAGCTCACGAGTAATTTCATTGTGCACCTCTGTGGCCTCCGAAGCTTTTTGAGCAGTCAGTGCTTTCAATGTATCCACTGTAAGAGCTGACAAGTCCTGCAAGTGCCCTATTTGACTGTCCAATGTTTGCAATGAACGCTTTATATAATTTACTCGATCACCTACTTCTTTCAATTGGATGGACATATTTTCAACTCTAAATAGAAAAGAGAAGTCTTCATTACTTCACACTAGACTAAATAAATGAAGATCACAAAATGTCTCGGATATACAAACTGTATTTATGCGACACCATTTCCCCCAAATTATCTTGCAAGATTAATAAATGGACACCAAATCAAAAGGGCTGGTGTTAGAAGTGGAGGCAAAGCTTGGTCAAAGAGGATTTAAAGAGTCTAAAAGCAGTAAAATGGTGTGGTGGGGGTGGTGATAGATGGTAGTTCAGGCATAGAATTCTAGAGCCTTGGACCTAGGTGAGTGAATGCATAAATAATAGTGGGACAAAGAACGAGTTATACAACGTCAAAGGCGTTTCAATGGAAGGCCTGGGAAGTGTGAAGATGGGGTTTCATAGAGATAAAGATGGCAATGACCAAATAATTCAAACACTGACAACTTCACCTTGAGTGTATCAACAAGACACAAGCAGTAGATGAGCAGGATATGGCAAGGGCAGAGATGTTGCTGGTTTGAGTTGGTTTATAGAGGCAGAGAGTATGCCAAGTGGATAGCTATATCCACAAGATGGGCTATAAGAGAGAGGTGACTTAAGAAAAGGAAGGAAGCTTGGAGTCTGTGTCAATTATGGTACAAGGTCAATAGCTCAAATTATGTTTAAGTATAAACCTATGTGTCATCTGGTTCAACAAGCAATGGTAAGAAGGGGAAATGATTCACTGGTGAACCTCAAAGATGATAGGTTCCCAGCACCTAACTGGAAAATTTAATATCTCCTTGTTGTAGGATTCCACAAGTGTATGCCATATTACTAAATATGATGATTAGTTCCATTTAAGAGGGTAAATAAACTCCAGCATCTTGTTTTTTTAAATTGCTACTCAACATTAAAATCACAAATTGCAGTGTCAGGAAATCATACCAGTTAAATTCTCAATATTATGTCTGCTGCTTATAACTGTGTGTACAACAAATTAACACCAAATGGGAATCATAACATCAAAACAGGATATAGGACTTTTAGGTAGTAAATAAAAATCAATTATGAAGCAAAAATATCTTTGAATTATGGGCTTCAACTTTTGAACCCTTCAGGTGGGACATTACGATAGCTTTGAGCAAACAGTTTCATTGTATGTAGTTGAAGATACCATTTATTTCAGCAAGTTAAACTTCAACTGGATACAACTTTTAAAGTAGTTTGAATCGAACTACATTTCAACAACAATGCATTATTGTACTGGATGATATGTGCCATCAGATGAGCAGCCAGCTCATGCTTACCTGTGCCAGTGGTTCTAATGAAACAGTTGGCGTTCAGGCAATGAAACTCATCCCAAACTAGTGCGTGCAAACTGTGTAGGAAATAACTGCAGATGCAGAACACTCGACCCGAAACGTCACCCATTCCTTCTCTCCAGAGATGCCGCCTGTCCCGCTGAGTTACTCCAGCATTTTGTGTCTACCAAGTGTGTGTAAACTCCGTGACTCCCTATTTATACTGCCTAACTTTATATGCAATCCAATGCTGGGATCTAGTCGGTGGAAGGGCAGAAAGAAGGAATCTCGTTGATCTGGTCATACCTGGTTCATGATCAAAGAATAAATTATTTCAATAGCGACTGTTAAACAAAAGAATAGAGACCAGGGGGAAAATAAGTTATTTTAAATTTTGCTTCCTTTCCATGGTTTTTAATTATTGGGAAATATACTTTGGCTTTGTCAACTGTTTTTTGCTTCTGTCTGCTTAATTTTAAGAGCTTTTTATTTTCTATGAATATCAGAGACATTCAGAGCCTATTGAAATCATTGCAAAATGTTACATCTGGCAAAGCTTCATCCTCTGCATTGCTGGCCATCAGGGATACTGCCTTTGCACCATGCAGCTTGAGGTCCCATCTTTCAGACCATACTGCTGGATTCCAGAGGGCCTGTGAGACAACAGGGCCAATAGGGGATGCCCAGATGGGGTCACGGCCACCCCAGACACGATTCTGGGCTAGATCTGTAACGAGATTTTAAATTGTCCTAATGGCAGCTAAATTTGCTAAAATATTAGTAATTGCAGATTATGATACGTCAGTTAACTGCACAAGATCAAACTGAATCAAAACTTCAGTTTTAAAACAACTAAATATGGTATTTTAGTTCTTTATAAAAGACACTACCTTTCAGAAGTCACTCGAATTCGTTCCTCACTACCTGAATGAAACCGATCCTCTTTTTCATGGAAATATTTGTCCACACATTGCTCTTCAAAGTCATGCAATTTTTTCTGGTCATCCTCACTTACAAACAGTTCTGCAAGAGACAAGATCAAGGGAAATGTGCAATTTGTTGAGAACATTTTGACAAAAGAAAGCAACAAATTTATTCATCTAAAAACTCTGAAAATCCGACAGCATATAAATCTGAGAATCTGTGGATAAAATAATTTAGGATATGTTAAATTCCAGATTAATAGGCAAAGATTGCAGGCATTCCAACAAATGCAAAGAAGCAAGAGTTTTGTTTTGAATAAAGGCAAATGTGAAAAGATCTATGAAAATACCAATTATAAAGAATACAATTCTGCAATGAGGAGATACCGAACAAAAATAGTGCAATCAACCTGGAACACACCAAAGAGGGAAGAGAATTTAAAGTGCCAAAATTTGTATGTAGCTTGTTATTACAAAAAGTCAAATGTGGACTTTTAATCTCTTAAATAAAATCAACTTCACTTAACAGAAAACATTATGATGCCAACTAGCATATGCAAGAAATCATGCAACTGTAGATCACTGAATAATAATTTTAGCAATTGACATCCTGAATACACTGGTAGACAAAAATGCTGGAGAAACTCAGCGGGTGAGGCAGCATCTATGGAGCGAAGGAAATGGGCAACGTTTCGGCTCGAAACCCTTCTTCAGACTGATGTGAGGGTGGGGGGGGGGGGGGGGTGGGAAGAAGAAAGGAAGAGGTGGAGCCAGTGGGCTGAAGGACAGCTGAGAAGGGGAGAGGAAAGTAGGGACTACCTGAAATTAGAGAAGTCAATGTTCATACCGCTGGGGTGCAAACTGCCCAAGCGAAATATGAGGTGCTGCTCCTCCAATTTACGGTGGTCCTCACATTCAGAATTTATGTCCTCATTCTTCAGGGAACATGGGGTACCCCTCTTCTACTATAGATGAGGCTCTCACCAGGGTCTCTTCCATATACCGTGACTCTGCTCTCAGATCCCACCCCCCCCCCCCCTCCACTCGTAACAAGGGCTGAGTCCCCCTTATGCTCACCTTCCACCCAACCAGCCGTCACATACAACAAATAATCCTCCGACATTTTCACCACCTCCAACATGATCCCACCACTTGCCACATCTTCCCATCTCCTCCCCTGTCTGCTTTCCGCAGAGACCGCTCCCTCCGTAACTCCCTGGTCAATTCGTCCCTTCCCATCCGGGCACTTTCCCTTGCAACCGCAGGAAATGCTACACTTGTCGTTTTACCTCCCCCCTTGACTCCATTCAAGGACCCAAGCAGTCTTTCCAGGTGCGGCAGAGGTTCACCTGCACCTCCTCCAACTTCATCTATTGCTTCCGCTGCTCTAGATGTCAGCTGCTCTACATCAGTGAGACCAAGCGTAGGCTTGGCGATCGCTTCGCCGAACACCTACGCTCGGTTCACAATAACCAACCTGATCTCCCGTTGGCTCAGCACCTCAACTCCCCCTCCCATTCCGAATCCAACCTTTCTCTCCTGGGCCTCCTCCATGGCCAGAGTGAGGACCACTGTAAATTGGAGGAGCAGCACCTCATATTTCGCTTGGGCAGTTTGCACCCCAGCGGTGTGAACATTGATTTCTCTAATTTCAGGTAGTCCCTACTTTCTACTAACCTTCTCAGCTCTCCTTCAGCCCACTGGCTCCACCTCTTCCTTTTTTCTCCCCTCCCCCCACCACCCTCACATCAGTCTGAAGAAGGGGTTCGACCCAAAACATTGCCTATTTCCTTCACTCCATAGATGCTGCCTTACCCACTGAGTTTCTCCAGCATTTTTGTCTACCTTCGATTGTCCAGCATCTTCAGTTCCTTCTTAAACATCCTGAATATACTGCTTACTTGGCCCGCCTTGACCTCTGTCATGTTTCTTTCCTTGACGGCAAATGTTAGAGATCATTAAAGCGAAGTGGCTGAGGATGATGAGAGGTGGCGGTAGCACAGGTTTTTCATGATATGCCATGATAAAATGGTACCGTTGATATTTCCATACAATGTTTGAAATGGCCTTCACTTGGAAATACACATTGCTAAAAAGAAAAATAGAAAATGTATTACCACACTATGGTTTTATTAGTTTTACTGTACATTGTGATCATTTTTAATTATTGAAAAAGGATTTAGGCCATTTTACAAAGTTTAATTGACAGAAATTGTTTTCTCAAAAAAATTCTGACGCATTAATTACTGAGCGCTGAAATCTTATTGACTGATTAATGTTGGTGTTCAAGTTATTTTTTCTAATCAAACATCTGAAGTGTGCAATCTCTTTCTGCTCCTTAGGTGACTCTGCATTCAGCTCCTTAGTTTGCTCTCCAGAATTTTTTCCATAAACCTTTCACACCGTAGCTCTGAGATCACATCTGTTTGACCAAATGCAATCCAAACTCCTTTTTGACTCAATGCCAATTTTCCCTCTTTAAGGCCTTATTTGCATTAAAAGGTTGCCAAAATAAAAACAAGTTGTTGCAAGTATTTTGCGCTGCACTACCATGACGAACAAGTTGTATTCGTTTCAGAAGTTCAAGAAAATCTCCATTTATGAAAGTAACAAGGTTTAGCCAAAAGGTTTGCTGAAAAAGTAGGCTTCAAGGAGGACTTAGTGAATCGGAAAACAAAAGGAATTGAGGGACTGAATTACGGGGTGGGAATAATGACAGCCAATTAAAAAGCTATTAACAGCAAGGTGAAGAGTAAATCTCAAACTGCACTGCCTCTGTTGTACATTGTTATTGTACTTGCTAGGCTGTGCTTGTGCCCCCTGGTTCCCACAGAATTTAGATAATATATAAAACTGACACAATGTGCCCTTTTAATTAACTGTATAACTGGAAGCAAGAATATACTCACTTGAAAAAGGCAATGAGAAGATTCACCATGAGAATATACTGTACAAAGAGGTAGACTGCTTGTAAAAATGGCGTTATCCAATATCCAATGACACAGCGTTGCCTTGCACCTTCTTCAGTGTTGTTGGCACAGGCTTCATGGAGAAAGGAAAAGCAAGGTTGACTAATATGGATCAATTGGAGACATAACAAGTGCTCTATTCACATAAAGCTCTTCTAACTAATGCAAACTTAAATGTTAATAGACAGCTGTAGAATTCAGTGTGTAAGCCCAACGTTTTAGCAAGACAAAACACAAATTTACTGCAAAACCTGCCATTAGTGCTTTTCATCACAGAAGATTGTGTGAGTGTGTGTGTGTGTGTTTGTGATTGTGTGTGTGATTGTGTGAGTGATTGTGTGAGTGATTGTGTGAGTGATTGTGTGAGTGTGTGTGTGTGTGTGTGTGTGTGTTTTTTTCTTTTTTTTCTTCTTTTTTTTCTCTTCACACATAAATCTGCTAATTGGAATCCCTGCAATCTTCGCTCACGCACACCTATTCGTTTTCTCACTTGGAATATACATGGTATGGGCAATCCTATTAAAAGATCCAGGCTTTCCAGTCACCTAAAACAGCTTAACTCTGACATAGTTTTTTTTGCACGAGACTCATCTTAGACTTAAATATCATCATTGGCTGCAGTCCTCTTGGATAGGTCAGGTCTACCACTACAATTTTAATTCTAAAGCTAGAGGGGTTGCTATTTTAATTAATAAAACAATTCAGTTTTTATCAACTATGTTATTGCTGATAAAAATTGTCGATATCTAATAGTTGCAGGTACATTAATGCAAATGTGTTGTTAGTAAATGTCTATGCACCTAACTTTGATGATGATGAATTCTCTAATAGATTACTTAGTAATATACCTCATTTAAATACCCATTTGTTATTTTTTGGAGGTGATCTGAATTGTGTTTTTGATCGAATGTTAGATCGTTCTAGTCCCTGCACTTTATCCCAATCAGCTATGTCTAAATCTTTTTCTGATTTTATGACCCGGAGTGGTTTGGTTGACCCTTTGAGACTTTGTAACCCCTCAACCAAAAAGTTCTCTTTCTTTTCTCAGGTACATCAATCATATTCAAGAATAGATTATTTCTTTATAGATAAGTCTCAACTCATGTGTTGTTTACTCAGATTATTCAAGTATTCTAATATCTGATCATGCACCATTATTTCCAGATATTCAGTTACCTATACATAAATCTACTCCCCCCCCCCCTTGGAGATTTAACTCATTATTGTTGGCCGATAAAACATTTTGTGAATTTGTTTCAAACTCAATGGATGACTTTCTCTTCTTTAACCAGAGTGAATCTACATCTTTTTCATTAATTTGGGAGTCACTGAAAGCTTTTCTTAGAAGGCAGATTATTTCATATTCTCCTATTCTAATAAAAAAACGCAATACCAGGCTTACAGAGCTTACATCTGCTATTAATAGCCTCATCAAGAATGTTCATCCGATCCTTCTCCAGAACTATTTAAGAAGCGTCTTAATCTTCAGGCGGAGTTTGATCTTATTTCTACCAGAAGTGCTGAGAGACTGTTGTTACAAACTCGTGGTACTTATTATGAACATGGTGACAAAGCAAATCGATTTCAAGCACACCAATTAAAACGTCAGTTCACCTCGTGTCTTATACGGCAAATTAATAATATATTTAACACGACTGTTACGGAGACTGTGGAAATTAATGCCACATTTAAATCATTTTATTCTTCCCTATACAAATCAGAATTCATTGCTGATACTACCAAAATGAATCAGTTCCTGGCCAATCTTGAGAATCCTACCATTGATTCTGACCGTGCAAAAGAATTGGATGCTCCACTTTCCCTTGAAGAACTACGTTTTGCAATTACAGCAATGCAATCTCACAAAGCCCCAGGTCCTGATGGATTTCGAATAGAGTTCCTAAAGAAATTTATTGATGCTTTTGTTGATGTTCAATGAATCTTTGTAAAATGGTTTGTTACCTCCCACACTGACTCAAGCGTCGATAGTTCTTCTTTTAAAGAAAGATAAAGATCCCACTTCCTGTGGTTCTTATAGACCTCTGCCTTTACTGAATGCTGAAGTAAAAGTTTTGGCCAAAATTATTGCTCTCCGTCTAGAGAGGGTTTTGTCTAGTATTATTTCTGAGGAACAGAATGGCTTTATTAAGGGACGCCATTTATATTTCAACATTCGTACTCTTTTAAATATTATTTATTCAACACATTCTGATAATTTACCTGAGATTGTAATTTCATTAGGTGCTGAGAAGGCATTTGATTGGGTTGAGTGGGGGTACCTATTCACGGTATTGAAGAAATTTGATTTTGGAGATAAATTTATCAGTTGGGTAAGATTACTGTATGCATTGCCACAAGCTAGTGTTCAAACAACTGATATTCGTTCTGAATACTTTGCACTGGAACATGGGACACGTCATGGCTGTCCTTTATCTCCATCTCTCTTCGCTTTGGCTATTGAACCACTGGCCATTTCTTTAAGGTCCTCCACTTCCTTTAAAGGTGTTACTCGTAACGGTGTCGAAT
>CM075989.1:13200345-13300684 GCA_038087875.1 Malacoraja senta | reverse complement strand
TGCATGCTGATTGACTGCCAGGAAATCCAGAAGTCGCACATACCAAAATATAATATTGAGGCAATACATTGTTCTCCCAGCAATCCTCACTTGCCCACTTCCAAACCTCAGTCCAAAACCAACAAAAAATAAAATTATAGCAAGTGCGTCAGTGATGTTGAAATAGTCACTGAAATAGACATTGATCTTCTGATTTATCTTTCCAGCTTCTGACATGAAGATCTAAAAAAAAAAAAAAAAATACCTTGTAATCCCATTGACAAACTAAAAATAGCAGGTTAGATTAGGCAATGCTAGATTTCTGCTTCATTAAACTTCTGGAGTTTGAAATGACAAAATCAAACAAACTCATGGAGCCACTCTGAAATAATTTATGAACAGCAGGGAGTTTCATGAGTGGAGATATGATAACGGTTGGGGTTCGACCTGAGACTACATAGTCGACCTGACTTGTTGAGTGCTTCTTACATTTACTATTTTTATTGCAGATTTCCAGCTTTTTTGATTTTCACGATGCCATGTGGATGACAAAAGTTGTTGAGGGAAATGTGCAAGAAACTAAAGAGGTTTCAAAGGACTGCAGATAGATACAAAGTGCTGGAGTAACTCAACCGGTCAGGCAGCATCTCTGGAGAAAAAGGATGGGTGAAGTTTTGGGTTGTTTGGAAGCGTGTTTTAGTGGTTACAGGTTGTCAATTGTGCTTCACCACTATGAATGATAAATATGGGCTCAACATGGAAAATGCAGTAAAGAGATAGGAGAAATGATATTCAGTATTGGTGAACTAACCAAAATAATGTGACGGAGGATGGATTAATAGAGTGTGAGAAATTTTGTATAGGGAAGGTTCAAACAGTTATTAAAAAACTATTCTTGGGGAGGGGTAGGGGAGTGGTAGGGGCTTGCAGACAACAATGAATGAACAATCATGTTTCAATGATGCAAAGCGAATAAAGACTAGATATGTCTAGCTCAGGACGAAAAGAACCAAAAAGCTACAAAATACAAAATGACTAAAATTCAGAGCCTTGAGGACACCATGGTCCCACACTCAACTTTAGCAGATGTCTTCACGAAACAATTTAATACAGAATATTTTACAAACAATGCATACAATATTAAACTATGGATAGAAAATATTAAGAGTGACTCATACCTCTCTAACTTTTTCTATGGCTAATGTAAAAATAAAGGAAATCACGATCCATTCCTGTACTGACGGTGACTCTTGCATTCGTACCAAGACAACATATGTGTACAGCATGAGGAATCCCAAATAAGCCAACTGAAAATAATAAAAGATACATTAGTGTTTTGAAATGCAGGAGACTCCTCAAGCTAGCAGTCTAAACTTCATGCATAGTACTACAGCAGGAAAAACTGGAAATACTCAAGCATGTTAAGTTGCATCTGTAGGAAGAGAAGCAGGGTTGGCATTTCAAGTCAAAGACTCTTTGTTATAACTGGGAAGGAGACAAAAACATTATGCTAAATGGAGTATGGAGAAGGGAAGTCTCCGATAAGATTAAAAACAGGGTGACCATGGGCATAAGGTGTATATGTCAATAGGTCAATTGGAGCAGGTAGAGTGCAAAGACATAGACAAAGGAACACTGACAAACAAGGTAGGAGTCCAAAATGCAGAGCAGGAGGACATGCCCAGCAAGTCAGGCTGAAAAAAAAGGGGGGGGGGAGGGGGGGGGACTGCACCAATATCACAGGTGGATAACTGATACTGACATAGAAATTAAGTTACCCAAAGTTGTAGAATTTAATACAGAGTCCAGAAGTTTCCAGATGGAAGATGAAATGCTGTTCCACAAGCTTGCATTAGGCATCAATCATTGTAACAGTTAAGTCAGCATGAGATGGGAAATTAAAAGGGCTGTCAACGAGAAGCTGAAAGTCGCTCCTGCGGACTAAACGTAAGTGCTCTACAAAACAGTCACCTAATCTGCGTTTGGTTTTGTCAATGTAGAGGAGAACACATTGTAAACAATAAATGCAGTACAAGTGATGCAGTGCAAATGAATCATTGCTTCACCTGGAAAATTTGTTAGGGTTGCTGAATGGTGGAAAAGGACGATCGTCCAGCATAGCAACCTTAAGCAACAGCATCTCATCTTCTGTCTTGACACATTGTAGCCTTCTGGACTCAGTATTAAATAATACAACTTTGGGTAACTCGATTTCTCTCTCTGTACCAAATGTTCATCTGTGATATTGGTTTAGTTTTTTTTTCTTTCTTTCCTCTGGCCATGGGACATGGCCAGGCTGACCTGCCAGACACATCTTCAAGCTCTGCATTTCACAAATCCTTTGTTCCATCTTCCTTAAATTTTATTTTGTTGTCAAATAATTAAGCAGATTACTTTAATCATACTGCAATTTGCGTATCCTCCCTGTTTTGCATTCACTTCCGCCCTCAAGCATCTTTGAATTCTGCATTGAATAACTAAGAGCAGTTTTGCACTATTAAAATGAAATTGCGAACTGAGCCTGTTCCTCAGGGTAAACTCATGAGACACACATATTTGAAAGAGTGGGTTCCATAGTTGGCCTTCAAGGAATTACAGTCCAGGTAATGAATCAAAGTTCTAACTCACTGCACATTTATAACCAAATTCTTTTTATATGACTAACTCTTCTAGGAAGATCCTTCTTTTTTCCCCAGAATCAATAATAGACCTTGGATCTATAAACAGAATGTCCAGTTCCTCACTCAATTAAGGGAAACTGAAAATAATTGATTCTAGAAAGCCTAGATCACCAGCTTCCTTAAACACAATTTAATAATGATTCTATTTTAAAACAGTGTAATGTTTCCATTTGTTTCGCTTATCACTTACTGTGTTAAACCAAAACTTTGCAATTGGTGCATGGTAAAAGGAGTAGAACTTTCTTGTGATAGGCAATCTTCTTGGTTTAGTCAGACTTGTATCATCATGTTTCACTTCATGGTGGTCACAGATTCCTTCTTCTTTAAATACTTCCTGCAGAAAAATAGTTCCATATCATATAGCACAATTTTAACTCACAACCATAATTGATCGGTGAAATCATTTGAAGAATCATTTTCTTCCACCTTTTTTTCCCCTTGGTCACCAATTTGATTGTTTCACATGGCTTTGCTGTAGTTCTCAGTCACTGTTAAACTATTTGCTACACTTCTGTGTCATTCTCCTGCACCTTACTACTTCGCACCCCTATTGTTATTCTGCAACTTTCCCTAAAAAAAATAATCTTCCAATTCGGTGGCATATTTTAAAAACTCCCCGCTACACACAAACACATAGTTGACCTAGCCAAACCAGTTGCCCATATTTAACCACCCACACTTCATTTTTTAGAAGATGGCCTGGCCCTCCATGGAGCGACTTAAAGAAATAAGCAGACTGCAGACAGCCTTACAAAGTGAAAGGTTTCTGAATATAAAAATATATATTTCTGATAGCAGAAACAAAAATTAATCAAATACATTTTAAATTTGGGTGAAGGATAATTTGCCTCCATCTGGGTTCTGAGGTGGTTGATGAACCAATGTTGATGTTTGATGAACCAATGTGGAATCGGGAGACTCAGTCACAGAAGGGCCTGAGGTGCTTGATGGGGCCAGGGCAAAGTATGAAACAGTTGCATGCCAAGAGTTATGAAAAATATTCTATCCCAATTGTTTCATCACATAAATGATTCATATTTGAAACTATCTTACCATTGATATTTGATCAGTTGGACTCTGAAAGTTGTGTTCACTGTCCTCCATGTTCATTTGATGTGCATCCTCAGTTTGAGGAATATGAGACATTTCAGCCTTGGTTTTAAACTCCAGCATGAGAATAGCAGGTGGGAATAGAATACTGAGAATAACCTGCCCCAAAAAAAAAGTAAATGTCAACACACGGATTCTTCAGGTAATTCTTTCAGTGACTTGTACCTAATGCCTTGGCTTCTATGCTATCTCCTTAGTATGTTCAGATTAGCTCAATTATCTACTCTTCTTCATTTCTCTTTCCATAAAACATTAGAACATGCAACATTTTACCTTGTACCATGAATTTTTTCTCATGTTCAATCTTCCCATCCACATATCTGACAGCAGCATTTGAGTACAGGTGTGTGCTACAAACGGCCGAAGTCTCGAATGGACAGCTAACTTGAGGCAGGTCGAGTTGCTCCAATTCTTCAGTTCATAAGTCAGCAGCTTCATGGCCATGGTTTCATCTTGTCTGAATGACTGATCCAGTAAATCAACAGCTAATTGTCCAAATTCACTGAAACACAACAGTAATAAAATCAACAACTGTTTAAGTTTATATGTAAAATACCTTAAGAAATAGTGTTTAAAGAAAACTCAGTTAAAGTGATCAGACACAATATAAGCATACACAGTAGCTCATGCACCATAGAAACATAGAAACATAGAAAGTAGGTGCGAGAGTAGACCACCAGGCCCATCGAGCCCGCACCGCCATTCGCTCATGGCTGAACACTAAACAGACACCCTTACCCACAAACAGTAGACACAAGACACAGAACACAAGACACTACCCTCCCCTTTATATCGCTATCACCCCTCTCCACCCCAAGAACCGCGTGATCTCCTGGGGGAGGCAAAAAACCGGATAAAAACCCAGGTCCAATTCGGGAAAAAAATCCGGGAAATTCCTCTCCGACCCCAATCCAGGCGATCGACACTTGTCCAGGAGATCACTCAGGTCTTACTATACTAACCATACCTAGGTCCATATCCCTGCCCTCTCCCCGTAGCCCCTTATCCCCTTGGCAGCTAAAAAAACATCTATTTTAGATTTAAATATATTTAATGTTTCTGCTTCCACTGCTCCCTGGGGCAGTGAATTCCATAAATTAACCACCCTCTGGGTGAAGAAGTTCTTCCTCATCTCAGTTTTAAAAGAGCCCCCTCTTATTCTACAACTATGTCCCCTAGTTCTAGTTTCCCCGATCATTGGGAACATCCTCGGTGCATCCACCCGATCAAGGCCCCTCACGATCTTATATGTTTCAATGAGATCGCCTCTCATTCTTCTAAACTCCAAAGAGTAGAGTTCCAGCCTACTTAACCTTTCCTCATATGTCAATCCCCTCATTGCAGGAATTAATCTTGTAAACCTTCGCTGCACTGCCTCCAGGGCCAGTACATCCTTTCTTAAGTATGGACCCCAGAACTGTACACAGTATTCCAAATGTGGTCTCACTAATACTGTGTACAGCTGCAGCAAGACCTCCGTGTTTTTATACTCAATCCCCCTAGCAATAAAGGCCAAAACTCCATTGGCCTTCCTGATTGCTTGCTGCACATGCATACTAACTTTTAGTGATTCATGTACTACTACCCCTAGATCCCTTTGCGTTGCATTACAACGCAGCTCCACCTCATTTAGAAAATAACTTGCCCTATCATTTTTTTTCCCCAAAGTGAATGACTTCACATTTATTAGTATTAAATTTCATCTGCCAAGTTGTTGCCCACTCACCTAGCTTATCTATATCCTTTTGCAGACTCTTCCTATCCTCCTCATCCCCTACTTTTCCTCCCATTTTTGTATCGTCCGCAAATTTTGATATATTACACTTGGTTCCCTCCTCCAAATCATTTATATAAATTGTGAACAACTGGGGTCCCAGCACCGACCCTTGCGGAACCCCGCTAGTTACCGGTTGCCATCCCGAGTATGAACCATTTATCCCCACTCTCTGTTTCCTATTTGTTAGCCAATCCTCTACCCATGCTAATATATTACCCCCAATCCCATAATTTTTTATTTTTAGCAATAGTCTCTTATGTGGCACCTTGTCAAAAGCCTTTTGGAAGTCCAAGTATACCACATCCACCGGTTCCCCTTTATCCACCCGGGTTGTTACTTCCTCAAAGAATTCGAGCAGATTCGTTAAACAGGACTTCCCCTTCACAAAACCATGCTGGTTCTGTCCGATGAAGTCATGTTTATCCAAGTGCCCCGTTAGTGTTTCTTTAATAATTGTCTCTAACATTTTACCCACCACCGATGTTAGACTAACCGGTCTATAGTTACCCGCCTTCTGTTTACTTCCTTTTTTAAATATAGGTGTTACATTGGCCATTTTCCAATCCACTGGGACCGTTCCTGCCTCCAGGGAGTTTTGGAAAATTATCACCAATGCATCCACAATCCCCACCGCTATCTCCCTCAAGACCCTTGGATGTAATCCATCAGGCCCAGGGGATTTATCCTCCTTCAGTCTCATTAATTTCCCTAATACCACCTCCTTGGTGATCTTAATAGTATTTAGCTCCTCCATTCCTACCGCCCCGTTTATCCAGCGTTGGAATATTTTTTGTGTCTTCTATGGTGAAGACTGATACAAAATACTCGTTTAATGCCTTTGCCATTTCCATGTTCCCCACCAACAACTCTCCAGTCTCACCCTCCAATGGACCAACGTTCACCTTAGCCACCCTTTTTCTTTTTATATAGCTATAAAAACTCTTACTATTAGTTTTTATGTTGTTCGCTAAATTCCTTTCATAGTCTATTTTCCCCGTCTTAATTAATCTCTTAGTTATTTTTTGCTGACCTTTAAATGCTTCCCAATCCTCTACCCTCCCACTATCTCTAGCTACCTTATATGCCCTTGCCTTCAGCCGAATACTATCCTTTATAGTTTTACTGAGCCATCTTTGATTGCATGCTGACAGAACCCACTTAAACGCTGTACTTGCATGTTTGCAGAGTGAGCTACCAAGGGAAAAGAACAATAGCTTACTTGATAAAAGTTCTGCTTAATTCAGACACCAGATGTTGTTGTTTTTTTAAACCTACTACTAAGAGGTCTAGGTGAGCTTCAAAACAGTGAAAACACCATTAATACTAGTTTACAACAGCAAATTGAAATACTCTCTATCTTCCAGCACTCGGAACCTATCAGTAGCTTGACACACTGAATGCATCCTTATACAAGTACAGCAGGAATAGAATACAAACCACAATTAATTAAGTTTAAACAATCATTCAAGTCTAAATTGACTATACTTCCTCCATCTAAAGATAACATTTCATTCCTAAAGGGGCTGTCCCACTGCGGCGGCCTAATTCGCGAGTTTGAAAAAATGTCATGTTGAAGACCTCCTTCGACTATGTTGAAGACTAGCTTCGGGAAAATTGGACTCCGAACAGTGGAGAGTGGAGAAGACCTCCTTCGACTATGTTGAAGACTATCTACGACTACCTTCGACTACCCTCGATTACCCATGAATAACATGCCGACCTACTACGACTAAACCTACGAGTAAAAAAAGTATCGATTTTTTCCATGGCGACTTTTTTTACTCGCGGGCATTTTTCAACATGTTGAAAAATATGCTGCGACCTAGCTGAGGCCTTGAGTACGCGGGGACTATCCTCGAGCATGAAGGAGAGGTACAAAGACCTCCTAGGACCTCGTATCGACCATGCTGCGAGTACGAGTCGAGGGCAAACTCGCCAGAACTCGTGGTTTAGGTTGCCGCAGTGGGACAGCCCCTTAAGAGGGTTTTCCACAAGGGTTGAGGGTTTACACAATATGTCCATACATCCATTCATCAATGACTCGAAAAGCAAAAGTCATAATTTTTCAGACTTTGCCACAAAATTAATTCCCTTGATTCCATCTACTCCCTGACCAATGGCTGACTACCATGTCAATACTGTTGACTACCATGTTATTCAATTTGAACACCTGCTGATCTTCTGACTACATATTCTCTACATTATTATCATGGTCAACTGTTCACCAATTCACTTTCACAGCTATATCAGAGATGGATAGCATTACCCAGCTTGGAAGTTGTAAAATCATTTGGTCAATTATCCGACTGCTGGCTATCATACACTAAATTTTAGTTTGAGCATGGAAACGGGCCCTTCGGTCCACTCCATCAATTCCACGCCGACCATCGATCCCCAGTTCACACCCACTCCCTACACACTAGGGGAAATTTTCAGAGGCCAATCCCATACGTGGGGAAAACTAGTAAATTCCACACAGATAGTACCCGAGGTCAGGATCGAACCCGGGTCTCTGGCTCTGCAAGGCAGGAGGTCTACCAACTGCGCCACTGTGCCATCCTGTTAACAGTTCTAAGATTAGACCATCTACCAGCACTTGCAGTTAAAGGTTTAAAAAAGGAAATACATAAAATGACACGTAAATCTGAAATGATTCTTTACATTATATCAGTTTAAATGATTTCAATCACATGAAAGTGACTTCTTCTGAACTCAGCTATAGGAACAAAGTCCCTAGATATCAAAATTACCGTACTTAATAATGACTGACCTAGAAGATTGCTTCAGCTCTTCAGAAGTATCATCAACAACATCACTCTGCTTTGCTTCACATGACATAGATCGATTTAGCTTGCATGCAACTAAAGCTTTAGCCATGGACTCTTCTCCATGTTGCCAAAAGAACATAGCCATTTTCTGCCTCTTCATTAGTACAGCCCACACTAGTAGTTCATTGAAAGGATAGGGAAAACATCTGGTTTCGGGGTCATCAATGTCCACAATTTCATCTTTGGCTCTCTTTTTCTTTCCCTGATCAACAGAGGATTCGGGCTAATAAAGCAAAAATACAGAGTCAACATTTCCTTTGCTAAAAACAGGGTAAAAAAAGTAAGTTAACATAAGATAACGATATGCTCGGTGATTCAAATCAAATTGGTTGCTAATTTACTAATGATATGTGCACCTGTCTATTTAAACTGCAAAAACTGTGGAGAGTGCAACATTAGACCTGTTGACTTAGCGGCTGTCACGATGATTAATTAGATCACTTGCTTCTGAGTCTCTGGCTTCTCAGCTACTGGACCTATCAGTTGCTTGACCCCGTCTCAGATCCAAGCATTTCTGCTGCAGAATTTTGAAAGCTACCATAATTGTCTACATCTCAAAAGATGAGATAGCGCTGATGAGGATGTAAACAAGATTCATTGGGATCTTGCATGGATGAGGCATTTCAATTGCGAGGAGAGACTGGAAAAGCTAGGTCCATGTTCCCTGGAGTGGGGAGGTGGTTAAGAGGGGACATGATTGAGGCATATAAAATTGAGGGGTATAGATAAGGTAGATAGAATCACCCATCTCAAAGGTTGATAAAACTATAGGTTAAGAGGGGACTGATTTGAAGGGGACCTATCACCTAGAGAGTAGAGAGTACCTGGTATGCGCTGCTGGAGAGAGTGGTGAAAGCAGAGTTGCTGACATAATTTGTGCATCTAAACAGGCACTTGCATTGCAGCGGCACAGAATGCTATAGGCCAAGTGCTGAAAGATGGAATCAATATGGATGGGTGCCCACTGTCTGGCGTGTACATGGTGGGCTGCACAATCTCTTTCCGTACTGTATTACAACAAGCTTGGGAAACACTTCTGCTTCTTATGAAAAGTATCTTGCAAAGTGGTGGGCACTTACTCTAACATACCACATTTTAGTCTGATGAAGGGTCTTGACCCGAAACGTCCCCGATTCCTTCTCCCCAGAGATGCTGCCTCACCCGTTGAGTTACTCCAGCACTTTGTGTCTACCTTTGATTTAAACCAGCATCTGCAGTTCTTTCTTACACATTTTTAAGAACAATACATATAGTTTTGTAAGATCATTGAAATTCTTGCTAGGTTTAAAGAGATTCCAGATAGAGAAAAATACTCAATGAGCATCAGTTCATTGGATTATAGGACTGGTAGTGCAAGACAAAGATTTTAGATAGCAGAATGCCATGGCATTCTTCAAATACATTTTTCAAATAAACCGAATGAAAACATGAATAAACTAATAAAAATAAAATGTTCCGTAGACAAGCCTATATCATTGAAATCTATGCACACTTAGCGTGACAACTCAGTTGTGATGAGAGTATGTTTTTCTGTGTTTAAAATCTAGCAGGTAGTGCATTCACCTCCTCTATCTGCCAAACGTGTTATGCCATGTTTCCCAGTACCTTAGGTTTATAAGGCTGTGCAGTCTTAATGAAGTGATTATGTCGAGTCTTTTCCTTTTTGTCTGCTCGATTAGTCAGTGACTCCTGGTGTTTGCGTAGCTGAGGTATACTGCTTGATGAATGCCGCCCAGATCTCTGGATTAAAAGGGTAAAGGAATACTCATTAAAAATTTCCAATGATATTCAAGTGTTACACGAGTTTAGATGTTAGGGCTGAACATACTCTCCTGCGTTATGGTCACTTTAATTAACAAGAGTTTTAAATTCCTACAATTTTATTTGAATTGATTTGTGGTCTCTGAGTTATGTGTCCAGGCTTCTGGATTATTAATTCAGTAACCACAAAGTGCAACTTTAGAAATTCCGTCAGACTGGTATTTTGGGCATCTGAGTATCAGATGAAATTTACCATAGGGATACGAGAGATGATGCAATTTAGGATGAATAATAATGTTATTAAATATTAAAACCTTTTAAGATATAAAAACAAACGGAAGAGATTGAAAGTATGAAGATATCTTTATTAAAAGTTGATTTGATACTAAGAACTTCATGAAAAGATATTACCTGATGCAATTGATTCTGATTCCCTTACATGCATCTATTGACAAACATGCCAACACAACTATTAGTTTGCCTAAAGCAGAACCTGAGCAGCATTTTGTCATAACAGGATTGAATATATAAATTCACTTCAATTCTAAAGAGAGTCATTTTAACTCGTTTATAAATGTAGAAAATAATTTCTGATCAAAATCAAAAGCTAAAACCAAGTGCTACAATCCATAGATAACATTGTGAGCAAATGAAAAATATTGCATCTTTATATTCCCCACTTTTTATCCACATGGTGAGCTACGTGGCAGGCTGGGGCATTAGGATAAATTAGCAATAACTTGCAGTCAAGCACAGAACATTATCAACTTTGCATGTGGTTCAAAAACCCTCGTTGTTCATTTCTAAGTCATTACATTGAGCTAGCTGACTATACTTCATATACATGAAATATTCTGGAAAGCAAAGAGCATACCCGAGTGTGTCCATGAAGATTGTTGTAGATAATTCTGAAACGTTTCCTTGTGTACGTACATCGATATGTTCCACCCATAAGATATTCGATGACAAGACCCACATCAATCAAAGTGATTTTATAATCTGAAGGAAGATTCCCCTATGAAACATAAATCAAAATTATTAATTCCATGATCAGAGTGAAGTTTCACCCTCAGGGAAATAATAATGGGTTAAGATCAATGCATCTTTCTAACATAACTCAGTGGCTCAACTTAAAATATGAAAAGGCATCACCAACAGCAATTGATAAAAATAAAAATGCGTCCAGTGAACCAGTTTCAAACCTGACCTCCGTAGTAGTTTTTGAAGAATATGCACGTCCTGTGCTCTTTGGTTTCTAGCCACACCCCAAGGATGTGCTGGTGAGAATGTTAATTGGCACTGTAAATCACCCCACTATATAAATATGTGCTAGAATCTGAGCAGAAATTTGGGTGGATTAAAATGGGCTGAGTGTAAGGCTAGTGTTGATGACTAACATGGATATGTTAGGCTAAGGGTTGTTTCCATACTGTCTGACTATGACTCAACGAGGCTGAACTCTTCCTTCAACTATCCTGCTGGACATAACCAAGCATAAATAGCTTCAATTCAAAATGACATTTCTTACTAACAAAACAATGCCATTAAAGAGATGTTGGAAGAAAATCATCTTTATGTTACAAATGTCATTGTCATACACATCTATAACAGGGAATTGCAGAAAGCAAGAAAAATGATCCATCTACTTGTTTTTCCCTTCTCTTTCAATATCTGTCTGTACTTATCACTCACTGCCTCCCATCACCCTCGTCATTCAATTGCACCTATCTCCTGACAACCCCTGCCTCTCCTCTCTACGCTCAGTCCTGATGCTGCGCCTCGACCCAAAACATCGACTGTCCCTTGGCCTTCACAGTTGTTGTTTGATAGACTGAGTTCCCCGAGTAGTTCATTTTTTCTTCCAAATTCCATCATCTGTGTGTGTCTGTCTTTAATTGGACATATCGGTTCAACTATCACTGTAAAATATGTATTCTAAAGCTATTTTAAACATTGGTGCGAGATCTCAGTATGTAGTTACAAAGCTTAAAGACTAGCAAGAGTAAGATTACCTGTTTAACATCTCTCACTAGATGAAGCAATGTTGGATTAGTTGGCCCTTGTTTCTGCATTGAAAGAGCACAAAAATACAAAAGCAGTTATCCAGCAACGGTCAGGAAAGGCAGAGTAAATATTTTTTCATTGCCCACTTCTGCAGAATGTCACTAATTTCAGCAGAGCTAACAAACAGCTCCCAGTGGATGTTTATGTTAAATATTATTTTATGTGGCTGAATTGTATATTGTTGTTTTTCTCACTTAGTATGGCTGTATGGTAACTCAAATTTCACTGTACCATAATTGGTACATGTGACAATTAAAATGATTCTTGAATCTTGAAATTACTTCTGTATTTGAAAGACGTTTGTATTAATTCATCCTTATAATGTTCACTGTAAAGTACTGTTGAAGTTCAATGTATAGCCACAAACAAACGGAAAATACATTTTGGATTAATCAATATATTAACACTCTTTAATTTGATACAAGGTCATGCATCCCAGTTTATGTTCTTACAGATCAATTTGAAATACACAAAGTATGAAATCCTAAATATTTTCCATACACATAATGCAACATCCCAAACAACTATTGCATTGTAATGCCAAAGCATTAACCATCATTTTTCGTTATTGAAAATTTGCAGAAACTGCTAGAAAAACTTAGCAGGTCAGGTTACATCAGTGGAATGGGAAACAGAGTTAATCTTTCATGCTGAAGCTCCTGTTCCAGTGCAGTAACAGGCATACATGTCGGTACAAAACAGGGATACAGACGTCCTCGTATCCCTGTCGTTAGCACATCTGCCCCAGCCAACAATGGGCCATTATGAACTCAACCCTTCCTGAGGTAATTTGTTGCCAGCCCTGTTTTGTTCTGGCCCTTTTATCCCCCCCACTCCACCTCTATCTTTCAGTCTGAAGAAGGGTTCCAGCTCAAAATGTCACCCATTGTTTTTTTCCAGAAATGCTGCCTGACTTGCTGAGTTACTCCAGCATTTTGTGGCTATCTTACTTTTTCATAGTTGCTACCCGAACTGCTAAGTGTTTCCAACGTTTTATGTTTTTATTTCAGATTTGCAGTATTTGTAGTTTTTCTTTGACATCCCTTCCACTTACTGTATTGTATAACTCTTCAAGTCTAGGGATTGTGAGGAACTTGTGCATGCTAACTCCATTTTCAATGAGAAGTTTCACAAATTCCACTCTGTCCATGACAAGAGCATCCAACATCGCTTGTTCAAGTGATCCAACCTGAAACATTCAATGCCAATTAGAGGTTGACCTAAAAAAGGTATGATAAATGCCTACACCTATCTAAATAAAACATAATTAGCAAATAATTGAATATATAAAGAAGTTTTGAATTCAACAGGCAACAATTCCATTGTTACCTTTACAAATAAGCATTATAAAATTAAAATCCACTTGAAATGGTGAAACAAGTCTTCTGCTGAGACCTGCTGGTGGACATACCTATATTTAGGAAATCTCAGGCAGAGGTTTAAGTGTTGCCTTCTGCATAGCTCAGCTATAAACAGAATGAAATCAGCGAGAAAAGTTTAATTAAAAAGAAAGAATTCTTTCAGAAATCCTAAGTGATTTCTAATGTTCGTGATTTCAAGATTATCAAACACTCAAAGAAAGTATGACGGTAAGAGACACAAGAAACTGCAGAAGCTGGAATCTTGAGCAAAAATCAAGATGCTGGGGGAACTCAGTGGGTCTGGCAGCATTTGTGGAGGGACAAGAACAGAGGACGTTTTAGGTCAGGACCCTTCTTCAGATTGATGGAGTAGGGAGGAGAAAGTTGGAAAAGAGAGAAGTTGATTGGGCAGAGTTGGCAATTGATAAGTGGATATAGACGAGGGGTGCCGATTAGCAGATGAGTGCAGTAAGTGCCAAAGGTTGGAGGTGTAATGAAGACCAAGGTATGTCAGATAAGGAAAGGGGAGTGAAATGTAGTCAAGTCAAGTCACTTTTATTTCTATAGCACATTTAAAAAACAACTCTCGTTGACCAAAGTGCTTTACATTGGTGGAGGTACTAATGTTATACAACAGTGGTTCATAGATTAAGTACATACATAAAATCATACATATAGCCCTCCCTCAGAGGACGTCAAGAAAGGCTTGTGAGTAAATGTAGAGCTGGAGGGTGGATAAGTGTGGAACGGGAAGGGGGTAAAGGGAAAATATGGGACTCGGGGATGGGAGATTTGCATGCAGAGGAGGGCAAAGGAGCAGGGTGACTAGGGTTGTGGGAGAACGTTGTGCGCATTGGGGTGGGAGGTTAGGGAAAAAAAGAGTGGAGGCCTTACTTGAAATTGGAGAATTCAATGTTCATTCCGTTGGGTTGTAGGCTATCCAAGGGGAAATATGAAGTACTGTTCTTCCAGTTTGCACGTGGCCCAACTCTGCCAATGGAGGAGGCCAAGGACAAAAAGGGCGGTTTGGGAACAGGTAGGAGTCACGTTTCTTTGTTGTTGATGTAATTCCCATCACTACAGCTCGAGTCAGAAGTCCTGTACCTTGATGGGCTGGGAGCCAAACTCCCAGGTAAAAAACTATGCTGTAGATTGGGCTAGGAGAAATAGCATAGCCCAGGTAGCAGACAAACAGCAAACACAGGATAGCAGAAGATTTGCTTCATTCATTTCTCTCTCTGGTTGAATATAAACTTAATTTTTCTGAAATGTGAACATACCTGCCACTGCTGCCCATAAACAAATGCATGATTCTTGGCAATATCCACTCTGTCCCAGGCAAGTGTTAAGATCAATTGATCAAATGCAGAAGAATTGGTACCTGAATAAACAGTTAAAGGTTTAGGGAAATAGGAGTTTTGAGAACTGGAGTAGGTTCTAGAAATAATTCTGTTTTCTTATTCCAAACAACAAAAACGGGTTCCTCTTGACTATCATTTCACACTCAGAGTAAAAAGTAGACCATCAACAGCAAAAATAATTGTTACTGTTATGGTCAGCTTGATTTTTAGGCTAAGTATGGAATGATTCCATAGCTGACAGATGAAGGCAATGCCCCCAATAATCAAGGTCGCTGGCCGCAATGCTCCAAGTAATTAATACATCTTTATATATAATCTGTGAGCAACTATCTGCAAGAGTAGATCTGGAAGAATTTATAATGGGGAAGCAGGAAAATGGCAGAACAAACATCCAAATGTCAAAATAACTTTCCAGAAGTGTAAAGAAACCATGAATCTGATGAGGCTGAGGAAGTAAAGAACATTATTAGTAAGAAAATGGTGCAAAAAAATTGACAAATCCCCAAGGCTTGATAATTTCAAATCAGAGTTGTAAAGGAGGAGCCTTGGAGACAATGCTTGTATTGGTTATCATTTTCAGGATCAGAGCAGAAATACAGACAAAGGAGGAAATATGGCAGAAAGGAAGCCATGCTTTAGGAAGGGGGATATTTCAGAAAGTTTGGAGATGTGGCTGAGGGAGAAATTGGGAAAGGAGGATGACACCATTATAGAAGACAGTGTGGGAGGACATATGGTCAAGATAGCTGTGGGATTTGTGGGTTTATCAAAGAATAGCAATATAATGTAGTTTATTTTGGCTTCTTCTCTAATCCCATTTGTCTACGGGTCATCTTGCGTTTTATGACAAGAGATTTAGGATTGAAAGGATAGATTTCTTCATTAAAAAGGTGATGACCATGCAGAATCTGGAACAATTTGGTACACTGCTGTATTGCTACTGAAAATATATATTTAAGCACCAGATTAATAAACTTCTGTACACAGAACTAATCAAGACCACTTAACACCGTACACTTTATTGCAAAATTAAATCAAAGGTGGATCTTAAACTTTCTTAAATATCCTTTTAAGGAACAAATTTTACTATGAATACATCTCACCTTCAATGTAATAAAAGAAAGCCAAGATATCAGCACCAAATAAAATGAAATTAAGAATGGTGTTCCAAGAAGCTGGTCAAGCCCAGAATACTTGCCTTTTAACAATGCTGTTAGAATGGCCACATCTATATCTTGATGTTCCTCTGCCCCAATATGATATACAGTAATCTGAAAATGTAAAATAACATGTTCGATCTCTTCTCCTTAATGAAGCCCTTGGTAATGATTTTTCCATGAAAGTTACAACATAGATGTTACTTCTATTATTATAGCAAGGTTTGTGCAGGTATCAAATTCAAGTAGGTGGATATCATCTCAGCTGTGCCTAAACATTCCCCCAATCAATAACTACATGCACTTTTGGAGAGGAGGCTACTAATTTGTTTAGGATTTGCTCAGTATATACTATAGAGATATGCAGGGTAAAATATAGAGAACATTTCAAAGCTCTCAACACAAATAAATTCTTGGTTGTGAAAGAAAAGGCATGGATCACATTTCCCTTTGATAAGTGGAAGAGTCATTATATTAGTTTAAGATGTCAAGAATGCAATGAGAAAAGAGTTCTTTGCTCATTAAAAGTTAATCTGTGGCATTCTTTACCCAGGTTCAATGGCTAAATGCAGGGTTACATCCCATAAACCCTTAAGCAAGTCAGATTTTATGCAAGTTGGAATCACTTTAAAACTAGGCAGAAACAAAGAAATGCACGCGAGGCCTTCCTCACGAGCTGTCGCATCGTCCGTTGACGTGGCTGTTGTTGTAGCCCCTGACCGACAGCGCTTTCTTCAGGCTGCTGCCGACAGGACGTGCTCAGTCACCGTCTGTCCCCCCCCCCCCCCACCAGTTGTCGCTTTTCCTGGGGCGGCCGTCACTTTGTCCGCCCCCCTCTCCACCACCACATCCCTCCCCTGCCTAACCAATGTTTTCATCCTGAGCAAATACTGCCTTGCTAGAATATGCTCAGCCCTAGTATTGCATTCTGAGCCTCACCTATGACCAGTGCCAGTTTTCCTCATTCCCAATACAAAGTCTTAAAAGTTCAAGCAAGAAACATTAAAAAAAAACTAAATTGTGAAAAACCAAGGACCTTTACCAAACTCATCCTCGTTAACAAGGGTGCAGATATCCCTATTTCATTGCTACGGATCAAATTCAGATCTGGACTTGAAAAATATATCATTTACTAGCTCGCTACAACGTACTTTTGTGGCAAACTTACAAGTTCTCTAGCCTTCATACATTCCATCAGAGTCTGGAATAAATGAAATGCTTCATTTTGGCTGAAGTTAAAAGTCTTTTTGATTGTGGTGAGGATTTCCAATTCCAACCCATCAGGAAGCATACTGGTGGGAACCAAACAGTCATAATTAATCAGTAAAGTCAGCCAAGCATATTGAATTAGTTATAAAATATTCTAAAAAGGTTATTCAAGATAAATAATTTCACAAGTCCAGATTTCATGCAGAAAAACAAACTTGTTAGTTGCTTACAAGCTAATTCACGATTCCACAAGCTAAATACTGTTGGCCTGATTGATCAATAATGTAAACTGTTACCTTGCAAATTCATAAAATTCTTATTACGCTTTGCCTCACATCAGTCTTTCTTCACACAAATTAACCTTCTAGCCTCAAGTATTGAATAAATGGCATTGGTGTGTGCTCCAGGATTAAAGGACTTCAACATAGAAAGTGAAAGAGACTACTTTTGCAGATTGGTAAGTTGTTAACAAGAAGCAACAATTTTTACAAATCACTGGTGGCTAGAATCAATTTTCCTACTTAAATATTTTGCCTCGGTCTCGTGTTAAAAGTCTTTTTTATGCAAAACTAGATATTTGGATAAGGAATTTGTCAAAAGTAGTTAACTGGGTAGTGTTTAATTAAAAGAGAGTGATCAGAAGAAGTGGCTCAGACAGGTAATCTCATATTCCACGAGACAGTTAAGCATTACTGTAATTTCCATACTTCAGTTTTACAGTGAGACAAGGAGATGCATAATTACATAAAAGGCACACGTGGATACACCCCACATTCTGTTTTCCTGAGTGAGAAACACTGTCTAGGCACAGATTACAGTGATGTTCGTTTCCTTTGTTGAATAAATTGCATCAGTAACTTACCCTCCCTCCTCAGTCTGCTTGTGCACAAAGGCCAGTAGGTCTGCAGCTCGCCCAGTCCCTTCACAAACAACCACAGGTACAGGGGGTGTCTCTAGCAGGTATTCGAGCACAGTGGGGATGACATTAGGACCACCCTCAAATATTAAAGCAACTACTGGTACACCTTGGCCTATTCCTGTAAAATCAAAGTAACAAATGAATATTTCTCAGCGGTATTCACCAGGGAGAAGGATATGGATACAGAGAGTTAAGGGAAGAATTTGCTGATATTATGATTATTATAAATGTCTGCAGAACTAACTTGCATGAATCTTCTGGAGGTTGATGTGTTTTTCTAGTTCTCTCCGAAGCTTAACTTCAGCACCATACTTCCCAACTGTGCCATCATCCACCAGAATGAAATGGGAATGCAAACTATTTAGAACATTCAATTTACTCAGAGGGTTTAACAAGGTCTGGTATGGTACAACAACCTGAAAACACAGAAATGTTGTCACATCAAAAAGTATTTAAAACCAGACTAAAATTCAACAACGCTCAATTCAACTTAAAATGTAACCCCTTACATCTCTTCCAATGAGGTCATTCCTATTTTCAATAACACCCCAAGGGGCAATTCCAATTGTACAAATCTTCCGAGAAGATCGTGAAATATGTTCTTTCAGTGCATCACCAACGTGTTTCACAACACCTAAGAAGAAGAAATATTCCATTTAACACAACGAAACACCAAATTTAAACTTTTGGTGCACTAGTATAGTCCAAGGGACCAAACAGAGAGACATAAACCTTGCTCATATGGATTTTTTTAAAATACTAATTTAAGCAAATCTCTTTCATTCTCCTAGTTTGTTACAGCATGCTACAGTGGGATGACAATCCATATTTAGAGTCCTTATAGATGAATATCCTTGTTATCCGCTCACTCATGGGGTCAGTGAAAACACCCATCTCAATATATTTTTTTGAATAACTATATCTATATATATGCATGCATTAATGAAATAAACCATTGTCTATAAATGAATCAGTTGGCAGACCACTTATGGCAAGTATCTTGCTGCTGTGCGATGTTTTAATATAGTCTTTGTTTTCCAGACACAACTTGAGATTTCAAACTAATCATTGCCTGCAAGTTTCAATGGAAATAGCTAAGAATAGGCATGTCAGCCGTATAATTTGCAACTATTAATCAAAGCTCGTGCATCCTGCTGTAAATTTTGATAAGTCAGTAAAAGATGTTTATTAAATCAATAACATAACTAAATATTTCTTCAATGCAGTTAACATTAATTTGCACACTATCCTGCATTATCTGGAAGCAATGGCCCATTTCAATCATTCTCCAATTAGTTAACTCATTGGAATCAAACTTAAAATTATCAAAATTAAAGGTGGTCTTTAAAAATGTTAAAGTAAACACACAAAAGTTTGTGATGTTGCAAGTATTTAACAAGTCCCTCACAATTCAGCTAGTCTTCTGATCAAATGTATAAGTTGGTGACAAGTGACACACAGATAGGAAATTTGGCAGAAAATCATTGCTGGGCAACATCCGAGTCAGGATTTAAACTTCAATGCTTCAAAGCTTCTTTGTGTTACCTGCGTTCACCCCTCCAGTTAGAATCCAAGCCCCTGTGGTGACTGCTGCCTTGATCAAGCCTTTTCCAACAACTTGCTTAATGCGTGGATGGAGTTCAAAGTTTTGCATTCCTCCATGCACAGATATGACAAGTTTAGGTAGCTCCATCTGCCATTCTTTCAGCATTAGTTTTAAAGCAGCTTCAGGTTTCGTGTCATAGGATAATCGCACATACTGCATCAATTCAAAACAAAAGGAAAGTTATGGGAAAAATGTTTAAACTTCTAACAATATAAATGTTTGTATGAAACACAGGACACTTGCCATGATAGCACTTCCTCATGTGGCAGTCTTAATCAAATGTTAATTATTTCAAAGTAATTCATTACATATACGGGGAAGTGGGACCACAGAGGAAAAGAATCAAAGATGTTCTCAAAACCTCCTCGGAAAAGTGCAACGATTGCCACTATCTCCTGGGAATCCCTGGACAGGAGCACCCCACAAAGGGGCATTCAGGATGGCACAGAGTATATCCAAAAAGAACCTCAAGGTAAATAGTAGATAGCAAATGACTTAGGGCCACTGTATTATTAGCCTCTAGTTTCTAAATAATGTTTTGTCCATGGAAATTACACCGTCATTTAAAGTCAAATTTAACAAATTTACAAGATCGCAAATTTTACAAACCTTGGCCCTGTAAGAATGTGACCCTCCCTGAAAATTAATAACTCCATAAGCATCTGTTGGACTCTCATTGGTGTGTCTCTCCACTGACCATTCTTCTTTCTCCAAGTTTGCAGTTTCACCCAGTTTTATATCGGAGTATTTCATTGCCAGACTTGCAGTGAAGCCAAGGTGCTGCCGGACCAATCGCCCACAGCAACACCTGTAAGGAAGTAGTAGATGGGGAATTATGGATTAGTAAGTACAACATATAGATTTGTTGTTGGATTAATATCATTGAATTTTGTCAAAGGAGAATAAGCATTTTCCTTGGAAAAGATCCATTTTAAACAGCATTAAATGACAATCATAAATTTATGCAAGGGAAACAACAATGAAGGATACGTATGAGAAAGAAAAAATATAGGAATATGGGAGAAAATGCTCTGAAATTGGATTGGGATAGATGCTCTGAAGAGGCTTGCACTTTTACAAAAGGGATAAGCTTCATTGTCATCCTTTCACATTTTTATTCATCTGTATATACTCTGAACAACAACAAAGTATCAACGCATGGTCTTTAAAGTACTTTGTATTATCACGGAATCAGAGAGATTTTCAGCACACCTGACTTATTATGCCCATGTCAGTCAAAGGTCATGGCGCCTTAAGCCAGGTACTACTTAAAATACAATTAGTTTTCCTCTCTCTACCACCCATTTGGATGCCAGTTTAATTGTTACAATACTGCAGCAAGCAAGAATTTCATTGTCCTATCTGGGACACATGACAATAAAACTCTCTTGACTCTTGACTTATTAAATCAATAACGTTTTCTCAACTCTCCTCCAATTCTTTCAACAATGAATTCACATTTATATTCCCTTAGATCGTGAAAGGCACCATGTAAATAAATATCTTCCAAATCCACAGCCAGAAATTTGGAGTTTTGCTCGTACCGTTATGTAAACCGAACATTCCCAGAGTCTCATTATCTGGTAATGAGACAGACTGCCAGAAATTCAAGCAGCAATACACATGCCAAATACAACCTTATCACCCATTTTGGAGAAAAAAAAAGAATTGCGTTAAATTGTTCATTGAGCCTTAACGCTTTCAGTTGTAAAGTGGTAATCACTTGCTTTAAAGCAAGGTGATATCATTTAAGTACAATTTTAATGTTGGGGTGGTCATTTTACCAAGTTCAGCATTAAAAAGGAATTAAAGAATGCATTTGACTTCTGCAAATGTCAAGTAGAGCACATAAGATAAATGAAACCTGTTGAACTTGGCTGCAATTACACACACACACAGAATATTCTAGCAGCCATTAACTATGATGAGATTTACATTCTAATAAACCAGACTCAAGATGTAATTGCTGTGAATTTACTACAGGAACAACATTAACGTTTCAAAAGCAGCAGAAACTCGACTTTGTAAATGATTGTGGAAAAACAGCTGCAAAACTAAGCACTTCAACCTTTCTAAGTGTAGCTCTGCACAGCTCATTAGTATCACTCAATCTAATTCAGTCTAAATGTATTTTCAGCACTGTATTTTGACGCTAATATGTTCAAATGAAAATTCATGTTATCCACTAAGGCAGGACAATGTTCTTGAGATCAAATGCTCCAAATCCAATTCTCCATCCAGCATCCTGGACTTTGTGGTAATTTTAAGATACACAACTTCTACAATCCCCGCACATTAACACTATCCTACACACATGGGACAATTTACATTTATACCAAGCCAATTAACCTACATCATTGTATGTCGTTGGAGTGTGGGATCAAACCGAAAATCTCGGAGAAAACCCAAGCGGTTACGGAGAGAACGTACAAACTCCGTACAATAGCACCCGTAGTCGGGATCGAACCAGGGTCTCTGGCGCTTTAAGCGCTGTTAGGCAGCAACTGTACTGCTGTGCCACAGTACAGCAATAAATGAATTCAAATCAGGAGTGCTCCTCCTGACATACAGATAGGCACTAGAAATTCATTGTTTTAAACAATTCTGAAAATAAAACCTCATTAAAATAAAACTCACCTTACCAACTGCTGGCATATCTGACATCCTGGAAGACATCTGAAACCAGAAGCAATAAAGTGAACTTTTGCAGAGTTTCTGATTGCACGTACAACAGATAATAAGGAGTGTGTTTGTCAATACACAGACAAATTTAAATTCAGTTAATGCATTGAAAATAATGCCTTCATGGTTTGGAATCTTTCCAGAATGAATAGAATTCAGATACATCAATAGCATGTATTTTATTTAAGCAATCAGTTGAGCACTATTATCTAACAAAGGGATTAAAAGTTGAAACTCAGTAGACTATCTGTACAAATTAGTACAGTGTATTTTATTTAGGCTGTTTTAGAACCCTAGTAAGACCATACCTGGGTGACTTTGAACAGTTTTGAACTCCTTGCCACCGAGGGAGTGTAGCAAAGATTCGACGGACTGGCTCATGGGTTGGCAAGTTGTGTTGTAGTGAGACACTGAGTGGGACTGTATTGTCAAGAATTTAGAAGGGTGAGAGGTCTTATTAGATGTTGATAATATTCTTAACTGGGTGAATATAGGGAGGAGCTTTCCCCGAGCTAAACCGAGAATAACGGGACACTGTTTCAGAATCAGGCAAAGCCATTTAGGACTGAGAAGAAAAAAATCTTCACTCAAAGCGTGGTAAATATTTGCAATTCTCCCCCTCTCGCCATTGAGGATACAATGAAGATTCACCAGACTATATTCATGAAATGATTACGCTACCCGAGTAATCATTTCATGAATGATTAATCCAATAATCAGAGTTTGAATCCCTCCATTGTAGTTGTAGATTTTAAATTTTTTTTAAATTTTTTTTTTTTTAATATTTTTTATTATTGGAGATAAGTACACAACCTATTTACATCATTACAGTCTAACATTTTTAAATTGATAATATTGTCAATTATTATTACATTGTCTCCAATACCTTTTGCCTTTTTTTTTTAAACTAGATAGAACTAAAGAGATAGATGAAGTAAAGAAAGAAAAGAAAGAGAAGATTAAAAAAAACAAAAAAAACAAAGGAAAAAAAAAAAAAAAAGGAGAAAAATAGTTAAAGAAGAATGGAAAAATGTATTGAAATAAAAAACTTCATTCGAGATATATTCGTACATTTCAGAGTATAGCATTTCATCCATTCTTTAGCCCGAGTGCTAGTCAGGTTCCTGTGCTGAACTATTCTGACCCTTTAAGTAATCAATAAAAGGAGACCATGTTCCTACGAATAATTCCTGTTTGTCCAACAGGGAAAATCTGATTCTTTCCACGTTTAAGGTCTCCGTCATTTCTATAATCCACATTTTGATTGTGGGGGCCGTAGGGCCTTTCCAAAATTTTAGAATTAATTTTTTTCCTGTTATTAAACTATAATCAATAAAGTTTCTTTGTGTTGTTCTAAATGTTTGATTTAATTCTAATATTCCGAGTATTATTAATTTTGGATCTGGGTCCAATTGTGTGCCGGTTACTTTAGATATTATACTGAAAATATTTACCCAGAATTTTTTAATTTTTATACAGTTTGCAAACATATGAGATAATGTAGCTTCTAAATGTTGACATTTATCACATATAGGTGAGATATGTTGAAAATTTTTATGTAGTTTTGTTTTTGAATAATGTAACCTATGTATTACTTTAAATTGTATTAGAGAATGTCTGGCGTTTAGTGAGCACTGATGTATGTGTTGCAAACTTTCTTCCCAAGTATCTTTCGTTATTACTTGATTTAATTCTTTTTCCCATGTTTGTCTGTGTAATTCCGTCGAAGGAATGTCACTGTCTAATAAGATATTATATATATAAGATATTAATTTTTCTGTATTAGGATGTTTGTTCCAACATTCATCAAGAATTTCTGAATTTCTAATTCGAAAATTTTGAGAGTTCGATTTTACATAATCTCTAAGTTGAAGATATCTGAAATAATCATTTCCTCGAAGTCCATAAGTCTGTTGCAACTCCTGAAATGTCAGAAAGGTGCCTTCCTTATAAAGTTGTCCCATATTTTTAATTCCATAATTCTTCCATTGTGTAAAACCCCCGTCCAACCATGAAGGCTTAAACAAAGGGTTATTCACAATTGGAAGAAAAAGTGATAAATTATCTAATTTTAATGTAGATTTTAAATTAAATTGATAATGTCAAATGTTAAAAAAAAGTCATCAGGAATGGTGACCACAAAAAAACTGGTTGTCACAAAACTCATCTGATTCACTAATGACTTTCATGGGTAAATCTGTCATCTTCGCTCATGTGACCTACATGACTCCAGACTCAATGTACTTGACTTGTAAATTCCCTGTGAAGCAGTAGAAAAAGCCACTTGGTTTGTGGGCAGTTAGGTGTAGACAAAAAGATTGGCATTGCAAGCAACTCACAACTCCAATCAAGAATAAATAAAATCCAAGTGTCTCACGAAGAACAATAAGCGAATTCGGTATTCCGACTGTGCATGCCCAGGTCAAAGTTCACCATGCATAAACATTGCTGGAAAGCAGTGGAGCTGTGTACATACACCTTCATGTCTTCCGTTTTTTTCCAGCTTTGATTCTTCTAGGTAAGAAAATATTGCTTTCAAACTATGAAATAGTTGTATTTTGTTGTTCCTTTGTTAAAAGCTAAGATTATTTTGTCGTTTTTATTGCTTTATGCTTTGGTGAGTGAGCAAGATCGGGCCCGGGTCTGCGGGTGCTGTTGAGTTGCCGCTGGGTCGTCCCCGTCCCCTCCCGGGTGTCCCATCCCCGTCCGGGGGTGGCCTGAGGTGCCGGGCTGGGCTTGCAGCCGGCGCGGGGAAAAGGCCGAGTTGCTGCAGCTCTTTGTGTGTATGGCTGGTGCTCGGCTTTCGCCGACGCCGGAGGGGGGGGGGGGTGGGGGGGGGGTTGGCTAGCGGTCCCCGGCCCATGGGGGAGTGGGGTTGGGCTGGAGATGGCGCTTCTTCTCCGCGCTGGCCGTGGGCCTGGGGTCGTTAGTGTCGTTGGTCCAGGGCTGTCAGTTGGCCCGGCAGGAGTTGAGCTGTGGGCCTGGGGCCGCTGGTGTCATCGGTCCGGGGCTGTTGATTGGCCCAGAGGGAGTCAAGTTTCTTCTCTGTGCTGGCTGTGGGCCTGGGGCCGCTGGTGTCGTCAGTCCGGGGCTGTCAGTTAGCCCGGCTGTGGTCGCCTTGAAATTAGCAGAATAGTGAAATTCAACTCGGAAACTATCATCGTTGTGTTTCAGTCTGGAATACATTAATTTTCCTATAAAGTGACCACATGGCACCCTCGTTCCTCAGATTAAATATATCTTTACACATAAATTATGAATAAAGATAAGAATTTATACAGTTTCTTCAGCCAGCACGTCATTCGCTTTTTCTTTATGGTGAATGACCTTTGACAAATCCCATGATTCTTTGCATTTTTCGGAATACCGAACTCGCTTATTAGACAGATTGGACATATACCCTTTATAAAACTGGCGATTTCAATATTGAGTTTCAAGTACGGCAGCGTGCCTAAATGGAACATGAGTTGATGTTCCTCGAGTTTTCACTCGGCTCTGTGGAAACTGTGCAAGATGTCAAAGACAAAGATCAGAGTGAAGAACGGGAAGAAGAATTTAAGCGGCAGATCTTGATCAGTTGAACAGGTGGGCTGTGGAATTGTTAATGGAGTTTCATACAAGGAAGTGTGATATTTTGCATTTTGGGAAGTCAAACCAGGACAGGAACTTCACAATGAATGGTAGGGCTCTGGGGAGTGTTGTACAGCAGAGGAATCTAGGAGTGCAAGCACATAGTTTCTTGAAAGCGATGTCACAGGTAGAAAGGGTGGTCAAGAAGGCTTTTGACACATTGACCTTCATCAGTCAGAATATTGAGTATAGAAGTTGGAATGTTATGTTACCGTTGTATAAGACATTGGTGAGGCCACATTTGGCGTATTGTATTCAATTTTGGGGGGGGGGGGGGGGGGGGGGGGGTCACCACCACTTTCTCCTGCCAACAAATGGTTATTGGAAAGATGTTGTTAAGCTGCAGAGGGTACAGTGAAGGTATATGAAGATTTTGCCAGGACTCGAAGGCATGAGCTATAGGGAGAAGTTGAGCATGTCAGGACTTTATTCCTTGGAGCACAGTAGGATGAGAAGTGCTTGTATAGAGATGTATAAGATCATGAGGGGAATAGGTAGTGTAAATGCAGAGCCTTTTATCCCAAGTTGGGGAATCAGGAACCAGAGGACAAAGGTTTATGATGAGAGAGGAAAGATTTAATAGGAACCTGAGGGGCACCTTTTTCACACAAAGGGTGGTGGGTATATGGAACGAGCTGATAGAGGAGGCAGGTACTATCACAACATTTAAAAGACATTTGGACAGGTGCAAGGGTAGGAAAGGTTTAGAAGGATACGAGCCAAACACAGGCAGATGGGTTTAGCATGGAAGGGTCTGATTGCCCTCTGTAACGACTCTATGACTTTATGAGAAGGATATAAAGATATTTAGTACAACATAGATGAGTAGAAATAAAACCAGATAATAGAAGTAGAATTAGACCATTCAGTCCTTTCAATATAATTATTAGACCACTCTGCCTTTCAATATAATTATGGCTATCACCCAAATTCAGTGTGTCGGAAGGAACTGCATCGAAAATAGGCACAAAATGCTGTGGGACTCAGTGGGACAGGCAGCATCTCTGGAGAGAAGGAATGGATGACGCTTTGGGTCGAGCCCCTTCTTCAGACAGTTTGTCTGTCCTGCTGTTATACCAGTATTTCTGTCTATCTTCACCCAAATTCAGTACCCTGTTCCAATTCTCTGCCTATATTGCTTGATTCCTGTGGACCCCAGAACAATACCTAACTGTCTTGAATAAAGTCATAAAGCAGTCATGATCTTCACTGACAGAGACAAGCTTGGGAATATATGGCATTCTGTTTAAGCTCTTAAAGGCTAGTTCCAAGATTTTGGCACCATGTTGGTGAAACATCCTTGGATAAAGTATATCACAAATTATTTCAAAAATTGTCAACATTTTCACAAATGTGTCAAATAGAAAAAAGTAAATTTACAATAGAACTTTCTGGAAAAGATGAATGTTGATTGCAAATGATGTGCAAAGCAGAATGTGAAGCAGCTTTTTTAAAGTGTCAAGGAAACATGATATAAATCAGCACCCACTAAAGGCAATTAACTCCATTATTTGGTGCAGTAATTCATTATCCAAGAAATTCTGAAACCAAGGAAAGGGCATACTAAAGGACAAGGTATAGAATCTTCGGCAGGACAATGACGATCAAAAGAATCAGCTGCAATGCAATATAAATCAAAAGGGCTATTACTGTACTAATGATGGGGCATATTATAGGAAGTTCTTCAAATACGACTAAATGTATGGAACTTAGCAACAAAAGGAGCAATCACTTTGCTGCAGGTACACAACAGCTAGTGGGAGATAGAACAGATATGTGGACAAATTAAATGTGAAGTGTACAAATAATATTTTATCAATAGAAGAACTAAGTTTTCCCCATTTAACTGGGAAACTTTAGTGTGAAAGATTTAGAAGGAGCAGGATTTTTTTCAAATGCATCTTGGGAGAGCTTTTTGAGCCAATACATAGATAGTCCTACTATAGGGAGGTTTCACGGCAGTCGGGTCACGACCCATGACCCATACTGTTGCTACGCTACGCCAAATGGATTACACGCGATGAACTGCAGGTAAGTACTTACCATTGTTTCCAGCGTAGCGGGCCCGTTAAAACCCGCCGAAATTGTCAATTTTTGCGCTGTAAATAATTATGGAAATCGGGATAAGCGTGGGAGACATTTAGCCTACTTCAAAATTCAAAAAGTGAGGAAAAATGACGTTAGATTGAAGCGAGAGCTGAAGGGACAACAGCAAAAGTGCATGGCGAACATTGGCCGTTTGCTCACTGCATTTCATCAACCAAGGCATTATTTGTGTTTTTTCTTTATTCCTTTGGCATCTAAAAAATTTCAGAAGGGATAAATCTGTCTGTAAAATTTTAAAATCGCCCATGGTTTAAGTGGGTTTTTACATACAAAAAGAAAACGCCTCTGAAGCAAAATTTACAACCAGATTTATCACTTCTGAGACTTTTTAGATACCAAAGGAATCAAGAAAAACCACAAATAATGCCTTACCGTTAATGAAATGCAGTGAGCAAACGTGATAAATCCCAATATTTTCAATTCCGATATCTGCACGGCCAATGTTCGCCAAGCACTTTAGCTGTTGTTGTCCCTTCAGCTGTCGCTTCTCTTTACCTTCATTTCGCTTCACTTTTGGTATTCTGAAGTTGGGTACATGTCTCTCACACTTACCCCGACTTCCACAATTTTTTACAGCGAAAAAAGTCAACATTTTGGCGTTTTTTAACAGGTAGGAAAGTACGCGTTTGTAGCATTAATAATGTATACCGGAAGTGACGAATGTCCTCCAGATGGATTGAGCGGCTCCGTGCGTCAAGCCCTATGACCCGGTGACCTTACGTGCAACCCCCCTATAGAAGGGGGATACACAGAATCTTTGGAAGTGTTGGTGGGCAAGTGGTGGGAGTGTCAGTCGGAGAATATTTTGGAGATAGTGATTGTAGCAGCAAGTTTTATGGTTGTTATGAAGAACAAGAATAGACCAGAAACTAGGATCCTGAATTGTGAGAAGGCTGATTTCAAGTTGATAAAATAGAACCTGGTAAACAATTGCACTGGGAGTGACTACTTTCTTTACTCTAGGGATGACCAGTGTGAGGATCCAGAAAACGAGAGTTCAAGGCCAACTTGTTCCCATAATGGTGAAGGATAACAGCACAAGTATAAGGTACCCTGGATGTCAAGTGACAAGGGGTAGGATCTAAAAAAATGAATGCTTACGTTAGTTTTAGAGAACGGAAATCCGACAAAGCCCAACTGGATAGGGAATGTGTAGGAGGTACTTAAAATAATTAGGAGAGTGCAGAAGCAAATCAAATGACATCAACTGACAAGACTAATTAAAATTCCAAAGATAGACATAAAGTGCTGGAGTAACTCAACGTTTAAGAAGGAACTGCAGATGCTGGAAAAATCAAAGGTAGACAAAAATGCTGGAGAAACTCAGCGGGTAAGGCAGCATCTATGGAGCGAAGGAAAAGGCAACGTTTCAGGTCGAGACCCTTCTTCAGACTTGAAAATTCCAATGTGTTCTTATAAGAATATTAAAGCATGAGAGTAACTGGAGAAAGAGTACGATTCACGAGGGCACAAGGACTTAATTGAATGCTTGCCATCTCCATTCACAATGCAGAAGAACTTTGAGCTTGAGAGAATTCTAGGAGTGGATCAGTGGAACCTTTGAACAAATTACCATTGAAATGGAGACAGCAGGAGATGTCCAATTGCTCATTGAGTCTTTATTGTATCCATGCGGTCAAAAATTATATTTTAAAAGGTGGATAAATATCTAGGCTGCAATGGGAGGTAAGAAAGGAATTTGTTGGGAGTTCAAAGAAAATTTTCAAATCTTTCTGGCCACAGAAGAGATGCCTCTTTTATTTAAGAGGGGCAGTTGGAATCAGCCACGTAATTATAGGCCCGTGAGCCAAACATCAAGAGTAGGGAAATTATTGAAAAACAATTCTGATGCACAGGATTACACTACACTTAGAAGAGATTAATCCAGGATAGTCAACGTTTTTTCCACTTGGAAGGTAGTTGAAATCAAGAATTGACAGGCTGAAGAAGCAGGTACTCTCTCACGACTAAGTGACACCTTAGCAAAGAAGGCTTTTAAATAGGTGTTGGGAAATTAGTTGAGCTGAGAAGGCCCACAGGGCATTGTGAACTGCTGGACCTGTTTTTGTGCTATATAACTGCAACACTATAATAAAGTTCCTTAGTTTGATGAACAAGGTCATGAATAACATCTGACAATGGATACAAAGAAGAATAACAAATCACAATAGCCCCCTCGAAGCTTAAATCAGTGTAATTCCATAACCATATTTAAAATTAACCCAAGAACCTTCATCTGCACAAAATCACTGGTTTTGGCCACAGTCCCGTAAGCAATATATACATAAGAAAAATATCACCTATATTTAAAAAAAAGTACATTGAAAACAGAATCACAAATAAATTTACGTTCCTTTACCTGTGTGGGTCTTTTGAGCTTGGAATTATATAAACACATTCTCTCTTGGTAAAGGTATTCTCTATCCAGGATTTTTGGGACTATAAAATAAAACAAACCAAGGTAAATACTTCAGAAGATAAATACTTCCCAAGTCTCAGCATTAAATTAGCAATGTGACAACACTGCACAATATGTCCTGCTCCCAATCTGTGAATTTACAGAAATATGGTGGATACTTTTTGAAAAATAATAATAAACACATAAAGGCAATTCAATTACTGGCAAATTCTCTTTCACAACTTTTCTGTTTATTTCAGATCACTTATCTTTTTTCACACTCTGGAAAATTTACCCGGAAGAGATCAATCCGCACAAATTCAATGCAAATGCATTTTTCACCAGCAAATAGCTATGATTGTACCTTTCCAAAGAGTTCCAAGGATTTGGAAAATTACTGAGAATTTTGGGTGTAGAATGTACAGTTGTGTGCAAGAAAAAAACAAGCAAATAATCATAAAAATCAGTTGACATTTAACTGATAACATAAAAGAGGCATTTGAGCATTGTTGGCTGCTTTGCTCCATTTTCCTTCACTACTAGATCCCTTCATTCTTTTAATAATCACTATAAAACTAGATACAAGGAACTGCAGATGCTGGTTTATCGAGGAAAGACACAAAATGCAGGAGTAACTTAGTTACTGAAGTTCGCCATGTATGGCAGCATCCCAGAAGAACACGGAGAGGAAACATTTTGGGCCCTTCTTCAGGCTCGCTCTATAAATCTGTTTTCAATAATCTCAATCACTTAATTCCACAGCGCTCCGGGATAGAGAATTCTTAAGATGCTTCAACTGTATGAAGAAATCTCTCCTCAATACAGTCTTAAATCATCTACATCATACATAGAATGTGACCTTTGATTCTAAACTCTCAGCCAAGGAAGCATCCTCCCTGTCAAGCAGTGTCAGAATTTTTAAAACATTTCAGTGCAATCATCTCATTTGAACATGGGAAACTAAAGGCCAAATCTATTCAATCTTTCCAACCCAAGATCACTATTCTTCAGTGTCTGGAAATAACCCATATTTGTCATAGTCATGGAGTCATACGACATGGAAAGAGGTCATTCAACCCACCACATCCACGCTGACCCATCTGTATTAATCTAATTCTTCTGCACTTGTCCTGTAGCCTTCTAGGTTCAGGTTACTGATTCAGTGCTCATCAAAACATTTAAATGCTGTCAGCGACTATCTCTGTTCAACCACTATTTCTGGCAGCGCATTCCACGTACTTATCCACTCTGATGAAAAAATGTCCTCTTCAGATCCCCTCTAAACATAGAGCCTTTAATTTTATCTACCTCTGCTATGGGGTAAAGCCTCCTGCTGGGTACCCTATCTCTACCCCTCAATTTTATATGCCTGTCATGTTCCATCTTAACCTCTTCCACTCCAGGAAAAACAGCCCCAGCCTCTCCTACTTTCCACACAACTAAAATGCTCCATCTCTCCGTCTGAGATGGAGCATTTCTGCACCTCTCCATGTCATCACGTTTCCCTATTGTGAGTAGAACTGCATGCTGGTGTTCGACCATAATTTTACAAAATTGGAACATAACCTTCCTGTTCTTGTTTTCAATCCCCTGACTGATATACATAAACCTTTTTAACCAAGTTATCTAATTGGACATCACCTTCAAGGACCTTTGGACTTGTGCACCGTTGTTCTTCTGTTCCTCAATACTCCCTAGGACCCTACATTCATGGTGTATGTCCTAACCTAATTAGTGCTTGCAAAATGCATCACTTCACATTCATCTGGATTAAATTTAATCTGCCATTTTGTACAAAATTGATATCCTATAGCCTCAGACAACCATCCACACAGTTAATCATCAACCTTACTAAACTGAATAATTATCTGAAACGGCATCTATAATGGGCGTCCCAAGTATTATTTCTTAATCCGCTGGAAAAAGCAAACAACGCTGGTCAGTTATTTCTTGGATCTAATCTCAATAAAATTGCACACGACCTGTACACAAATAATCTTGCAATAGAACAGAAAGCTCAGTTCACTAGCGAATGACAATGCCACTGAGGTTAGAGGAAATTCCAAACACATTTACTGTAAGCAACATGGTCCCCTTTTCTGGTGCCATACCTTGATCTGGTTATGACGCACATCAACTCCAGCCTTCTAGACAGCCTTAATCCACTGCAGTTCATCTACTGCATCAACATGTCCACAGCAGATGCTACTTCCTTTGTCCTACATTAATTGCTGGAACATCTGGCTAACCCACGTCTTGTTTATTGACTATAACTCTTACTTCAACACAAGTATTCTAATCAAACTCATTTCCAATCTCCTGCACCCAGGACTCATAACCACCCCCCCCCCCCAAAGAAATTGTGCACCAGATCACAAATAATAATGAAACAGAATACAGAAAAGAGATAGGGTGCTTAGGACCATAATTCCAAGATGACCATTCCCTCAAATTCAGCAAAATGAAGGAGTTTTAAATTCAGGAAGCAACCTCACAAAGCTGGATGATGTACACGTTCCAGTCGCTATCAAATGGAGGTTGTCGAGAATGTAAATCCTAGGTATAAATATCGGCAGCAGTTTTTGTCCTGATCCAACCACATTGATCCTACCACCAAGAAAGCACAGCCTCTACTTCCTGAGAAGACTAAGGAAATTCAGTATGCCTCTAATGGCTGTTATCAACTTCTACCAATGCACAATAGAAAGCACCTGATCTGAATTAATCACAGAGTGATATGGCAAGTGCTCTTCCCAAAACCGCAAGAAATTGTAGTGTCGTGAATGCAGCCTCCCCCTCCTCCCATCGATTCCATCTACACCTCACACTGCCTCAAGAAAGTAGCCAACATAATCAAGTGCCACTCATACCCAGGTCATTCTCTCTTCATCCCTATCTCATTGGGCAGAAGATACAAAAGTCTGAAAGCACTTACCACATGATTCACAGACTCTGGATCGGACTTCTCTTAAACCAAGAATGCACTCCTGATCTCCTAATCTACCTTGTGGTGGTCCTTGCACTTTGTAAACCTGCACTTTTACGTGGCTGTAACACTATATTGTGCATTTGGTTTCCTTTTACTTCTTTCACTACCTTGATGCAGTTATATTTGGTATGATATGCCTGGATTGCACGCAGAACAACGTTTTTTTTACTATATCTTGGTTCAAGTGACAATAATAAACCACTCCCAATCTGAATGGAAACAAATTCCCATTCCCAATCGGATTGGTAAAAAGACATGACTTATGACAATATATTTAGCACTCATTTCCATCCCCCCCCCCCCCCCCCCAATTCCAATGACAGGTATTCCAATGACAGCCAAATCATGACTCTCATTTCCACCTGTGCATTTTCCTTATTTTCTGTTTTTGTTTCACATTTCTAGCATATACAGCTTTTTGATTTTCATTAATAAGTATATTTTTCTGAAGTCAAAGACAACAGATTTGAACGGACAAAACTGCCAAAGCAACATAGACTTCAAGACAAGTGCTGGTAAATGGGAGTAATAAGTACTTGATGGTTAAAATGAACATGTAGGCTGAAAGAGCAATTTTGGTGTTACATGACTGTGTGTTAATTAAAGAAAAGTGCACCATGAAGCAAAACGGAAACAAATCCTATTTCAAAAGTTGGACAAAATGTTCTTTAGAAAGATCAATTTCTTATTATTTGATATATTAGTGACAAAAAGGTACATGTAAATGCAGTCAATATCCAGTATACAAAGACCACCAATTCAAAATTATTACCCTTGAGTTCAAATATTTTCACTGTGATTTCTCTATTAGAACTTTTCAGAGTCAATTTCTCTCAACAACATTGGGCTTTATACAGATATTGAAAAACATGTTACCAAAAATAAAATGTATTCTCTGGGTCAATTGTGTGGAAGAACAGCTGTGAAAAACCATTGAAACTATATGCGAAATAGAGAAAGATATAACAAATCAGAGCCAAAGTAAACTGTGATATAAATATCACAGAACTTGCATATTTCAGTTCAGAGGTTTAAAAAGAAACTTTACCTAAACAAACCGATGAGGATTTGGCAAATTTACACCTCACCCCCACATCCTTAGACTTTGAAACCTTTTGTCAAGAATAAAATGATTTTGAACATTTGTTCTAATTTACAATTTCCAGGAAATACACTTTAAAAGTCCATGTTTTAGTATAAAAGTAAATACTGCAAATATTATTTATATTTGTTATTTATAATTGCTTGGAATCATTCCAATCTGCCCTCTCACCACCTTCTCTGCACGAGAAGGAATGGGCAGTGAATGCAATCAAAATTATCATTCTGTAAAGGGGTATTAATCTAATACTCGGTCAAGTATAAAAGTACTCAACCAATGCAAGACAACGTACATTTCGAAGCAGTACAAAATATGTCCCTTATTTAAAACCACAACAATGGTTTAGTTTGGTCATATGGTCATACATAAAGCAAATTTCATTTGGCTACAAGGTGAATCAGAAAAATTGTGGATAGCCCTTGAACATCAACCATCTACCAGCAATATATATATCAAATCTAGCAACTGCATATTGTCTACCTAGACTAGTCCATTTGGTGGTTAACAACATTTATAGTTTGGATATAATGATAAATAGAACACAGCCAAGCACAAGTAACTCAAGTTAGCTCAAGTTACTCAAAATGACAAGAGTTCATTCAACAATAAAGCACAATATAATATGGCCTGCCTGTCCTTACCCAACGGCCATATTATAAGTTGCCATGAAAATGAAAGAGACCATCGCTCCCGAGTGAAGAAACATTGATGCCATTTGTTTTAGAGATACAGTGTGGAAACATGTTCTTTGGATCACCAAGTTCACGCCAACCAGTGATCACCCGTTCACAATAGTTCTATCCCACACATACAGAGATGATTTTACAGAAGCTAATTAACCTACATACCTGCACGACTTTGGAATGTGGGAGGAGACCGGAGTACCCAGAGAAAACCCACATGGTCACAGGGAGGATGTACAAACTGCGTACAGACAGCACCCGTAGTCAGGATCAAATCTGGGTCTCTACCCCTCCAACTTCTTAAATCTGATATATGCTCCCTTTTTCTTCCTAAGTTACAACCTTCTTGGTCATCCACAGTTCCTATACCTTGCCATGCTTATTCCACCCCCCACCCCCTCCTTACTGGGACATGCTGATCCTGTACTTTGATCAGATGGCCTTGAAACGACTCCCACGTGTCAGCTGTGGACTTACCCAATAACAACTGCTCCCAATCTACCCTCCCTACCTCATGCCTAATGACATTGTAATCAACCTTGCCCCAATTAAGTGCATTCCCCCAACAACCAGACCTATCCCAATTCAAAACAATCTTAAATTGAATTTTGATTATTTGAAACTTACTTGATTACTTGATTCAATATTAAATGTTGTAATTTTGTTTAAATGCAAATGCTTCTTTCAATAATTTGAATTTCTAAAAAAAAATTCTGCAGCAGTAGTAGTTCTACTTAGATTTGACAGCCAGATAGACCAGTGGGCTAGAATTTTTCATCTTTCCATCATTACCCAACCTCAAATGTAACATTATTTACATGGACAAAACCCAAAGCACACGGACTTGCCAAAGAGGATCATGACAGATCCACAAAGTTAAAATAGTTTTGCGAAAGTCAAGTTTGCATCTTCATGTAGGACAGTTTGAAACCAGACAGCTTACTGCTGGAGTAAATCGAGCCAATTTGTAGAATTGTTGTCCAAATTGGAGTAGCTTTTACACACTTATTAAAAACCTATTAGCCATGAGCACTTGCATTCCATTGAATAAAGACAAGCATGTGACAAACTAGGTTTTGTGGCAATAAAAAAGATGCTAATTAATCAACAGCAAAGCCCAAAACATATACATGCTGCAAAAGAAGATTGTTGATCAAGGAAATAGTCTGCTCTTATCTTCAGTGACCTGGACCCCTTCTCACCAACTGTGTTTTCTAAGCATAATCCTACAACAAACTGCCCAGCATGCAAATATTTTGTACAAAGATTGTAGAAACCCGTCACTTTGAATAACTGTGGGTGGTTTTTGGTCGTTGAAAGATGGTTTAATAATATTTTGAATTAAAATTAAAAATCCCTGGGAAACTGGGATGAAAGGCCGAATTCCATTGCATGCAGTCTGGTTCCCCACTAAGCAAATAATTAACCAAATGGATCAGCAAACCTTAAAATTGTTAGGCGTCTGTAGCACACTGCCAGGCCTAATAATCGGGAGAGAAAATAGCAGATGTGCAGGCAAGGCACAGGGAGATACAGGAAGAATAGGTTAAAATAGTTGGCTGGAGAAAGAAGGAACTGCAACTGCTGGTTTACAAAAAAAAAGACAAAGTGCTGGAGTAACTCAGCGGGTCTGGCAGCATCTCTTGAAAATATGAATAGGTGACATTTCGGGTCGAGACCCTTCTTCTGACTGATTGTGATGGGGAGAGAAAGCCGGGAGAGGGGCAGAATGCCTTAAAAAAAAAAATTAAGAATAAAGTAACATTCTACAATATTAGCAGCCTGACTCAAACTAAAAATAATGGCAATATCTACCTTTATCTTTCATCTGCTTGTTAAACTACAGCAAGCTTTCAGCTTTTTTCAATTTGTGTCAAATCTCACTGCGCTATCTTCTGATTGATAGATAAACCTTGTTATTTCTAAATGGAACTTTAGATTCATTTGACCTACACATTTAACCAAAACTAACAGCTAACTTTAGTGTAGTATCACAATACGTTCATGGCCCAGATAAGCCACGGTCCGTTTATTTGTTCAGAATGATGTGCTTGGTAAACTTCTCCACCTAGAAGAAACAAAATTAACGACTGGCCTAGAATTTCTTCTTGTACTTAGGTTTTCTCTTACTGCATAACAACCCATTTTCGTCTAGTTGCCTTGCACTGCTGAATTTGGAGGAGAGCAAACAATTAAGTATACTTTATTTATTAGCATTAGTTTAAGGGTTTTCCATAAACAATGTTCAATCTGGAAACAAGAAATTTAGACAATTCCATTCTTCAGTTGTCCAAATTACAGTAGTGCATAGCATGTTAAACTCAACAATATTGTTCTGATAGAAAGCCAACTAAATATTTATAGAAGCTTTATTTAGCGTTCTATCGCTTAGAACAGGTCCATTGTCATAATTACTTAAAAGTAGTCCACAAAAAGCTATTTAAAGCTAAACCGATGTCAAATTGAATACAATCTAGGTGTCAATTAGGAGCAAAGTCAATACTTTGAGGGAAAGAATTAATTGATATGAACTTAAAAAACATTACATTCTCATTTGAAATTGGGCTATAAGAAATTCATAAGAAAATCATTTCTTATGAATATTATTTAGTATATTGGAGTTTATATATATATATGTCAATAATTAACACATCAGCGCATGAATTTAGTCATGTATGAGCATGGAAACATGCCCTTCAGCCTAACCTGCCCACATGGGCCAACATGTCCCAGCTACACTAATCTCACTTGCTGCATTTGGCCCATATCCCTCCAAAACTGTCCTATTCATGTACCTGTCTAACTGTTTCTTAAACCTTACGATAGTCCCTGCCTCAACTACCTCCTCTGGCAGCTTGTTCCATACACCCACCATCCTTTGTGTGAAAAAGTTACCCCTCAGATTCCTATTAAATCTTTTCCTCTTCACCTTAAACCTATGTCAACTGACCCTCGATTCCCCTACTCTGGGCAAGAGACTTTGTGCATCTATTTATCTCATGATTTTATACACCTCTAAAAGATCATCCCTCATCCTCCTGCGCTCCAAAGAATAGAGCCCCAGCCGATTCAACCTCTCCCTACAGCTCAAACGCTTGAGTCCTGGCAACATCTTCAAATCGTTGTACCCTTTCCAGTTTGACATCTTTCCTACAGCATGGTATCCAGAACTGAACACTAGACTGTAAATGCAGTCTCACCAGCGTCTTGATTAACTGCAACATGACCTCCCAGCTTCTATACTCAATACTCTGGCTGATGAAGGACAAATGTGCCTAAAGACTTTTTGGCCACCCTATCTACTTGTGACTCCACCTTCAAGGAATTATGTACCTGCACTCCTAAATCCATCTGCTCTACAACACTCCCCAGAGCTCTGCCATTCACTGTGTTGGTCCTGCCGATGTTAGACTTCTCAAAATGCAACACCTCACATTTCTCTGTATTAAATTCCATCAACCATTCCTCAGCCCACTGGCCTACCAATCAAGATCCTGCTGCAATTTTTCACAACCATCTTCACTGTCTGCAATACCACCCATTTTTGTATCATCTGCAAACTTGAAAATGTTAAAAATCTGCTTTTAATAAATACAATATCAAACAGGGGAAAAAAGCTGCTTCCAGGCATAATTTTGCCTTGGCATTATGAATAACAGAGGGAAAGCAAAGAAACAAAATGTATACCGATATTTTAGCTATAGCATTCAGGGTTTTGAAGGAACTGCAGATGCTGGAAAATCAAAGGTAGACAAAAATGCTGGAGAAACTCAGCTGGTGAGAAGGGGAGGAGAAAGCAGGGACTACCTGAAATTAGAGGTCAACGTTCATACCGCTGGGGTGTAAACTGCCCAAGTGAAATATGAGGTGCTGCTCCTCCAATTCACGGTGGTCCGCACTCTGGCCATGGAGGAGGCCCAGGACAGAAAGTTCGGATTCAGAATGGGAGGGGGAGTTGAAGTGCTGAGCCACCGGGAGATCAGGTAGGTTAATGCGAACCGAGCAGAGGTGTTGGGTGAAGCGATCGCCAAGCCTACGCTTGGTCTCACCGATGTAAAGCAGCTGACACCTAGAGCAACGGATGCAATAGATGAGGTTGGAGGAGGTGCAGGTGAACCTCTGCTGCACCTGGAAAGACTGCTTGGGTCCTTGAATGGAGTCGGGGGGGGGGGGGGGGGAGGTAAAGTGACAAGTGTAGCATTTCCTGCGGTGCAAGGGAAAGTGCCAGGAGAGGGGGCGGTTTGGGTGGGAAGGGACAAATTGACCAGGGAGTTACGGAGGGAGCCGTCTCTGCGGAAAGCAGACAGGGGAGGAGATGGGAAGATATGGCCGGTGGTGGGATCCCGTTGGAGGTGGTGAAAATGTCGGAGGATTATTTGTTGTATGTGACGGCTGGTAGGATAGAAGGTGAGGACACGGGGGACTGCCCTTGTTACGAGTGGGGGGGATGGGGAGTGAGAGCAGAGTTACGGGGTATAGAAGAGCGTAGGCTTGGCGATCGCTTCCGATCGGTTTGCATTAACCTACCTGATCTCCCGGTGGCTCAGCACTTCAACCCCCCCTCCCATTCCGAATCTGGCCTTTCTGTCCTGGGCCTCCTCCATGGCCAGAGTGAGGACCACTGTAAATTGGAGGAGCAGCACCTCATATTTTGCTTGGGCAGTTTACACCCCAGCAGTATGAACATTGACTTCTCTAATTTCAGGTAGTCCCTGCTTTCTCCTCCCCTTCTCATCTCTCCCTCAGCTCACTGTCTCCGTTTCTTCCTTTCTTCTTCCCACTGCCGCCCCCCCCCCCAAAACATCTGTCTGAAGAAGGGTCTCGACCCAAAATGTTGCCTATTTCCTTCGCTCCATAGATGCTGCCTCACTCGCTGAGTTTCTTATAGCATTCAGGGAATACCTTAATGCAGTGGAGAATTATTAACCCTGCCTGCAGATATTTTCACATATAGATACCAGATAAACCAACATCAGCTTTGTCCCTTGAGCTAATCCTGCAAACACCGCAACATTACTTCACCAGGTCACCAGATGCCTAACTTCAAACTCAGAGGCATACAGGGTTCTGAAAGAAAGCAGAAATGAATCGAAAGTAAGCCCAAAATAATGTTTCTGGTTGAAAATCCTTCACCAGATGTTTCTGAGATGGATTGACAGGAAGACTTTACTTTAGACTTTAGAGATACAGCGTGGAAACAGGCCCTTCATACCACAGAGTCCCTGCCTACCAGTGATCACCCCTTACACTTGCAGTATCTTACACACTAGGGAGAATTCAGAATTAACAGAAGCCAAGCAACGTACTAACCTGTACGTCTTTGGAGTGTGGGAGGAAAACTGAGCATCCAGAGAAAACCCAAATGGTCACAGGGAAAACATACAAACTGCACACAGACAGCATGCATAGTCAGGATTGAACACGGGTCTCTGGCACTGTAAGGCAGCAACTCTACCACCGCGCTGCCCAAGTCACAGAGTTTGTCCTGGCTGAAGAATCAAAACCCAAGGGCTTGGTTTCAAAATAAGGCATGGTAGGTGAGGGGGAAGATTCCTCAAAGAACTTTGTAATCTTTGGAATTCTCTATCCCAAAAGTGTGGTTTGTCAGACAGTATATTCAAGATCAAGATCAACAGTTGTTTTTTGGCTTATGTGGAAAAATATGGAATTTTGATTTAAAGGTTTAGGAGGAATAGCTCAGCTATAATCCTAATGAAAATAGAATTGTCTCAAGGGAATGTATGGTCTACCCCCACTTCTATTTTTTAGCTTCCTATTTTTAAAACACACCATTCTGTCCAAATTCAATTAAGGGCCGAGTTAGCAAAAAAAAAAAACCTGAACACATTAACATGTATTCATGAGAGACATGCCCAGGGCTGACCTAAACAAACCACAAGCCTGTGAAGCAAGCACATAGTAGAGAGGAAGTAGCATTTCCACAAGATCAACATTCCAAGCCCGCCCGTCCCACTTGGTCACGTACATTTCTAAGTTCTATTGAACTCAGCAACTTCAGCCTCTTCAGCCATCCCAGAACCTACAAAATAATCCTGATTGAGGGAGGTGGGGGGAGCAAAGGATCATTCTTAAACATCAAGGGACTGTCAAAATACGACAGTTTCAAAGATTAGTCTAGTCAGGTTATACAAGTGCAATAATATTCAAATGTAAATGTACAGTTACAAATGTTCAATTTACATACAACCCGCACATATGGATAAGCATTTGGGAGACCTGCGGGTTTGAATTGCCAGGTGCTGCAGGGTTGCACACATCTTCTACTTTGTGGAAATTCTGTTCATGACAATATCTGAATGGTTGTGTTAAACTCCCTGGTTTAAATACACATTGTCCTTGGTTGACCTATGTTTTTGTCTGAATATATTGCCGGACAGCTATATTTCCAAATAACAAGCTGTTCAGATTATGAATAATTCTCAGGAATTCTCTTTCTGTAATTAAATTTGCAATAGATATACCTCCTTCAAGCTCTCAAGTGTTAACTGTACCCAAATGATTGGCCAAATAATGCCAAACTAAGGACAAGCACATTATGTTAAAATATTTAGCCTCTAATTTGTTAAAATATGCATCCCATCCAAAGAGGAAGTCTCCCCTTTTAATGTATGTTATTTATGCAAAGGACAATCACACCTATATTAGACAGATGAAAAAATCTCTTCAAAGCTAACCATACAGTTTCACAAGATGACATTTCCAACATGTGGAGCCATCTGAATGACTAGTGGCAACAAGAATTTAAAACCCTCTCATTATAAAAGGGTGTATTCATTTTAACTGTAATTAACAGAGTTTAACACTATTTAAACCAGTTTCAATTAATTTCCTGCTTCACTTCATTCTACATGCAGGTTCCGTTCCCTGTTGGCAGAAATTTAACCAATAACCATCAGGAGTTGCTGACGATCAGCTAGGCAGGCATCTTCCCCATACCACAAATGGTGCTAGTAATTTATCTTTACCTCCAGTTTCCCCAAAAAGTTTCATAGTTAACAGCAAATCTCTTCAATTTAATGCTAATACCTCAAACACAAGACTCTTTTCTTTTTTTTAATGGTCACTACTGCAAAAGGAGACATAGAACCCAGACTAATTTGTCGAAACCATAATGCAAAATAATTTAAAACAACATTAAATATCCAAAACAGAAGAATGCACTAAAAGCGGTCAAATTTTAGTTTAAAAAAGCACCACCATCCAAAAATGGTCATTTGATTTGACAGCAGATAACCATCAATGTGATGCAACAAATTTGCATCAAAACAGTTAAATCTCCTGCAGCACCTTGAATCAGCCACAAAAACTGCATACTACTAAAACTGCTCTACAACTGGTTGTAACAACTAACTGATTGTAAAATGAAACAGGGATGCCTTCAAGAATATGAACACATCAGATTGTAGAGACATCAGTTTGACCATACCTCTTCGAGATCAGTCTGCAAAGGGAACTGGAACTGCAGATAGGGAAAAAATAAATAAGTATAAATGGAATAAATAAAGCACAACAGTTAAGAACAATCAAATTAATCAATTATTATTATTACATTTAAAAATAACAATGTAAACATTACGTACCTACCAACTTTGTTACTTTGAAGCAGTTTGAATTTTAAAATTTATAAAACATTTCCACAAATAGCTACCTACTGTAAATATGTTTAACTTTAAGTAAATCACAGCATTTCAGTCAATGACTCAAGTCAAGCAAAGTTTAAATACCAGATACATTAAGAACTAAATTAAATACATAACTGGAATATAAATTTAGAGTTCAAACTATTTATAAAATGAAATATATCAGTTTAGATTGTATTTACTTACAATCATGGTCATCTGATTATAGCAATAAAGCTTAAATTATTCCAGTTCAGGGTCTTCATTGACTTATTCCTCCAGAAAAAGTCGTCAGTTCTCATTAAAGCTGAATTATTAAACTTTTTTTTTAAAGATCAAAATCTGCAATTTTCTCATTAAGAATAGCCATAAGAATAATCAACTTAGACTAGTCGGCAGAAAAGCAGGGATGATGCACAGCTCTTCAGATGTCATGCGCTTAATGTCTATCCTGAAATAGGATGCATCAGCTCTCAGGGATACACAAATCCTCAATAGCCCATCTCCCTAAATAAAATAAAATATACAAGTCTGCCTCCAAAAATGAATCATTGGGCTGAGAAAATTATAATCATCCCTAATGTGCCACAATCATGTCAAACTGCTCTACAATTACAAATCAAAATAACAAAATTGTTAACTCTGCCCCATAGAAAGACTTTATAAACAATAATTTAAAATGTGAGGGAACCTATCATCAACAAAGGGACATATATACGTAACCTAGCTATTTTAGCAAGAACTTGGAAAAGAGCAAATTCATACACCCTTTCATATAGTACAGCTTTGAAATTTATTCATTTGTAGCGCGATGAAATGTTGAGCTACAAACCATAGCCAGCAATGTAAAATTACACAAACAGCCAACATATTAAAGATCTGACTGGGTAGAAAGGACAAAGTGATCTAGAACAAGTATGCAAAAATCTTTGGTGACAGGGTTTTCCACGTGTGTGATCACACAACATTAGTAATTCACTCACACTGATGTGCAAGCTTTACAGCCCAATTTAATACCAGACTATGGAGAGTAATTATAAAGTAGACCTTGGTAAGACACTAAACCAGACGACAGGAAGAGTTTCTCAGTTGTTGTCATGCTTCAGTGTGTGTTGTTATTGGACAGTAAGTCACAAGTCTTTATACTTGTTAGCTGCTACATACACCAAGTTCTGCAACCATTGCTAAAAGTAGACTTTGCAAATTGAAAGCAGTAATAAGGGAAGATATCTCATGACTTTCTCTCTGAAAAAACTCAGGGGAAAAGTAGTATTAAAAACAAATTTGTAATTTAAAATACCAAAGAAGCAACACAAAATGTTAGCATTTTGAATGGGGCTCCAGCAAATACCCAAAGGTTATTATTACCTTTTCCATCACAAAGACATTTTACCACTAATATTCTATCTTCATCCAGAATCTAGTGATTCCCTCACCCTAATCTTTATTACCTCCAGTCGCTACGTCACTACTCTCCTGACCTGGTTGGTCCCCATTTGGTTATATTCAGAACATTCCAAAGCTCCTGCTCACATGTGATAATGGCAACCTGTAATGGCAAAAATCGAGTTCGGTATTCCGACTGCGCATGCCCATGTCATAGGTCACTCGCTATAAACATTCTCGGCCACTGTGGTGCTGCATTGTGTGCAGGCTTGCGTTTCATCCGTGGTTGGGGTCGGGCCTGGATATCCGGCGCTGCGGGTGCTGTTGAGTTGCTGCTGGGCCGGCCCCATCCCATCCCGGGTGTCCCGTCCCTGACTGGGGGTGGCCGGAGGTGTCCAGGATGGCCCTGGACTTGCAGTCGGCGCGGGGGGTGGGGCGCTGGCTCCAGTTTGGCTCTGCTCAATGCCAGACTCATTGTTGAACTGTCCACATATAGTTTCAAGAAACCCTTTTGGATGCACATCCCAAATTCTGCCCTGTCTAAGCCTCTTGCATTAAGAAGTTCCAGTCTATGTTGTGGAAGTTAGACACTTGCTATGACAACTCTGTCGCTTTTACATCTTTCCATAATACGTCTACATATCTGTTCTTCAATCTCTCTTATTTTAAGCTCTCCAAAATTGGATGATTGCAACTATGTTTCAAGTCTGGCCCAGGTGAAGTGCATACTTCATTGAGGAGGAGATGGGTTGCAGAAAAGGTTAAAACAATTAGTCCCTAGATGCAACTGAATACCAGGGACCAGGAAAGTAAAAAGCACGAGTACGTACTCAACAATTACTGGCTGGTCAGTCAGTTGCGGGAAAGCTTATCGATACAAAAATAACGAAAAGGTTATCAGGCACTTGGGGAAGCAAGTTAAATAAGATCAGCAAGCATGGATTTGTTAAATTAAAATCTTGTTTGATTAATCTGATTGGATTATTTTGCTAATATAAATTTAAGAAGACAATGCAAAAAAGGTAATCTATACAACACATTTGTGCAGTGAAAAGCTTTTTGTTGATTGCTATCCATCAATGAAAAGACTATACGTGATCACAATCAAGCCGTCCAGTGTGCAGATACAGGATAAAGGGCATAACATTTAGTGAAAGATAAAGTCCGTTAAAGAGGCCAGGATTGCACTCCAGCTGGTAACAAGATGTATTAGTTGCCTGATAACAGCTGGGAAGAAACTATCTCTGAATCTGGAGGCATGTTAAAACATAGAGTATTACAACACAGGAACCGGCCCTGCAGCCTACAATGTGCGTTGAACATGCTGCTAAACGAATCTCTTCTGCCTATATCCTCAAATTCCCTGCATCTCCATGTGACAATCTAAGTCTCCCAAACGCCATTATCTGCTTCCACCACCATTCCTGTCTGCATGCCCCAGGGAATGTGTGACCAGAACCGCACATAAATGGAACCTAACCAAAGTGTTATAAATACATACCAGCAAATTTGAGGCATGTGGAATAAACTGGCCGACTGTTATATTATCACAGAGAGGCCAATAAATTGCAGACTGGATAGAAAATTACCTTAAGGGCAGAAAGCAGAGCGATGGTAACTTACTATTTTCCCAGACTACAGGATTAGAGATTTGCAAATTATTACAAAATTATGAGGCGTAGATTGGGAAGAAAGACCTTTTGCGTAGGATGGAAAAAATCAAATACCAGAGTGGATAGCTTTATGATGAGAAGGGCAAATATTAGAGATGTGCAAGGCACATTTTTTTTTTACACAGAGGATGATGAGCACCTGAAATGCACTGCCAGGGGTGGTGGCAGTGTTGATGGTGGTGGTTGAGGCAGATACAGTAGTGGCATTTAAGAAACATTTGGATAAACATATGGATATATTGGATATGGAGAGATATCGATTATGTGCAGGCAGATGAGGGTCGGTCTTGACAATATGTTCAGCACAGACATCGTTAAAGGGTCTGTTCTTATGTTCTCTGTTATAATATAATCTAAAGTTAAGTTCAAGTCAAGTTACATTTATTGTCACATACACCAATTGGTGCAGTGAAATTTGAGTTACCATGCAGCACACAAATAAGACAAACAAAATATTATAGAATTTAACATAAAACATCCCCCACAGCGGAAACGTTTCCCACTGTGAGGGAAGGCAACAAAGTTCAGTCATCTTCCTCTTGTTCATCGTGGTCTATTGAGGCCTCCGCAGTCGCCGCAACGGCGGCCCGATGTTTCAGGCCCTCTCACCGGAATGATCGGAGCTCCGGCGTCGGAAAGGAAGAACACTCTCAGCGGCTTGGAGTTTCCGAATCGGCCGCTTCCTACCGGAGACAGCGGCTTCCGAAGTCCACAGGCCGAGCTGGGCGGAGCTCCAACATTGGCGATCCTCGGCGAAAGATCCCAGGCCTCCGCGATGTTAAAATCAGCGCCGCCCGTAGCTGGAAGCTTCGCAGACCACAGATCCACGATGTTAGAGTTGGCAGGCCCTACACGGCGTTCCCAGTAAGGTATCGCCCGCTCCGCGATGGAATCCAATGCTGTGCCGCTGCTGAAGCTCTGGTCAGTTTCCGGCAGGTAATCCAGATGGTAGGTCGCGAGGGGGGGTGAAGATGTGGCTTGGAGAAAAGACGCATCCTCGACCAGGTAGTGACTGAGAAGATGGTTTCCACCTCCATCCCCACCCCCCCCCCCATAAAAAAAGACTAAAAGACCAAAACAAAACTTTTAGACAGACTAAAAATAACAAAAAGGAAGAAAGGACAGACAGCTGCTGGCGAGGCTGCCACTCGATGGCGCCACCACTCGGACAGGGCACCATTCCAAAGAATACATAACAGAAGGGCCAAGGCACATCTTTGAAAGTGCGAGGGCAGATGGAATCTTAGGCTTTGCAGTAGCACAGCGGTAGAGTTGCTGCCTACAACAAATGCAGCTCTGGAAACCGGGGTTTGATCCCGACTACCGGTGCTGTCTCTACGGAGTTTGTACATTCTCCCCGTGACCTGCGTAGGTTTTCTCCAAGATCTTCGATTTCCTCCCACTCCAAAGACATACAGGTTTGTAGGTTAATTGGCTTGGTAAATGTAAAAATTGTCCCTAATGGGTGTAGGATAGTGTTAATGTGCAGGGATCGCTGGTCGGCGTGGACCCGGTGGGCAGAAGGGCCTGTTTCCGTGTTGTATCTCTAAACAAAACTAAATAAATGGAGCAATAAAATGCAAATCCACAGAGGGGTAGCTGAATCGAATTTATGCATAACAATTTAGGGTGCCAGTGAAAGTCCTAGGAAATGCTTTCAGCTTTTCAACATTCCAAAAGTCCTCTAGCGCGATGCTCTTTAGGACCAAATTAGATGATCTGATATGTGCTAGAATTAATCCAATTGCTACAGCTTTGTCTATTTGATACAATCTTTGTAGTTTGATACTTTTATTACACAACTTGCAGTGTCACATATCTTCATGGCATCAACAAACATAGAAACTTGGGATTTCTATCCCATTGCTAAACTCATTTGAAAACATTTCAAATAGTAAAGGGCCTGTCCCACTTTCACGGCTTAATTCAAAACCTCTGCCGAGTTTAAAGGACCTTAAAAAAAAAAATCAAGATCGTGGTAATCTACGAACTCCTACGTTCACGAACTCCTACGAGTATGTCTACGAATTCCCACTACTATTTCGATGCCCTCCTTACGAGTAAAAAGTTGCAATTTCTTTCATCTCGGTCATTTTTTTACTCGTGGACATTTTTTATCGGGCTGGAAAAAACGTCCCGACTTACCTGATGCCACGAGTACCTACTGCCGCTACGATATATCTACGAGCTCCTACGGACACGTTACGAACATTCTGCGAGTTTGAATCAAGGGGAAAACTCGGAAGAATTCGTGAATAACTCGTTTACAATTTACAATTGCAGTCACTTGCAGGATGCCAGTAGCCACTTTAATTTCAGTACTGATCTATTATCTCTATTGACTGCTAAGTTTTGTCAATGATACGCCAAAAAACATCAGAGGTTAGCAGTGTATAAACAGCAAAACATCTGGTTCAATCCAATACAACAGTTGAAAAGGAGAACAGATAAAAACTGAGGTCTGGATGTAACCTTCTCAAAGTTTAGCTGGAAGAAATTACGGCATCTCCAATAAAGCTATCACACAAACAGCCTGACAACATGCCAAGGAGCAGTGTGAAGATGAAAGACAGAATGGCATCAAGGAAAGTCCGTTGATGGGCTTCAGAGATAAACGTGCAGAGGAGTTTGAAAAGATATTGCTCAAGATACTCTTGGCCACAACAAGATAGACAAGAGCAGAACTAAACAAAGGCAGTCTGGATGAATTGGGCAATGGAGTGCAACTGCACTGAAGTCTTTAGTGGAGTCCAAAACACATAACAGGGATAAAATAATATTAATATTATTACAAAGTATGCCAGTTGTAACTGATTAGCTTATCAAGAATGCTGTGACAAAGGCACAATACCAACTAAAGATCCAAATATGGCAGTTAAGGAAAGATAAATATAGATTCAGAAAGTCAAACTGCAATCAATGACTTAATAGGAAACAAAGGCTTGAGACTATGATGTAGTTTGGCAAGTTAACTCAAATATTTTTGAAGAGGGGGATATGATGGCTGTTTTAAAAAGAGGGACAGTTCCTGAAGGCAATAATTCAGTGAAAACTGCTGATATCATAAACTGCAGATGCTTCCCACATATCCTGCTCATTTTCAGCATAACAGTAAAACCTTTATAATCCGATATCTGATGGTTCGAAAATCCCCAAAGCTCGGCAATTGTTTCACTCATTAGTCCAGAGTGGGAGTTGGAGATCTGGAGTGCAGCCCAGGGTCAGCAATTGGAACACTGGGGGACAGGAGCACGAGTTGGTTTGCATCTGGAACCTGGGTCCAAGCATTTATGTGTTTCAATTTATTTTGACATACCAGGTTCTACTTCATGCTCCCTTTAAAATCATTTGGCTTACTGGAAAACATTTTGAACTCCTACCTAACATTTGTTTAAAAAGTGAAACTAAATTTATATTGGGCTGTTAATAGAAGTAACATCAACTGCATGGAAAACCTGATAATCCAGCACCAAAGTCCGCAAATAACAGATTAATACTGTATTTACTTTTCCTGTGCAGATAAACTTTAATCGAGGCCAACCAAATTATAACAGAATGCAATCTTACTCGAGTTGGGAGACTGAAATGATAACATCAATTCCATCAGTAAAGTGATAGAGATAGAAAGTCTTTGAGCAATATTGGCCTGGTGGGAGAGAAGTGAATACAAACTCTTGAGGGGTGGAGTGTTCAAACAAGCATTCAAGAAGTTACAGAAACATTGGGAAAGAGATCAAATTATTATTTAATAAGGGCAAGCTCACTAGACCAATAGTTTAAATAGAACCCATGAAAAGAATATCCAGATGATGATGCCATTTTCTAGCCAGGTTTCAGTCAGTCATATTGTTAATACAAATCTATTGAAATCTATATTTTGGAGGGAGAAAATAGTGAAAGGTATAATTGATGATCAGATTCTCGCGGATGACAGCAGAGGTTATCTTAAATTAATCCAGTAAGTGCAATAATTAGGAAGGTCAGATTGAAAAATAGAAATTAAGAAATGGAGCAAGCCATTAAAGTCCATTACAACATACATTATCATAGATGAGATGTAACTCTGTTTTATTTAACTTGTTTCTTCCATACCCTCTGAATACATCAGCAAAGCTGCCAGTCCATAACTTCCAAGTAAACTCAGCATATTGTTTTTGGAATAAGTTAATTCAAAATAATCTGATTCTAATTTTAAGAAAACAATTTAATCTTGTTGTGGACCAGATTAAAGTTTCCCTTTAGCTGACAGAATTCCTTCATCAAGTTAAATCACCAATAATCCTCTAAACTTGAAGGCATACCAGACTGAGTGAAACTTTCAGTGGAATCTTCAAAAGGAAGCAATGATTCACTCATTTCAGAGAATGCCAAGAGAAAAGTTGCATTCACATTATTTAGGGAATTTGACTGCTTCAGGATGACAGAGTGCTGACAGTTTGGTGTAGAGATTGTGACATAATTTTCTAGAACATCAGGTTAATTTATGAAACATTGATAAGGAACTGATGTGGGAGTAAGACGTCAAGAGTAGGTGAGATGACAGGCAAAATCCACATGAATTCAGATCTCAAAAGCATGGAAAACATAAAAAATCATGACATGCCCAAAGCACGATGAATCACATGCCCCAGAGCATTAAAGCTTCTACACGCAAGTAAAAGTACATATCAAAATTAATCTTTGATCCCTTGGAAACCAAGGCACTAGAATTTACAATGGAATGCAAATAAAAATGGTATTGACATGATATATGTTATACCTGCCCAAAAGCACACAGAAGACACAGGTCAAGAGAGTATAAGAAGCTTCTAACTGCTATCCGCTCAAGAGATAGCTTCTAAGAAAACAGGATTAAGGCCTGATAAATCTCCAGACCCGTCTCTATCCCAGGGTTCTAAAATACATGATTATAAGTGTAGTGGATGCTATAGTACTACACTATCAAGATTCTCTTAATTCAGGGCAGCTATCAACAGATTACAAAAGAAGTAAATATAACACCACAAGAAATGAGGGAGAGAAAATGTATTTCAATATGTCAAAGTAACAATTAGGGGAATAGTCATTTTGTGCAACAAGGAAGAGTTAATTGAGAATCTTGTTTTAAAGGAGCCTTCATGAAAGAGAGTGACCATACAACAATATAATTTTATAGAGTTTGAAAGTGTAATTGAATCTGAAGATAAGGTCTTCAGTGCAATCAAATTATACTATGGAAAGTTAAAAGAAGAGTTGGCCATGATCTATTGGGAAAATGTATTGAAAGCACTACAATGATAGGCTGTCAACAATGTCCCATGTGAGGTTGCTTGCTGGGCTTGGAGTAGAACTGGGGGTAATATCCTGACAAGATTGAGATATGGTGATCAATCAGGAAGTAGTATGAATAAACAGATCCTTTTTTGTCAGTTTTGCAGTTTGTCACTGGGGTGGTACTGCAGGGAGGTAGTTCGGCTAAAACCACTCATGAACTGTATCAAGAATTTATCTGAAGAAAACAAATATTGTGTTTCTAAATTTGCTTATAACAATAAACTGGCTAGGGTTGTGACCAGTAAGAAGATATAGACAGGCTTTAGGGGATATATAAAAGCTGAGCAAAAATAAGGCAAAAGCAACATGGAAAAATGTGAAGCTATCTACTTTGATGCACAAATTAAAACAAACGTGCCATTTCTTTTAAATGGAAACTGGGTTGGTAGATGCCCGAAGGGTCTATAGTGTCCATATGCAAAGATCACGACAACCAAATGGCATGTTACCCGAGTATTTGATTGAAGGTGTATTACTGTAATTACATAAGGCCTTGCTAAGACCACATCCTGGAGTAGTCTTAGCAAGGTTTTCTTACCCAAAACAGTATATCTGCCACAAAGGGAATGCAGCAAAGATTCACAAGACTGTTCCCAAAAAATTGAAGATTTGCAGTATGAGATTACATGAACCAGGCCTGCAATCTCTGGAGTTTATAATAACAAGTAATCAAATTGAAACATATTTCTTACAGGATGTTTGAGATCTAAGCAATGAAGAACCGGAGTTCCCATACACAGACTAAAGGTCAGTTAGGGCTGAGAAGAGAAATCTCTTCACAGAAGGCGATGAACCATTGCAATTTTCTACCCAGGGGCTGTAGAAGCTTAGCAATTGTGTTCATTCAAAACCAAAATCAGTCGATATCTAAATACGAGAATCGAGGGAGAGTGCAGGAAAATGCTGCTGAGGTACAAGGTCACCCATAATCTTAATGAATGGCAGAGCAGGCTCAAAAGTTATAAATGGCCTACTTTCATTTATGTTCAAGTAAATGTTGACACTAAAGTGAGTGGTATTGTAGATAGTGAAGGTGGTTGTCAAAATTGCAGGAGGATCTTGATCGGTTGGGCAGAGAAAAGGCTGTTGGAATTTAATACAAAGAAATGTAAGGAGTTGCATTTTGGGAAGACTAACATGGGCAAGACCTCCACAGTGAATGACAAGAGCTCTGGGGAGTGTTATAGAACAGAGGGATCTAGGAGTGCACATACATAGTTCCTTGAAGATGGCGTCACAATTAGATAGGATGGTCAAAAAGGCTATTGGCACATTGGTATTTATCAGTCAGAGTATTGAGTGTAGAAATTGGGAGATCATGTTGCAATTATATAAAACGCTAGTGACGCTAGGGTATTTATTGTGTTATGTTTCAGACACCATGTTATAGGATAGATGTTGTCAAGCTGGAAAGGGTGCAAAGATTTGCACAGATGTTGCCAGGACTCAAGGGCCTGAGCTTAGGGAGAGGTTGAGCAGGCTGGGACTCTATTCGTTGCGTGCAGGAGAATGAGGGGTGATCTTATGGACGTGTACAAATCATATGAGGAATAGATTTTCGTAGACACACTCATTCTCTTGCCCAGAGTAGAGGAATCGAGAACCAGAGGACATAGGTTTAAGGTGAAGGGGGAAAGATTTAATAGGAACCTCAGGAGTAACTTTTTCACATAAAGGGTGGTTGGTTGTAAGGCACGGGCTGTTGGAGGAGGTAGTTGATACAGGTACTATCACAACATTATTATTATCTCAGGTACACAAGTTTATTATTATCTCAATGTTTAAGAAAGATTTAGACAGGTAGAGTGAGAGGTTTAGAGAAATATGGGCCAAACGCAAGCAGATGGGACTAGTGTAGATGTGACATGTTAGTCGGTGTGGGCAAGTTGGGCCGAGGGTTTTTTCATGCTCTAAACGGTCTAAAGATTTAGCCGATGAAGCTGATAATATAGGGGAAATATGTAACAATCATTTTGGTAGGAAAGAGCAAGAGGATCATTTAATGTAGACAAAAGTGCTGGAGAAACTCAGCGGGTGCGGCAGCATCTATGGAGCGAAGGAAATAGGCAACGTTTCGGGCCGAAACCCTTTTTCAGACTAATTCAGGATAATTTAGATGTTTTCAAACTACTAAATGACCGTGTTCAAAGTGAGAGCCATGTGTACGTACAAGAAACAAAATTACCATGCACATGCAGCTAAATAGAAGACAAATGAGCAATGACTTTTATTGAAAGGGAGATGGAATACAAAACGCTTGCTCCAACTGTAGAGGTTTAGTGAGAAAACAGCTCTATAGGGGGGGTTGCACGTAAGGTCATCGGGTCAAAGGGTGTGATGCACGGAGCAGCTCAATCCATGTGGAAGATATGGCTGCCTCGGCATACACAGTTAACACACGAAACACGTACTTTCTTACCTGTTAAAAACCGCCCTATAAGCCCCACAATTAAAATGTGGATTTTGGAAATGTCGGAGACCCTACACCTCGAAAGAATCAGATTTGTCTTAATGGACAAACAAGAACTTTTTGTTAGAATATGGTCTCCATTCATTGACTATTTGAAGGGGTAGATCGGTTCGGCACGGGAACCTAACTGAAGCTTGAACTTAGGATTAGATGAAAAGTTATACTTTATAACCTACGAACCTATCTCCAATGATGTATTATTAGTAAATCATTCCACTTTTTTTTAAATCTTGACATTTGTGGGGGGTTTTCTCTCTCTCTTTCTTACTTTCTATCTATAAAAAAAAACTAGAAGCAGAATCAATCCACAATACAAATATTAATAATGTATGATTGATATACATGAAATGTTTTTACCATAATATGTTTTTGCTTCTACTAAAAATATCCATAAAAAAAATTTAAAAAACGCCAAAATGGTCAATTTCTGTGCTGCAAATAATTGTGGGTGCTGTCAATGAAAGCGGGAAGGGATAAGGTTTAAACATGTGTTATCTCATGGTGTAGCGTCTTTTACAATCCGCGACTAATAGCCGCATTCATTGTCGTGTTCAGACAGCACCATTTCAATAAGCCTTCGCTATATAAAGCAAACTCAAACTCAGAGTAACTCGATTGCAATATCGTGGGGTTATCTTTTTTTGGGTGACTGAGCGCTCTGAACCAAATGCTCTAGTACCTTTGCTCTGAACCCGAGGTGTAAGCGGCAGAAGGAACGCATCCCTCGGGACAGCTCCCTCTCTCTCCCCCCCCCCCCCCCGGAGACAGCGCTGTCCGGCCATGGCCGCCCTCCGTCCCGTCTCCCCCTATGGGCCGCACTGTCACTGGCTGTGGGTCGGCAGCGCCCACACACGGGGCCAGTGGAGCGGGGCCGCGGCTCCAGGCAACGTCAGCTGCAGCAGAGTTAGGGATGGTCTGCTCCCTCCGCCCACCCCACCCAGAGTCACTGATCACGCTGCACCGGCACCCCGAACTCCTTCTTCCCCCCCCCCCCCCCCCCGACCGCAGGGATAGATGGCCCGGGGTCTGCGAGTGTGCAACCAGTCCGGATGCTGGGCCAGAAGGGCCCGCTGTGCTGGCAGCCATAGTAAATGCTTACCTGCAGTTCATCGCGTGTACTCCAGTTGGCATTGCGAGGCAACAGTACAGGGCCTGTCCCACTTGGCTGTCATTCGCGTGCCATTTACTCGACCTGCTAGCGTGTGGGTAGCGCGAGATGGGCGCATGGAGTGGTGTGGAGTGGCGTGGACTTCGTCCTGCACGAAATCTTCCACCGGCCTGTCGCGTATCTGACGGCCAAAGTGGGACAGGCCCAAGACCCTGGCGCGGCGCAACGTCTCACCTCCAACAGCAGCTGAAGCAGGCAAACGATCGCCGAGCTCGGCCTGGGGCTTACGGCCGTTGCGGATCCAGATCCGCCCCCACTCCTACTCCCAGAGCGGGGCCAAGACGATTGGAGATAGACACAAAATGCTGGAGTAATCTCTGTAGAGAAGGATGACGTTTCTCTGGAGTAATCTCTTCCATATTGTGTTTTTGATTTTTGTTTTTGGATTTAATTCTATCTTTAATTTGTGTACTGGTGATGTCTTTGCTATTTATTTCATTCCGCTTACATGTTTCTACACTATTTGTTAAACTTTGTAAGGTGTCCTTGAGACTTTGTGAAAGGCGCCCATAAATAAAATGTATTATTATTATTATTAATCTCTGGAAAGCAATGGATGACGTTTCGGGTCGAGACGTCTTGACCCGAAAGATCATCCATTCCTTCTCTCCAGTGATGCAGCTGGTCCCGCTGAGTTACTCCTGGATTTTGTGTCTATCTTCAAATGACGTCACCCGCTCCAGACGGCGGTGCGCACGCATGATGACACGCGCGACCCCCAATGGGACAGGCTCTTACGGGTCACGACCTCAACTGCGTGCAACCTCCCTATAGTTACCTTATTTTAATAGCGCAGCAAAGGTTCACAAGACTAATCACGAAAGAATGGGTCTGTCATAAGAAAATATTAAACCTAACGAGCAATACTATTAAGTTTAAAAGAATGACAAGTAGCAGCATGCACTACAAAATACAAAATGTTGAAGGAACTCAGCATGTAATGGACTGAAGTTTCAGATCAGGACCACTCACTGAGTAGGACAAGGAATGACAAGAAACACACATTAATTACACAAGTGTAAACAGTATCAATTTAAACTAAAGCACTTTGGTGGTGGGGTGAAAAGGAATAAATTCATGCATGTGCCCCCAGATAAGTCATCTCATTAAAACAGAAGATACTGAGAAGGGAAGATTCAAAGGGGATATTTCCTTCGGTGGGAGATCAAGCCAGAGACACAGACACAGAATATGGGAAGAAACACTTCAGACTGATGAAGTGGAATTTAAAGACGTTTTAGAACCTCCTTATCTGCAAAATAACGAAAGGGGGGGGGGGGGCTATATAAGGTGACGAAATACTTTTTTTTGAGCGTTGAAGGGAAACCATGCAGGATAACCGATTAAATGTCGGTCTTATTAAATGAAAGTGATTATGACCTCGTGTTATTTTGATTTCAAAATGCTCTAAGATTACGGGCCTCGGCGCACTAGCGCTGTCAACCACAGGCACTCCAAACAGCATTGAGCGACTAGATCAGCAGGCGTCATGGTTACTGATCGACATTCACTGGCAGGTTCGGCACCCGAGCCGCGGCCTCCGAGTCAGTGTAGGCCCAGACCAGGCACCAAGCCAGGCCTACCCCACGGTACCGCGGCCACCGTTACCGGCAGTTGCAGCGGCCGATACAGCTCAAGCGCACAGCGTGTCCCCGCCGACGGGCCTACGCCCGGTGCACAGCAGGCCTCACCACGCGGCCAGGTCGAATGGCCCAGCAATTGACGCACCCCGAGCCACCTACCATTCTCTTCACGGGTGAGGAGGCTGCAGCAGTGGCTCCACGTGGCACTGAGCCATCGACGTGGTGTGAGGGCAGACAGCGCGGGAGAGTCCCGGGTGGTGCAGAGTGCCAGGCCCGCGGCAGCCACCGCTTTCATAATGGAGAGTCTCCGACTGACGCTCGAGCACCGCGGCCGCCAACAGCCGTCATGTGACAGTCGCGTGGAGATGGGTGGAGCCGGAGAGGCAGCGTTCACACGTGACCGCTGCCCTGGGCGGAGCGTTGCGTGCGTGAGTCAGTCTCCGCCCTCCGTGGCACGTGCTTGGACTGCGGCGGTAAAGCGGGCGGGGCCGGCAGTCCAAGCGTAGGTAGAATGCTAATTGTGGCGTCGTTACAAAACCTACCATTAGCGGCGCTGTAGATCTGTCACTGTCGGTGCGTGCGACTCCGGAGGGGTGGAGGGGTGGAGGGGTGGAGGGGTGGACGGGTGGACGGGATTAAAATGCAGGTTTGTATTGGTTGTCTGAGAGGGATTTCCTCGGGCTGCCAGCTGATGAAGAAAAATCGTTCGCACATCCGTTCCCGGTTTATTTAAAAAAAAATTGCTGGACGATTTAATCGCTTGATTGAAGTAAAATGCGACTTCTAACGCCTTCAACATCACGGATCGCAATATCAGGACAAAACAAAAGGTATATCGTTTATTTAACATATTACCTTGCTTTTTGGTGTGGCTTCATTATAATCTTATGATGCAAAAATGTTATTTATGCCCCATACGAATCGGCCGTGTCTTGCCTGCCAATATGGGCTTAAAATTTATGGCAACAGCAACATTCCAATCGATCACATTCCAGAAACATCCACTCTCAAGATAATCAATGCACAATGTCATAAGAACATCTAAATCATCCATATTTTGTGTTATTGTCTATCCATGATCAATATTTCCATACTAAATATCCACAGTACAGTTTTAGTCAGATGTATTGTGCAAAAAATAATTACTTTGATTATCTTGAGTGAAATTTGGCATATAAATTCAGGACAAAGTGAGATTTAAAAATCATGTTATATAGTGAATTATTGTGTGAATGGGAGCAGTTTGTTATTTGGATACTTAGGCTATTTAAAAAATTTAGCCTTTTGTTAAGAAATGAATAGATGTTTAGATCCAGTAATTGAATTTAGATGAATTTAATAGATTAGATGAATTTAATTTATTTGATGAAACTGATGAATATGATTTTTTTTGCTGGGTATTTACTATTTGTTTTAGCGTTTAACTTTAGCATTTCTACCTTTTTTTCCTAAAACTGCAAATAATAACTTGTTTGTGTCAATGCTGTTCAGTGTTTTTTTTTTTTGCTTTACATTTTAAACATATGTCTCCGAAGAAGAAATGCAAAATTGTCAATCCAAATGCCCAGCAAAAGAGACTGATTTAGACAGCATTCGCAGAGATTATCCGAATTTGGACTACTCCAAATGTGATGATCTACAGGACATTCTTAATGAGAAAGTAGTGGGCAGAAAGGCATGTCATGCGCAGTTTGAAGAGCAAAAACTTGTGGTTTACAATGCCAAAATTGAAAAGTTGAGGAAAAACAAGGTGTACAGAGTTGCTTATTGGTTACAATCTGAAGAGCATGATGATGCTACTGATTATGATATGCCAATGTACCAGCTAGCAACTGATCTTCTCCATAAAGACTTATGGTCTTTTGCTAGAAATTGTAATTTCTTTCCCTGTCTGTTATGGACTTACAGCATATAATACAATAATATTAAAGTTCTGATCTTGAGAACATCACATTTTTGAATTTTCAAGGCAGTCTCGGTGTTATTACTATTTCCGTCACAACGGTCAATTTTGTAATTAGCTAACTAATTATATGCTTTAATTTCAGGTCATCCAAGTAAGATGTTTCATATTTGTTTCAGAATGCTTCAATCGATAATAACTGAAAATTTCATTCAGTTCTCTTAATTTTTAAGAAAGTTATGGGCTTTTGACTATCCTCGATCACAGCTTTTGTGTTAAGTCAATGGAAAAGCAATAGGGAACGTCAATGGAAAAGCAATAGGGAACTAGATGCTAATTTCTGAGTATGAAAATGACCATAACTTTTTTAATACTGAATATATGAAAGTGAATTAGGTAGCAAATTAAAGTTCTTTTCATGCTTTATCTGATGGGATAAATTACAGGCTTGATTTTTAAAATCTCAAAATGTTGTAACATTCCTACTAATTGTACATAGAAATATAGGCATAGAAAATAGGTGCAGGAATAGGCCATTCGGCCTATACAGTGAATTGGCCTCCACTGCCTTCTGTGGCAGAGAATTCCACAGATTCGTAACTCTATGTGTGAAAACATTTTTCCTCATCTCAATCCTAAATGACCTACCCCTTATTCTTAAACTGTGACCCCTGGTTCTGGCCTCCCCCAACATTGGAAAAAAAAATCCTGCATCTAGCCTGTCCAATCCCTTAATAATTTCATATGTATCTATAAGATCCCCTCTCACCCTTCTAAATTCCAGTGAATATAAGACCAGTCGATCCATTCTTTCATCATATGTCAGTCCCGCCATCCTGGTGAACCTGCGCCGCAGTCCCGCAATAGCAAGAATGTCCATCCTCAAATTAGGATACCAAAACTGTACACAATACTCCAGGCGTGGTCTCACCAGGGCCCAGTACACCCACTGTAGGACCTACTTGCTCCTATACTCAAATCCTCTCGCTATGAAGGCAAACATGCCATTTGCTTTCTTCACTGCCTGCTGTACCCGAATACATAATTTCAGTGACTGATGTACAAGGACACCCAGGTCTCATTGCACCTCCCCTTTTCCAAATTTGACAACATTCAGATAATAATCTGCCTTCTTATTCTCGCCACTAAAGCGGATAACCTCACATTTATCCACATCATATTGCATCTGCCATGGATCTGCCCACTCAGCCAACCTAGCCGTCACCCTGCAGCTTCATAGCATCCTCCTCGCAGCTCAGTGCCACCCACCTTTGTGTCATCCACAAATTTGGAGATGTTACATTTAATTCCTTCATCTAAATCGTTAATATCTGCTTTGATGACAGGCAGTGAGACATGGCAGGCTTTGATGAAGAGTCATCATAAGTTAATGTTAGTGATAAATATTTTCTCACCAAAGAAAAAGAAACTTGCCACAAGTTTGAGTTCACCATTTTCTGTCCCTTGGACTCTGGATTGTGTTCTTATTCGGGCATTTGATCTCACAGCAGAGCGGTCAGGAATGAATGCAGTCTGTCTGGAACAACGCCCTGACAAAGTCTGATCACAGCAATTAAATAAACAAGGAGCTGTCTATCCTCCATGCACTGGTGCTTCAATATGTTGTACACAATTATGTCTTTTGATAATATATAATTAAAACAGTTTGTTTTCCTTTCCCTGCTGCTTCTCCAAACCCCTAGACCTTTGTTTTGCAAAACATTCTTGTTAGGCACCAGTAAAGTGAAAACACATCTTGGAAATGTAAATGTTGGATTAGCAACCATGACAAAGAGTTGTTAAGTCACACATTGATAAATATGTTGAAATCTGAATAAAGATTCATTCTCATATTAACTGGTCTGCATATTTTCATTTTTAAGTTCTTGTGTTAATTATTGAAGACATTTTCTTTAGAAATCACCTATTTTCTATTAGCCTGCCAATGAAGGGTTGAAATCCAGGATATCAAAAAGGTTAATCTACCATGTAGAAAATAGAGGGTGTGCTTAGAGGAAGACAATCGATCCGAAGCCTTTTCCTCTGTTTTCACTGTTAATATCCAGTCAATTTGTTCCAATGTCTGTATTGTGACCTCAACCCAAAACACTGCTTGGCATCAGCTCTCATCATGAGCACAACCTCATACCAATCATACCAAATCAGATCTCCTATCAGCTCATACCAAGCATTCATTCACTAACTTATGTTAGCTCACACCATCTCCAACTGATACCAAATGACAACTTTCACAAACCACAATTCATCAACCCATACCAATAAGGCCTGCACTCTACATATTTTGTGCATTAACCCATAACCTCCTTTAACACAACCATCAACTCAAAACTACCATCAAATCATGCTGTCAACTTGCTCCCTGTCAATGCCAAGGCACATTCAACTCATCAACCCCCACAGCTCATACCTAACAGGTCACACCCACCATCATCTTGGACCCACCATGAGATCACCCCCATCGTCAGACTAGACTAATACTTGTAATGAGTTACATGTCTTCTGAGGAAAGATTGGACATGCTAGTTTTGAATCCACAAAAATTCTGAAGGCACCAGGACCTAAACATTCCAGAATGGAAATGTCAAATACTGGAGAGCATAGGTTTAAGGTGAAGGGGGGAAAGATTAAAGGAGCTTTATGGGATGATTTTTTTTAATAAACAGAGAGTGGTAGATACACGGAACATGTTACCAGAAGTGGCAGAAGCATATATGAATAGCAACATTTAAGAACCATTTAGGCAGACACGAGCAGGCAGGGGATGCATGGCATATGGACCTTGTGCAGACAGATGGGATTAATTTAGGTGGCTTCATGGTTGGTGCAAATATTAAGGGCCTGATCCTGAGCTGCATTGTTGTAATTCCAAGAGGTATTTGAGACAAAAATGTTTCCTCTGATGGACCAGATCAAGAACTAGGGATCACAGTTTAAAAATAAGGGATTGCCTATTTAAGACAGGCAAGATAAACTTTTCTTCTCTGATGGTTATGAGTCTTTGGAGCTCGTTCAGAAGGTGGTGGAAGCAGTCTGAATGTTCATTGGGCTGAGGGGGAGAGATAGTTAATCTGGATAAAATGCAAGAGTATGTTGCATTCAGAGCAGCCATTGTGTTATTAAATAGTGGAGTAGGCATGAAAGCCAGAATGGCCTAATCCTACTCCTAATTTGTGTATTCTTAAGCGACTCGGATCCACTATTTGTTTACAGCCATTTTAAATTAATAGCAACCCATTTTCTGTTCAATCTACAATCGACTGAAATCAACTTGCCAGTAAAAACTAACTCCCACTGAAAATTCCTACTCACACACCATCAAGTAACATCAACCTACACTTTATATCAACTCCCATTCATCGTAAACTCCAAATTAGAGCCACCATTGATATATGTACACCATTAACCCATAGGGCCCATTAATATACACCAACTAACTCATCTCCATACTGGAACCACCATTTCCTTTTCACTATCAATGCACACCAACTTACAACTACAATCATCTTACTCCCACCGTGAGGTCACACCCAACAATGAACACCCATCATCCAAATCTACCAACCCACACTCATTGTCAATTATATCAATTCAGACCAATTCACAACTACCGTCAACTTATGCGATCTCACAAACATCATGACCTCGACCCATTGCCAACTCACACCTTCTCAACCACCATACATCAATGTATGCCAACTGGCATATACTTTGAGCTCACCCACCGACCTTGCTCACCAATTCATTTCCAGTGCTAACTCCTAACACACGCCACAAACAACTCCTATCAATACATGCCACAATCAACACTCGCTACAATCAACTCACTCTGATTAACACCCACCACTATCAATTTGCAGCAGCTCACCACCCATTGTTTGGTCACACCCACCATTAACTAGCGTGCACCAGAATTTTACACCAACGCACACCCAATGTTAATTCACTCCCCCATCTTCACACGCATCAACATGCACAAACTGAAATCCACCATCTGCTCATGCCCACCAACATCTGAAGCACATATGCCCTTCAGATCTGCATATTTGATATTCTTCCAAATACAGCTTTGTATTTTGAGATTAAATACTTTTCCAGAGATTATGTACAGTAAAAGTGCCTTTCACGGAATCTGTCACTAGCTAGAAAATATGCAAACTCTGATTCCACAATTATTTAAAAACTCTAACTTCAATGTGTTCTGTTAGATTCACAATATTTAGATACGTAGTTACATTTGATTTACACCACTAACCTGCCACAAATCACTCCACTGAGACCATAGCCTTGTTACAAACACTGTCATTCCTAGTGAGATTACAGCCATATTCACTGTTGTTGTTCTACAGATAAACCATCAGGGTTAGATTCTAGTTTGGGGGTTGCACTTACCAGATGTGCCATTGGGGGAGCCACAAAGTAGATTGCGTTGATTCCATCTGGAGTTGGGAGAAGTGGAGCCTTTACCTTGGGCATGTTATTATGGCAGGAGGCAGAGGCAGGCTTGCTGCAAGGGCACTCCATGTCCTTGATGCGAGGGTGTTCACACCAGTGCATTCTGTAGGTTTATCAGGAAATTTCTCTGTATTTTGTTTGTATAATAACATGGCCCTATGCCAGCGCCAATTACATCCCTCTCCAGTCTATGTTCCAACCAGGCTCTGTGCTGCTTTGTGCCGTCACGTCCTCTTTTCCAAAATAGGCAGTTGCACTCTCATATTTGGTGCCCAGAGGTGGGCCACACATACCTAAATGTGCAACTCTTACTCTTAGGTCATTAATAATTTCATCTTTGAGCCTGTTTGTTAACAGGCTGATTGCTGCCTGTGTCAGATATCCTCCCATTGCTTGTATCCAAGTCTGTACAGAGTACCGTCAGATATTTCAGCACATCTTTATCAGGAAACTTCCCTGATCTAGGTTGTTACGACTGACGATATTTTTGTTATTGTTGCTGAGGCTCAAATCAACACAGATCAAAAGCAAAATCCCGAAAATGCACCAAATCTGAAATTGTAAAGCAGGTCAGGCAACATCTTTGAAAAGGAAGAGAGCTAACTAGATACTATTTTATCAGAACTGGATGGGTCTTTTGGAATGAACTGAAAAGTTATAAATTAGTCTGGATGAGACTAAGCAGAAGCTAGTTAATTGTCTGAAAATGTTGAGTTCAATATTGAGTTTGTAAGGAACCTATTGGAAGATAGAGTGAAGGTAGACAAAAATGCTGGAGAAACTCAGCGGGTGAGGCAGCATCCATGGCGAGAAGGAATAGGCGATGTTTCGGGTCGAGACCCTTCTTCAGGCTCAGTGATGCTTCTTCAGATAGAGTGATGCTTCTTGTGCTTAAGCTTTGTTGAAACGGTATAGTAGATCAAGGACGGAGGATGGAGTGGGATTGAGAGAGAATTAATGTGACAGGTAAACTCATGCCAAGCAGTTACCCAATCTGCACTTGGTCTCCCCATCCTGGAGGAGATCCTATCCCATAGCCCCTCATCAATGGATCATCTTTTGTTTTATCCAATACTACCTTCAAACACTTCTCCCTCTTCCTCACCCTCTTGTCTGCACCAGCATTCTGAAGGACTGAGAAAAAATTGACAGCCTAATCCACTCATCAAATCCCCCTCCCCCCCCCTAACCAACAACCCGTTACATATTGAACATCATTTCTGATTTGGCATATTCCAGTCTTCCGGACAACATTATGTTCAACAATGTTAAACACTGATTCTTCTAATGTAATTGATAACTTCTGGCCAACCATCTTTTATTTCTTATCCATTACTATCTTTTTCACCCAGCACCATTACCCCTTCGTTATCAATTCTCTCCTGCCCACCACCCCACACAGACCTTTTGTTCTCTCCACGGTTTATCATTAATTTACCCAGTTCCGATGAAAACTGTTTCTCTCCCCACAGATGCAGCCTCTTCTGTTGAGTATTTCCATAATTTTCTGTTTTTCATTCAAAATGTAGATGCTTGAACCGGCTCCATTATTTGCTATTTTTCTCATAGCCCCAAATTATTTCCTCAGAAATCTCACCGAAGTCCACAGACAATCTCACAATTTTTTTATTTTTAAAAATTCTAATCCCTTGCAAAAGAGGGCCACCACAACGTCGATCTTCACTGCATGATTGCCAGTGTCGAGATATCTTTGTACCCAATTTCAGTTTCATTTCTCAAAACTATTCTAATTTTTATTCTTTCTACCTAGTTAATAACCTTACATTTACCTCACATAATTAGTTCTTACACTTTTCTGTTTTTAATTCATGTCATTTTATTTTCTCTTTTCAGTATTCAGGAAAATTGGTTAATTGCGGGTTTTCAAAAACATCAGACAAGACATGCATCATCCTTCACTCTCTGTAAATGGATGCATTGAAAATGAAAAGAACTATGCATTCATGCATAATTTCCACATTGCCCATTAGGGAGTTCATCCCCCATCGGAACATAAACAGGACAGCAACAGCCAGATACAGTAGCTTTTTTATCAAGGTTATTGGTGTTTTTTTTAATTACTGATCCCACTTGCAATGTATCACAAATTATCTTGTCAAAAATGTTCAGTGAAACTGCAGAGGTGAGACTCCTGTAGCAGGCAAACTGTCTACTTAATTTAGCACGCTGCCCGATTCCATTGCCCCCAAAAAATTAATTATAACATTTTCCTATTCTTCATATTATCCTTTTACTTCTGTTAGTTTTGTTAGTAACGCCTGCAACAGAACTTAAAATTCAATTTTTAAGTCTGTGACTGATGTCATGCAGATGCTGCGAAATCCAACAGGCTCTTTTGCCAGAAGCTGTAAAAAATGGCAAGCGCAGGGTTTCCTGACTAGTTTAGGATTTTGCTTCATAATCCTATTAATTTTGGTATAATCTTCATTCCCATTCATGTAAGCCCACACACTATACTCTGAGCCACATATCTGGCTGCGCTTACACTCCTCTACAAATTTCAAAAGACATTTGGACAAGTATATGGATAGGAAGGGTTTAGGGATATGGGCCAAATGCAGGCAAATGGGATTATCGCAGAAAGCCAGCGATCTGCATGGATAAGTGGGTTTCCTTGCTGTATAGCTCCAAGACTGACTTTTCTCACCAATGCAAAGCCAGTGACCTGAACACCCCACAGATCAGGGCACTAGTTTCTCTGCGTGTTTTGAAAACCACGTGGAACATTGAAAGCAAATTATTCTCTCAAAAGTGCCTACTTACTTGTAGTGAGAATACAGACTGGCTCCAGAAGTGGCGAGTCTGTCAAAAGAGAACATAGTAAGATAAAAAGGATAGTCATAGGCCAGCTGTCCCTGCACCCACCCCGTCAAACCTTTCAACAATTCGGTTTGTTTCAATCAGGAGAGATTGAGCAGGCGAAGATTATACTTTTTAGAGTTTAAAATGAGAGGTTACCTCGTGGGAAGGTACAAAGTCCTTCAAAAGATCAACATGATAGGTGTTGGGAGAACGGTGCCTTGGCCGAGTCAAAGAAATAGGAAACAATCTGGACATAGGGGAATCGGTGTGGAAAAACAGCATCGCATTCTGCTTGGGTAGCCTACAATTCATGGCATGAACATTAAAGTCTTCAATTACAACCAATACCCTCCTTTGCCCACGCTGGTGCTAACACATTTCTCCCACCACCCTCTTCAACCTTCTTTTGCCTCTGTACACTCATCTCCCATCTCAGAATACCATATTTGCCCTACCTCCCATCCCCTTCCACACCAATCCCTCCATCTGCTTTTACATTTCAGTCAGCATCTTCCTTTATCTGACACCTTTTGTCTTTAGTCTGAAAAAGGGTCCGGACCAGAAATGTCACCTATCCATATCATCCAGAGATGCTACCTGACCAGTTGAGCTTTTCCAGCACTTTGAGTTCTATGCCAGATTCCAGCATCTGTAGTTCCACACGTCTCCACTGCAGAAAGTATCTTCACAGACTGCAACTTGGCCAGGTAATGCCAACGCACAGGAATGCAAGAGGCTGCAAAGAGTGGTTTACTCAGTCCTGTCTATCGCAGGCACAGCCCTCCCCACTATTGGAAGTGTCCATACCAGGCGCCGCCTCTAAGGGGCAGCATTCATCATCAACTATCCCCATAATCTGGGCTATGCCCTTTGTTCGCTGCTGCCACCAGCAGGATGTGCAGAAGCCTGGCATCAAACACCAAAGGTTCAGGAGCATCTATTTACCATCAGGTTCTTTAACCAACATGTACAATCTAATCCTTGCACGAGCATGGACTTATTTTCCACTGCCTGTGATTTGCGCCATTAGTTTTATTGGCAAAAATATTTCTGCTGTCTTTCAGAAATTGCAATTTACGTTGCAAGCAAGATGTTCAGTGTACCTGTAATCACCGTTCTTGTGCAGATGCCAATAAACTCGATCTATTGAATGCTGGAGGCTCACAGAGCCCAAAGGCTTCCTCCTCTTTACCATCAGTTTTGGTACTGCAGATGAAACTGCACTAAAAATCACTGAATTATTACAGCACAGGAGGCTCATTGAGTCTACACTGCATCCAAGATAAGGCCTTGATTGCATTTTCCTCACCCAACAAGGCCATGAATTCCAGATCATAACCACTTGCGGCATTTATTTAAACAAGTTCTTCCTCACAACTCCCCTACAGTTTTGGTCAAAATGTTATATCTATCTCCCAGATCACTGAATCACACACTAAGGGGAACCTTCCTTCTCGCCATATTAAATGGTTTGTACATATTTATGAAATTTCCTCTCACCATTTTTAACATTACCTCAGCTTCTCCAGTCTAGCCTTGCAGCAGGAATCCCTCATTCCTGGGACCACATTCAAACATTTTCTGCACTCTTTCAAGCCTTTGACATCCTTAAGTCTGGCAACCAAAATTATACAATATTCCCATAATTTATATTAGTTCAACACAACTTCTTGCTCTTGTAATCTGCTCCTCTATTTCTAAAAACCATATCCCATGTGTTTTTACAAACTGCTTGCTCTACAAGCCTCAGCATTGAAAGGAATTATGTGCCCAGGTCCCTCTATTCCCACACGTGCCTTAGAACTATGCCACTTACCCGAGGTACAGTTTAAATATGAGAAACACAACAGATTTACACTACATCCAATTTTTGTTTAGGCTGACATCAAGCAAGGCAGATGTTAGGTCTAGTGTGCATGTGTTGGGCAAGATCATGGCTTACCCGGTAGAATGTTGCTCACAAACTGGAATAGAACAGAACTTTATTTTGCAGGCAACTAAATTTGAGAAGGATGTCCACTATCCCTCTGGGGCAAGGAAGTCAAAGGCATGAGTGATTGGTGCTACTCCCTGTATTTCTCTTGAAGTTGTCAACAAGGGAGCAACGCTTCAGCGCTAAGGAGTTATTTGGATGACTTTCCCTGTGGCAGGCAGCACAGACTCCTATTCCATAAGATACCAGGCCTTTGAGTACTTCAATCTATGACCACTCTCAGATCAATCCCATCCCCCTTTATTTCCCCTTAACCTACTCACTCAACTGCCCACCTTTTGCATCTCAGTGAAATCCATCATTGAAGAATTCTTCAAGCCAGAGGAATTTCCAAATGTATTTAATAAAATAATTCTGCAGTTACATCCCCATATTTAAATCATAACAAATAAGATTTCAATTCATCTTCAAACATTAGCACACCCTTTCACAGAATGTATTTCAATAATCAAAGTTAGATGCAAATCGTATCACACAGCAGTGCAGGTTAATCTTCACTTCCTATGTACAAAGATATTCAAATGGCCTTCACATGATCAAACCTGTCTGGTTGGTGTTAAATTGGAATAGAAACAGAACCCTATTCGGCATAAATTGAAGGATGCACAGGCACAGTTGAATAAATGACTGAAAACAACATTGGGGTTCATTTTAAAAAATTTGGTTTTGTTCAAACATTTCTGAATTAGCATGTGTTCTTGACCTTCTAGAGAGCAGTAACCGCCATTCAAAGCTAAGCATGTTCGTCCAAGAGCAACCAGAAAGGTTTGACCAGATTAACCAAAGCTTGAATGTAATTACATATTTATCTATGATATTTATATCCAACAGTTTATGAAGTAGTAAAAATACATAATAGATTCTCAGATTCAGAAAGAAATTATGTAATTACAAAAATATTTCAATGTAGAAATTTGTGCTTAGAGGCAAGAAACATTAGTGTTTCAGGTAATCACAAATTCTGGGTTACACCCAGAGTTTCCTTATTATTTGGTAACAAAGTACATGTAGAAAATGAGTTGCAGTAAAGCAGCAAATTATATCTCGGAGGGATTTTCAGACACTGGCTCAATGAGAGCAGCAGTAGATTCTTCACTTGCTGCATCAACTGGGGTCATCATCTGAGGGGAGAAACAACCAGTTATTCAGGGCAGTGAATATCTGCATTCAGTTAATCCTTCAAAAGGGAAAGTTTTCAAAGATACACTGCTTTCCTGAAAATCAATATAAAAACATTTCAAGTGTCAACAAACCTTACCATAGCAGTCACTTAATGGAACACCTGAAATTCAAGATTGGGAAACAATCATTACTTTATAATTGAAAAATATTCTAAACTGCTCTCTCCTGCTCAAGAAAGCAGTGCTGTGGGGTCACGTGTGAATATACAGTGGCTTGCAAAAGTATTCTTACCCCTTGAACTTTTCCACATTTTGTCACGTTACAACCACAAACGTAAATGTATTTTATTGGGATTTTATGTGATAGACCAACACAAAGTGGTGCATAATTGTGAAGTGGAAGGAAAATGATACATGGTTTTCAAATTTTTTTACAAATAAAAAACTGAAAAGTGTGGCGTGCAAAAGTATTCAGCCCCCTTTACTCTGATACCCCTAAATAAAATCCAGTGCAACCAATTGCCTTCAGAAGTCACCTAATTAGTAAATAGAGTCCACTTGTGTGTAATCTAATCTCAGTATAAATACAGCTGTTCTGTGAAGGCCTCAGAGGTTTGTTAGAGAACATTAGTGAACAAACAGCACCATGAAGCCCAAGGAACACACCAGACAGGTCAGGGATAAAGTTGTGGAGAAGTTTAAAGCAGGGTTAGGTTATAAAAAAAATCCCAAGCTTTGAACATCTCACGGAGCACTGTTCAATCCATCATCCGAATATGGAAAGAGTATGGCACAACTGCAAACCTACCAAGACATGGCCGTCCACCTAAACTGACAGGCCGGGCAAGGAGAGCATTGATCAGAGAAGCAGCCAAGAGGCCCATGGTAACTCTGGAGGAGCTGCAGAGATCCACAGCTCAGGTGGGAGAATCTGTCCACAGGACAACTATTAGTCGTGCACTCCACAAATCGGGCCTTTATGGAAGAGTGGCAAGAAGAAAGCCATTGTTGAAAAAAAGCCATAAGAAGTCCCGTTTGCAGTTTGCCACAAGCCATGTGGGGGACACAGCAAACATGTGGAGGAAGGTGCTCTGGTCAGATGAGACCAAAATTGAAGTTTTGGGCCTAAATGCAAAACGCTATGTGTGGCGGAAACCTAACACTGCACATCACCCTGAACACACCATCCCCACTGTGAAACATGGTGGTGGCAGCATCATGCTGTGGGGATGCTTTTTTTCAGCAGGGACAGGGAAGCTGGTCAGAGTTGATGGGAAGATGGATGGAGCCAAATACAGGGCAATCTTGGAAGAAAACCTGTTAGAGTCTGCAAAAGACTTGAGACTGGGGCGGAGGTTCACCTTCCAGCAGGACAACGACCCTAAACATACAGCCAGAGCTACAATGGAATGGTTTAGATCAAAGCATATTCATGTGTTAGAATGGCCCAGTCAAAGTCCAGACCTAAATCCAATTGAGAATCTCTGGCAAGACTTGAAAATTGCTGTTCACAGACGCTCTCCATCCAATCTGACTGAGCTTGAGCTATTTTGCAAAGAAGAATGGGCAAAAATTTCAGTCTCTAGATGTGCAAAGCTGGTAGAGACATACCCCAAAAGACTTGCAGCTGTAATTGCAGCGAAAGGTGGTTCTACAAAGTATTGACTCAGGGGGGCTGAATACTTTTGCACGCCACACTTTTCAGTTTTTTATTTGTAAAAAAATTTGAAAACCATATATCATTTTCCTTCCACTTCACAATTATGTGCCACTTTGTGTTGGTCTATCACATAAAATCCCAATAAAATACATTTACGTTTGTGGTTGTAACGTGACAAAATGTGGAAAAGTTCAAGGGGTATGAAAACTTTTGCAAGCCACTGTAGCTCGGATGGTAAAAAGAGCCTGCAGGGAAAGTGACATCCCACAAGTGGGAGTTAATGATTTCAGGTGGACGTGTTCCTATAAAGGTGAAAGTTAAGGACAGCAAGTCCAAGGAACCTTGGATGTCAAGGGAAAACATGACTTGCATGAAGGGGAAAAAAGGGAAGCAGATGTCACGTGATGAGAAATTGAAATAAAGAATGCCCGTCAGGTGTATAGAAAGTTTGGGGGAACGGGGGAGGTACTTAAAGACATTTATGTCAAATAGGAGGCACAAAATATCATGGCACACCAGATTAAAGAAAATGCCAAATCATTAAAGGGCCTGACCCACATGCGATTTTTCAGCGGACTGCCGGCGACTGTCAAGTTCGCGGCACTCGCCTGTAAAACCGGGAACTGGAACGGCGTCTGTCAGAGTGGAACACGCACACAAACACATCGCAAAGGCGGGTAAAGCGGGGGAGCGCTGTCTGAAATTCACAAGGTGCAAAGCCAAGGTGATACAGACACATCGCGATGAACAGGAAGGTTCACCAGAGACCACCAGCGAACATGTGCCGACCATGTGGCGAGCGCAGAGTCTCCTGCACTCGCCTAAAAAGTCGCCTACGTGGGACAGGCCCTTAAGGATAACAGAATAACCAGGGAAAGAATGGGGTTCATTGGGGACCAAAGGGGAAAGCTGTGCATGGAGCCAGAGGACTTGAAGTCTTAAATTATTACCCCTCCAGTCACCAAGAACACTGTTCATGGCGGATTGAGGGAGGGGTGAGAGTAAAACAATTAAATTATTGAACACAATATAATTAAAACAGAGGGGATATTAGATATCTTAGCAGGTTTAACAGTGGATAAATCCCTAGGACTTGATGAGATATATCCGACTGTTATGGGAAGCACGGGAGGAAACTGCTGGGGCCCTGACAGATGGAGGCTCACAGATGTGACAATCATTGTTGGCGGTGTTGATAGCGAAGATAGTCCTGGACTGGGGGATGATAATGATTACTTGATAGGAATAGGCAGAGCAATGGCGGATGGAATTTAATCCTGAAACTCTCTGGCACTGGACCTCCCCAAACAGCGTGTTTGTAATGCAAATTGGATAAATAGATTCCTCACCATAAAGCACCTGCTGAGCTCGAGGAAACTTGTCAGTCTGAGTACTAGTGGGATTGAAGCCTTGTAAAACCTATGTATAGCACAAACATTCATAAATGTGACCAAATATTAATGGCGAGTGGACGAGGTTGTTTGAGCACAGCTGAAGCTGTATTGAAGGCAAATTGCTTGAAAGTGATGCAGGATTGCTATGTGCAGGTGTGGTTGGCAGGCAAGTAGTGACTTCACATTTCAGTCTCACAGCTGCAAGTTACATGTGTGGAAAGACTGGCTTCAGGAAAAGTGGCCATTAAAAACATTCCTAGATTGCTTTGAATTGAGGTAGACTGAGACCGACTGTCCACGCGATCACTCCAGGACCCTTCCTCCAAGGGTAGCCCAACCACAGTAGTGCGGTTTAAATTTAAATGTCAGACCTAAGGATGTGAAATTGTTGTCCAATATAATTGTGAAATAAGCTTTGCTTTCTTCTGGACTGAAACAAATCACCAGATCAGAATAAACTAAAGCAAACCTTTCAGCACTTGGATGATAAGCAGCACATTGTCAGAGCAAGGCTGCGCACCGCCACACTGTCACCCTACTGACAACTATGCAAAGATCACCTGCCTGAGGTGTGACCAGCCATGACAGCCCCAATCCCAGCAAGCTGCACCATCACAAATGGTCCCAGATCCATCACCCACAGAAATTTGCAAGACATCCAGTCATATGTTGTTTGCCTACTGAAGTCCATCACATCATAAGGAAGGCTTATTTTTATTGCTCTAGACAGCACATGGGAATTGTGGGAGACCGAGTTGCTTTAGTTGATTACATTTGATCACCAGTTGCTGTTTCAAGACAGACATCTCAACAAAAATCATTAATTTGATAAGAACAAAGTCAATAATCACAGTTACAACAAACATTAAAGCTTAAAGATTTGATTTCCAAGCAGCTTTCATTTCCCCCAAATGTAAATATTTGTCACACTGTTCAAAATGACCAGCAGCATGTTTTTTTTTTAGGCAAAATGGAATTTGGAATAGTGCACCAGAAGGAAAAAGAGAAAGTAACAACAGAAAGACACAACTGGAATTAAGGAATTGATGAGAGACAAGCCCCCGACAAATAAAACATTTCCTTGTGTCCTACCTTGGAATAATGGTTCCCTGGTGATGTCGAAGACCTAGAGAGGCTGATTACATTAAGTTTGTGGTCACTAAACATGGCAATCGTGCTCTAATACATCATCTTCTTCTTGCATATGGTGTGCTCAACCTAAAGTTGTAGGACAACTTGTTCTATTTGATCTTATTTGATTGTGCACGCCGGGTTGATTGCATTCGTCGAAACAGGGCAGACTACGTGAAGGTTGCAATCTCCCACACCCTCTAATACATCATTCCCCATTTAGAAACACAAGCTACATCCTTAGCTCCAAGCTATGAACTCAAATCTGTGACACATCATTTCCAGTGCAATGTTTGTTCTACCCTGTGTTGATTACAGACCGAACAAATAATTTAAATTATTCAGCACCAATAGAGCAATAACATTACAAAAACAGCCACCCTTACAAGTGTCAACATCGGAAGTGAAAAAACTGCATTCTCATTGCCATTCTTGCTCCAAATTTGTCTGAACTTGACTGGCTTGTTACTTCAAGAATCAATCGTGTTGTGACTCCAGATCCATATCAAAGGTCAGCATGCACACAGCACATTCCCCATAGAATATTAGTGATTTTTTTTTTTTATTGCCAATATCGATGCAAGATTTTTAATTCCACATATCTTGATGAACTGGACTACATCCCCAGTCCAATAATATAATCACAAGCTACATAACATTTATTTGGACTGAAGCCTTCTAATTAAAATCATATCCCGGCAACTTAACAAACCCATCAGTTTGACCGGCATTCAAAGATAGACCCTTGTGCTTATCAAATTATCTGCCACTACACTTTAAAAACATAAATACTGGCCACCACTAAATTAGTCACCATTGTGGAATGTGGAGATTTGAAGAACATCTTTTTTTCAAGTCTGAAGAGTTTTACCATCTTTAGCTGGTGACATGTAAAAATAGCTCACAAAGGGCTACATGATCAAAATGACACTTATCATAATGTCCTTTGCATAATGGAAAAATTTAAAATGTATATACACAGTGTCTAAAGTTCTTTATCAAGCTAACGATCAGACATCTGATGAAATTGGACAGGCAACATTTCAGGTCAGGATTGTTCTTCCGTATGTAGAAGGGTCCTGATTCAAAACATCATCTATCCATTTTCTCCAGAGATGCTGCCTGACCTGCCAAGTTACTCCAGCACCGTGTGTCAATCTTTGGTATAAACCAGCATCTGCGGTTCATTTTTATAACGATCAGACATGCTGCAATATAAATAGTAAAAATAGCCATACATTGGCAATACATTTGTGGCCAGTCCTAAATATACTTTAATGACTAGCCACAAATGTATTACCAATATATGCCTATTTTTACTATTCATATTGCAGTATTATACAGCACTATTTACTATGTGCTTATTGCGTTTATGTTTGAAGACACTGAGATTGGCATACAAAGTCAGACAAGCACTTTTTAAAAGTTTAATTATAAATTATTCAAACACAGAGGAGCTAATGAATTCTGCTAACCTCATAATCACTTCCCGTCCAAAATATTCTTAATTCCTTCCTCGTGATGGCCGTTATAGTGCAAGTGATGAGAGTACATGGTACAAGGTAGAGTAGAGCAGGCTGTGCCATCTTCATAACGATCAGAACAACAAATGTCAACATCATGCCTACTGCATATGCTGGAAAAAAAAATTATAATTAAATATTGCTTCCCATTTCAGAACTTGCAGAATAGACAGAAAAGCAGTTTGTCTTCCTCTGATCTTCATTACTTCCAACATATCCACTCTGTGAAAGGTCAGTGGGATTTGATCCAAATTCCAAACTCATGTAAAGCATCCAGTTAGCAAGTGCTGCGCTTCCCTTAAACAACCACACACTGCCATTGGTTGTTAACTAACCCGCCCCACCTGACCTCAAGAAACACCTTTGTCCATTAACATGCAGAGTCTTGCGGTAAACCAAGTGATATTTTATTAATATAGATACATTTTTGCATTTTCAAAGTAGTTAAATGCATATGATGAATCAAATTGCTCTTTGCCGAACTTCAATCCCTGCATCCTGGTACTGATCTCTGGTGACCTTGGCCTAATACACAGTCGCAATATCTGATGGGCAGGTGTTCAATATTCACCGGCTACTACCCAAAAATTAGGACCAGAGTGAAGAAATCTTAGTCATTTCATTAAGCAATCTACTCAGTGAGACAGATGAGGCTTTGTATTACTGGGCACGCAAGTCAGAGAACACAGATGGCAGATTGTTAAAGATTCCTTTAAGTCGGTCTCAGAATCTGTTGGAATTGGGAGTCAACTGGTAGCATGGAGTGTACATGTCGGACCCACTCCTGACATATGCAATGCTGTTCAGTAACACGGCCAGCACTGAAGGGATTTGTATTCCATGTGCAGTTACATGCTCAACACCTCATAAACCCGCAAACCTCTACCAAGAACAAGGGCAGTAAGTGAATGGAAACATTATCTGCAGGTCCCCCCCCCCAAACAGCACCATCTTCACTTGGAAATGTAGCACAAAGCCATCAAACACCTGTGCAAATCTTAGAACTCCCTCCCCTTCAACACTATGGGGAAAAACACTGGTGGCCATCCACAGCATAGAGACCCCCCCCCCCTGTATGCCCAGTAATCAATACCCTCCCATTTACTGTTTATTTGTTTGAACTTTTACAACTCCTCAAATGCATGAACTACTTCTCTGCAATAAATTCCAGAACAGGTGAGCAATGTTGTTGAAAAGTCATGCAGGATGTTGTCATTTATTAACCTTGTCCAAGTTTATGGTAGAATTGTTGTTCTGGCCACTTGTTTGTGGGAAAGATGCAACTACAAAGTAGCGATTGTAAAGGAAACCAAGGACATTGCCAAGAATGGAACATTGGAGCAATGAGGAACTGCGAGTTATAAGGCAGGACTACATTCTTTGGAGAAGGGGGGGGGTGGCACGAGGCATAATTGAGATGCGTACTATTACGAGGGGCCATTCAGTAGAAATAGGAAGAATCTATTTCTACTATCAGAAGTAGTGAACTAGTTACTGGTAGAACGACAGGTAGCATCAGAACTAAACCAAAGGTCTCAGAATCGACACAAATTGTTTTTTTCCCTACCAAGGTTAATGGACCCGCTGAACATTTCCAGCACTCTGTTTATGGAATGGTATGGAACTATATTTGTCACATGTACCAAGGTATTTCAGATTCCGAGCATCTGCGTTTTTTGGTTTTCACTTGGTAGAAGGATCAGCTTGTGAGCAATACAATGTCAGAGAGGGTAGTGGTTTGGAACAGATGGTCTGAAAACATGGTGGAGTCAGAGCTGTCCCATTTAAGCAGTACTTGGATGTATGTCTGAAGGGCAGTGACCTGCGGGGCCAAGGTTGGATTTGGTTGGCTGGCAAGGGAACGGTGGACAAATGACCTTCTCCCTGCTTGCACGTTGTCTACAATTTTGTGAAAAGTTTGACAGAGGCTGGTTTGGCATATAATATAGACACCGCAGCTTCTCAATTCTCTGTAATTCATTATCAAAGGTAGAACAGCTTGGAATAGTATAACAGCCATTTAATAGACAAGATTCTACAGATTTTACTGTAGGTGATTTTAATGGCTCTTTCGTTGCATGCAAATACTTTAGACCCAGATCAATACAACAGTATGCAATTCCTCAATTCTCCCTGAGGAGATGAGTGCTATTTTATATACATTTCAGACAAGACTGGAATGTTATCATACGATCCTTTACAAAACTTATTCATGATGTAATTGTTTTTTTCTGACAATTATTAGCTATAAAAATATTTTCTCATTTACTAATTTCATTAAAATTCCATTACCTATTGTACAAAGAATGAAGTAGATGTTGTAGCCGTTTGTCACCACATCAAATCTTCGACAATAAGCAACCAATAATCCTGCAAAATATGACTGGCAGTGAAATTCACCATCCTGCACAATACACACACAATTCAGAAATCAGCTAAACTTGCACATTTGTAGCTTGAACTGTTCCTTATTTTCAGCTCTGTGGAACTGAGGCACGGCATACGCCAAATCTTTAGTTCAATGGGCAGTATTTCAGTGGATTTGTGAAAGTCTCCAACTCCATCACCTGAAATCTACGATCCAAATCTTCCCTGAACTGCCAACATATTCAGCGCTACCTGCCGGGTTCCATAAATTTGATGCACTCCCAAATCCACCTGCCCACCACCTCCACCCTGGCACAATCACACTGCACCTCCCCTCAGAGCAACTGGATTCTTATTCTACAATCATAATACATTTCCTTTTTTACACAACTATGGCTTAATCACCTCCATTTGATTTGGAAAAAACCCATCCGCACAGCTGTAGAGTTGCTGCTTTACAGCAAATGCAGCGCCAGAGACCCGGGTTTGATCCCGCCTATGGGTGCTGTCTGTACGGAGTTCGTACATTCTCCCCGTGACCTGCGTGGGTTTTCTCCGAGATCTTCAGTTTCCTCCCACACTCCAAAGACGTACAGGTTTGGAGGTTAATTGGCATGGTAAATGTAAAAATTGTCCCTAGTGTGTGTAGGATAGTGTCAATGTGCGGGGATTGCTGTTCGGAGCGGACCCGGTGGGCCGAAGGGCCTGTTTCCGCGCTGTATCTCTAAACTAAACTAAATCTATCACCAAATCAAGCAATTGCTGTTCTATCAACATAAGAATTTATCTTTCAAGTTGATAATGGGATTTTTTTAGGGAAATTGGGAGGGAATTTACAGATTTCAGAAATTTCAGTGCAGGAGCAGCCATTCTGTTTTTAACCCCCACATAAATGACATAAAATATTTACCTTGTTACCTGTCAAAAAAAATCAAATATCAACATTCAAATGTCCTCATTTATACAGAGGAAACAATCTTTAGAGAATAAATTCTATGGCAGTCAACAGATTTGCAAACACTCAGTTCTCATAAAGTCATTCCATGGGTGCAGAATTTACTCACCTGGTACAATAATATCACCAAACCCCAGGACAGAAAATGGAATTCCACACAAGGTTGCAACAGACGGCACCAATCTTGGCACTCTGATAACTACAGGCAACTAGAGAAAACAGCCACAGTCAAGATCATTAACTGAACCACAAACAAAGATACAATTGGAAGAAGATGCAACGGTCATATTTCCTCACATCATCTGTTATTTTTCGAAAGCACTGAAAATTTGAACAGTTCACAATTTGTTCTACTCTGACAATGGGCAACCTCCACATCTCCTCAACCAGGAACAGTATGCCCCCAGTGATTCAGAGACAACCAGCTGGCAGAGCCAATTGAACTGGCCTGCCAGTTTCGCCAAGAACTAATGATAGTTTTAAAAATAACTAGACCAAGTGTGGACCCATTGGGGCTGTCCCCCAAGGCAATATTCCACCACTGACCCATAGCCCCCAACTGCGCAGGCGCGGCTGACGGGTATCCGTTGTGACGCGAGTCACGGCAACCCTCCCCCAACTGCGCAGACTCAGCCGGCAAGTGGGAGAGCGACTGCGATATTTTTATGTTCAAAATGGCAATAACCTGTAAAATATAAAATCAATCTGAACGCATCTCACTCTCCCTCTTCAGTCCCCTATTCCCCTCCTCCATTATCCTCTCTACCCACCCTCCACCAACCTTCCTGCTTCCTTCCCTCATCCCTCTTCCCATCTCCATTACCTCGCCATCCCTCTGCCCACCCCTATCCTCCTCCATTCCCCCTCATCCCCAGCACTCCCTCCCCCTCTTCACCCTCCCTCTTCTTTTCCCTCTCCTCCTCCCCTCCCCCACTCCTATCCCTCTATCCCCCCCCCTCCCCTCCCTCTCCTCTCCCTCTATCCCCCTGCTCCCATTACTCGCCTCCCCCCTATCCCAACCACCCCACGCTCCCTCCTAACCTCCCCCACTGCCCTCTCCCTTTACCCCCCTGCTCACCTCCCCCTATCCCACACACCCACAATGAAAATCAAGGTTTTTTTGTAATGATATTCGGGATCCCATTGTGACGTCATTGTAACGTCGTACACGGTAACGGGCAGGGCAAGTGGAAAAGTGATTTTTGTAAAATTGTTTTTTGCAGTTTAAAATGTGAACAGCTTGTAAAATATACCATCAATCTGAACGAAACTTGCTACAGCACATCACAGGACAATGGCAAGGTGGGCCAAAATTGTAGCGCTATGGTGTACCATTTTTGCACAAGTATAGGTACAATCTACCTCTTACAAACTATCCCACCCCCCACTTCTCCCTCCTCTATCCCCACTCCTCTCCCAGTATCCCCCTCCTCTCCCAATATCGCCCCACCTCTCCCTCTATCCCCCTCTCCCTCCCCCTCCTCCTCTCCCTCCTCCTCTCCCTCCTCACCTCCCCCACCTTCCCCTCCCTCTCTCCTCCCCTCACTCTATCCTCCTCCCCTCCCCCCTATCCCACCCACCACAATGAAAATCGCAATTTCTTTTAAAAAATGAAACCTCCCCTCTATCCTACCCCCCACAATGAAAATAGAGATGTCTTTTTTTTAAATGAAACTTCCGCCCTATCCTATCCCCCCCCCCCCCCCACCCAACAATGAAAATCACGATTTAAAAAAAAATTGAACCCCCCCCCAATGAAAATCACGGGGAGGTTTTAGAATATAAATAACTACGCTTTTTTTTTAATGTAAATGAAATTCGGGATCCCATTGTGACGTCAAACGCGGCTGATGGGCAGTGGTTTTTTTGTAAAGTTTAAAATGTCAATAACTGATAAAATATACCATCAATCTGAACTAAATTGGTTTCATTTACATCACAGGGCAATGGTAAGTTGGGCCAAAAATTGTAGCTCTATCGTGTACCGTTTTTGCACAAATATAGGTACAATGCACAATTTACAAACAAACTTACAAACAAGATGAGAGTTTTTGTAATGTATATATAGATAGATTAAAAAGTAATTACCCTGTAACATTTAAGCTTTGATAAACAAGTTCTTACTTTTTCATTATGAGGCGCTGGTGCAACAGCAAGTTCCATTAAGTTGGTTCCAGTAGTCTAGAATCAAACCCGATATTTAGTGCACAAGGAATCCCAATCCCAGCTTGACGGTTAGTTAGCAAAGCACCAGCCTTAACCCATCACTGAAATATTAGTTTATAATTTACCTTTTCACCGCTGCCAGATCCAGATCCTGTTGCGACCTCAACCATAATGCTCTCGTGATTCTGCAACATGGAGAAACTTGTTGGAGTGACGGTACCAATGTGCTCACATTCTCAAATTGCACAAATTGAGACTTAAAACAAATTAGACCCTTGGCTTCATTAACAGTGGTAAGGGTGTAAAAGCTAGGCAATTACTCAACACCCTCTGTAGATACTGGGCTGCATTGCACTGCGGGAAGCTAGAGCAGTAAACTCACCGGCATGAAGAGTGGCGTGATGAAAACAAAGAAGACATCATAGATGAGGAGGAGACCCAGCAAGATGACACAGGACTGGAAATCAAGTGAAGAAGATTAGCACCCAGCAAAAAACACGTTCCTTTGTGCTACAGGCTTCCAAATGCGCTGAAGCCACTTCAGCCCACCAATACCAAGCAATCACAATCCCAATAACTTCCGCCGCAGCCTATTTCCCCCACAGTCCCATCAACTCTACCCCCACCACTCCACCCTGCTCTAATGGCTGCACCTCAGGGAGCCAGTTGGCAGGTATACACCAAAAGTTATTAAATGCCTGCAGCAAGAAATATATTGTAATTCCCTCAGACTAAGGAACTGCAAGAGAATATCTCCCCCCACCCCCGATTAATTTAGTTTTCCATCTTGTGAACATTTTCTTTAGACCATCAACCAAATTGGTTACGCATATGGTCCCAGAAAAAAACCCCGCAGAATGACTGACATTCATTCAGCTTGCCCCTACCACAAGCTCCATTTCCTCACTTGTCTGTTTTTAATGCTCCCCTTTCCCCACATGTTCTATTCAGCTTAATCAGCTAATGGGGGGAAGCAACTTCCTCACAGGGTTTTCCAAAGTCCATGACCCCTGAAGCCATCACACTGCTCGTCCCTGTTTACGAGACTAGTCAACCAACTATTCAGAATCAGCACGGGCTCTCATGATTTTCAGCATCCAAATAGTAAGTTATACCTCAGTGACTTCCCAAAATCCACTTTTGTTTTCAGAATTTCCCATAAGGATTCAAATCCACTTTATTTTGCATTATCAGATGATGAACAGATAGTTCTACAACAGAAATATAGTTTGCCCATCTAAATAAAAAACAGGATATTCCCGAACAACACACGCATTACCTTAAAGTGAGGCATCTTCAAGGTCTTCAAGAAGTTAAGGCAAAAAGCAACTCCAAGACAGTCGTGTAGAATCCAAATCCATCTAAAATGCAAGTCAGTGAATTTAATACCAACTCCGCATTTAACAAAGAGAGTACTAACGATCTTGGACGCAGGACCTTTAGTAGGTGAAGGACCTCATTCTCAAAGCATACATTCCCAGTCTCCTGAAAAACATCACCCGCTCATTTTCAGAGCCACAGACGGGGTGGAAGATTGCAACCTTCACGTGGTCCGCCCTGTTTCGACTAATGCAATCAACTCGACGTGCACAAACGGAAGATCAAATAGAACAAGTTGTCCAACAACTTTAGGCTGTGCACGCCACACGAAGAAGAAGAGCCACAGACATCAGAGTTAAATCTTACAGCTTTTGTAAATAGTAATTTAAAAAAAATATGCAGACAATTCAGATCACAAGTCATGTCCTGTGCCCTAGATCAGTACATAACTCGACGTTGCAGAGGGTATGCTATTCCATAACATCTATTAGAGATTGGTCAGGCAAGGAAGGACTCAAATGAAACAGACAAGATCTTGTGTGGTGGACACATTTAATCTTTGGGAGAATCTAGAACTAAGAAAAACTATTTAAAAGTAAGGAATTCCCATTTGAGACAGAGAAGACAATATCTATTGCCAGAAGCATGGGTTTTTCAGCTCTACTTTCAATGGCCTTTTAGGATGTTTTCAAAAGTCTGAATAAGGTTTCCGACCCGAGGCGTCACCTATTTATGTTCTCCAGGGATGCAGCCTGTCCCGCTGAGTTACTCCAGCACTAAGTGTCTTTCCTTTGATTATTAATGGTAGACAGATCAGGTGGTTTAATGGATTTGTGAAGAGAATAAAGGCATGCGAGTACAATCAGATCAGTCGGGAGCTTACTGTACACAGAGGCAGGTGTGAGGATCTGAGTGCCACCCCCCCCATACACAAACCAGATGTCCATAAGCAAGTATGGCATTTTAATGCCGATCTTATCTGATCAAAGAACTACTCAGGAGAAAGCATCTTTTCCCATGGTACCAAAAACTAAAGGGCACAGGAAGGGATGTAAAAAAAATTAATGCATAAACTAATTAATGCAGAACATGGTGCTGGAACAGGTGGTGGAATCGGATGCAATCCCTAAATTTGGGAAATATTTAGTCAGGCACTTGAATAGCCAAGACATATGCAGACTAATTGTTTTGTGAAAAAGTGATCGATTCCAACAATTTGGCACTCGACCTAATTTTCAAACTATTATACCACTGCTTTTAGCAATTCTTCCTCTAGGCAAACACTCAACATCCCACACAGCATGCTGGTCCATTCATTGTGGTCAGCACTAGCACACACCAGTTGATGGCAGCTTGCTGTCTGGACACTCACCTGTCATTATTTCGAAACACAACCCACACTGCAGCCAATGACATACAGAACAATGCGAGCATCACCAAACGAACTTCAATCCTTCTGCTACTGCACATGAAGCTGAAACAAAAAGGTAAAGGCCATCATGTCCATGGAGGCTGAAGGTGGTGTGTGTTGGGGGTGGACTTTGCCTGGGAAACACATTCCCAAGCCTGAGAATAGAAGCCCACTCCCAGATTGTCAGCTGACACAGAAAGATTTAACAATTTCAGCTTAGTTTAGAGATACAACCTGGAAACAGGGCATTTGGCCTGCCATCTATCTCCATGCCAACCATCATGCTATCACCTATTCATGCTAGTTCTACATTATTCCACTTTCGCATCCACTCCGTACAAACTAGGTTCAATTTACAAAGGATTACAAATTCACACATCTTTGGGATATGGGAGGAAACCGGAGCACCTGGTGTTATCCATGCACACAGGGAGAATGTGCAAACTTCACTTAGACAGCAGCCATGGTCATGATCAAACCCAGGTCTCTGTCGCTGAGAGGCAGCAGCTGTGCCACTGTGTCTCAATTATTTAAATTTGTTTCGAATTTTACTAATCTACAAAAAAACACTGTACAAACTGCAGTTGCAAAGGAATGCATCTTATTTTTAACCATCGTCCACTTTAATCCTATCAAAAACCATGCATCGACAATGCTGTGTCAGGTCCAAGGCGGCATAGGATCCAAGTGAATGTTGGTGAATCGCAGCAAGATGCTGCTCTCTGAACTCTGGGCACAGACAAGTTACGGAAAGCATATCTGTAGGCCACAACCACGCGATACTCTGTTGTGTACAACGGCTCGCAGACAAGCACTAACGTACTATAGTGCAGCGACTGAAAGCTGTACTCAAGCACATTTGTAACTGATGTAAATGATACTTCAATGTCCTTCTGCTTCTGAAAGAGAATGTTCAACTACTATGAAAGGTTTAAAGGCAGCTTACCTGCATTTGCAATATGGGATTCTCCTCACTAGCGCCGACAAACAATTGTAGAGACTGATTGTTGAAGCTACGCTGAAGATGGCAATGACCACGTACACTAAGGGAAACAAGCAGAGGTAAGTTTTCCACACATCCATTCTATGTACTGCTGCATTTTTAAGCTGCTCAGAGTTCTGTGCTTAAGACCATTTCCACATATTTGTTTGAAAAGACTTCCAACCTCGAGTAAAACGTAAAACGAATAATCTCTTTGGGGTAACTAAACATCTGTTGTTTAGTCTGCAGTACTAACTTTGAACTTTTCCCAATTTACAACTATCCTTGTGAATAAGAGCCCACACTGATAAAAGCTAAACACAACATTTAACAAACTTAGTGCAACTTGCATATTACACTGGGATTGCATTAACTTGCAGAGAGTGACCTTCCCAAAGTAAATGATACTTCACTGTTCATCAATTCTTTACTACTTTTCTAACAGTCGGTTAAGCAATAGCACTTTTATACCATGCTCCAAGTTGATTTCTTGGCTCTAGTGCAAGTACTATACCTTCCTTACTCTGGGATTTATTACATAAACGGAAATGTCTGAATGCACAACATTCTCACCTAACCACTTGTAGAAGAAGTACAACAGTACAATCATCACGATAACAATGATGACAAAAAATAGGACGGTGATTGGAGTCAAGATGTTTGCCGTGTCCTCATTCTTACTCCCTCTCCGGGTCCTTGATCTGGATTCAGCTGATAAATTTTCACTTTTCCCCAAAAGAAATAAGATTAAAAACAATCACTTGTTAAATTTTTCAAAGTACAATCTATCATCTTATAGTAAAGCTGTTAAGCTCAGAACAACGACATGACCAATTAGACTGCTGCTAAAATACAGAAATAGGACTGCAGGAACAAACTGGTGACGAGGAATTTGGGCCACTGGCAGTTAGTTGTACAGCATATCCCAACTGTTTGCAGCTTGTAGAGCAGCTGTCTCACAGCACCCAGGTTCGATTCTGCCCACAGATGCTGTCTGTCCAGAGCTGTGACCATGTGGGTTTCCTGCCACGTCCCAAAGACATGCAGGTTTATATATGAAGCCCGAAACGTTACCTATTTCCTTCGCTCCATAGATGCTGCTGCACCCGCTGAGTTTCTCCAGCATTTTTGTGTACCTTCGATTTTCCAGCATCTGCAGTTCCTTCTTTAACACGGGTTTATATATTAATTGGCTTTTGCAAAATTGCCACTAATGTGTAGGGAGTGGATGAGAAAGCGGGATAACCTAGAACTAGTGTGAACGAGTGAGCGATGGTTAGCATGGACTCGGTGGGCTGAAGGGCATGTTTCCATGCTGTACCTCTAAATTAAAATAAAAGATTCAAGTTGTGGGAAAAGAACCCACAAAGACTAAAGAAGCAACCCCATACAATTTTGTCAATTGTTCTATGATTAGAAGCGAGAGAGAGCAAAAGAGATGACAAGCAAATCAGCCTCCTTAACCTGAAGCTCACTCAGTAGAAAAGAAAATATCTGACCTAAGTTTAGGGATACAGTGTAGAGACAGTCCTCAGCGATCCCCGTAAACTAGCACTATCCTATACACCAGGGACAATTTACAATCTTTACTGAAGCCAATTAACCTACAAGCATGTTCATCTTTGGAGTGTGGGAGGAAACCAGAGCATCCCGGGGAAAACCCATGTGGTCACGGGGAGAACATATAAACTCCGTACAGGCAGCACCTGTAATCAGGATTGAACCTGGGTCTCTGACGCTGCAAGGCAGCAACTCTACCGCTGCGCCACCTTACTGCCCTATGTTAACTTTGATAAGAACACGTGCCAAGCTTAAAAAGCAATACCACTCAACAGATCCGATTTACCTTTCCGGTTCTTCTATCCCACTCCAGTAACTTCCAAGGGCAACAGTTCCAACAGCAATAAAGAAGACAATCAGGATGCTGTAGTCCATAGAGGGCATGGGAGGAGAGTAGAGTGTGGCTGAAATTTGATTCCCCAGCACCTACAACCAAAATAATACCTAATAAGTGGTACATCAAGGATACGATTCCAACAGCCAATGCCTTCTCCAGGCAGGTGACTGATCCAAAGATAAAAATTACCACAATTCGTAAATGTAAAAGCATTGAGTTCTCCTAGTTTAGATCAGTATTGTTTAATATTTTCTGAATAATCTGAATTGGGTTTGCTGTTGTTTTGTCAGTGATTTGGAATATTTTTCACATATTGCCATAAGGCATTTGCCAACATGCTACATTAAGGGCTGGTACACAAGCTGAGAGTTCGCAGAACTGGGGAGACGAAGACTTTACCACGGATCGAAGGCTGGCCATCACACTGATATCGGGAAAATGGGACCAAGAACTGATCTTGGGGTAATCCCCCAGTCAAATCCCTTCAGCCTGAAGACAACCCAAATTATTCATGATTTATACAAGTGACCTGAAGGAAAAGGCTGAATACACAGGATCAAAGTTTGCTGAAAACACTAAGGTGGATGGGTGGGTATCTTGCAAGGAGGATATTTGGACACTGCTACGAGTGACTGAATAGGCACAAACTTGGCAAACTACATTTAATATTCATTTGATAACAAGGAACTGCTGATGTTGGCTTATACCAAAGATAGACACAAAATGCTGGAGTAACACAACAGGTCAGGCAGCATCCCTGGAGAATATGGATAGGCAACCTTTCGGGTTGGAAACATTCTTCAGACTGAAGAGGTGTTCCGACCTGAAATGTCCCCTGTCCATTTTCTCCAGGGAAGCTGCCTTACCCTCTGAGTCACTCCAGCATTTTGTGTCTATCTTTAAAATTCATGCACTTGGTAAGAGGAATGAAAAGGCAACATCTTACACATAGGTACAGAGGGATCTAGGTGGTCTTGTGCGTGAATCACAATAGGTTAGCAGGCAGATACAGGAGTTTAGGCAGCACATGTCATGTTGGCCTTGTTGCTTGAAGGTTGGAGTTTATAAAAAGGGAAGTATTCTTATAATCATACCCAGGGAGTTGGCATGGCATATGAAGCACTGAGCATTTTCTGCTCCCTCATTGAAGACTAGATATGCTAGGTCCAAAAGATTGACTGGGCTAATTCCTGGTCTGTGGGGCTTGTTCTAACACATGATAAAGAAATTGAATCTGTAATAGAAGAATGAGAGGTGACCCTATTGCAGCATAAGATCCTAAGACAGCACGACCATGTAAATTTAGTGATGAAGAAGAGTTGTAAAGGGAGAGTCTCAGACAAGGAGGCAGGCATTTAACACAGAGGATAGGAATTTGATCGTACAGAATATGGTGAATTTCTGCAATTCTCTGTCCCCGAGTTATGAAAGCTGGATCATTGGGGGTATTTAAAAAGGCGGTACGTAATGTTTTTGAAAGAAAAATCAGGGAGTCGAGGGCTTTGCAAAACTGGCACAGAATAGTCGAGGGCAAGGGGAGATCAGGCACGTTCACAGTGAATGGCAGGGCAGGCTTGAGGGGCCAAGAGGTCTACGCCCAATTCCTTGTGTTTAGAGGCAGACAAATTTAAACCAAGTGTCAAAGGAATCAGAGGAAAAGAGACGAAAAGTATTTATACAAGGAGCGATTAGGATTTGCACGTTCTGCTTCAGAATCACACATCTCCTCCTGCACCCATACAGTACAACAGGCCGCCTTTTTTTGCCATACCTGTCCCTTTGAAGTGAGCCACCAGGAAACAAATCCACGACAATACTTCCAACCAAAGCCTGTGCTTGTCAGTCCAAGCTCTACAACTATTATGAGAATGATCCCGGGGATGATTGCATTAACAAATGAAGAGCGTTTTAATGCTTTGGGCCTGTACTCATTTGGGTTTAGAAGGATCAGGGGGAACTCATTGAAACCTATTGGATAATGAAATACCTTGATGCAGCTGACATTGAAAGGATGCTTCCACTAATTTGCGGTGTCCAGGACCAGAGGGCACAGCCTCGGGATAAAGGATGTACCTTCAGAATGGTTATGAGGAAGTGTTTATTTAGCCAGAGGGTGGTGAATCTGTGGAATTCATTGCCATAGATGGCTTGGGAAGCCAAGTCATTGGGTATTTTAAGAGTTGAGATTAATAGATTCTTGATTAATAAGGATGTCAGATGTTACTGGGAGAAGGCAGAACGGGGATGAGGGAAAAATAGATCAGCCATGATCGAATGGTGGAGTAGACTCGATGGGCCGAAAGGCCTTTCAGCTCCTATATCTTATCGTCTTACAACGTTGAAGGTCAATTGGCCTCTAAATTGACCCTAATGTGTAGGGAGTGGATGCAGGCACAAGTGAGATAACATAGAACTAGTGTGAACGGGTGATTGATGGTTGGCATGGATTCAGTGAGCCAAAGGGCCTGTTTCTTTCATCAATCAAAATAAATGCTTACATTAGTTTGAACCTCATTTGCTGCCAGGTCCATGGAAAGTCAGGTGGAGCATGCAACAGCCATGCGGCAGTACAGCAGAATGCAGAGAGAAGAGGCGACAGTGGGGTCCAGGCACAATGAGCAGCAGAAAGGCAAGAATTAAATTACCTTTTTCATGGACAGTACATCAGCATAGCTGATTAAGGCCACTGGAATTTGTAGCTGCTCGTATTCAGATGCATTACCCAGAGAAGGAATCTGAAAAAAAAGATCATTGATGAGCATAGTGCTTTGCAGTAAATGAATTTGAGGAACGGTTAAGTTCTGAACAAACTAGACATTCTTCAAAGTTAATTTAATAACAGCAAATAAAAACCATCCCCACTGTAGATTTCCCCTCCTAACAAAATGTTTCCAGACCCGAATATTGAGAATAATTTTGTTTTCCTTATCTGAACAGGATATATTTTAGAAGGATGCAGCCAAGCTTCACCGGCTGGTCCCCGGGATGGCACATCTGCCAGAGAGGAGATGTTGCTGGGCTGGGCTTTCTCTCTGGGGTCCATGGGATGTAGTCGTTAACATCTGCTAAATTCTGAGGGGGTTCAACAGTGAAAGTAGGAAGGACGGTCCCCCGACATGGAGTCAAAAACCAGGGTGACAGTCTCCCAGTGAAGTATATGCCAAATAAAACTGAAATTAAGGTGAAATTTCTTCACACTGATGACCCTTTGTGATTCTCTGGAGGGCTGTGGAGACTGACTCACTCATCACATTCAAAACAGAGTAACAGATTTCTATAGGCTGTGACCTACACCTACTCCGATTTGTAGCTTTCTCAAAAGGAGAATTACAACACGTCACTCCTGGTTAGAAGGTACACAAAAATGCTGAAGAAACTCAGCGGGTGCAGCAGCATCTATGGAGCGAAGGAAATAGGCAACGTTTCGGGCCGAAACCCTTCTTCAGACCGGCAGTCTGAAGAAGGGTTTCGGCCCGAAACGTTGCCTATTTCCTTCGCTCCATAGATGCTGCTGCACCCGCTGAGTTTCTCCAGCATTTTTGTGTACCTTCGATTTCCCAGCATCTGCAGTTCCTTCTTTAACACCTGGTTAGAAGGGGTTGGAAGGGGGGAGTTTTAGTCCCTATTATTAAATATCAAGAAAATATCCATTGATGTTCGATAACAGGACCATTTAGCCACAGTATTTTAGATAAACTAAAAATGCACATTATGACACGCTGGCAATTTTAGTGAATAAACAAAAATAGAGATGTGGAATTATTCAAATGCCGACTTACTATACGACTTGTAGAGGCAATCAACAGAGCTTTGGCATGATTCTCCACAGCAACCCGTGCTTTTTCAATGAAGGTACAGTTCCCTCTCATCACAACCACAAGCTTGTCCTTTATACCCTCAGCAGGCACATCTGATGAATTGCAGAGTTCAGTGCTGGTCAGGTCTTGTAATTGGTAATTAGTCTACAGAGATAAAGAAGCATCAATAGTGAAAGAGACCCAAGAAGGAACCTTCAAAATCACAGAAGACAGTGCCAGTAGTAGCAGCAAGAAGCAAACTATAGGATTGGCATTGAGCAGAGCTTTACATGTGTAGTTCAGTTTGTATTAATGCATCAAGCATGCATCAACACTGGAGTGAGCAACCCAGCCCTGCTTGCCTTTCAATACAAGGACAAACACGGCACCCTGTATTAGAGACCATGTCACTGAGCAAAGTTTTCACTTATCTTCAGTGTCTGTAACAAATCAACACAAACCTGCTCAAAGAAAAATGTAATCTTGCAGAATGTGTAAAATTGTGAGGGGAATAGATAGGGTGAATGCCCAGAGTCTTTTACCCAGGATATGGGAATTGGAAATCAAGAACTAGAGTGCATAGCTTTAAGGTGAGAGGGAAAAGATTTAATAGGAAATGGACAGACATCCTTTACACACAGTGGGTACATGGAACAAACTGCCAGACCAAGTAGATGAGGCGGGTAGAATAAGAACATTTAAATGCAATTTGGATAGATACATGCATAGGAAAGGTTTAGAGGGATATGGGCCTAACAAAGCCAAATAGGACATTTTGGTCAGTATGGACATGTTGAGCCAAAGGACCCGTTTACATGACAAACAAAAAACACCCTGCTCAAAAAATGACAATTTAAAATGTGTTCCCTTTATGGCCAATATTTTGTTTTGCTTTCTCATTACATACAACTCTGCATCAGCCCAAGTTTGAACATGATTGATGGAGATGTAGTTACAGACAAGGATGAGACCTGTTTAGGAGCTAGATAGAAATTTCAGAGACAGCAGCATTTTCTAACATCATCTCACCCCATTGGACAAGACTGGCAACAGAAATTAGCATGGAGAGAAATTTAAAAAATGAGGAAACCCAAACGTCACCTATCCTTTTTCTCCAGAGATGCTGCCTGGCCCCTGAGTTACTCCAGCATTCTGTGTCTATCTCCGGTATAAATCAGCACCTGCAGTTCCTACACACAATGTCTGATAAGGGTCTGCCTATAATGCAATCCCTAAACCAAAAGACAATTGACAACATCAAGAACCATTAAGAATGACCCAATTCTGTTCCTATGATTTATGTAAGGGACGGTCACCTGATTAAGTTAGGTTAGCTCGGGGTTAGAGTCAAGGAACAACAAGACAGAAGCCAATGTCTCAACATAGAGGCAAGTTGTGAAAAGTACAGAAAAGGTGCAGGGCGCGGTTTTTTATTTCCCTTTTTGCTTTTCAGCCAATCCTTTAGTTGTCTGTTACTCACGGCGTTGGTCAGAGTACTGGGTAGCGACATCCACTGTGCGTTGAAAATAATGCAGTACTCCCGGATTTTGAGAGAGGTCTCTTTGCTGGACGCGCGGAGGATGCCCTCCTGGGCCTCGGCCTGCATTGGACAGAAGGAGGAAACATTCAGGGCGAGGGGACTGACCTGAAGCGACCGCTACCCGCGATGAAGCTGCGGGTCCCGGGCGGGCCTGTGCCCGAGGCCCGAGACGGGGATGCAAGTGACAGGGGTGGTGGGGAGGGCGGTTGGGGCCAGGGGGTTATCACGGCCCGGACACGGGGGGGTGTGGGGGAGAGAATCGAAGGGAGGAGGAACCGGGAGGGGGGACGGTGGTGTGGGGACCGGACACCGATGGCCTACGGGCTCCCTGTCGACCAGAGCGAATAGGCAGCCCACAGATACCGCTAGCGGCCTCTCTCCCTGGGCACCTGGAACACGCCGAGCAGCAGCAACAAGATCGCGGCCACCGGCCGGACCCGAACCGTCGCCATGGCCAACACCGTCTCCGCGCGCATGCGCATTGCGGCGCCTGAGCAGCGATGCTTCCTGTTTACAGCAGTTGTGGCGTCATCACGTTGCTGGCGTCCAGCATCAGCGGGGCAGGGTGACGTATGCGACCATAGCGCCACCTGGCGGCCTGAAGGACCACCTACGCTTGCTCAATTCAAGGACCCATGCAGTCGTTCCAGGTGCGACAGAGGTTCACCTGCATCTCCTCCAACCTCATCTATTGCATCCGCTGCTCTAGATGCCAGCTGATCTACATCGGTGAGACCAAGCGAAGGCTTGGCGATCGTTTCGCCGAACACCTCCGGTTGGTCCGCAATAACCAACCTGACCTCCCGGTGGCTCAGCACTTCAACTCCCCCTCCCATTCCGTATCTGACCTCTCTGTCCTGGGTCTCCTCCATGGCCACAGCGAGCAACACCGTAAATTGGAGGAAATGCACCTCATATTCCGCTTGGGCAGTCTACATCCTGGGGGCTTGAACATTGAATTCTCCCAATTCTGCTAGCCCTTGCTGTCCCCTCCCCTTCATCAGCCATCCGGTTGTCTCCTCCCCTCCCCCGGCCCTCGGGCTCCGCCTCCGCCTTTTTCCTTTTTTCCTTTCTTCTCCCCACCCCCTATCAGTCTGAAGAAGGGTTTCGGCCCGAAACGTTACCTATTTCCTTCGCTCCATAGATGCTGCTGCACCCGCTGAGTTTCTCCAGCATTTTTGTGTACCTACACTTGCTCAATGTTGCTCAATTTTAGGCAGAGGAAGCGCCACCGAATGCAGACGGAGCAAAGATACTGGTCCGAAGTGTCCCGACATGATTCGCCAACTATGCATGTTTTCTAGAGATGCTGCCTGATCTGCTGAGTTACTCCAGCATTTTGTGCACCTTTATTTCCATCTGATATCAACATTTCTATTCATCAGATGTGAGCATAGATAGAAGGCAGTAATTATTGTCTATCCCTAATTGTCCATGCGAGGTCGTAATGAACCACCTGGTACTAGTCCACACTTTAGTGCAGATCCTTTCGCTCCCCAATTCCCAGAAGGATCCAGGACAGATGGGCATAGCTTATGGTTGGTGGGTGGGAGGGAGGGAGGAATCATCGTAAAGGAGATCAGAGGGGAAAGTCTTGTACACAGACTGCCGATTTTATCGGGAGACACAAAACCCTGCAGATGTTGGAAATGGGAAGAAAAACAAACTACCGAACCTCGTCTGTGGAGAGAAATGGACAGTCTACATTTTGGTTTGAGACCCTTCATTTGGATTTGGATGGATTCAATTTATTGTCATTGTCTTCCATTAAGAGATACGAAATACTATTTTCCTTACAGTCATACAAATAAAAAAAACACAAAACACAGAATACAGTAGTCCACAACACAAACATCCCCACAACGGCACCAAAGTACCCCACTGTGAGGGAAGGAACCAAAGTCCAGTTAACCTCCTCGCTGATGTTCCCCAATGTTCACCCGTGTTCGGGGCCTCCCGAGCCCCCCGCTACGGGCGGCCCGATGTTCAGGCCCTCTCGCCGGGAACGATGGAACCCCGACGTCGAAAGGTAAGACATCCTCAGCTGCCTGGACCTCTGAATCGGCCACCTCCCACGGCTCCCGAAGTCCACAGGCCGAGCTGGGAGCAGATTCACGCTGGCGGCCCCCGGCAAAGGGTCCCAGGACTCCGCGATGTTAGTCAGCGCCGCCCGCGTTGGGAGCTCCGCGAACCACAGCTCCGCGATGTTGATGCAGCAGGCCCAATACTCCAGAGCCTCAAACGGCGATCCCAGGTGAGGCATCGTCCGCTCCGCGATGTATCCAGCGCTGCGCCGCTGTTGCTGAAGCTCCGGATGGTCCCGGCAGGAAAGACCGCGCCAATCCAGTTGGTAGGCCGCGAGGAGGGGGACGAGGGCGCGACTCGGATAAAAGACGCATCCTCGCCAGGAAGTGACTGAAGGACGGTTTCCCCCTTACCATACCCTCTTCCCCCCACATAAAACACAAACAAAATCTAAAGAACATACTTTAACCATAACAAAAAATAAAAAAGATACCAGACTCAAGGCGGAGGCAGCCAGTAAACAGCGCCACTGGATGTCCAGCGCCACTGGATTTGGAAGAGGAAATGCAGAATCAGCTACAATCACTACGTTTAAGAGATGTTTAGATAAACACCTTAAAAAGGCAAGACATAAAAGGATATCATCCTAAAGGGCCTGACCAACTTTCCCGAGTTATTCACGAATTATCCTAGGTTATTCACGAATTCTCCTGAGTTTTCAAACTCGCAGAATCCGTAGGAGGCCGTAGGAATCCGTGGATATATCGTAGCGGCTCGTTATGCCAGCCGTAGGTACTCGGGGCATCCGGTAAGTCGGGACTTTTTTTCCAGCATGATGAAAAATGTCCATGAGTAAAAAAATAGCCCCGAGTACCTACGGCTGGCATAACGAGCCGCTACGATATATCCACGGACTCCTACGGACTCGTTACGAACATTCTGCGAGTTTGAAAACTCGGGAGAATTCGTGAATAACTCAGGAGAATTCGTGAATAACTCGGGAAAGTGGGACAGGCCCTTTCTGCAGGCGAATTGGATTAGTGTGGATGGGCAAAAAGGTTGGCATGGATGTGGTGGGCCAAAGGGCCCGTTTCTAAGCTGTACCACGCACACCATGACTATTACCTACAAATTAACTATTTCTCCATGGCTACTGCCTACCTGCCTGAGCGTTTCCCACCACATTCCCTGTTGACAATGTGATCTCAGTCACCAATGTCAGAAGATCCATCACAAGGGTGTACCCTTGGAAAGTATCCGACTCTTAGAGGGTATCTGGCCACATGCTCAAAACATGCCCAGAATAGCAGGCTGAAGTTTTCACAGACTTTAGCCTCTCATTACTAAACTCTGAAGTCCCCATCTGCTTTAAAAGAATATCCATACTATCCATAAATAGACACAAAATGCTGGAGCAACTCAGCAGGAGAGGCAGCATCTCTGGAGAGAAGGAATGGGTGACCTTTCGGGTTGAGACCCTTCTTCAGACTGAAGTCACGGGAGAGGGAGATACATAGATAAGGAAGTGTAAGGTGTGCAAACAGGAGAAAGGGAATGGGGATCAAGGGAAATGTAAAATAGATCATTGTTAGCTGGAAGAAGGTAACAACATAGGAAACAGATAAACTGTAGTCAGAGAAAGTAGGACTGGTGGGAGAACTGGGAAGGGGGGAGTACTACATTTTTCTTGATCTCCTTTCCCTTTGTCCCATTCCTTCTCTCTAGAGATACTGCCTGTCCCGTTGAGTTACTCCAGCATTTTATGTCTATCTTCAGTTTAAACCAGCATCCACAATTCTTTCCTACACATACTAGTATCCTAGAAGAGCAAGGCTACATGCCTCAATGTCAACTAACCAGGGGCACTTATGTCTGTTGTGACAAATTGTTTTGAGCGATTGGTTATGATGCATAACCAATGATGAAACCAGTTATGATGTCCCCGCCTTCGTTTAGGGGTATAAAAGTGTATGTAATTCGTTTGGGTGTGTTGGTTGTCTTCCTTCTGTTCTGTTTGCACGAGGCTATTGTGGGCTTGCGCGAGTGGACCCGAGACCGTCCCTGCAGTGTATACAAATAAAGAAGGGTTTGGACTTCAGTGTTCCACAGTTTCTTTTACTGAACCAGACTAGGGGTAAGATTAGATCCGGCTATTCACAAACTGAGTATGAAATGCTGATGTTAATGATGGTGTCAATGGTGCAAAACCCCAGTATCAGTGGGTGAGTCCATTCACCATATATCTTCTACTTGGTGCCAAGGTGCATCAGCTTTCTCAAAGGGGCAGGACCTCCCCACAATCCCCTGCAAACAGAAACCACACAGTTAGAACTCTCATTGTGATACAGTGACACATATTCCACCAACACGTAAAGGTACTTTAACACTAGTTTGGTTTATGATGCACGTTAGGTCTACATCTCGAACATAAGAAACACGAACAGGAGTTGTTCATCTTCTCTCAAGCCTGTTCCATCATTCAGAAGATCATGGCTGATCCAATCTTGGGCTCAACACCACTTTATCAAACCATCTCCCTTGCAGTTTAAATGTGTGTCAGTCTTTTCCTGTATTTATTCAATGGCCCTGCTTTGACAGTTCTTTGGGGGAGAGGGCTTCAAAGATTCGTGGCAATCAAAGGGAAAAACAATCCTCTTCAACTGTTAAATGGACAACTTTTATTTTTGAAACTATGTCCCTAGAACTGGATACAGTTCCTAGAGAAAACACTGAGGGTGCACGCTGTCATTGCCCTCTGAATGTTACCTTTCAGAACCTCACCTCTTAACGTCCTGAACTCACTCCAGTGAGTCCAGACCCAGCCGGCTCTTCCTTCCTTTGTGTGTCAACCCAAAGTACCAACATTTATATTATTCTCTCTCTTCCTTTTCATATATTCTTGGTGTGTCAACCCCTTTCTCCCAGGAAACAGTCCTGTGAACCTTCCTTACCCACCTCCAGCACATCGTTCTTTAAATATGCTGACCAAAACCCTACACAGTAGAACTGTCGCCTCACCAACACTTTGTAATGTTGCATCAAAACATCCCAATCCTACATTCAATGCCCCTTGCAATAAGGGCCAATATTTTATTAACTTTCCTAATTACTTGCTACATCTTACCGAATGTCATACACCAGGACTCCAGGTCCCCTTGCACTAAAATAGTCTCACTGCACTTAAATATTAATTTTGTATTTTCATTCTTCCTCCCAAAGTGGGTAATTATTGGGATATTTTTAGTATAAAATCAGTCATAGACAATAAACAATAGACAATAGGTGCAGGAGTAGGCCATTCGGCCCTTCGTGTCAGATGGCTGATCATCCACAATCAATACCCCGTTCCTGCCTTCTCCCCATATCCCTTGACTTCAGTCTGAGGAAGGGTTTTCGGCCCGAAACGTTGCCTATTTCCTTCGCTCCATAGATGCTGCTGCACCCGCTGAGTTTCTCCAGCATTTTTGTCTACCTTCGATTTTCCAGCATCTGCAGTTCCTTCTTAAACACAAGAATCTCTTCCATTTCTCTCCTTATTTATATTATTCACTGGATTATTTTCATTATCTTTCTTTTCTCTCTTTATATATTTTTAGTCACCATTTGTGTGTGACTAAATATTCTCCCATCCTATGACCCACCTCTGATCTTCCCAACATTGTGTGCCTTTGATTTTATTTCGATGCCACCATAACTTCCTCAGTCAGCCACAGGGGGTCCACCTTCCTCCTTCTCAATGGAACATATCTTTCCCGAGATGTGTAAAATGTTTGCCCCTGCTCTTAAGCACTCGCCCATGATATTGCAGGACATACTTTTCTCAACTTTCACTCAGTCCTGCAGTACAGCTATTGTTAGTGGTCCTGTGGGGTGGGAGATTGCAACCGTCACGTGGTCCACCCTGTTTCGACCAATGCAATCAGCCCGACGTGCACAAACAAGATCAAATAGAACAAGTTGACCTACAACTTTAGGCTGTGCACGCCATACGCAAGAAGAAGAAGGAGTGGTCCTGCATAAAACTCCCACCAAAGACTTCTTATCCAGGCTGATCCCACATCTTGAGCTTGTGAGCCCGCTTCATTGCACAGCACTACCCGAGGTCACCCTTTTGTTATCAGACCCTTTTCCAGTCCACCTCGAAATGTCAAATAACCTAAATATTCAGTTCCCAGCCTTGGTCATCTTGCAACAGCTGCCATAAAACCCATTTAATTATATTTGTGCCATCATCTCATCTACCTAAATAGAAATACTGTGTGCTTTCAATTTTATCTTTTCATGTTTGCTTTCTCTGAGTCTGTTTGCTGTTGTGGTCTTCTGTTTGTACACTCTGCCCTTTCCTATCACAGGCTTCCTCTCTGCCTTCCTCAAGACACGCGCCATGGGAACCCACCTACTCCAGGTCTGGCCTTTCTCCCTTCTGATTCTACCCTGAAACTGGTTTAAACTCTCCCCAAGGACACTTCCTACGTGACACAGGATCGCCTGAACATTTCTCACATTCTTTAACCACAGCTTGTAATTCATTACTTGGTTTCTATCTACGTTGCAATAACTCAGAGACACCTAATTCCACTGACTGCTTCCTGGTGAGTTGTTGCTGACTTTAATTAGAACATACAGCTGTGATCCAGGCAGACAGTCTATGTGGAATCGATACCCAGACCACTCCATTCCACTACCACGGCCACTGACAAGAGCACAAGGCCTGTGACCACGGCTGAGACAGTGCAGTTCACAAAACCCAGGGGAAAGCCTGCACCAGACCCCCGGGGAGACCCTGCTTCGGACCTCTATCGGACTCTTCCCCAGACTCTAGGGCCTCAGACCGAGTGTAACTATGACCATAGCACAGACAGTGACGTTCACCAGACCCAAGGGATACTCTGCACCAGACCCAGGGGAACCGTACCCCAGATCCCTGGTGGACATTGTTCCAGACCCCAGGGAAACCCTGCATCAGACCTCCAGGAAACTCTCCCTCAGAACCCAGACAGAGTGGATCTGTGACGACAGCCCAGACAGTAATGTTCACCAGACCCAGGGGAAACCCTGCAGCAGACCCAGAGGAACAGTACCCAGACTTCCGGGAATATGGAACTCTAACCCAGATACCCAGGGGGGGGGCGTAACTCTACCCCAGACCTCAGAGGGGGGAGTGAGAACTCTACACTCTTCCCACAGACCCTGGGGAACTGTGACCGCAGCCCAGGCAGTGATGTTCCCCTCATCCTGGGGATCATTATCACTCTCCCTGCCTACCACACCCCACTCTGTGCCAGGGCTGAGCTCAGTTTTAATACCTAAACATATCTCAGGCTTTGGTACTGATCACTCAGGACGCTCCCAGCCCATACCCCCCCCCCCCCCCCCTCCGCCAACATGCGACCCTCCCGAGGCTGGGACTTGGGATCACTGCAACACCCACCCATCGAACCAACAACCAAGCTACACAGCAAACCCATTGTATGTTCTCCCCGTGGTCGTGTAGGTTTTCTCCGGGTATTTCCTCCCACACTCCAAGGACGTGCTGGTTTGTAGGTTAATTTGCTTCTGTAAATTGCTCCTAGTGTGTAGGGTGTACAAGTGGGACAACATAGAACTTGGATACGGGTGATCATTGGTCGGCACGGACTTGCTGGGCTGAAGAGCCTGTTTCCATGCTGTATCTCTAAAACGAAAAAAACTAAAACCGATTTGCTCAGTAACAGGCGTGCATGCTAACTGAATGCAGAATGCTCCATGTCTTCACTGCTGGAGGACACACTCCCTCCCTCCCTTCTGGTGGACCTTACAGACAGATGCACATGCAACTGCACTCATCATTCCTCCCTCAAAGCCAACGTGAAAGAGGAAGCAAAGAGAAAGGCCCTTACTTGAGGAGAGCGTGCCAATAGAGAGAGGGCATGACATCTGCCTTCATGTAGAACATACTCCTCCGCTCCTTGGCCTGGTTGAACGGGAAAGTCTCCAGTGGTTGACCCTCATAATCAAACTCTGCCAACACACATTTGTTGTAGCTGGTAACCAATGGACAGGATGTGTAACCATTGTACTGTAAACAAAAACAGGACAAAACATTGAAGCCATTACGCAGAACTAGACAAAAACTTGCATCCCTGTCACTACCTCCAGCTTCTGATCACGACGCATGTTTGAAATGTACAAAGTGAGAAATTGTCTGCTTTACAGATGTTCAGTTTGTGAAATATTAACCAGGATGAGAGGAATAGTTCTCCTTGAGAACGAAGCACTGGCATTGACCTGGGAGAGAGCAGGCAGTGCCTGCGTTTGGCATTATGTGGGAAGGACGAGTATGTGACGATGCAGAGCACCCTTGGATTAGAATAGAGAGTCCGGCAGGACTTTGTCCTCATCGCTGCAATGAGCCATCAGTCAGTCCCCATCACGGAGCAAAAAGCCGCAAGAGCAACGTCTGGCTGGGCAAAGCTCAGGGCCGCTGCCGAGTTTGCATTGATGGGACGGTTCAAGAGATGCAACAGTGGCTGGCAGCTCACGAGCTGCACGGACCAGCAAAGCCAGATGGTCAGTTTAAGTCAGGAGCAGACAGACAGGATAATTGGGGTCGAGATCCTGGGTAGAGGGTGGGATTGGACTCTAGATTCCTCACAGTCCCAGCAAACCCTGTGGCAATGGCCACGTTTACTGAAAGTAGAATTATACTGCACTGTGATGTCGCCCATGCAAGGAAAGTAAAATCACAATGAAGCTGATGGGCGCACAGAGTGAATGAACAATGGCGACCTTTAGTGCAATGGGAACAGAAAAATCACCTCCATTATGCAACTCACACAATGTCCATCCCAACCTTAGATGGCAAAGCTCAGCAAAGCCCACCTCCACCTTCCAGAAACAGACTGCTGTGACTTTCAGATCAGAACTTTCTCCACAGTTTGTAAATCTTTGGTTCTCCTCATCCGAGGGTGAGAGTGAAGATCAGGGTAGAGCTGATTAGAAGATTGGCCAAAATGTTGAAGAGGAACAGGCTTGAGGGGCTGAATGGCCTATCCTACATGGATAGATACATAGAAATAGGTGCAGGAGTAGGCCATTCGGCCCTTCGAGCCTGCACCGCCATTCAATATGATCATGGCTGATCATCCAACTCAGTATCCCGTACCTGCCTTCTCTCCATACCCCCTGATCCCTTTAGCCACAAGGGCCACATCTAACTCCCTCTTAAATATAGCCAATGAAC
>CM075989.1:13021181-13200145 GCA_038087875.1 Malacoraja senta | reverse complement strand
GATTGGACATATACCCTTTATAAAACTGGTGATTTCAATATTGAGTTTCAAGTACGGCAGCGTGCCTAAATGGAACATGAGTTGATGTTCCTCGAGTTTTCACTCGGCTCTGTGGAAACTGTGCAAGATGTCAAAGACAAAGATCAGAGTGAAGAACGGGAAGAAGAATTTAAGCGGCAGATCTTGATCAGTTGAACAGGTGGGCTGTGGAATTGTTAATGGAGTTTCATACAAGGAAGTGTGATATTTTGCATTTTGGGAAGTCAAACCAGGACAGGAACTTCACAATGAATGGTAGGGCTCTGGGGAGTGTTGTACAGCAGAGGAATCTAGGAGTGCAAGCACATAGTTTCTTGAAAGCGATGTCACAGGTAGAAAGGGTGGTCAAGAAGGCTTTTGACACATTGACCTTCATCAGTCAGAATATTGAGTATAGAAGTTGGAATGTTATGTTACCGTTGTATAAGACATTGGTGAGGCCACATTTGGCGTATTGTATTCAATTTTGGTCACCACCACTTTCTCCTGCCAACAAATGGTTATTGGAAAGATGTTGTTAAGCTGCAGAGGGTACAGTGAAGGTATATGAAGATTTTGCCAGGACTCGAAGGCATGAGCTATAGGGAGAAGTTGAGCATGTCAGGACTTTATTCCTTGGAGCACAGTAGGATGAGAAGTGCTTGTATAGAGATGTATAAGATCATGAGGGGAATAGGTAGTGTAAATGCAGAGCCTTTTATCCCAAGTTGGGGAATCAGGAACCAGAGGACAAAGGTTTATGATGAGAGAGGAAAGATTTAATAGGAACCTGAGGGGCACCTTTTTCACACAAAGGGTGGTGGGTATATGGAACGAGCTGATAGAGGAGGCAGGTACTATCACAACATTTAAAAGACATTTGGACAGGTGCAAGGGTAGGAAAGGTTTAGAAGGATATGAGCCAAACACAGGCAGATGGGTTTAGCATGGAAGGGTCTGATTGCCCTCTGTAACGACTCTATGACTTTATGAGAAGGATATAAAGATATTTAGTACAACATAGATGAGTAGAAATAAAACCAGATAATAGAAGTAGAATTAGACCATTCAGTCCTTTCAATATAATTATTAGACCACTCTGCCTTTCAATATAATTATGGCTATCACCCAAATTCAGTGTGTCGGAAGGAACTGCATCGAAAATAGGCACAAAATGCTGTGGGACTCAGTGGGACAGGCAGCATCTCTGGAGAGAAGGAATGGATGACGCTTTGGGTCGAGCCCCTTCTTCAGACAGTTTGTCTGTCCTGCTGTTATACCAGTATTTCTGTCTATCTTCACCCAAATTCAGTACCCTGTTCCAATTCTCTGCCTATATTGCTTGATTCCTGTGGACCCCAGAACAATACCTAACTGTCTTGAATAAAGTCATAAAGCAGTCATGATCTTCACTGACAGAGACAAGCTTGGGAATATATGGCATTCTGTTTAAGCTCTTAAAGGCTAGTTCCAAGATTTTGGCACCATGTTGGTGAAACATCCTTGGATAAAGTATATCACAAATTATTTCAAAAATTGTCAACATTTTCACAAATGTGTCAAATAGAAAAAAGTAAATTTACAATAGAACTTTCTGGAAAAGATGAATGTTGATTGCAAATGATGTGCAAAGCAGAATGTGAAGCAGCTTTTTTAAAGTGTCAAGGAAACATGATATAAATCAGCACCCACTAAAGGCAATTAACTCCATTATTTGGTGCAGTAATTCATTATCCAAGAAATTCTGAAACCAAGGAAAGGGCATACTAAAGGACAAGGTATAGAATCTTCGGCAGGACAATGACGATCAAAAGAATCAGCTGCAATGCAATATAAATCAAAAGGGCTATTACTGTACTAATGATGGGGCATATTATAGGAAGTTCTTCAAATACGACTAAATGTATGGAACTTAGCAACAAAAGGAGCAATCACTTTGCTGCAGGTACACAACAGCTAGTGGGAGATAGAACAGATATGTGGACAAATTAAATGTGAAGTGTACAAATAATATTTTATCAATAGAAGAACTAAGTTTTCCCCATTTAACTGGGAAACTTTAGTGTGAAAGATTTAGAAGGAGCAGGATTTTTTTCAAATGCATCTTGGGAGAGCTTTTTGAGCCAATACATAGATAGTCCTACTATAGGGAGGTTTCACGGCAGTCGGGTCACGACCCATGACCCATACTGTTGCTACGCTACGCCAAATGGATTACACGCGATGAACTGCAGGTAAGTACTTACCATTGTTTCCAGCGTAGCGGGCCCGTTAAAACCCGCCGAAATTGTCAATTTTTGCGCTGTAAATAATTATGGAAAATCGGGATAAGCGTGGGAGACATTTAGCCTACTTCAAAATTCAAAAAGTGAGGAAAAATGACGTTAGATTGAAGCGAGAGCTGAAGGGACAACAGCCAAAGTGCATGGCGAACATTGGCCGTTTGCTCACTGCATTTCATCAACCAAGGCATTATTTGTGTTTTTTCTTTATTCCTTTGGCATCTAAAAAATTTCAGAAGGGATAAATCTGTCTGTAAAATTTTAAAATCGCCCATGGTTTAAGTGGGTTTTTACATACAAAAGAAAACGCCTCTGAAGCAAAATTTACAACCAGATTTATCACTTCTGAGACTTTTTAGATACCAAAGGAATCAAGAAAAACCACAAATAATGCCTTACCGTTAATGAAATGCAGTGAGCAAACGTGATAAATCCCAATATTTTCAATTCCGATATCTGCACGGCCAATGTTCGCCAAGCACTTTAGCTGTTGTTGTCCCTTCAGCTGTCGCTTCTCTTTACCTTCATTTCGCTTCACTTTTGGTATTCTGAAGTTGGGTGCATGTCTCTCACACTTACCCCGACTTCCACAATTTTTTACAGCGAAAAAAGTCAACATTTTGGCGTTTTTTAACAGGTAGGAAAGTACGCGTTTGTAGCATTAATAATGTATACCGGAAGTGACGAATGTCCTCCAGATGGATTGAGCGGCTCCGTGCGTCAAGCCCTATGACCCGGTGACCTTACGTGCAACCCCCCTATAGAAGGGGGATACACAGAATCTTTGGAAGTGTTGGTGGGCAAGTGGTGGGAGTGTCAGTCGGAGAATATTTTGGAGATAGTGATTGTAGCAGCAAGTTTTATGGTTGTTATGAAGAACAAGAATAGACCAGAAACTAGGATCCTGAATTGTGAGAAGGCTGATTTCAAGTTGATAAAATAGAACCTGGTAAACAATTGCACTGGGAGTGACTACTTTCTTTACTCTAGGGATGACCAGTGTGAGGATCCAGAAAAAGAGAGTTCAAGGCCAACTTGTTCCCATAATGGTGAAGGATAACAGCACAAGTATAAGGTACCCTGGATGTCAAGTGACAAGGGGTAGGATCTAAAAAAATGAATGCTTACGTTAGTTTTAGAGAACGGAAATCCGACAAAGCCCAACTGGATAGGGAATGTGTAGGAGGTACTTAAAATAATTAGGAGAGTGCAGAAGCAAATCAAATGACATCAACTGACAAGACTAATTAAAATTCCAAAGATAGACATAAAGTGCTGGAGTAACTCAACGTTTAAGAAGGAACTGCAGATGCTGGAAAAATCAAAGGTAGACAAAAATGCTGGAGAAACTCAGCGGGTAAGGCAGCATCTATGGAGCGAAGGAAAAGGCAACGTTTCAGGTCGAGACCCTTCTTCAGACTTGAAAATTCCAATGTGTTCTTATAAGAATATTAAAGCATGAGAGTAACTGGAGAAAGAGTACGATTCACGAGGGCACAAGGACTTAATTGAATGCTTGCCATCTCCATTCACAATGCAGAAGAACTTTGAGCTTGAGAGAATTCTAGGAGTGGATCAGTGGAACCTTTGAACAAATTACCATTGAAATGGAGACAGCAGGAGATGTCCAATTGCTCATTGAGTCTTTATTGTATCCATGCGGTCAAAAATTATATTTTAAAAGGTGGATAAATATCTAGGCTGCAATGGGAGGTAAGAAAGGAATTTGTTGGGAGTTCAAAGAAAATTTTCAAATCTTTCTGGCCACAGAAGAGATGCCTCTTTTATTTAAGAGGGGCAGTTGGAATCAGCCACGTAATTATAGGCCCGTGAGCCAAACATCAAGAGTAGGGAAATTATTGAAAAACAATTCTGATGCACAGGATTACACTACACTTAGAAGAGATTAATCCAGGATAGTCAACGTTTTTTCCACTTGGAAGGTAGTTGAAATCAAGAATTGACAGGCTGAAGAAGCAGGTACTCTCTCACGACTAAGTGACACCTTAGCAAAGAAGGCTTTTAAATAGGTGTTGGGAAATTAGTTGAGCTGAGAAGGCCCACAGGGCATTGTGAACTGCTGGACCTGTTTTTGTGCTATATAACTGCAACACTATAATAAAGTTCCTTAGTTTGATGAACAAGGTCATGAATAACATCTGACAATGGATACAAAGAAGAATAACAAATCACAATAGCCCCCTCGAAGCTTAAATCAGTGTAATTCCATAACCATATTTAAAATTAACCCAAGAACCTTCATCTGCACAAAATCACTGGTTTTGGCCACAGTCCCGTAAGCAATATATACATAAGAAAAATATCACCTATATTTAAAAAAAAGTACATTGAAAACAGAATCACAAATTAAATTTACGTTCCTTTACCTGTGTGGGTCTTTTGAGCTTGGAATTATATAAACACATTCTCTCTTGGTAAAGGTATTCTCTATCCAGGATTTTTGGGACTATAAAAATAAAACAAACCAAGGTAAATACTTCAGAAGATAAATACTTCCCAAGTCTCAGCATTAAATTAGCAATGTGACAACACTGCACAATATGTCCTGCTCCCAATCTGTGAATTTACAGAAATATGGTGGATACTTTTTGAAAAATAACAATAAACACATAAAGGCAATTCAATTACTGGCAAATTCTCTTTCACAACTTTTCTGTTTATTTCAGATCACTTATCTTTTTTCACACTCTGGAAAATTTACCCGGAAGAGATCAATCCGCACAAATTCAATGCAAATGCATTTTTCACCAGCAAATAGCTATGATTGTACCTTTCCAAAGAGTTCCAAGGATTTGGAAAATTACTGAGAATTTTGGGTGTAGAATGTACAGTTGTGTGCAAGAAAAAAACAAGCAAATAATCATAAAAATCAGTTGACATTTAACTGATAACATAAAAGAGGCATTTGAGCATTGTTGGCTGCTTTGCTCCATTTTCCTTCACTACTCCTAGATCCCTTCATTCTTTTAATAATCACTATAAAACTAGATACAAGGAACTGCAGATGCTGGTTTATCGAGGAAAGACACAAAATGCAGGAGTAACTTAGTTACTGAAGTTCGCCATGTATGGCAGCATCCCAGAAGAACACGGAGAGGAAACATTTTGGGCCCTTCTTCAGGCTCGCTCTATAAATCTGTTTTCAATAATCTCAATCACTTAATTCCACAGCGCTCCGGGATAGAGAATTCTTAAGATGCTTCAACTGTATGAAGAAATCTCTCCTCAATACAGTCTTAAATCATCTACATCATACATAGAATGTGACCTTTGATTCTAAACTCTCAGCCAAGGAAGCATCCTCCCTGTCAAGCAGTGTCAGAATTTTTAAAACATTTCAGTGCAATCATCTCATTTGAACATGGGAAACTAAAGGCCAAATCTATTCAATCTTTCCAACCCAAGATCACTATTCTTCAGTGTCTGGAAATAACCCATATTTGTCATAGTCATGGAGTCATACGACATGGAAAGAGGTCATTCAACCCACCACATCCACGCTGACCCATCTGTATTAATCTAATTCTTCTGCACTTGTCCTGTAGCCTTCTAGGTTCAGGTTACTGATTCAGTGCTCATCAAAACATTTAAATGCTGTCAGCGACTATCTCTGTTCAACCACTATTTCTGGCAGCGCATTCCACGTACTTATCCACTCTGATGAAAAAATGTCCTCTTCAGATCCCCTCTAAACATAGAGCCTTTAATTTTATCTACCTCTGCTATGGGGTAAAGCCTCCTGCTGGGTACCCTATCTCTACCCCTCAATTTTATATGCCTGTCATGTTCCATCTTAACCTCTTCCACTCCAGGAAAAACAGCCCCAGCCTCTCCTACTTTCCACACAACTAAAATGCTCCATCTCTCCGTCTGAGATGGAGCATTTCTGCACCTCTCCATGTCATCACGTTTCCCTATTGTGAGTAGAACTGCATGCTGGTGTTCGACCATAATTTTACAAAATTGGAACATAACCTTCCTGTTCTTGTTTTCAATCCCCTGACTGATATACATAAACCTTTTTAACCAAGTTATCTAATTGGACATCACCTTCAAGGACCTTTGGACTTGTGCACCGTTGTTCTTCTGTTCCTCAATACTCCCTAGGACCCTACATTCATGGTGTATGTCCTAACCTAATTAGTGCTTGCAAAATGCATCACTTCACATTCATCTGGATTAAATTTAATCTGCCATTTTGTACAAAATTGATATCCTATAGCCTCAGACAACCATCCACACAGTTAATCATCAACCTTACTAAACTGAATAATTATCTGAAACGGCATCTATAATGGGCGTCCCAAGTATTATTTCTTAATCCGCTGGAAAAAGCAAACAACGCTGGTCAGTTATTTCTTGGATCTAATCTCAATAAAATTGCACACGACCTGTACACAAATAATCTTGCAATAGAACAGAAAGCTCAGTTCACTAGCGAATGACAATGCCACTGAGGTTAGAGGAAATTCCAAACACATTTACTGTAAGCAACATGGTCCCCTTTTCTGGTGCCATACCTTGATCTGGTTATGACGCACATCAACTCCAGCCTTCTAGACAGCCTTAATCCACTGCAGTTCATCTACTGCATCAACATGTCCACGGCAGATGCTACTTCCTTTGTCCTACATTAATTGCTGGAACATCTGGCTAACCCACGTCTTGTTTATTGACTATAACTCTTACTTCAACACAAGTATTCTAATCAAACTCATTTCCAATCTCCTGCACCCAGGACTCATAACCACCCCCCCCCCCCAAAGAAATTGTGCACCAGATCACAAATAATAATGAAACAGAATACAGAAAAGAGATAGGGTGCTTAGGACCATAATTCCAAGATGACCATTCCCTCAAATTCAGCAAAATGAAGGAGTTTTAAATTCAGGAAGCAACCTCACAAAGCTGGATGATGTACACGTTCCAGTCGCTATCAAATGGAGGTTGTCGAGAATGTAAATCCTAGGTATAAATATCGGCAGCAGTTTTTGTCCTGATCCAACCACATTGATCCTACCACCAAGAAAGCACAGCCTCTACTTCCTGAGAAGACTAAGGAAATTCAGTATGCCTCTAATGGCTGTTATCAACTTCTACCAATGCACAATAGAAAGCACCTGATCTGAATTAATCACAGAGTGATATGGCAAGTGCTCTTCCCAAAACCGCAAGAAATTGTAGTGTCGTGAATGCAGCCTCCCCCTCCTCCCATCGATTCCATCTACACCTCACACTGCCTCAAGAAAGTAGCCAACATAATCAAGTGCCACTCATACCCAGGTCATTCTCTCTTCATCCCTATCTCATTGGGCAGAAGATACAAAAGTCTGAAAGCACTTACCACATGATTCACAGACTCTGGATCGGACTTCTCTTAAACCAAGAATGCACTCCTGATCTCCTAATCTACCTTGTGGTGGTCCTTGCACTTTGTAAACCTGCACTTTTACGTGGCTGTAACACTATATTGTGCATTTGGTTTCCTTTTACTTCTTTCACTACCTTGATGCAGTTATATTTGGTATGATATGCCTGGATTGCACGCAGAACAACGTTTTTTTTACTATATCTTGGTTCAAGTGACAATAATAAACCACTCCCAATCTGAATGGAAACAAATTCCCATTCCCAATCGGATTGGTAAAAAGACATGACTTATGACAATATATTTAGCACTCATTTCCATCCCCCCCCCCCCCCCCCCAATTCCAATGACAGGTATTCCAATGACAGCCAAATCATGACTCTCATTTCCACCTGTGCATTTTCCTTATTTTCTGTTTTTGTTTCACATTTCTAGCATATACAGCTTTTTGATTTTCATTAATAAGTATATTTTTCTGAAGTCAAAGACAACAGATTTGAACGGACAAAACTGCCAAAGCAACATAGACTTCAAGACAAGTGCTGGTAAATGGGAGTAATAAGTACTTGATGGTTAAAATGAACATGTAGGCTGAAAGAGCAATTTTGGTGTTACATGACTGTGTGTTAATTAAAGAAAAGTGCACCATGAAGCAAAACGGAAACAAATCCTATTTCAAAAGTTGGACAAAATGTTCTTTAGAAAGATCAATTTCTTATTATTTGATATATTAGTGACAAAAAGGTACATGTAAATGCAGTCAATATCCAGTATACAAAGACCACCAATTCAAAATTATTACCCTTGAGTTCAAATATTTTCACTGTGATTTCTCTATTAGAACTTTTCAGAGTCAATTTCTCTCAACAACATTGGGCTTTATACAGATATTGAAAAACATGTTACCAAAAATAAAATGTATTCTCTGGGTCAATTGTGTGGAAGAACAGCTGTGAAAAACCATTGAAACTATATGCGAAATAGAGAAAGATATAACAAATCAGAGCCAAAGTAAACTGTGATATAAATATCACAGAACTTGCATATTTCAGTTCAGAGGTTTAAAAAGAAACTTTACCTAAACAAACCGATGAGGATTTGGCAAATTTACACCTCACCCCCACATCCTTAGACTTTGAAACCTTTTGTCAAGAATAAAATGATTTTGAACATTTGTTCTAATTTACAATTTCCAGGAAATACACTTTAAAAGTCCATGTTTTAGTATAAAAGTAAATACTGCAAATATTATTTATATTTGTTATTTATAATTGCTTGGAATCATTCCAATCTGCCCTCTCACCACCTTCTCTGCACGAGAAGGAATGGGCAGTGAATGCAATCAAAATTATCATTCTGTAAAGGGGTATTAATCTAATACTCGGTCAAGTATAAAAGTACTCAACCAATGCAAGACAACGTACATTTCGAAGCAGTACAAAATATGTCCCTTATTTAAAACCACAACAATGGTTTAGTTTGGTCATACATAAAGCAAATTTCATTTGGCTACAAGGTGAATCAGAAAAATTGTGGATAGCCCTTGAACATCAACCATCTACCAGCAATATATATATCAAATCTAGCAACTGCATATTGTCTACCTAGACTAGTCCATTTGGTGGTTAACAACATTTATAGTTTGGATATAATGATAAATAGAACACAGCCAAGCACAAGTAACTCAAGTTAGCTCAAGTTACTCAAAATGACAAGAGTTCATTCAACAATAAAGCACAATATAATATGGCCTGCCTGTCCTTACCCAACGGCCATATTATAAGTTGCCATGAAAATGAAAGAGACCATCGCTCCCGAGTGAAGAAACATTGATGCCATTTGTTTTAGAGATACAGTGTGGAAACATGTTCTTTGGATCACCAAGTTCACGCCAACCAGTGATCACCCGTTCACAATAGTTCTATCCCACACATACAGAGATGATTTTACAGAAGCTAATTAACCTACATACCTGCACGACTTTGGAATGTGGGAGGAGACCGGAGTACCCAGAGAAAACCCACATGGTCACAGGGAGGATGTACAAACTGCGTACAGACAGCACCCGTAGTCAGGATCAAATCTGGGTCTCTACCCCTCCAACTTCTTAAATCTGATATATGCTCCCTTTTTCTTCCTAAGTTACAACCTTCTTGGTCATCCACAGTTCCTATACCTTGCCATGCTTATTCCACCCCCCACCCCTCCTTACTGGGACATGCTGATCCTGTACTTTGATCAGATGGCCTTGAAACGACTCCCACGTGTCAGCTGTGGACTTACCCAATAACAACTGCTCCCAATCTACCCACCCTACCTCATGCCTAATGACATTGTAATCAACCTTGCCCCAATTAAGTGCATTCCCCCAACAACCAGACCTATCCCAATTCAAAACAATCTTAAATTGAATTTTGATTATTTGAAACTTACTTGATTATTTGATTCAATATTAAATGTTGTAATTTTGTTTAAATGCAAATGCTTCTTTCAATAATTTGAATTTCTAAAAAAAAATTCTGCAGCAGTAGTAGTTCTACTTAGATTTGACAGCCAGATAGACCAGTGGGCTAGAATTTTTCATCTTTCCATCATTACCCAACCTCAAATGTAACATTATTTACATGGACAAAACCCAAAGCACACGGACTTGCCAAAGAGGATCATGACAGATCCACAAAGTTAAAAATAGTTTTGCGAAAGTCAAGTTTGCATCTTCATGTAGGACAGTTTGAAACCAGACAGCTTACTGCTGGAGTAAATCGAGCCAATTTGTAGAATTGTTGTCCAAATTGGAGTAGCTTTTACACACTTATTAAAAACCTATTAGCCATGAGCACTTGCATTCCATTGAATAAAGACAAGCATGTGACAAACTAGGTTTTGTGGCAATAAAAAAGATGCTAATTAATCAACAGCAAAGCCCAAAACATATACATGCTGCAAAAGAAGATTGTTGATCAAGGAAATAGTCTGCTCTTATCTTCAGTGACCTGGACCCCTTCTCACCAACTGTGTTTTCTAAGCATAATCCTACAACAAACTGCCCAGCATGCAAATATTTTGTACAAAGATTGTAGAAACCCGTCACTTTGAATAACTGTGGGTGGTTTTTGGTCGTTGAAAGATGGTTTAATAATATTTTGAATTAAAATTAAAAATCCCTGGGAAACTGGGATGAAAGGCCGAATTCCATTGCATGCAGTCTGGTTCCCCACTAAGCAAATAATTAACCAAATGGATCAGCAAACCTTAAAATTGTTAGGCGTCTGTAGCACACTGCCAGGCCTAACAATCGGGAGAGAAAATAGCAGATGTGCAGGCAAGGCACAGGGAGATACAGGAAGAATAGGTTAAAATAGTTGGCTGGAGAAAGAAGGAACTGCAACTGCTGGTTTACAAAAAAAAAGACAAAGTGCTGGAGTAACTCAGCGGGTCTGGCAGCATCTCTTGAAAATATGAATAGGTGACATTTCGGGTCGAGACCCTTCTTCTGACTGATTGTGATGGGGAGAGAAAGCCGGGAGAGGGGCAGAATGCCTTAAAAAAAAAAATTAAGAATAAAGTAACATTCTACAATATTAGCAGCCTGACTCAAACTAAAAATAATGGCAATATCTACCTTTATCTTTCATCTGCTTGTTAAACTACAGCAAGCTTTCAGCTTTTTTCAATTTGTGTCAAATCTCACTGCGCTATCTTCTGATTGATAGATAAACCTTGTTATTTCTAAATGGAACTTTAGATTCATTTGACTACACATTTAACCAAAACTAACAGCTAACTTTAGTGTAGTATCACAATACGTTCATGGCCCAGATAAGCCACGGTCCGTTTATTTGTTCAGAATGATGTGCTTGGTAAACTTCTCCACCTAGAAGAAACAAAATTAACGACTGGCCTAGAATTTCTTCTTGTACTTAGGTTTTCTCTTACTGCATAACAACCCATTTTCGTCTAGTTGCCTTGCACTGCTGAATTTGGAGGAGAGCAAACAATTAAGTATACTTTATTTATTAGCATTAGTTTAAGGGTTTTCCATAAACAATGTTCAATCTGGAAACAAGAAATTTAGACAATTCCATTCTTCAGTTGTCCAAATTACAGTAGTGCATAGCATGTTAAACTCAACAATATTGTTCTGATAGAAAGCCAACTAAATATTTATAGAAGCTTTATTTAGCGTTCTATCGCTTAGAACAGGTCCATTGTCATAATTACTTAAAAGTAGTCCACAAAAAGCTATTTAAAGCTAAACCGATGTCAAATTGAATACAATCTAGGTGTCAATTAGGAGCAAAGTCAATACTTTGAGGGAAAGAATTAATTGATATGAACTTAAAAAACATTACATTCTCATTTGAAATTGGGCTATAAGAAATTCATAAGAAAATCATTTCTTATGAATATTATTTAGTATATTGGAGTTTATATATATATATGTCAATAATTAACACATCAGCGCATGAATTTAGTCATGTATGAGCATGGAAACATGCCCTTCAGCCTAACCTGCCCACATGGGCCAACATGTCCCAGCTACACTAATCTCACTTGCTGCATTTGGCCCATATCCCTCCAAAACTGTCCTATTCATGTACCTGTCTAACTGTTTCTTAAACCTTACGATAGTCCCTGCCTCAACTACCTCCTCTGGCAGCTTGTTCCATACACCCACCATCCTTTGTGTGAAAAAGTTACCCCTCAGATTCCTATTAAATCTTTTCCTCTTCACCTTAAACCTATGTCAACTGACCCTCGATTCCCCTACTCTGGGCAAGAGACTTTGTGCATCTATTTATCTCATGATTTTATACACCTCTAAAAGATCATCCCTCATCCTCCTGCGCTCCAAAGAATAGAGCCCCAGCCGATTCAACCTCTCCCTACAGCTCAAACGCTTGAGTCCTGGCAACATCTTCAAATCGTTGTACCCTTTCCAGTTTGACATCTTTCCTACAGCATGGTATCCAGAACTGAACACTAGACTGTAAATGCAGTCTCACCAGTGTCTTGATTAACTGCAACATGACCTCCCAGCTTCTATACTCAATACTCTGGCTGATGAAGGACAAATGTGCCTAAAGACTTTTTGGCCACCCTATCTACTTGTGACTCCACCTTCAAGGAATTATGTACCTGCACTCCTAAATCCATCTGCTCTACAACACTCCCCAGAGCTCTGCCATTCACTGTGTTGGTCCTGCCGATGTTAGACTTCTCAAAATGCAACACCTCACATTTCTCTGTATTAAATTCCATCAACCATTCCTCAGCCCACTGGCCTACCAATCAAGATCCTGCTGCAATTTTTCACAACCATCTTCACTGTCTGCAATACCACCCATTTTTGTATCATCTGCAAACTTGAAAATGTTAAAAATCTGCTTTTAATAAATACAATATCAAACAGGGGAAAAAAGCTGCTTCCAGGCATAATTTTGCCTTGGCATTATGAATAACAGAGGGAAAGCAAAGAAACAAAATGTATACCGATATTTTAGCTATAGCATTCAGGGTTTTGAAGGAACTGCAGATGCTGGAAAATCAAAGGTAGACAAAAATGCTGGAGAAACTCAGCTGGTGAGAAGGGGAGGAGAAAGCAGGGACTACCTGAAATTAGAGGTCAACGTTCATACCGCTGGGGTGTAAACTGCCCAAGTGAAATATGAGGTGCTGCTCCTCCAATTCACGGTGGTCCGCACTCTGGCCATGGAGGAGGCCCAGGACAGAAAGTTCGGATTCAGAATGGGAGGGGGAGTTGAAGTGCTGAGCCACCGGGAGATCAGGTAGGTTAATGCGAACCGAGCAGAGGTGTTGGGTGAAGCGATCGCCAAGCCTACGCTTGGTCTCACCGATGTAAAGCAGCTGACACCTAGAGCAACGGATGCAATAGATGAGGTTGGAGGAGGTGCAGGTGAACCTCTGCTGCACCTGGAAAGACTGCTTGGGTCCTTGAATGGAGTCGGGGGGGGGGGGGGGGGGGGAGGTAAAGTGACAAGTGTAGCATTTCCTGCGGTGCAAGGGAAAGTGCCAGGAGAGGGGGGCGGTTTGGGTGGGAAGGGACAAATTGACCAGGGAGTTACGGAGGGAGCCGTCTCTGCGGAAAGCAGACAGGGGAGGAGATGGGAAGATATGGCCGGTGGTGGGATCCCGTTGGAGGTGGTGAAAATGTCGGAGGATTATTTGTTGTATGTGACGGCTGGTAGGATAGAAGGTGAGGACACGGGGGACTGCCCTTGTTACGAGTGGGGGGGATGGGGAGTGAGAGCAGAGTTACGGGGTATAGAAGAGCGTAGGCTTGGCGATCGCTTCCGATCGGTTTGCATTAACCTACCTGATCTCCCGGTGGCTCAGCACTTCAACCCCCCCTCCCATTCCGAATCTGGCCTTTCTGTCCTGGGCCTCCTCCATGGCCAGAGTGAGGACCACTGTAAATTGGAGGAGCAGCACCTCATATTTTGCTTGGGCAGTTTACACCCCAGCAGTATGAACATTGACTTCTCTAATTTCAGGTAGTCCCTGCTTTCTCCTCCCCTTCTCATCTCTCCCTCAGCTCACTGTCTCCGTTTCTTCCTTTCTTCTTCCCACTGCCGCCCCCCCCCCCAAAACATCTGTCTGAAGAAGGGTCTCGACCCAAAATGTTGCCTATTTCCTTCGCTCCATAGATGCTGCCTCACTCGCTGAGTTTCTTATAGCATTCAGGGAATACCTTAATGCAGTGGAGAATTATTAACCCTGCCTGCAGATATTTTCACATATAGATACCAGATAAACCAACATCAGCTTTGTCCCTTGAGCTAATCCTGCAAACACCGCAACATTACTTCACCAGGTCACCAGATGCCTAACTTCAAACTCAGAGGCATACAGGGTTCTGAAAGAAAGCAGAAATGAATCGAAAGTAAGCCCAAAATAATGTTTCTGGTTGAAAATCCTTCACCAGATGTTTCTGAGATGGATTGACAGGAAGACTTTACTTTAGACTTTAGAGATACAGCGTGGAAACAGGCCCTTCATACCACAGAGTCCCTGCCTACCAGTGATCACCCCTTACACTTGCAGTATCTTACACACTAGGGAGAATTCAGAATTAACAGAAGCCAAGCAACGTACTAACCTGTACGTCTTTGGAGTGTGGGAGGAAAACTGAGCATCCAGAGAAAACCCAAATGGTCACAGGGAAAACATACAAACTGCACACAGACAGCATGCATAGTCAGGATTGAACACGGGTCTCTGGCACTGTAAGGCAGCAACTCTACCACCGCGCTGCCCAAGTCACAGAGTTTGTCCTGGCTGAAGAATCAAAACCCAAGGGCTTGGTTTCAAAATAAGGCATGGTAGGTGAGGGGGAAGATTCCTCAAAGAACTTTGTAATCTTTGGAATTCTCTATCCCAAAAGTGTGGTTTGTCAGACAGTATATTCAAGATCAAGATCAACAGTTGTTTTTTGGCTTATGTGGAAAAATATGGAATTTTGATTTAAAGGTTTAGGAGGAATAGCTCAGCTATAATCCTAATGAAAATAGAATTGTCTCAAGGGAATGTATGGTCTACCCCCACTTCTATTTTTTAGCTTCCTATTTTTAAAACACACCATTCTGTCCAAATTCAATTAAGGGCCGAGTTAGCAAAAAAAAAACCTGAACACATTAACATGTATTCATGAGAGACATGCCCAGGGCTGACCTAAACAAACCACAAGCCTGTGAAGCAAGCACATAGTAGAGAGGAAGTAGCATTTCCACAAGATCAACATTCCAAGCCCGCCCGTCCCACTTGGTCACGTACATTTCTAAGTTCTATTGAACTCAGCAACTTCAGCCTCTTCAGCCATCCCAGAACCTACAAAATAATCCTGATTGAGGGAGGTGGGGGGAGCAAAGGATCATTCTTAAACATCAAGGGACTGTCAAAATACGACAGTTTCAAAGATTAGTCTAGTCAGGTTATACAAGTGCAATAATATTCAAATGTAAATGTACAGTTACAAATGTTCAATTTACATACAACCCGCACATATGGATAAGCATTTGGGAGACCTGCGGGTTTGAATTGCCAGGTGCTGCAGGGTTGCACACATCTTCTACTTTGTGGAAATTCTGTTCATGACAATATCTGAATGGTTGTGTTAAACTCCCTGGTTTAAATACACATTGTCCTTGGTTGACCTATGTTTTTGTCTGAATATATTGCCGGACAGCTATATTTCCAAATAACAAGCTGTTCAGATTATGAATAATTCTCAGGAATTCTCTTTCTGTAATTAAATTTGCAATAGATATACCTCCTTCAAGCTCTCAAGTGTTAACTGTACCCAAATGATTGGCCAAATAATGCCAAACTAAGGACAAGCACATTATGTTAAAATATTTAGCCTCTAATTTGTTAAAATATGCATCCCATCCAAAGAGGAAGTCTCCCCTTTTAATGTATGTTATTTATGCAAAGGACAATCACACCTATATTAGACAGATGAAAAAATCTCTTCAAAGCTAACCATACAGTTTCACAAGATGACATTTCCAACATGTGGAGCCATCTGAATGACTAGTGGCAACAAGAATTTAAAACCCTCTCATTATAAAAGGGTGTATTCATTTTAACTGTAATTAACAGAGTTTAACACTATTTAAACCAGTTTCAATTAATTTCCTGCTTCACTTCATTCTACATGCAGGTTCCGTTCCCTGTTGGCAGAAATTTAACCAATAACCATCAGGAGTTGCTGACGATCAGCTAGGCAGGCATCTTCCCCATACCACAAATGGTGCTAGTAATTTATCTTTACCTCCAGTTTCCCCAAAAAGTTTCATAGTTAACAGCAAATCTCTTCAATTTAATGCTAATACCTCAAACACAAGACTCTTTTCTTTTTTTTAATGGTCACTACTGCAAAAGGAGACATAGAACCCAGACTAATTTGTCGAAACCATAATGCAAAATAATTTAAAACAACATTAAATATCCAAAACAGAAGAATGCACTAAAAGCGGTCAAATTTTAGTTTAAAAAAGCACCACCATCCAAAAATGGTCATTTGATTTGACAGCAGATAACCATCAATGTGATGCAACAAATTTGCATCAAAACAGTTAAATCTCCTGCAGCACCTTGAATCAGCCACAAAAACTGCATACTACTAAAACTGCTCTACAACTGGTTGTAACAACTAACTGATTGTAAAATGAAACAGGGATGCCTTCAAGAATATGAACACATCAGATTGTAGAGACATCAGTTTGACCATACCTCTTCGAGATCAGTCTGCAAAGGGAACTGGAACTGCAGATAGGGAAAAAATAAATAAGTATAAATGGAATAAATAAAGCACAACAGTTAAGAACAATCAAATTAATCAATTATTATTATTACATTTAAAAATAACAATGTAAACATTACGTACCTACCAACTTTGTTACTTTGAAGCAGTTTGAATTTTAAAATTTATAAAACATTTCCACAAATAGCTACCTACTGTAAATATGTTTAACTTTAAGTAAATCACAGCATTTCAGTCAATGACTCAAGTCAAGCAAAGTTTAAATACCAGATACATTAAGAACTAAATTAAATACATAACTGGAATATAAATTTAGAGTTCAAACTATTTATAAAATGAAATATATCAGTTTAGATTGTATTTACTTACAATCATGGTCATCTGATTATAGCAATAAAGCTTAAATTATTCCAGTTCAGGGTCTTCATTGACTTATTCCTCCAGAAAAAGTCGTCAGTTCTCATTAAAGCTGAATTATTAAACTTTTTTTTTAAAGATCAAAATCTGCAATTTTTCTCATTAAGAATAGCCATAAGAATAATCAACTTAGACTAGTCGGCAGAAAAGCAGGGATGATGCACAGCTCTTCAGATGTCATGCGCTTAATGTCTATCCTGAAATAGGATGCATCAGCTCTCAGGGATACACAAATCCTCAATAGCCCATCTCCCTAAATAAAATAAAATATACAAGTCTGCCTCCAAAAATGAATCATTGGGCTGAGAAAATTATAATCATCCCTAATGTGCCACAATCATGTCAAACTGCTCTACAATTACAAATCAAAATAACAAAATTGTTAACTCTGCCCCATAGAAAGACTTTATAAACAATAATTTAAAATGTGAGGGAACCTATCATCAACAAAGGGACATATATACGTAACCTAGCTATTTTAGCAAGAACTTGGAAAAGAGCAAATTCATACACCCTTTCATATAGTACAGCTTTGAAATTTATTCATTTGTAGCGCGATGAAATGTTGAGCTACAAACCATAGCCAGCAATGTAAAATTACACAAACAGCCAACATATTAAAGATCTGACTGGGTAGAAAGGACAAAGTGATCTAGAACAAGTATGCAAAAATCTTTGGTGACAGGGTTTTCCACGTGTGTGATCACACAACATTAGTAATTCACTCACACTGATGTGCAAGCTTTACAGCCCAATTTAATACCAGACTATGGAGAGTAATTATAAAGTAGACCTTGGTAAGACACTAAACCAGACGACAGGAAGAGTTTCTCAGTTGTTGTCATGCTTCAGTGTGTGTTGTTATTGGACAGTAAGTCACAAGTCTTTATACTTGTTAGCTGCTACATACACCAAGTTCTGCAACCATTGCTAAAAGTAGACTTTGCAAATTGAAAGCAGTAATAAGGGAAGATATCTCATGACTTTCTCTCTGAAAAAACTCAGGGGAAAAGTAGTATTAAAAACAAATTTGTAATTTAAAATACCAAAGAAGCAACACAAAATGTTAGCATTTTGAATGGGGCTCCAGCAAATACCCAAAGGTTATTATTACCTTTTCCATCACAAAGACATTTTACCACTAATATTCTATCTTCATCCAGAATCTAGTGATTCCCTCACCCTAATCTTTATTACCTCCAGTCGCTACGTCACTACTCTCCTGACCTGGTTGGTCCCCATTTGGTTATATTCAGAACATTCCAAAGCTCCTGCTCACATGTGATAATGGCAACCTGTAATGGCAAAAATCGAGTTCGGTATTCCGACTGCGCATGCCCATGTCATAGGTCACTCGCTATAAACATTCTCGGCCACTGTGGTGCTGCATTGTGTGCAGGCTTGCGTTTCATCCGTGGTTGGGGTCGGGCCCGGATATCCGGCGCTGCGGGTGCTGTTGAGTTGCTGCTGGGCCGGCCCCATCCCATCCCGGGTGTCCCGTCCCTGACTGGGGGTGGCCGGAGGTGTCCAGGATGGCCCTGGACTTGCAGTCGGCGCGGGGGGTGGGGCGCTGGCTCCAGTTTGGCTCTGCTCAATGCCAGACTCATTGTTGAACTGTCCACATATAGTTTCAAGAAACCCTTTTGGATGCACATCCCAAATTCTGCCCTGTCTAAGCCTCTTGCATTAAGAAGTTCCAGTCTATGTTGTGGAAGTTAGACACTTGCTATGACAACTCTGTCGCTTTTACATCTTTCCATAATACGTCTACATATCTGTTCTTCAATCTCTCTTATTTTAAGCTCTCCAAAATTGGATGATTGCAACTATGTTTCAAGTCTGGCCCAGGTGAAGTGCATACTTCATTGAGGAGGAGATGGGTTGCAGAAAAGGTTAAAACAATTAGTCCCTAGATGCAACTGAATACCAGGGACCAGGAAAGTAAAAAGCACGAGTACGTACTCAACAATTACTGGCTGGTCAGTCAGTTGCGGGAAAGCTTATCGATACAAAAATAACGAAAAGGTTATCAGGCACTTGGGGAAGCAAGTTAAATAAGATCAGCAAGCATGGATTTGTTAAATTAAAATCTTGTTTGATTAATCTGATTGGATTATTTTGCTAATATAAATTTAAGAAGACAATGCAAAAAAGGTAATCTATACAACACATTTGTGCAGTGAAAAGCTTTTTGTTGATTGCTATCCATCAATGAAAAGACTATACGTGATCACAATCAAGCCGTCCAGTGTGCAGATACAGGATAAAGGGCATAACATTTAGTGAAAGATAAAGTCCGTTAAAGAGGCCAGGATTGCACTCCAGCTGGTAACAAGATGTATTAGTTGCCTGATAACAGCTGGGAAGAAACTATCTCTGAATCTGGAGGCATGTTAAAACATAGAGTATTACAACACAGGAACCGGCCCTGCAGCCTACAATGTGCGTTGAACATGCTGCTAAACGAATCTCTTCTGCCTATATCCTCAAATTCCCTGCATCTCCATGTGACAATCTAAGTCTCCCAAACGCCATTATCTGCTTCCACCACCATTCCTGTCTGCATGCCCCAGGGAATGTGTGACCAGAACCGCACATAAATGGAACCTAACCAAAGTGTTATAAATACATACCAGCAAATTTGAGGCATGTGGAATAAACTGGCCGACTGTTATATTATCACAGAGAGGCCAATAAATTGCAGACTGGATAGAAAATTACCTTAAGGGCAGAAAGCAGAGCGATGGTAACTTACTATTTTCCCAGACTACAGGATTAGAGATTTGCAAATTATTACAAAATTATGAGGCGTAGATTGGGAAGAAAGACCTTTTGCGTAGGATGGAAAAAATCAAATACCAGAGTGGATAGCTTTATGATGAGAAGGGCAAATATTAGAGATGTGCAAGGCACATTTTTTTTTTTACACAGAGGATGATGAGCACCTGAAATGCACTGCCAGGGGTGGTGGCAGTGTTGATGGTGGTGGTTGAGGCAGATACAGTAGTGGCATTTAAGAAACATTTGGATAAACATATGGATATATTGGATATGGAGAGATATCGATTATGTGCAGGCAGATGAGGGTCGGTCTTGACAATATGTTCAGCACAGACATCGTTAAAGGGTCTGTTCTTATGTTCTCTGTTATAATATAATCTAAAGTTAAGTTCAAGTCAAGTTACATTTATTGTCACATACACCAATTGGTGCAGTGAAATTTGAGTTACCATGCAGCACACAAATAAGACAAACAAAATATTATAGAATTTAACATAAAACATCCCCCACAGCGGAAACGTTTCCCACTGTGAGGGAAGGCAACAAAGTTCAGTCATCTTCCTCTTGTTCATCGTGGTCTATTGAGGCCTCCGCAGTCGCCGCAATGACGGCCCGATGTTTCAGGCCCTCTCACCGGAATGATCGGAGCTCCGGCGTCGGAAAGGAAGAACACTCTCAGCGGCTTGGAGTTTCCGAATCGGCCGCTTCCTACCGGAGACAGCGGCTTCCGAAGTCCACAGGCCGAGCTGGGCGGAGCTCCAACATTGGCGATCCTCGGCGAAAGATCCCAGGCCTCCGCGATGTTAAAATCAGCGCCGCCCGTAGCTGGAAGCTTCGCAGACCACAGATCCACGATGTTAGAGTTGGCAGGCCCTACACGGCGTTCCCAGTAAGGTATCGCCCGCTCCGCGATGGAATCCAATGCTGTGCCGCTGCTGAAGCTCTGGTCAGTTTCCGGCAGGTAATCCAGATGGTAGGTCGCGAGGGGGGGTGAAGATGTGGCTTGGAGAAAAGACGCATCCTCGACCAGGTAGTGACTGAGAAGATGGTTTCCACCTCCATCCCCACCCCCCCCCCCATAAAAAAAGACTAAAAGACCAAAACAAAACTTTTAGACAGACTAAAAATAACAAAAAGGAAGAAAGGACAGACAGCTGCTGGCGAGGCTGCCACTCGATGGCGCCACCACTCGGACAGGGCACCATTCCAAAGAATACATAACAGAAGGGCCAAGGCACATCTTTGAAAGTGCGAGGGCAGATGGAATCTTAGGCTTTGCAGTAGCACAGCGGTAGAGTTGCTGCCTACAACAAATGCAGCTCTGGAAACCGGGGTTTGATCCCGACTACCGGTGCTGTCTCTACGGAGTTTGTACATTCTCCCCGTGACCTGCGTAGGTTTTCTCCAAGATCTTCGATTTCCTCCCACTCCAAAGACATACAGGTTTGTAGGTTAATTGGCTTGGTAAATGTAAAAATTGTCCCTAATGGGTGTAGGATAGTGTTAATGTGCAGGGATCGCTGGTCGGCGTGGACCCGGTGGGCAGAAGGGCCTGTTTCCGTGTTGTATCTCTAAACAAAACTAAATAAATGGAGCAATAAAATGCAAATCCACAGAGGGGTAGCTGAATCGAATTTATGCATAACAATTTAGGGTGCCAGTGAAAGTCCTAGGAAATGCTTTCAGCTTTTCAACATTCCAAAAGTCCTCTAGCGCGATGCTCTTTAGGACCAAATTAGATGATCTGATATGTGCTAGAATTAATCCAATTGCTACAGCTTTGTCTATTTGATACAATCTTTGTAGTTTGATACTTTTATTACACAACTTGCAGTGTCACATATCTTCATGGCATCAACAAACATAGAAACTTGGGATTTCTATCCCATTGCTAAACTCATTTGAAAACATTTCAAATAGTAAAGGGCCTGTCCCACTTTCACGGCTTAATTCAAAACCTCTGCCGAGTTTAAAGGACCTTAAAAAAAAAAATCAAGATCGTGGTAATCTACGAACTCCTACGTTCACGAACTCCTACGAGTATGTCTACGAATTCCCACTACTATTTCGATGCCCTCCTTACGAGTAAAAAGTTGCAATTTCTTTCATCTCGGTCATTTTTTTACTCGTGGACATTTTTTATCGGGCTGGAAAAAACGTCCCGACTTACCTGATGCCACGAGTACCTACTGCCGCTACGATATATCTACGAGCTCCTACGGACACGTTACGAACATTCTGCGAGTTTGAATCAAGGGGAAAACTCGGAAGAATTCGTGAATAACTCGTTTACAATTTACAATTGCAGTCACTTGCAGGATGCCAGTAGCCACTTTAATTTCAGTACTGATCTATTATCTCTATTGACTGCTAAGTTTTGTCAATGATACGCCAAAAAACATCAGAGGTTAGCAGTGTATAAACAGCAAAACATCTGGTTCAATCCAATACAACAGTTGAAAAGGAGAACAGATAAAAACTGAGGTCTGGATGTAACCTTCTCAAAGTTTAGCTGGAAGAAATTACGGCATCTCCAATAAAGCTATCACACAAACAGCCTGACAACATGCCAAGGAGCAGTGTGAAGATGAAAGACAGAATGGCATCAAGGAAAGTCCGTTGATGGGCTTCAGAGATAAACGTGCAGAGGAGTTTGAAAAGATATTGCTCAAGATACTCTTGGCCACAACAAGATAGACAAGAGCAGAACTAAACAAAGGCAGTCTGGATGAATTGGGCAATGGAGTGCAACTGCACTGAAGTCTTTAGTGGAGTCCAAAACACATAACAGGGATAAAATAATATTAATATTATTACAAAGTATGCCAGTTGTAACTGATTAGCTTATCAAGAATGCTGTGACAAAGGCACAATACCAACTAAAGATCCAAATATGGCAGTTAAGGAAAGATAAATATAGATTCAGAAAGTCAAACTGCAATCAATGACTTAATAGGAAACAAAGGCTTGAGACTATGATGTAGTTTGGCAAGTTAACTCAAATATTTTTGAAGAGGGGGATATGATGGCTGTTTTAAAAAGAGGGACAGTTCCTGAAGGCAATAATTCAGTGAAAACTGCTGATATCATAAACTGCAGATGCTTCCCACATATCCTGCTCATTTTCAGCATAACAGTAAAACCTTTATAATCCGATATCTGATGGTTCGAAAATCCCCAAAGCTCGGCAATTGTTTCACTCATTAGTCCAGAGTGGGAGTTGGAGATCTGGAGTGCAGCCCAGGGTCAGCAATTGGAACACTGGGGGACAGGAGCACGAGTTGGTTTGCATCTGGAACCTGGGTCCAAGCATTTATGTGTTTCAATTTATTTTGACATACCAGGTTCTACTTCATGCTCCCTTTAAAATCATTTGGCTTACTGGAAAACATTTTGAACTCCTACCTAACATTTGTTTAAAAAGTGAAACTAAATTTATATTGGGCTGTTAATAGAAGTAACATCAACTGCATGGAAAACCTGATAATCCAGCACCAAAGTCCGCAAATAACAGATTAATACTGTATTTACTTTTCCTGTGCAGATAAACTTTAATCGAGGCCAACCAAATTATAACAGAATGCAATCTTACTCGAGTTGGGAGACTGAAATGATAACATCAATTCCATCAGTAAAGTGATAGAGATAGAAAGTCTTTGAGCAATATTGGCCTGGTGGGAGAGAAGTGAATACAAACTCTTGAGGGGTGGAGTGTTCAAACAAGCATTCAAGAAGTTACAGAAACATTGGGAAAGAGATCAAATTATTATTTAATAAGGGCAAGCTCACTAGACCAATAGTTTAAATAGAACCCATGAAAAGAATATCCAGATGATGATGCCATTTTCTAGCCAGGTTTCAGTCAGTCATATTGTTAATACAAATCTATTGAAATCTATATTTTGGAGGGAGAAAATAGTGAAAGGTATAATTGATGATCAGATTCTCGCGGATGACAGCAGAGGTTATCTTAAATTAATCCAGTAAGTGCAATAATTAGGAAGGTCAGATTGAAAAATAGAAATTAAGAAATGGAGCAAGCCATTAAAGTCCATTACAACATACATTATCATAGATGAGATGTAACTCTGTTTTATTTAACTTGTTTCTTCCATACCCTCTGAATACATCAGCAAAGCTGCCAGTCCATAACTTCCAAGTAAACTCAGCATATTGTTTTTGGAATAAGTTAATTCAAAATAATCTGATTCTAATTTTAAGAAAACAATTTAATCTTGTTGTGGACCAGATTAAAGTTTCCCTTTAGCTGACAGAATTCCTTCATCAAGTTAAATCACCAATAATCCTCTAAACTTGAAGGCATACCAGACTGAGTGAAACTTTCAGTGGAATCTTCAAAAGGAAGCAATGATTCACTCATTTCAGAGAATGCCAAGAGAAAAGTTGCATTCACATTATTTAGGGAATTTGACTGCTTCAGGATGACAGAGTGCTGACAGTTTGGTGTAGAGATTGTGACATAATTTTCTAGAACATCAGGTTAATTTATGAAACATTGATAAGGAACTGATGTGGGAGTAAGACGTCAAGAGTAGGTGAGATGACAGGCAAAATCCACATGAATTCAGATCTCAAAAGCATGGAAAACATAAAAAATCATGACATGCCCAAAGCACGATGATCACATGCCCCAGAGCATTAAAGCTTCTACACGCAAGTAAAAGTACATATCAAAATTAATCTTTGATCCCTTGGAAACCAAGGCACTAGAATTTACAATGGAATGCAAATAAAAATGGTATTGACATGATATATGTTATACCTGCCCAAAAGCACACAGAAGACACAGGTCAAGAGAGTATAAGAAGCTTCTAACTGCTATCCGCTCAAGAGATAGCTTCTAAGAAAACAGGATTAAGGCCTGATAAATCTCCAGACCCGTCTCTATCCCAGGGTTCTAAAATACATGATTATAAGTGTAGTGGATGCTATAGTACTACACTATCAAGATTCTCTTAATTCAGGGCAGCTATCAACAGATTACAAAAGAAGTAAATATAACACCACAAGAAATGAGGGAGAGAAAATGTATTTCAATATGTCAAAGTAACAATTAGGGGAATAGTCATTTTGTGCAACAAGGAAGAGTTAATTGAGAATCTTGTTTTAAAGGAGCCTTCATGAAAGAGAGTGACCATACAACAATATAATTTTATAGAGTTTGAAAGTGTAATTGAATCTGAAGATAAGGTCTTCAGTGCAATCAAATTATACTATGGAAAGTTAAAAGAAGAGTTGGCCATGATCTATTGGGAAAATGTATTGAAAGCACTACAATGATAGGCTGTCAACAATGTCCCATGTGAGGTTGCTTGCTGGGCTTGGAGTAGAACTGGGGGTAATATCCTGACAAGATTGAGATATGGTGATCAATCAGGAAGTAGTATGAATAAACAGATCCTTTTTTGTCAGTTTTGCAGTTTGTCACTGGGGTGGTACTGCAGGGAGGTAGTTCGGCTAAAACCACTCATGAACTGTATCAAGAATTTATCTGAAGAAAACAAATATTGTGTTTCTAAATTTGCTTATAACAATAAACTGGCTAGGATTGTGACCAGTAAGAAGATATAGACAGGCTTTAGGGGATATATAAAAGCTGAGCAAAAATAAGGCAAAAGCAACATGGAAAAATGTGAAGCTATCTACTTTGATGCACAAATTAAAACAAACGTGCCATTTCTTTTAAATGGAAACTGGGTTGGTAGATGCCCGAAGGGTCTATAGTGTCCATATGCAAAGATCACGACAACCAAATGGCATGTTACCCGAGTATTTGATTGAAGGTGTATTACTGTAATTACATAAGGCCTTGCTAAGACCACATCCTGGAGTAGTCTTAGCAAGGTTTTCTTACCCAAAACAGTATATCTGCCACAAAGGGAATGCAGCAAAGATTCACAAGACTGTTCCCAAAAAATTGAAGATTTGCAGTATGAGATTACATGAACCAGGCCTGCAATCTCTGGAGTTTATAATAACAAGTAATCAAATTGAAACATATTTCTTACAGGATGTTTGAGATCTAAGCAATGAAGAACCGGAGTTCCCATACACAGACTAAAGGTCAGTTAGGGCTGAGAAGAGAAATCTCTTCACAGAAGGCGATGAACCATTGCAATTTTCTACCCAGGGGCTGTAGAAGCTTAGCAATTGTGTTCATTCAAAACCAAAATCAGTCGATATCTAAATACGAGAATCGAGGGAGAGTGCAGGAAAATGCTGCTGAGGTACAAGGTCACCCATAATCTTAATGAATGGCAGAGCAGGCTCAAAAGTTATAAATGGCCTACTTTCATTTATGTTCAAGTAAATGTTGACACTAAAGTGAGTGGTATTGTAGATAGTGAAGGTGGTTGTCAAAATTGCAGGAGGATCTTGATCGGTTGGGCAGAGAAAAGGCTGTTGGAATTTAATACAAAGAAATGTAAGGAGTTGCATTTTGGGAAGACTAACATGGGCAAGACCTCCACAGTGAATGACAAGAGCTCTGGGGAGTGTTATAGAACAGAGGGATCTAGGAGTGCACATACATAGTTCCTTGAAGATGGCGTCACAATTAGATAGGATGGTCAAAAAGGCTATTGGCACATTGGTATTTATCAGTCAGAGTATTGAGTGTAGAAATTGGGAGATCATGTTGCAATTATATAAAACGCTAGTGACGCTAGGGTATTTATTGTGTTATGTTTCAGACACCATGTTATAGGATAGATGTTGTCAAGCTGGAAAGGGTGCAAAGATTTGCACAGATGTTGCCAGGACTCAAGGGCCTGAGCTTAGGGAGAGGTTGAGCAGGCTGGGACTCTATTCGTTGCGTGCAGGAGAATGAGGGGTGATCTTATGGACGTGTACAAATCATAAGAGGAATAGATTTTCGTAGACACACTCATTCTCTTGCCCAGAGTAGAGGAATCGAGAACCAGAGGACATAGGTTTAAGGTGAAGGGGGAAAGATTTAATAGGAACCTCAGGAGTAACTTTTTCACATAAAGGGTGGTTGGTTGTAAGGCACGGGCTGTTGGAGGAGGTAGTTGATACAGGTACTATCACAACATTATTATTATCTCAGGTACACAAGTTTATTATTATCTCAATGTTTAAGAAAGATTTAGACAGGTAGAGTGAGAGGTTTAGAGAAATATGGGCCAAACGCAAGCAGATGGGACTAGTGTAGATGTGACATGTTAGTCGGTGTGGGCAAGTTGGGCCGAGGGTTTTTTCATGCTCTAAACGGTCTAAAGATTTAGCCGATGAAGCTGATAATATAGGGGAAATATGTAACAATCATTTTGGTAGGAAAGAGCAAGAGGATCATTTAATGTAGACAAAAGTGCTGGAGAAACTCAGCGGGTGCGGCAGCATCTATGGAGCGAAGGAAATAGGCAACGTTTCGGGCCGAAACCCTTTTTCAGACTAATTCAGGATAATTTAGATGTTTTCAAACTACTAAATGACCGTGTTCAAAGTGAGAGCCATGTGTACGTACAAGAAACAAAATTACCATGCACATGCAGCTAAATAGAAGACAAATGAGCAATGACTTTTATTGAAAGGGAGATGGAATACAAAACGCTTGCTCCAACTGTAGAGGTTTAGTGAGAAAACAGCTCTATAGGGGGGGTTGCACGTAAGGTCATCGGGTCAAAGGGTGTGATGCACGGAGCAGCTCAATCCATGTGGAAGATATGGCTGCCTCGGCATACACAGTTAACACACGAAACGCGTACTTTCTTACCTGTTAAAAACCGCCCTATAAGCCCCACAATTAAAATGTGGATTTTGGAAATGTCGGAGACCCTACACCTCGAAAGAATCAGATTTGTCTTAATGGACAAACAAGAACTTTTTGTTAGAATATGGTCTCCATTCACTGACTATTTGAAGGGGTAGATCGGTTCGGCACGGGAACCTAACTGAAGCTTGAACTTAGGATTAGATGAAAAGTTATACTTTATAACCTACGAACCTATCTCCAATGATGTATTATTAGTAAATCATTCCACTTTTTTTTAAATCTTGACATTTGTGGGGGGTTTTCTCTCTCTCTTTCTTACTTTCTATCTATAAAAAAAAACTAGAAGCAGAATCAATCCACAATACAAATATTAATAATGTATGATTGATATACATGAAATGTTTTTACCATAATATGTTTTTGCTTCTACTAAAAATATCCATAAAAAAAATTTAAAAAACGCCAAAATGGTCAATTTCTGTGCTGCAAATAATTGTGGGTGCTGTCAATGAAAGCGGGAAGGGATAAGGTTTAAACATGTGTTATCTCATGGTGTAGCGTCTTTTACAATCCGCGACTAATAGCCGCATTCATTGTCGTGTTCAGACAGCACCATTTCAATAAGCCTTCGCTATATAAAGCAAACTCAAACTCAGAGTAACTCGATTGCAATATCGTGGGGTTATCTTTTTTTGGGTGACTGAGCGCTCTGAACCAAATGCTCTAGTACCTTTGCTCTGAACCCGAGGTGTAAGCGGCAGAAGGAACGCATCCCTCGGGACAGCTCCCTCTCTCTCCCCCCCCCCCCCCCGGAGACAGCGCTGTCCGGCCATGGCCGCCCTCCGTCCCGTCTCCCCCTATGGGCCGCACTGTCACTGGCTGTGGGTCGGCAGCGCCCACACACGGGGCCAGTGGAGCGGGGCCGCGGCTCCAGGCAACGTCAGCTGCAGCAGAGTTAGGGATGGTCTGCTCCCTCCGCCCACCCCACCCAGAGTCACTGATCACGCTGCACCGGCACCCCGAACTCCTTCTTCCCCCCCCCCCCCCCCGACCGCAGGGATAGATGGCCCGGGGTCTGCAAGTGTGCAACCAGTCCGGATGCTGGGCCAGAAGGGCCCGCTGTGCTGGCAGCCATAGTAAATGCTTACCTGCAGTTCATCGCGTGTACTCCAGTTGGCATTGCGAGGCAACAGTACAGGGCCTGTCCCACTTGGCTGTCATTCGCGTGCCATTTACTCGACCTGCTAGCGTGTGGGTAGCGCGAGATGGGCGCATGGAGTGGTGTGGAGTGGCGTGGACTTCGTCCTGCACGAAATCTTCCACCGGCCTGTCGCGTAACTGACGGCCAAAGTGGGACAGGCCCAAGACCCTGGCGCGGCGCAACGTCTCACCTCCAACAGCAGCTGAAGCAGGCAAACGATCGCCGAGCTCGGCCTGGGGCTTACGGCCGTTGCGGATCCAGATCCGCCCCCACTCCTACTCCCAGAGCGGGGCCAAGACGATTGGAGATAGACACAAAATGCTGGAGTAATCTCTGTAGAGAAGGATGACGTTTCTCTGGAGTAATCTCTTCCATATTGTGTTTTTGATTTTTGTTTTTGGATTTAATTCTATCTTTAATTTGTGTACTGGTGATGTCTTTGCTATTTATTTCATTCCGCTTACATGTTTCTACACTATTTGTTAAACTTTGTAAGGTGTCCTTGAGACTTTGTGAAAGGCGCCCATAAATAAAATGTATTATTATTATTATTAATCTCTGGAAAGCAATGGATGACGTTTCGGGTCGAGACGTCTTGACCCGAAAGATCATCCATTCCTTCTCTCCAGAGATGCAGCTGGTCCCGCTGAGTTACTCCTGGATTTTGTGTCTATCTTCAAATGACGTCACCCGCTCCAGACGGCGGTGCGCACGCATGATGACACGCGCGACCCCCAATGGGACAGGCTCTTACGGGTCACGACCTCAACTGCGTGCAACCTCCCTATAGTTACCTTATTTTAATAGCGCAGCAAAGGTTCACAAGACTAATCACGAAAGAATGGGTCTGTCATAAGAAAATATTAAACCTAACGAGCAATACTATTAAGTTTAAAAGAATGACAAGTAGCAGCATGCACTACAAAATACAAAATGTTGAAGGAACTCAGCATGTAATGGACTGAAGTTTCAGATCAGGACCACTCACTGAGTAGGACAAGGAATGACAAGAAACACACATTAATTACACAAGTGTAAACAGTATCAATTTAAACTAAAGCACTTTGGTGGTGGGGTGAAAAGGAATAAATTCATGCATGTGCCCCCAGATAAGTCATCTCATTAAAACAGAAGATACTGAGAAGGGAAGATTCAAAGGGGATATTTCCTTCGGTGGGAGATCAAGCCAGAGACACAGACACAGAATATGGGAAGAAACACTTCAGACTGATGAAGTGGAATTTAAAGACGTTTTAGAACCTCCTTATCTGCAAAATAACGAAAGGGGGGGGGGGGGGCTATATAAGGTGACGAAATACTTTTTTTTGAGCGTTGAAGGGAAACCATGCAGGATAACCGATTAAATGTCGGTCTTATTAAATGAAAGTGATTATGACCTCGTGTTATTTTGATTTCAAAATGCTCTAAGATTACGGGCCTCGGCGCACTAGCGCTGTCAACCACAGGCACTCCAAACAGCATTGAGCGACTAGATCAGCAGGCGTCATGGTTACTGATCGACATTCACTGGCAGGTTCGGCACCCGAGCCGCGGCCTCCGAGTCAGTGTAGGCCCAGACCAGGCACCAAGCCAGGCCTACCCCACGGTACCGCGGCCACCGTTACCGGCAGTTGCAGCGGCCGATACAGCTCAAGCGCACAGCGTGTCCCCGCCGACGGGCCTACGCCCGGTGCACAGCAGGCCTCACCACGCGGCCAGGTCGAATGGCCCAGCAATTGACGCACCCCGAGCCACCTACCATTCTCTTCACGGGTGAGGAGGCTGCAGCAGTGGCTCCACGTGGCACTGAGCCATCGACGTGGTGTGAGGGCAGACAGCGCGGGAGAGTCCCGGGTGGTGCAGAGTGCCAGGCCCGCGGCAGCCACCGCTTTCATAATGGAGAGTCTCCGACTGACGCTCGAGCACCGCGGCCGCCAACAGCCGTCATGTGACAGTCGCGTGGAGATGGGTGGAGCCGGAGAGGCAGCGTTCACACGTGACCGCTGCCCTGGGCGGAGCGTTGCGTGCGTGAGTCAGTCTCCGCCCTCCGTGGCACGTGCTTGGACTGCGGCGGTAAAGCGGGCGGGGCCGGCAGTCCAAGCGTAGGTAGAATGCTAATTGTGGCGTCGTTACAAAACCTACCATTAGCGGCGCTGTAGATCTGTCACTGTCGGTGCGTGCGACTCCGGAGGGGTGGAGGGGTGGAGGGGTGGAGGGGTGGAGGGGTGGAGGGGTGGAGGGGTGGACGGGATTAAAATGCAGGTTTGTATTGGTTGTCTGAGAGGGATTTCCTCGGGCTGCCAGCTGATGAAGAAAAATCGTTCGCACATCCGTTCCCGGTTTATTTTTAAAAAAATTGCTGGACGATTTAATCGCTTGATTGAAGTAAAATGCGACTTCTAACGCCTTCAACATCACGGATCGCAATATCAGGACAAAACAAAAGGTATATCGTTTATTTAACATATTACCTTGCTTTTTGGTGTGGCTTCATTATAATCTTATGATGCAAAAATGTTATTTATGCCCCATACGAATCGGCCGTGTCTTGCCTGCCAATATGGGCTTAAAATTTATGGCAACAGCAACATTCCAATCGATCACATTCCAGAAACATCCACTCTCAAGATAATCAATGCACAATGTCATAAGAACATCTAAATCATCCATATTTTGTGTTATTGTCTATCCATGATCAATATTTCCATACTAAATATCCACAGTACAGTTTTAGTCAGATGTATTGTGCAAAAAATAATTACTTTGATTATCTTGAGTGAAATTTGGCATATAAATTCAGGACAAAGTGAGATTTAAAAATCATGTTATATAGTGAATTATTGTGTGAATGGGAGCAGTTTGTTATTTGGATACTTAGGCTATTTAAAAAATTTAGCCTTTTGTTAAGAAATGAATAGATGTTTAGATCCAGTAATTGAATTTAGATGAATTTAATAGATTAGATGAATTTAATTTATTTGATGAAACTGATGAATATGATTTTTTTTGCTGGGTATTTACTATTTGTTTTAGCGTTTAACTTTAGCATTTCTACCTTTTTTTCCTAAAACTGCAAATAATAACTTGTTTGTGTCAATGCTGTTCAGTGTTTTTTTTTTTTGCTTTACATTTTAAACATATGTCTCCGAAGAAGAAATGCAAAATTGTCAATCCAAATGCCCAGCAAAAGAGACTGATTTAGACAGCATTCGCAGAGATTATCCGAATTTGGACTACTCCAAATGTGATGATCTACAGGACATTCTTAATGAGAAAGTAGTGGGCAGAAAGGCATGTCATGCGCAGTTTGAAGAGCAAAAACTTGTGGTTTACAATGCCAAAATTGAAAAGTTGAGGAAAAACAAGGTGTACAGAGTTGCTTATTGGTTACAATCTGAAGAGCATGATGATGCTACTGATTATGATATGCCAATGTACCAGCTAGCAACTGATCTTCTCCATAAAGACTTATGGTCTTTTGCTAGAAATTGTAATTTCTTTCCCTGTCTGTTATGGACTTACAGCATATAATACAATAATATTAAAGTTCTGATCTTGAGAACATCACATTTTTGAATTTTCAAGGCAGTCTCGGTGTTATTACTATTTCCGTCACAACGGTCAATTTTGTAATTAGCTAACTAATTATATGCTTTAATTTCAGGTCATCCAAGTAAGATGTTTCATATTTGTTTCAGAATGCTTCAATCGATAATAACTGAAAATTTCATTCAGTTCTCTTAATTTTTAAGAAAGTTATGGGCTTTTGACTATCCTCGATCACAGCTTTTGTGTTAAGTCAATGGAAAAGCAATAGGGAACGTCAATGGAAAAGCAATAGGGAACTAGATGCTAATTTCTGAGTATGAAAATGACCATAACTTTTTTAATACTGAATATATGAAAGTGAATTAGGTAGCAAATTAAAGTTCTTTTCATGCTTTATCTGATGGGATAAATTACAGGCTTGATTTTTAAAATCTCAAAATGTTGTAACATTCCTACTAATTGTACATAGAAATATAGGCATAGAAAATAGGTGCAGGAATAGGCCATTCGGCCTATACAGTGAATTGGCCTCCACTGCCTTCTGTGGCAGAGAATTCCACAGATTCGTAACTCTATGTGTGAAAACATTTTTCCTCATCTCAATCCTAAATGACCTACCCCTTATTCTTAAACTGTGACCCCTGGTTCTGGCCTCCCCCAACATTGGAAAAAAAAATCCTGCATCTAGCCTGTCCAATCCCTTAATAATTTCATATGTATCTATAAGATCCCCTCTCACCCTTCTAAATTCCAGTGAATATAAGACCAGTCGATCCATTCTTTCATCATATGTCAGTCCCGCCATCCTGGTGAACCTGCGCCGCAGTCCCGCAATAGCAAGAATGTCCATCCTCAAATTAGGATACCAAAACTGTACACAATACTCCAGGCGTGGTCTCACCAGGGCCCAGTACACCCACTGTAGGACCTACTTGCTCCTATACTCAAATCCTCTCGCTATGAAGGCAAACATGCCATTTGCTTTCTTCACTGCCTGCTGTACCCGAATACATAATTTCAGTGACTGATGTACAAGGACACCCAGGTCTCATTGCACCTCCCCTTTTCCAAATTTGACAACATTCAGATAATAATCTGCCTTCTTATTCTCGCCACTAAAGCGGATAACCTCACATTTATCCACATCATATTGCATCTGCCATGGATCTGCCCACTCAGCCAACCTAGCCGTCACCCTGCAGCTTCATAGCATCCTCCTCGCAGCTCAGTGCCACCCACCTTTGTGTCATCCACAAATTTGGAGATGTTACATTTAATTCCTTCATCTAAATCGTTAATATCTGCTTTGATGACAGGCAGTGAGACATGGCAGGCTTTGATGAAGAGTCATCATAAGTTAATGTTAGTGATAAATATTTTCTCACCAAAGAAAAAGAAACTTGCCACAAGTTTGAGTTCACCATTTTCTGTCCCTTGGACTCTGGATTGTGTTCTTATTCGGGCATTTGATCTCACAGCAGAGCGGTCAGGAATGAATGCAGTCTGTCTGGAACAACGCCCTGACAAAGTCTGATCACAGCAATTAAATAAACAAGGAGCTGTCTATCCTCCATGCACTGGTGCTTCAATATGTTGCACACAATTATGTCTTTTGATAATATATAATTAAAACAGTTTGTTTTCCTTTCCCTGCTGCTTCTCCAAACCCCTAGACCTTTGTTTTGCAAAACATTCTTGTTAGGCACCAGTAAAGTGAAAACACATCTTGGAAATGTAAATGTTGGATTAGCAACCATGACAAAGAGTTGTTAAGTCACACATTGATAAATATGTTGAAATCTGAATAAAGATTCATTCTCATATTAACTGGTCTGCATATTTTCATTTTTAAGTTCTTGTGTTAATTATTGAAGACATTTTCTTTAGAAATCACCTATTTTCTATTAGCCTGCCAATGAAGGGTTGAAATCCAGGATATCAAAAAGGTTAATCTACCATGTAGAAAATAGAGGGTGTGCTTAGAGGAAGACAATCGATCCGAAGCCTTTTCCTCTGTTTTCACTGTTAATATCCAGTCAATTTGTTCCAATGTCTGTATTGTGACCTCAACCCAAAACACTGCTTGGCATCAGCTCTCATCATGAGCACAACCTCATACCAATCATACCAAATCAGATCTCCTATCAGCTCATACCAAGCATTCATTCACTAACTTATGTTAGCTCACACCATCTCCAACTGATACCAAATGACAACTTTCACAAACCACAATTCATCAACCCATACCAATAAGGCCTGCACTCTACATATTTTGTGCATTAACCCATAACCTCCTTTAACACAACCATCAACTCAAAACTACCATCAAATCATGCTGTCAACTTGCTCCCTGTCAATGCCAAGGCACATTCAACTCATCAACCCCCACAGCTCATACCTAACAGGTCACACCCACCATCATCTTGGACCCACCATGAGATCACCCCCATCGTCAGACTAGACTAATACTTGTAATGAGTTACATGTCTTCTGAGGAAAGATTGGACATGCTAGTTTTGAATCCACAAAAATTCTGAAGGCACCAGGACCTAAACATTCCAGAATGGAAATGTCAAATACTGGAGAGCATAGGTTTAAGGTGAAGGGGGGAAAGATTAAAGGAGCTTTATGGGATGATTTTTTTTAATAAACAGAGAGTGGTAGATACACGGAACATGTTACCAGAAGTGGCAGAAGCATATATGAATAGCAACATTTAAGAACCATTTAGGCAGACACGAGCAGGCAGGGGATGCATGGCATATGGACCTTGTGCAGACAGATGGGATTAATTTAGGTGGCTTCATGGTTGGTGCAAATATTAAGGGCCTGATCCTGAGCTGCATTGTTGTAATTCCAAGAGGTATTTGAGACAAAAATGTTTCCTCTGATGGACCAGATCAAGAACTAGGGATCACAGTTTAAAAATAAGGGATTGCCTATTTAAGACAGGCAAGATAAACTTTTCTTCTCTGATGGTTATGAGTCTTTGGAGCTCGTTCAGAAGGTGGTGGAAGCAGTCTGAATGTTCATTGGGCTGAGGGGGAGAGATAGTTAATCTGGATAAAATGCAAGAGTATGTTGCATTCAGAGCAGCCATTGTGTTATTAAATAGTGGAGTAGGCATGAAAGCCAGAATGGCCTAATCCTACTCCTAATTTGTGTATTCTTAAGCGACTCGGATCCACTATTTGTTTACAGTCATTTTAAATTAATAGCAACCCATTTTCTGTTCAATCTACAATCGACTGAAATCAACTTGCCAGTAAAAACTAACTCCCACTGAAAATTCCTACTCACACACCATCAAGTAACATCAACCTACACTTTATATCAACTCCCATTCATCGTAAACTCCAAATTAGAGCCACCATTGATATATGTACACCATTAACCCATAGGGCCCATTAATATACACCAACTAACTCATCTCCATACTGGAACCACCATTTCCTTTTCACTATCAATGCACACCAACTTACAACTACAATCATCTTACTCCCACCGTGAGGTCACACCCAACAATGAACACCCATCATCCAAATCTACCAACCCACACTCATTGTCAATTATATCAATTCAGACCAATTCACAACTACCGTCAACTTATGCGATCTCACAAACATCATGACCTCGACCCATTGCCAACTCACACCTTCTCAACCACCATACATCAATGTATGCCAACTGGCATATACTTTGAGCTCACCCACCGACCTTGCTCACCAATTCATTTCCAGTGCTAACTCCTAACACACGCCACAAACAACTCCTATCAATACATGCCACAATCAACACTCGCTACAATCAACTCACTCTGATTAACACCCACCACTATCAATTTGCAGCAGCTCACCACCCATTGTTTGGTCACACCCACCATTAACTAGCGTGCACCAGAATTTTACACCAACGCACACCCAATGTTAATTCACTCCCCCATCTTCACACGCATCAACATGCACAAACTGAAATCCACCATCTGCTCATGCCCACCAACATCTGAAGCACATATGCCCTTCAGATCTGCATATTTGATATTCTTCCAAATACAGCTTTGTATTTTGAGATTAAATACTTTTCCAGAGATTATGTACAGTAAAAGTGCCTTTCACGGAATCTGTCACTAGCTAGAAAATATGCAAACTCTGATTCCACAATTATTTAAAAACTCTAACTTCAATGTGTTCTGTTAGATTCACAATATTTAGATACGTAGTTACATTTGATTTACACCACTAACCTGCCACAAATCACTCCACTGAGACCATAGCCTTGTTACAAACACTGTCATTCCTAGTGAGATTACAGCCATATTCACTGTTGTTGTTCTACAGATAAACCATCAGGGTTAGATTCTAGTTTGGGGGTTGCACTTACCAGATGTGCCATTGGGGGAGCCACAAAGTAGATTGCGTTGATTCCATCTGGAGTTGGGAGAAGTGGAGCCTTTACCTTGGGCATGTTATTATGGCAGGAGGCAGAGGCAGGCTTGCTGCAAGGGCACTCCATGTCCTTGATGCGAGGGTGTTCACACCAGTGCATTCTGTAGGTTTATCAGGAAATTTCTCTGTATTTTGTTTGTATAATAACATGGCCCTATGCCAGCGCCAATTACATCCCTCTCCAGTCTATGTTCCAACCAGGCTCTGTGCTGCTTTGTGCCGTCACGTCCTCTTTTCCAAAATAGGCAGTTGCACTCTCATATTTGGTGCCCAGAGGTGGGCCACACATACCTAAATGTGCAACTCTTACTCTTAGGTCATTAATAATTTCATCTTTGAGCCTGTTTGTTAACAGGCTGATTGCTGCCTGTGTCAGATATCCTCCCATTGCTTGTATCCAAGTCTGTACAGAGTACCGTCAGATATTTCAGCACATCTTTATCAGGAAACTTCCCTGATCTAGGTTGTTACGACTGACGATATTTTTGTTATTGTTGCTGAGGCTCAAATCAACACAGATCAAAAGCAAAATCCTGAAAATGCACCAAATCTGAAATTGTAAAGCAGGTCAGGCAACATCTTTGAAAAGGAAGAGAGCTAACTAGATACTATTTTATCAGAACTGGATGGGTCTTTTGGAATGAACTGAAAAGTTATAAATTAGTCTGGATGAGACTAAGCAGAAGCTAGTTAATTGTCTGAAAATGTTGAGTTCAATATTGAGTTTGTAAGGAACCTATTGGAAGATAGAGTGAAGGTAGACAAAAATGCTGGAGAAACTCAGCGGGTGAGGCAGCATCCATGGCGAGAAGGAATAGGCGATGTTTCGGGTCGAGACCCTTCTTCAGGCTCAGTGATGCTTCTTCAGATAGAGTGATGCTTCTTGTGCTTAAGCTTTGTTGAAACGGTATAGTAGATCAAGGACGGAGGATGGAGTGGGATTGAGAGAGAATTAATGTGACAGGTAAACTCATGCCAAGCAGTTACCCAATCTGCACTTGGTCTCCCCATCCTGGAGGAGATCCTATCCCATAGCCCCTCATCAATGGATCATCTTTTGTTTTATCCAATACTACCTTCAAACACTTCTCCCTCTTCCTCACCCTCTTGTCTGCACCAGCATTCTGAAGGACTGAGAAAAAATTGACAGCCTAATCCACTCATCAAATCCCCCCCCCCCCCTCCCCCCCCCTAACCAACAACCCGTTACATATTGAACATCATTTCTGATTTGGCATATTCCAGTCTTCCGGACAACATTATGTTCAACAATGTTAAACACTGATTCTTCTAATGTAATTGATAACTTCTGGCCAACCATCTTTTATTTCTTATCCATTACTATCTTTTTCACCCAGCACCATTACCCCTTCGTTATCAATTCTCTCCTGCCCACCACCCCACACAGACCTTTTGTTCTCTCCACGGTTTATCATTAATTTACCCAGTTCCGATGAAAACTGTTTCTCTCCCCACAGATGCAGCCTCTTCTGTTGAGTATTTCCATAATTTTCTGTTTTTCATTCAAAATGTAGATGCTTGAACCGGCTCCATTATTTGCTATTTTTCTCATAGCCCCAAATTATTTCCTCAGAAATCTCACCGAAGTCCACAGACAATCTCACAATTTTTTTATTTTTAAAAATTCTAATCCCTTGCAAAAGAGGGCCACCACAACGTCGATCTTCACTGCATGATTGCCAGTGTCGAGATATCTTTGTACCCAATTTCAGTTTCATTTCTCAAAACTATTCTAATTTTTATTCTTTCTACCTAGTTAATAACCTTACATTTACCTCACATAATTAGTTCTTACACTTTTCTGTTTTTAATTCATGTCATTTTATTTTCTCTTTTCAGTATTCAGGAAAATTGGTTAATTGCGGGTTTTCAAAAACATCAGACAAGACATGCATCATCCTTCACTCTCTGTAAATGGATGCATTGAAAATGAAAAGAACTATGCATTCATGCATAATTTCCACATTGCCCATTAGGGAGTTCATCCCCCATCGGAACATAAACAGGACAGCAACAGCCAGATACAGTAGCTTTTTTATCAAGGTTATTGGTGTTTTTTTTAATTACTGATCCCACTTGCAATGTATCACAAATTATCTTGTCAAAAATGTTCAGTGAAACTGCAGAGGTGAGACTCCTGTAGCAGGCAAACTGTCTACTTAATTTAGCACGCTGCCCGATTCCATTGCCCCCAAAAAATTAATTATAACATTTTCCTATTCTTCATATTATCCTTTTACTTCTGTTAGTTTTGTTAGTAACGCCTGCAACAGAACTTAAAATTCAATTTTTAAGTCTGTGACTGATGTCATGCAGATGCTGCGAAATCCAACAGGCTCTTTTGCCAGAAGCTGTAAAAAATGGCAAGCGCAGGGTTTCCTGACTAGTTTAGGATTTTGCTTCATAATCCTATTAATTTTGGTATAATCTTCATTCCCATTCATGTAAGCCCACACACTATACTCTGAGCCACATATCTGGCTGCGCTTACACTCCTCTACAAATTTCAAAAGACATTTGGACAAGTATATGGATAGGAAGGGTTTAGGGATATGGGCCAAATGCAGGCAAATGGGATTATCGCAGAAAGCCAGCGATCTGCATGGATAAGTGGGTTTCCTTGCTGTATAGCTCCAAGACTGACTTTTCTCACCAATGCAAAGCCAGTGACCTGAACACCCCACAGATCAGGGCACTAGTTTCTCTGCGTGTTTTGAAAACCACGTGGAACATTGAAAGCAAATTATTCTCTCAAAAGTGCCTACTTACTTGTAGTGAGAATACAGACTGGCTCCAGAAGTGGCGAGTCTGTCAAAAGAGAACATAGTAAGATAAAAAGGATAGTCATAGGCCAGCTGTCCCTGCACCCACCCCGTCAAACCTTTCAACAATTCGGTTTGTTTCAATCAGGAGAGATTGAGCAGGCGAAGATTATACTTTTTAGAGTTTAAAATGAGAGGTTACCTCGTGGGAAGGTACAAAGTCCTTCAAAAGATCAACATGATAGGTGTTGGGAGAACGGTGCCTTGGCCGAGTCAAAGAAATAGGAAACAATCTGGACATAGGGGAATCGGTGTGGAAAAACAGCATCGCATTCTGCTTGGGTAGCCTACAATTCATGGCATGAACATTAAAGTCTTCAATTACAACCAATACCCTCCTTTGCCCACGCTGGTGCTAACACATTTCTCCCACCACCCTCTTCAACCTTCTTTTGCCTCTGTACACTCATCTCCCATCTCAGAATACCATATTTGCCCTACCTCCCATCCCCTTCCACACCAATCCCTCCATCTGCTTTTACATTTCAGTCAGCATCTTCCTTTATCTGACACCTTTTGTCTTTAGTCTGAAAAAGGGTCCGGACCGGAAATGTCACCTATCCATATCATCCAGAGATGCTACCTGACCAGTTGAGCTTTTCCAGCACTTTGAGTTCTATGCCAGATTCCAGCATCTGTAGTTCCACACGTCTCCACTGCAGAAAGTATCTTCACAGACTGCAACTTGGCCAGGTAATGCCAACGCACAGGAATGCAAGAGGCTGCAAAGAGTGGTTTACTCAGTCCTGTCTATCGCAGGCACAGCCCTCCCCACTATTGGAAGTGTCCATACCAGGCGCCGCCTCTAAGGGGCAGCATTCATCATCAACTATCCCCATAATCTGGGCTATGCCCTTTGTTCGCTGCTGCCACCAGCAGGATGTGCAGAAGCCTGGCATCAAACACCAAAGGTTCAGGAGCATCTATTTACCATCAGGTTCTTTAACCAACATGTACAATCTAATCCTTGCACGAGCATGGACTTATTTTCCACTGCCTGTGATTTGCGCCATTAGTTTTATTGGCAAAAATATTTCTGCTGTCTTTCAGAAATTGCAATTTACGTTGCAAGCAAGATGTTCAGTGTACCTGTAATCACCGTTCTTGTGCAGATGCCAATAAACTCGATCTATTGAATGCTGGAGGCTCACAGAGCCCAAAGGCTTCCTCCTCTTTACCATCAGTTTTGGTACTGCAGATGAAACTGCACTAAAAATCACTGAATTATTACAGCACAGGAGGCTCATTGAGTCTACACTGCATCCAAGATAAGGCCTTGATTGCATTTTCCTCACCCAACAAGGCCATGAATTCCAGATCATAACCACTTGCGGCATTTATTTAAACAAGTTCTTCCTCACAACTCCCCTACAGTTTTGGTCAAAATGTTATATCTATCTCCCAGATCACTGAATCACACACTAAGGGGAACCTTCCTTCTCGCCATATTAAATGGTTTGTACATATTTATGAAATTTCCTCTCACCATTTTTAACATTACCTCAGCTTCTCCAGTCTAGCCTTGCAGCAGGAATCCCTCATTCCTGGGACCACATTCAAACATTTTCTGCACTCTTTCAAGCCTTTGACATCCTTAAGTCTGGCAACCAAAATTATACAATATTCCCATAATTTATATTAGTTCAACACAACTTCTTGCTCTTGTAATCTGCTCCTCTATTTCTAAAAACCATATCCCATGTGTTTTTACAAACTGCTTGCTCTACAAGCCTCAGCATTGAAAGGAATTATGTGCCCAGGTCCCTCTATTCCCACACGTGCCTTAGAACTATGCCACTTACCCGAGGTACAGTTTAAATATGAGAAACACAACAGATTTACACTACATCCAATTTTTGTTTAGGCTGACATCAAGCAAGGCAGATGTTAGGTCTAGTGTGCATGTGTTGGGCAAGATCATGGCTTACCCGGTAGAATGTTGCTCACAAACTGGAATAGAACAGAACTTTATTTTGCAGGCAACTAAATTTGAGAAGGATGTCCACTATCCCTCTGGGGCAAGGAAGTCAAAGGCATGAGTGATTGGTGCTACTCCCTGTATTTCTCTTGAAGTTGTCAACAAGGGAGCAACGCTTCAGCGCTAAGGAGTTATTTGGATGACTTTCCCTGTGGCAGGCAGCACAGACTCCTATTCCATAAGATACCAGGCCTTTGAGTACTTCAATCTATGACCACTCTCAGATCAATCCCATCCCCCTTTATTTCCCCTTAACCTACTCACTCAACTGCCCACCTTTTGCATCTCAGTGAAATCCATCATTGAAGAATTCTTCAAGCCAGAGGAATTTCCAAATGTATTTAATAAAATAATTCTGCAGTTACATCCCCATATTTAAATCATAACAAATAAGATTTCAATTCATCTTCAAACATTAGCACACCCTTTCACAGAATGTATTTCAATAATCAAAGTTAGATGCAAATCGTATCACACAGCAGTGCAGGTTAATCTTCACTTCCTATGTACAAAGATATTCAAATGGCCTTCACATGATCAAACCTGTCTGGTTGGTGTTAAATTGGAATAGAAACAGAACCCTATTCGGCATAAATTGAAGGATGCACAGGCACAGTTGAATAAATGACTGAAAACAACATTGGGGTTCATTTTAAAAAATTTGGTTTTGTTCAAACATTTCTGAATTAGCATGTGTTCTTGACCTTCTAGAGAGCAGTAACCGCCATTCAAAGCTAAGCATGTTCGTCCAAGAGCAACCAGAAAGGTTTGACCAGATTAACCAAAGCTTGAATGTAATTACATATTTATCTATGATATTTATATCCAACAGTTTATGAAGTAGTAAAAATACATAATAGATTCTCAGATTCAGAAAGAAATTATGTAATTACAAAAATATTTCAATGTAGAAATTTGTGCTTAGAGGCAAGAAACATTAGTGTTTCAGGTAATCACAAATTCTGGGTTACACCCAGAGTTTCCTTATTATTTGGTAACAAAGTACATGTAGAAAATGAGTTGCAGTAAAGCAGCAAATTATATCTCGGAGGGATTTTCAGACACTGGCTCAATGAGAGCAGCAGTAGATTCTTCACTTGCTGCATCAACTGGGGTCATCATCTGAGGGGAGAAACAACCAGTTATTCAGGGCAGTGAATATCTGCATTCAGTTAATCCTTCAAAAGGGAAAGTTTTCAAAGATACACTGCTTTCCTGAAAATCAATATAAAAACATTTCAAGTGTCAACAAACCTTACCATAGCAGTCACTTAATGGAACACCTGAAATTCAAGATTGGGAAACAATCATTACTTTATAATTGAAAAATATTCTAAACTGCTCTCTCCTGCTCAAGAAAGCAGTGCTGTGGGGTCACGTGTGAATATACAGTGGCTTGCAAAAGTATTCTTACCCCTTGAACTTTTCCACATTTTGTCACGTTACAACCACAAACGTAAATGTATTTTATTGGGATTTTATGTGATAGACCAACACAAAGTGGTGCATAATTGTGAAGTGGAAGGAAAATGATACATGGTTTTCAAATTTTTTTACAAATAAAAAACTGAAAAGTGTGGCGTGCAAAAGTATTCAGCCCCCTTTACTCTGATACCCCTAAATAAAATCCAGTGCAACCAATTGCCTTCAGAAGTCACCTAATTAGTAAATAGAGTCCACTTGTGTGTAATCTAATCTCAGTATAAATACAGCTGTTCTGTGAAGGCCTCAGAGGTTTGTTAGAGAACATTAGTGAACAAACAGCACCATGAAGCCCAAGGAACACACCAGACAGGTCAGGGATAAAGTTGTGGAGAAGTTTAAAGCAGGGTTAGGTTATAAAAAAAATCCCAAGCTTTGAACATCTCACGGAGCACTGTTCAATCCATCATCCGAATATGGAAAGAGTATGGCACAACTGCAAACCTACCAAGACATGGCCGTCCACCTAAACTGACAGGCCGGGCAAGGAGAGCATTGATCAGAGAAGCAGCCAAGAGGCCCATGGTAACTCTGGAGGAGCTGCAGAGATCCACAGCTCAGGTGGGAGAATCTGTCCACAGGACAACTATTAGTCGTGCACTCCACAAATCGGGCCTTTATGGAAGAGTGGCAAGAAGAAAGCCATTGTTGAAAAAAAGCCATAAGAAGTCCCGTTTGCAGTTTGCCACAAGCCATGTGGGGGACACAGCAAACATGTGGAGGAAGGTGCTCTGGTCAGATGAGACCAAAATTGAAGTTTTGGGCCTAAATGCAAAACGCTATGTGTGGCGGAAACCTAACACTGCACATCACCCTGAACACACCATCCCCACTGTGAAACATGGTGGTGGCAGCATCATGCTGTGGGGATGCTTTTTTTCAGCAGGGACAGGGAAGCTGGTCAGAGTTGATGGGAAGATGGATGGAGCCAAATACAGGGCAATCTTGGAAGAAAACCTGTTAGAGTCTGCAAAAGACTTGAGACTGGGGCGGAGGTTCACCTTCCAGCAGGACAACGACCCTAAACATACAGCCAGAGCTACAATGGAATGGTTTAGATCAAAGCATATTCATGTGTTAGAATGGCCCAGTCAAAGTCCAGACCTAAATCCAATTGAGAATCTCTGGCAAGACTTGAAAATTGCTGTTCACAGACGCTCTCCATCCAATCTGACTGAGCTTGAGCTATTTTGCAAAGAAGAATGGGCAAAAATTTCAGTCTCTAGATGTGCAAAGCTGGTAGAGACATACCCCAAAAGACTTGCAGCTGTAATTGCAGCGAAAGGTGGTTCTACAAAGTATTGACTCAGGGGGGCTGAATACTTTTGCACGCCACACTTTTCAGTTTTTTATTTGTAAAAAAATTTGAAAACCATATATCATTTTCCTTCCACTTCACAATTATGTGCCACTTTGTGTTGGTCTATCACATAAAATCCCAATAAAATACATTTACGTTTGTGGTTGTAACGTGACAAAATGTGGAAAAGTTCAAGGGGTATGAAAACTTTTGCAAGCCACTGTAGCTCGGACGGTAAAAAGAGCCTGCAGGGAAAGTGACATCCCACAAGTGGGAGTTAATGATTTCAGGTGGACGTGTTCCTATAAAGGTGAAAGTTAAGGACAGCAAGTCCAAGGAACCTTGGATGTCAAGGGAAAACATGACTTGCATGAAGGGGAAAAAAGGGAAGCAGATGTCACGTGATGAGAAATTGAAATAAAGAATGCCCGTCAGGTGTATAGAAAGTTTGGGGGAACGGGGGAGGTACTTAAAGACATTTATGTCAAATAGGAGGCACAAAATATCATGGCACACCAGATTAAAGAAAATGCCAAATCATTAAAGGGCCTGACCCACATGCGATTTTTCAGCGGACTGCCGGCGACTGTCAAGTTCGCGGCACTCGCCTGTAAAACCGGGAACTGGAACGGCGTCTGTCAGAGTGGAACACGCACACAAACACATCGCAAAGGCGGGGAAAGCGGGGGAGCGCTGTCTGAAATTCACAAGGTGCAAAGCCAAGGTGATACAGACACATCGCGATGAACAGGAAGGTTCACCAGAGACCACCAGCGAACATGTGCCGACCATGTGGCGAGCGCAGAGTCTCCTGCACTCGCCTAAAAAGTCGCCTACGTGGGACAGGCCCTTAAGGATAACAGAATAACCAGGGAAAGAATGGGGTTCATTGGGGACCAAAGGGGAAAGCTGTGCATGGAGCCAGAGGACTTGAAGTCTTAAATTATTACCCCTCCAGTCACCAAGAACACTGTTCATGGCGGATTGAGGGAGGGGTGAGAGTAAAACAATTAAATTATTGAACACAATATAATTAAAACAGAGGGGATATTAGATATCTTAGCAGGTTTAACAGTGGATAAATCCCTAGGACTTGATGAGATATATCCGACTGTTATGGGAAGCACGGGAGGAAACTGCTGGGGCCCTGACAGATGGAGGCTCACAGATGTGACAATCATTGTTGGCGGTGTTGATAGCGAAGATAGTCCTGGACTGGGGGATGATAATGATTACTTGATAGGAATAGGCAGAGCAATGGCGGATGGAATTTAATCCTGAAACTCTCTGGCACTGGACCTCCCCAAACAGCGTGTTTGTAATGCAAATTGGATAAATAGATTCCTCACCATAAAGCACCTGCTGAGCTCGAGGAAACTTGTCAGTCTGAGTACTAGTGGGATTGAAGCCTTGTAAAACCTATGTATAGCACAAACATTCATAAATGTGACCAAATATTAATGGCGAGTGGACGAGGTTGTTTGAGCACAGCTGAAGCTGTATTGAAGGCAAATTGCTTGAAAGTGATGCAGGATTGCTATGTGCAGGTGTGGTTGGCAGGCAAGTAGTGACTTCACATTTCAGTCTCACAGCTGCAAGTTACATGTGTGGAAAGACTGGCTTCAGGAAAAGTGGCCATTAAAAACATTCCTAGATTGCTTTGAATTGAGGTAGACTGAGACCGACTGTCCACGCGATCACTCCAGGACCCTTCCTCCAAGGGTAGCCCAACCACAGTAGTGCGGTTTAAATTTAAATGTCAGACCTAAGGATGTGAAATTGTTGTCCAATATAATTGTGAAATAAGCTTTGCTTTCTTCTGGACTGAAACAAATCACCAGATCAGAATAAACTAAAGCAAACCTTTCAGCACTTGGATGATAAGCAGCACATTGTCAGAGCAAGGCTGCGCACCGCCACACTGTCACCCTACTGACAACTATGCAAAGATCACCTGCCTGAGGTGTGACCAGCCATGACAGCCCCAATCCCAGCAAGCTGCACCATCACAAATGGTCCCAGATCCATCACCCACAGAAATTTGCAAGACATCCAGTCATATGTTGTTTGCCTACTGAAGTCCATCACATCATAAGGAAGGCTTATTTTTATTGCTCTGGACAGCACATGGGAATTGTGGGAGACCGAGTTGCTTTAGTTGATTACATTTGATCACCAGTTGCTGTTTCAAGACAGACATCTCAACAAAAATCATTAATTTGATAAGAACAAAGTCAATAATCACAGTTACAACAAACATTAAAGCTTAAAGATTTGATTTCCAAGCAGCTTTCATTTCCCCCAAATGTAAATATTTGTCACACTGTTCAAAATGACCAGCAGCATGTTTTTTTTTTAGGCAAAATGGAATTTGGAATAGTGCACCAGAAGGAAAAAGAGAAAGTAACAACAGAAAGACACAACTGGAATTAAGGAATTGATGAGAGACAAGCCCCCGACAAATAAAACATTTCCTTGTGTCCTACCTTGGAATAATGGTTCCCTGGTGATGTCGAAGACCTAGAGAGGCTGATTACATTAAGTTTGTGGTCACTAAACATGGCAATCGTGCTCTAATACATCATCTTCTTCTTGCATATGGTGTGCTCAACCTAAAGTTGTAGGACAACTTGTTCTATTTGATCTTATTTGATTGTGCACGCCGGGTTGATTGCATTCGTCGAAACAGGGCAGACTACGTGAAGGTTGCAATCTCCCACACCCTCTAATACATCATTCCCCATTTAGAAACACAAGCTACATCCTTAGCTCCAAGCTATGAACTCAAATCTGTGACACATCATTTCCAGTGCAATGTTTGTTCTACCCTGTGTTGATTACAGACCGAACAAATAATTTAAATTATTCAGCACCAATAGAGCAATAACATTACAAAAACAGCCACCCTTACAAGTGTCAACATCGGAAGTGAAAAAACTGCATTCTCATTGCCATTCTTGCTCCAAATTTGTCTGAACTTGACTGGCTTGTTACTTCAAGAATCAATCGTGTTGTGACTCCAGATCCATATCAAAGGTCAGCATGCACACAGCACATTCCCCATAGAATATTAGTGTTTTTTTTTTTTTATTGCCAATATCGATGCAAGATTTTTAATTCCACATATCTTGATGAACTGGACTACATCCCCAGTCCAATAATATAATCACAAGCTACATAACATTTATTTGGACTGAAGCCTTCTAATTAAAATCATATCCCGGCAACTTAACAAACCCATCAGTTTGACCGGCATTCAAAGATAGACCCTTGTGCTTATCAAATTATCTGCCACTACACTTTAAAAACATAAATACTGGCCACCACTAAATTAGTCACCATTGTGGAATGTGGAGATTTGAAGAACATCTTTTTTTCAAGTCTGAAGAGTTTTACCATCTTTAGCTGGTGACATGTAAAAATAGCTCACAAAGGGCTACATGATCAAAATGACACTTATCATAATGTCCTTTGCATAATGGAAAAATTTAAAATGTATATACACAGTGTCTAAAGTTCTTTATCAAGCTAACGATCAGACATCTGATGAAATTGGACAGGCAACATTTCAGGTCAGGATTGTTCTTCCGTATGTAGAAGGGTCCTGATTCAAAACATCATCTATCCATTTTCTCCAGAGATGCTGCCTGACCTGCCAAGTTACTCCAGCACCGTGTGTCAATCTTTGGTATAAACCAGCATCTGCGGTTCATTTTTATAACGATCAGACATGCTGCAATATAAATAGTAAAAATAGCCATACATTGGCAATACATTTGTGGCCAGTCCTAAATATACTTTAATGACTAGCCACAAATGTATTACCAATATATGCCTATTTTTACTATTCATATTGCAGTATTATACAGCACTATTTACTATGTGCTTATTGCGTTTATGTTTGAAGACACTGAGATTGGCATACAAAGTCAGACAAGCACTTTTAAAAAGTTTAATTATAAATTATTCAAACACAGAGGAGCTAATGAATTCTGCTAACCTCATAATCACTTCCCGTCCAAAATATTCTTAATTCCTTCCTCGTGATGGCCGTTATAGTGCAAGTGATGAGAGTACATGGTACAAGGTAGAGTAGAGCAGGCTGTGCCATCTTCATAACGATCAGAACAACAAATGTCAACATCATGCCTACTGCATATGCTGGAAAAAAAAAATTATAATTAAATATTGCTTCCCATTTCAGAACTTGCAGAATAGACAGAAAAGCAGTTTGTCTTCCTCTGATCTTCATTACTTCCAACATATCCACTCTGTGAAAGGTCAGTGGGATTTGATCCAAATTCCAAACTCATGTAAAGCATCCAGTTAGCAAGTGCTGCGCTTCCCTTAAACAACCACACACTGCCATTGGTTGTTAACTAACCCGCCCCACCTGACCTCAAGAAACACCTTTGTCCATTAACATGCAGAGTCTTGCGGTAAACCAAGTGATATTTTATTAATATAGATACATTTTTGCATTTTCAAAGTAGTTAAATGCATATGATGAATCAAATTGCTCTTTGCCGAACTTCAATCCCTGCATCCTGGTACTGATCTCTGGTGACCTTGGCCTAATACACAGTCGCAATATCTGATGGGCAGGTGTTCAATATTCACCGGCTACTACCCAAAAATTAGGACCAGAGTGAAGAAATCTTAGTCATTTCATTAAGCAATCTACTCAGTGAGACAGATGAGGCTTTGTATTACTGGGCACGCAAGTCAGAGAACACAGATGGCAGATTGTTAAAGATTCCTTTAAGTCGGTCTCAGAATCTGTTGGAATTGGGAGTCAACTGGTAGCATGGAGTGTACATGTCGGACCCACTCCTGACATATGCAATGCTGTTCAGTAACACGGCCAGCACTGAAGGGATTTGTATTCCATGTGCAGTTACATGCTCAACACCTCATAAACCCGCAAACCTCTACCAAGAACAAGGGCAGTAAGTGAATGGAAACATTATCTGCAGGTCCCCCCCCCCCCCCCCCCCAAACAGCACCATCTTCACTTGGAAATGTAGCACAAAGCCATCAAACACCTGTGCAAATCTTAGAACTCCCTCCCCTTCAACACTATGGGGAAAAACACTGGTGGCCATCCACAGCATAGAGACCCCCCCCCCCCTGTATGCCCAGTAATCAATACCCTCCCATTTAACTGTTTATTTGTTTGAACTTTTACAACTCCTCAAATGCATGAACTACTTCTCTGCAATAAATTCCAGAACAGGTGAGCAATGTTGTTGAAAAGTCATGCAGGATGTTGTCATTTATTAACCTTGTCCAAGTTTATGGTAGAATTGTTGTTCTGGCCACTTGTTTGTGGGAAAGATGCAACTACAAAGTAGCGATTGTAAAGGAAACCAAGGACATGCCAAGAATGGAACATTGGAGCAATGAGGAACTGCGAGTTATAAGGCAGGACTACATTCTTTGGAGAAGGGGGGGGTGGCACGAGGCATAATTGAGATGCGTACTATTACGAGGGGCCATTCAGTAGAAATAGGAAGAATCTATTTCTACTATCAGAAGTAGTGAACTAGTTACTGGTAGAACGACAGGTAGCATCAGAACTAAACCAAAGGTCTCAGAATCGACACAAATTGTTTTTTTCCCTACCAAGGTTAATGGACCCGCTGAACATTTCCAGCACTCTGTTTATGGAATGGTATGGAACTATATTTGTCACATGTACCAAGGTATTTCAGATTCCGAGCATCTGCGTTTTTTGGTTTTCACTTGGTAGAAGGATCAGCTTGTGAGCAATACAATGTCAGAGAGGGTAGTGGTTTGGAACAGATGGTCTGAAAACATGGTGGAGTCAGAGCTGTCCCCTTTAAGCAGTACTTGGATGTATGTCTGAAGGGCAGTGACCTGCGGGGCCAAGGTTGGATTTGGTTGGCTGGCAAGGGAACGGTGGACAAATGACCTTCTCCCTGCTTGCACGTTGTCTACAATTTTGTGAAAAGTTTGACAGAGGCTGGTTTGGCATATAATATAGACACCGCAGCTTCTCAATTCTCTGTAATTCATTATCAAAGGTAGAACAGCTTGGAATAGTATAACAGCCATTTAATAGACAAGATTCTACAGATTTTACTGTAGGTGATTTTAAATGGCTCTTTCGTTGCATGCAAATACTTTAGATCCAGATCAATACAACAGTATGCAATTCCTCAATTCTCCCTGAGGAGATGAGTGCTATTTTATATACATTTCAGACAAGACTGGAATGTTATCATACGATCCTTTACAAAACTTATTCATGATGTAATTGTTTTTTTCTGACAATTATTAGCTATAAAAATATTTTCTCATTTACTAATTTCATTAAAATTCCATTACCTATTGTACAAAGAATGAAGTAGATGTTGTAGCCGTTTGTCACCACATCAAATCTTCGACAATAAGCAACCAATAATCCTGCAAAATATGACTGGCAGTGAAATTCACCATCCTGCACAATACATACACAATTCAGAAATCAGCTAAACTTGCACATTTGTAGCTTGAACTGTTCCTTATTTTCAGCTCTGTGGAACTGAGGCACGGCATACGCCAAATCTTTAGTTCAATGGGCAGTATTTCAGTGGATTTGTGAAAGTCTCCAACTCCATCACCTGAAACCTACGATCCAAATCTTCCCTGAACTGCCAACATATTCAGCGCTACCTGCCGGGTTCCATAAATTTGATGCACTCCCAAATCCACCTGCCCACCACCTCCACCCTGGCACAATCACACTGCACCTCCCCTCAGAGCAACTGGATTCTTATTCTACAATCATAATACATTTCCTTTTTTACACAACTATGGCTTAATCACCTCCATTTGATTTGGAAAAAACCCATCCGCACAGCTGTAGAGTTGCTGCTTTACAGCAAATGCAGCGCCAGAGACCCGGGTTTGATCCCGCCTATGGGTGCTGTCTGTACGGAGTTCGTACATTCTCCCCGTGACCTGCGTGGGTTTTCTCCGAGATCTTCAGTTTCCTCCCACACTCCAAAGACGTACAGGTTTGGAGGTTAATTGGCATGGTAAATGTAAAAATTGTCCCTAGTGTGTGTAGGATAGTGTCAATGTGCGGGGATTGCTGTTCGGAGCGGACCCGGTGGGCCGAAGGGCCTGTTTCCGCGCTGTATCTCTAAACTAAACTAAATCTATCACCAAATCAAGCAATTGCTGTTCTATCAACATAAGAATTTATCTTTCAAGTTGATAATGGGATTTTTTTAGGGAAATTGGGAGGGAATTTACAGATTTCAGAAATTTCAGTGCAGGAGCAGCCATTCTGTTTTTAACCCCCACATAAATGACATAAAATATTTACCTTGTTACCTGTCAAAAAAAATCAAATATCAACATTCAAATGTCCTCATTTATACAGAGGAAACAATCTTTAGAGAATAAATTCTATGGCAGTCAACAGATTTGCAAACACTCAGTTCTCATAAAGTCATTCCATGGGTGCAGAATTTACTCACCTGGTACAATAATATCACCAAACCCCAGGACAGAAAATGGAATTCCACACAAGGTTGCAACAGACGGCACCAATCTTGGCACTCTGATAACTACAGGCAACTAGAGAAAACAGCCACAGTCAAGATCATTAACTGAACCACAAACAAAGATACAATTGGAAGAAGATGCAACTGTCATATTTCCTCACATCATCTGTTATTTTTCGAAAGCACTGAAAATTTGAACAGTTCACAATTTGTTCTACTCTGACAATGGGCAACCTCCACATCTCCTCAACCAGGAACAGTATGCCCCCAGTGATTCAGAGACAACCAGCTGGCAGAGCCAATTGAACTGGCCTGCCAGTTTCGCCAAGAACTAATGATAGTTTTAAAAATAACTAGACCAAGTGTGGACCCATTGGGGCTGTCCCCCAAGGCAATATTCCACCACTGACCCATAGCCCCCAACTGCGCAGGCGCGGCTGACGGGTATCCGTTGTGACGCGAGTCACGGCAACCCTCCCCCAACTGCGCAGACTCAGCCGGCAAGTGGGAGAGCGACTGCGATATTTTTATGTTCAAAATGGCAATAACCTGTAAAATATAAAATCAATCTGAACGCATCTCACTCTCCCTCTTCAGTCCCCTATTCCCCTCCTCCATTATCCTCTCTACCCACCCTCCACCAACCTTCCTGCTTCCTTCCCTCATCCCTCTTCCCATCTCCATTACCTCGCCATCCCTCTGCCCACCCCTATCCTCCTCCATTCCCCCTCATCCCCAGCACTCCCTCCCCCTCTTCACCCTCCCTCTTCTTTTCCCTCTCCTCCTCCCCTCCCCCACTCCTATCCCTCTATCCCCCCCCCTCCCCTCCCTCTCCTCTCCCTCTATCCCCCTGCTCCCATTACTCGCCTCCCCCCTATCCCAACCACCCCACGCTCCCTCCTAACCTCCCCCACTGCCCTCTCCCTTTACCCCCCTGCTCACCTCCCCCTATCCCACACACCCACAATGAAAATCAAGGTTTTTTTGTAATGATATTCGGGATCCCATTGTGACGTCATTGTAACGTCGTACACGGTAACGGGCAGGGCAAGTGGAAAAGTGATTTTTGTAAAATTGTTTTTTGCAGTTTAAAATGTGAACAGCTTGTAAAATATACCATCAATCTGAACGAAACTTGCTACAGCACATCACAGGACAATGGCAAGGTGGGCCAAAATTGTAGCGCTATGGTGTACCATTTTTGCACAAGTATAGGTACAATCTACCTCTTACAAACTATCCCACCCCCCACTTCTCCCTCCTCTATCCCCACTCCTCTCCCAGTATCCCCCTCCTCTCCCAATATCGCCCCACCTCTCCCTCTATCCCCCTCTCCCTCCCCCTCCTCCTCTCCCTCCTCCTCTCCCTCCTCACCTCCCCCACCTTCCCCTCCCTCTCTCCTCCCCTCACTCTATCCTCCTCCCCTCCCCCCTATCCCACCCACCACAATGAAAATCGCAATTTCTTTTAAAAAATGAAACCTCCCCTCTATCCTACCCCCCACAATGAAAATAGAGATGTCTTTTTTTAAATGAAACTTCCGCCCTATCCTATCCCCCCCCCCCCCCCACCCAACAATGAAAATCACGATTTAAAAAAAAATTGAACCCCCCCCAATGAAAATCACGGGGAGGTTTTAGAATATAAATAACTACGCTTTTTTTTTAATGTAAATGAAATTCGGGATCCCATTGTGACGTCAAACGCGGCTGATGGGCAGTGGTTTTTTTGTAAAGTTTAAAATGTCAATAACTGATAAAATATACCATCAATCTGAACTAAATTGGTTTCATTTACATCACAGGGCAATGGTAAGTTGGGCCAAAAATTGTAGCTCTATCGTGTACCGTTTTTGCACAAATATAGGTACAATGCACAATTTACAAACAAACTTACAAACAAGATGAGAGTTTTTGTAATGTATATATAGATAGATTAAAAAGTAATTACCCTGTAACATTTAAGCTTTGATAAACAAGTTCTTACTTTTTCATTATGAGGCGCTGGTGCAACAGCAAGTTCCATTAAGTTGGTTCCAGTAGTCTAGAATCAAACCCGATATTTAGTGCACAAGGAATCCCAATCCCAGCTTGACGGTTAGTTAGCAAAGCACCAGCCTTAACCCATCACTGAAATATTAGTTTATAATTTACCTTTTCACCGCTGCCAGATCCAGATCCTGTTGCGACCTCAACCATAATGCTCTCGTGATTCTGCAACATGGAGAAACTTGTTGGAGTGACGGTACCAATGTGCTCACATTCTCAAATTGCACAAATTGAGACTTAAAACAAATTAGACCCTTGGCTTCATTAACAGTGGTAAGGGTGTAAAAGCTAGGCAATTACTCAACACCCTCTGTAGATACTGGGCTGCATTGCACTGCGGGAAGCTAGAGCAGTAAACTCACCGGCATGAAGAGTGGCGTGATGAAAACAAAGAAGACATCATAGATGAGGAGGAGACCCAGCAAGATGACACAGGACTGGAAATCAAGTGAAGAAGATTAGCACCCAGCAAAAAACACGTTCCTTTGTGCTACAGGCTTCCAAATGCGCTGAAGCCACTTCAGCCCACCAATACCAAGCAATCACAATCCCAATAACTTCCGCCGCAGCCTATTTCCCCCACAGTCCCATCAACTCTACCCCCACCACTCCACCCTGCTCTAATGGCTGCACCTCAGGGAGCCAGTTGGCAGGTATACACCAAAAGTTATTAAATGCCTGCAGCAAGAAATATATTGTAATTCCCTCAGACTAAGGAACTGCAAGAGAATATCTCCCCCCACCCCCGATTAATTTAGTTTTCCATCTTGTGAACATTTTCTTTAGACCATCAGCCAAATTGGTTACGCATATGGTCCCAGAAAAAAACCCCGCAGAATGACTGACATTCATTCAGCTTGCCCCTACCACAAGCTCCATTTCCTCACTTGTCTGTTTTTAATGCTCCCCTTTCCCCACATGTTCTATTCAGCTTAATCAGCTAATGGGGGGAAGCAACTTCCTCACAGGGTTTTCCAAAGTCCATGACCCCTGAAGCCATCACACTGCTCGTCCCTGTTTACGAGACTAGTCAACCAACTATTCAGAATCAGCACGGGCTCTCATGATTTTCAGCATCCAAATAGTAAGTTATACCTCAGTGACTTCCCAAAATCCACTTTTGTTTTCAGAATTTCCCATAAGGATTCAAATCCACTTTATTTTGCATTATCAGATGATGAACAGATAGTTCTACAACAGAAATATAGTTTGCCCATCTAAATAAAAAACAGGATATTCCCGAACAACACACGCATTACCTTAAAGTGAGGCATCTTCAAGGTCTTCAAGAAGTTAAGGCAAAAAGCAACTCCAAGACAGTCGTGTAGAATCCAAATCCATCTAAAATGCAAGTCAGTGAATTTAATACCAACTCCGCATTTAACAAAGAGAGTACTAACGATCTTGGACGCAGGACCTTTAGTAGGTGAAGGACCTCATTCTCAAAGCATACATTCCCAGTCTCCTGAAAAACATCACCCGCTCATTTTCAGAGCCACAGACGGGGTGGAAGATTGCAACCTTCACGTGGTCCGCCCTGTTTCGACTAATGCAATCAACTCGACGTGCACAAACGGAAGATCAAATAGAACAAGTTGTCCAACAACTTTAGGCTGTGCACGCCACACGAAGAAGAAGAGCCACAGACATCAGAGTTAAATCTTACAGCTTTTGTAAATAGTAATTTAAAAAAAATATGCAGACAATTCAGATCACAAGTCATGTCCTGTGCCCTAGATCAGTACATAACTCGACGTTGCAGAGGGTATGCTATTCCATAACATCTATTAGAGATTGGTCAGGCAAGGAAGGACTCAAATGAAACAGACAAGATCTTGTGTGGTGGACACATTTAATCTTTGGGAGAATCTAGAACTAAGAAAAACTATTTAAAAGTAAGGAATTCCCATTTGAGACAGAGAAGACAATATCTATTGCCAGAAGCATGGGTTTTTGCAGCTCTACTTTCAATGGCCTTTTAGGATGTTTTCAAAAGTCTGAATAAGGTTTCCGACCCGAGGCGTCACCTATTTATGTTCTCCAGGGATGCAGCCTGTCCCGCTGAGTTACTCCAGCACTAAGTGTCTTTCCTTTGATTATTAATGGTAGACAGATCAGGTGGTTTAATGGATTTGTGAAGAGAATAAAGGCATGCGAGTACAATCAGATCAGTCGGGAGCTTACTGTACACAGAGGCAGGTGTGAGGATCTGAGTGCCACCCCCCCCATACACAAACCAGATGTCCATAAGCAAGTATGGCATTTTAATGCCGATCTTATCTGATCAAAGAACTACTCAGGAGAAAGCATCTTTTCCCATGGTACCAAAAACTAAAGGGCACAGGAAGGGATGTAAAAAAAATTAATGCATAAACTAATTAATGCAGAACATGGTGCTGGAACAGGTGGTGGAATCGGATGCAATCCCTAAATTTGGGAAATATTTAGTCAGGCACTTGAATAGCCAAGACATATGCAGACTAATTGTTTTGTGAAAAAGTGATCGATTCCAACAATTTGGCACTCGACCTAATTTTCAAACTATTATACCACTGCTTTTAGCAATTCTTCCTCTAGGCAAACACTCAACATCCCACACAGCATGCTGGTCCATTCATTGTGGTCAGCACTAGCACACACCAGTTGATGGCAGCTTGCTGTCTGGACACTCACCTGTCATTATTTCGAAACACAACCCACACTGCAGCCAATGACATACAGAACAATGCGAGCATCACCAAACGAACTTCAATCCTTCTGCTACTGCACATGAAGCTGAAACAAAAAGGTAAAGGCCATCATGTCCATGGAGGCTGAAGGTGGTGTGTGTTGGGGGTGGACTTTGCCTGGGAAACACATTCCCAAGCCTGAGAATAGAAGCCCACTCCCAGATTGTCAGCTGACACAGAAAGATTTAACAATTTCAGCTTAGTTTAGAGATACAACCTGGAAACAGGGCATTTGGCCTGCCATCTATCTCCATGCCAACCATCATGCTATCACCTATTCATGCTAGTTCTACATTATTCCACTTTCGCATCCACTCCGTACAAACTAGGTTCAATTTACAAAGGATTACAAATTCACACATCTTTGGGATATGGGAGGAAACCGGAGCACCTGGTGTTATCCATGCACACAGGGAGAATGTGCAAACTTCACTTAGACAGCAGCCATGGTCATGATCAAACCCAGGTCTCTGTCGCTGAGAGGCAGCAGCTGTGCCACTGTGTCTCAATTATTTAAATTTGTTTCGAATTTTACTAATCTACAAAAAAACACTGTACAAACTGCAGTTGCAAAGGAATGCATCTTATTTTTAACCATCGTCCACTTTAATCCTATCAAAAACCATGCATCGACAATGCTGTGTCAGGTCCAAGGCGGCATAGGATCCAAGTGAATGTTGGTGAATCGCAGCAAGATGCTGCTCTCTGAACTCTGGGCACAGACAAGTTACGGAAAGCATATCTGTAGGCCACAACCACGCGATACTCTGTTGTGTACAACGGCTCGCAGACAAGCACTAACGTACTATAGTGCAGCGACTGAAAGCTGTACTCAAGCACATTTGTAACTGATGTAAATGATACTTCAATGTCCTTCTGCTTCTGAAAGAGAATGTTCAACTACTATGAAAGGTTTAAAGGCAGCTTACCTGCATTTGCAATATGGGATTCTCCTCACTAGCGCCGACAAACAATTGTAGAGACTGATTGTTGAAGCTACGCTGAAGATGGCAATGACCACGTACACTAAGGGAAACAAGCAGAGGTAAGTTTTCCACACATCCATTCTATGTACTGCTGCATTTTTAAGCTGCTCAGAGTTCTGTGCTTAAGACCATTTCCACATATTTGTTTGAAAAGACTTCCAACCTCGAGTAAAACGTAAAACGAATAATCTCTTTGGGGTAACTAAACATCTGTTGTTTAGTCTGCAGTACTAACTTTGAACTTTTCCCAATTTACAACTATCCTTGTGAATAAGAGCCCACACTGATAAAAGCTAAACACAACATTTAACAAACTTAGTGCAACTTGCATATTACACTGGGATTGCATTAACTTGCAGAGAGTGACCTTCCCAAAGTAAATGATACTTCACTGTTCATCAATTCTTTACTACTTTTCTAACAGTCGGTTAAGCAATAGCACTTTTATACCATGCTCCAAGTTGATTTCTTGGCTCTAGTGCAAGTACTATACCTTCCTTACTCTGGGATTTATTATATAAACGGAAATGTCTGAATGCACAACATTCTCACCTAACCACTTGTAGAAGAAGTACAACAGTACAATCATCACGATAACAATGATGACAAAAAATAGGACGGTGATTGGAGTCAAGATGTTTGCCGTGTCCTCATTCTTACTCCCTCTCCGGGTCCTTGATCTGGATTCAGCTGATAAATTTTCACTTTTCCCCAAAAGAAATAAGATTAAAAACAATCACTTGTTAAATTTTTCAAAGTACAATCTATCATCTTATAGTAAAGCTGTTAAGCTCAGAACAACGACATGACCAATTAGACTGCTGCTAAAATACAGAAATAGGACTGCAGGAACAAACTGGTGACGAGGAATTTGGGCCACTGGCAGTTAGTTGTACAGCATATCCCAACTGTTTGCAGCTTGTAGAGCAGCTGTCTCACAGCACCCAGGTTCGATTCTGCCCACAGATGCTGTCTGTCCAGAGCTGTGACCATGTGGGTTTCCTGCCACGTCCCAAAGACATGCAGGTTTATATATGAAGCCCGAAACGTTACCTATTTCCTTCGCTCCATAGATGCTGCTGCACCCGCTGAGTTTCTCCAGCATTTTTGTGTACCTTCGATTTTCCAGCATCTGCAGTTCCTTCTTTAACACGGGTTTATATATTAATTGGCTTTTGCAAAATTGCCACTAATGTGTAGGGAGTGGATGAGAAAGCGGGATAACCTAGAACTAGTGTGAACGAGTGAGCGATGGTTAGCATGGACTCGGTGGGCTGAAGGGCATGTTTCCATGCTGTACCTCTAAATTAAAATAAAAGATTCAAGTTGTGGGAAAAGAACCCACAAAGACTAAAGAAGCAACCCCATACAATTTTGTCAATTGTTCTATGATTAGAAGCGAGAGAGAGCAAAAGAGATGACAAGCAAATCAGCCTCCTTAACCTGAAGCTCACTCAGTAGAAAAGAAAATATCTGACCTAAGTTTAGGGATACAGTGTAGAGACAGTCCTCAGCGATCCCCGTAAACTAGCACTATCCTATACACCAGGGACAATTTACAATCTTTACTGAAGCCAATTAACCTACAAGCATGTTCATCTTTGGAGTGTGGGAGGAAACCAGAGCATCCCGGGGAAAACCCATGTGGTCACGGGGAGAACATATAAACTCCGTACAGGCAGCACCTGTAATCAGGATTGAACCTGGGTCTCTGACGCTGCAAGGCAGCAACTCTACCGCTGCGCCACCTTACTGCCCTATGTTAACTTTGATAAGAACACGTGCCAAGCTTAAAAAGCAATACCACTCAACAGATCCGATTTACCTTTCCGGTTCTTCTATCCCACTCCAGTAACTTCCAAGGGCAACAGTTCCAACAGCAATAAAGAAGACAATCAGGATGCTGTAGTCCATAGAGGGCATGGGAGGAGAGTAGAGTGTGGCTGAAATTTGATTCCCCAGCACCTACAACCAAAATAATACCTAATAAGTGGTACATCAAGGATACGATTCCAACAGCCAATGCCTTCTCCAGGCAGGTGACTGATCCAAAGATAAAAATTACCACAATTCGTAAATGTAAAAGCATTGAGTTCTCCTAGTTTAGATCAGTATTGTTTAATATTTTCTGAATAATCTGAATTGGGTTTGCTGTTGTTTTGTCAGTGATTTGGAATATTTTTCACATATTGCCATAAGGCATTTGCCAACATGCTACATTAAGGGCTGGTACACAAGCTGAGAGTTCGCAGAACTGGGGAGACGAAGACTTTACCACGGATCGAAGGCTGGCCATCACACTGATATCGGGAAAATGGGACCAAGAACTGATCTTGGGGTAATCCCCCAGTCAAATCCCTTCAGCCTGAAGACAACCCAAATTATTCATGATTTATACAAGTGACCTGAAGGAAAAGGCTGAATACACAGGATCAAAGTTTGCTGAAAACACTAAGGTGGATGGGTGGGTATCTTGCAAGGAGGATATTTGGACACTGCTACGAGTGACTGAATAGGCACAAACTTGGCAAACTACATTTAATATTCATTTGATAACAAGGAACTGCTGATGTTGGCTTATACCAAAGATAGACACAAAATGCTGGAGTAACACAACAGGTCAGGCAGCATCCCTGGAGAATATGGATAGGCAACCTTTCGGGTTGGAAACATTCTTCAGACTGAAGAGGTGTTCCGACCTGAAATGTCCCCTGTCCATTTTCTCCAGGGAAGCTGCCTTACCCTCTGAGTCACTCCAGCATTTTGTGTCTATCTTTAAAATTCATGCACTTGGTAAGAGGAATGAAAAGGCAACATCTTACACATAGGTACAGAGGGATCTAGGTGGTCTTGTGCGTGAATCACAATAGGTTAGCAGGCAGATACAGGAGTTTAGGCAGCACATGTCATGTTGGCCTTGTTGCTTGAAGGTTGGAGTTTATAAAAAGGGAAGTATTCTTATAATCATACCCAGGGAGTTGGCATGGCATATGAAGCACTGAGCATTTTCTGCTCCCTCATTGAAGACTAGATATGCTAGGTCCAAAAGATTGACTGGGCTAATTCCTGGTCTGTGGGGCTTGTTCTAACACATGATAAAGAAATTGAATCTGTAATAGAAGAATGAGAGGTGACCCTATTGCAGCATAAGATCCTAAGACAGCACGACCATGTAAATTTAGTGATGAAGAAGAGTTGTAAAGGGAGAGTCTCAGACAAGGAGGCAGGCATTTAACACAGAGGATAGGAATTTGATCGTACAGAATATGGTGAATTTCTGCAATTCTCTGTCCCCGAGTTATGAAAGCTGGATCATTGGGGGTATTTAAAAAGGCGGTACGTAATGTTTTTGAAAGAAAAATCAGGGAGTCGAGGGCTTTGCAAAACTGGCACAGAATAGTCGAGGGCAAGGGGAGATCAGGCACGTTCACAGTGAATGGCAGGGCAGGCTTGAGGGGCCAAGAGGTCTACGCCCAATTCCTTGTGTTTAGAGGCAGACAAATTTAAACCAAGTGTCAAAGGAATCAGAGGAAAAGAGACGAAAAGTATTTATACAAGGAGCGATTAGGATTTGCACGTTCTGCTTCAGAATCACACATCTCCTCCTGCACCCATACAGTACAACAGGCCGCCTTTTTTTGCCATACCTGTCCCTTTGAAGTGAGCCACCAGGAAACAAATCCACGACAATACTTCCAACCAAAGCCTGTGCTTGTCAGTCCAAGCTCTACAACTATTATGAGAATGATCCCGGGGATGATTGCATTAACAAATGAAGAGCGTTTTAATGCTTTGGGCCTGTACTCATTTGGGTTTAGAAGGATCAGGGGGAACTCATTGAAACCTATTGGATAATGAAATACCTTGATGCAGCTGACATTGAAAGGATGCTTCCACTAATTTGCGGTGTCCAGGACCAGAGGGCACAGCCTCGGGATAAAGGATGTACCTTCAGAATGGTTATGAGGAAGTGTTTATTTAGCCAGAGGGTGGTGAATCTGTGGAATTCATTGCCATAGATGGCTTGGGAAGCCAAGTCATTGGGTATTTTAAGAGTTGAGATTAATAGATTCTTGATTAATAAGGATGTCAGATGTTACTGGGAGAAGGCAGAATGGGGATGAGGGAAAAATAGATCAGCCATGATCGAATGGCGGAGTAGACTCGATGGGCCGAAAGGCCTTTCAGCTCCTATATCTTATCGTCTTACAACGTTGAAGGTCAATTGGCCTCTAAATTGACCCTAATGTGTAGGGAGTGGATGCAGGCACAAGTGAGATAACATAGAACTAGTGTGAACGGGTGATTGATGGTTGGCATGGATTCAGTGAGCCAAAGGGCCTGTTTCTTTCATCAATCAAAATAAATGCTTACATTAGTTTGAACCTCATTTGCTGCCAGGTCCATGGAAAGTCAGGTGGAGCATGCAACAGCCATGCGGCAGTACAGCAGAATGCAGAGAGAAGAGGCGACAGTGGGGTCCAGGCACAATGAGCAGCAGAAAGGCAAGAATTAAATTACCTTTTTCATGGACAGTACATCAGCATAGCTGATTAAGGCCACTGGAATTTGTAGCTGCTCGTATTCAGATGCATTACCCAGAGAAGGAATCTGAAAAAAAAGATCATTGATGAGCATAGTGCTTTGCAGTAAATGAATTTGAGGAACGGTTAAGTTTTGAACAAACTAGACATTCTTCAAAGTTAATTTAATAACAGCAAATAAAAACCATCCCCACTGTAGATTTCCCCTCCTAACAAAATGTTTCCAGACCCGAATATTGAGAATAATTTTGTTTTCCTTATCTGAACAGGATATATTTTAGAAGGATGCAGCCAAGCTTCACCGGCTGGTCCCCGGGATGGCACATCTGCCAGAGAGGAGATGTTGCTGGGCTGGGCTTTCTCTCTGGGGTCCATGGGATGTAGTCGTTAACATCTGCTAAATTCTGAGGGGGTTCAACAGTGAAAGTAGGAAGGACGGTCCCCCGACATGGAGTCAAAAACCAGGGTGACAGTCTCCCAGTGAAGTATATGCCAAATAAAACTGAAATTAAGGTGAAATTTCTTCACACTGATGACCCTTTGTGATTCTCTGGAGGGCTGTGGAGACTGACTCACTCATCACATTCAAAACAGAGTAACAGATTTCTATAGGCTGTGACCTACACCTACTCCGATTTGTAGCTTTCTCAAAAGGAGAATTACAACACGTCACTCCTGGTTAGAAGGTACACAAAAATGCTGAAGAAACTCAGCGGGTGCAGCAGCATCTATGGAGCGAAGGAAATAGGCAACGTTTCGGGCCGAAACCCTTCTTCAGACCGGCAGTCTGAAGAAGGGTTTCGGCCCGAAACGTTGCCTATTTCCTTCGCTCCATAGATGCTGCTGCACCCGCTGAGTTTCTCCAGCATTTTTGTGTACCTTCGATTTCCCAGCATCTGCAGTTCCTTCTTTAACACCTGGTTAGAAGGGGTTGGAAGGGGGGAGTTTTAGTCCCTATTATTAAATATCAAGAAAATATCCATTGATGTTCGATAACAGGACCATTTAGCCACAGTATTTTAGATAAACTAAAAATGCACATTATGACACGCTGGCAATTTTAGTGAATAAACAAAAATAGAGATGTGGAATTATTCAAATGCCGACTTACTATACGACTTGTAGAGGCAATCAACAGAGCTTTGGCATGATTCTCCACAGCAACCCGTGCTTTTTCAATGAAGGTACAGTTCCCTCTCATCACAACCACAAGCTTGTCCTTTATACCCTCAGCAGGCACATCTGATGAATTGCAGAGTTCAGTGCTGGTCAGGTCTTGTAATTGGTAATTAGTCTACAGAGATAAAGAAGCATCAATAGTGAAAGAGACCCAAGAAGGAACCTTCAAAATCACAGAAGACAGTGCCAGTAGTAGCAGCAAGAAGCAAACTATAGGATTGGCATTGAGCAGAGCTTTACATGTGTAGTTCAGTTTGTATTAATGCATCAAGCATGCATCAACACTGGAGTGAGCAACCCAGCCCTGCTTGCCTTTCAATACAAGGACAAACACGGCACCCTGTATTAGAGACCATGTCACTGAGCAAAGTTTTCACTTATCTTCAGTGTCTGTAACAAATCAACACAAACCTGCTCAAAGAAAAATGTAATCTTGCAGAATGTGTAAAATTGTGAGGGGAATAGATAGGGTGAATGCCCAGAGTCTTTTACCCAGGATATGGGAATTGGAAATCAAGAACTAGAGTGCATAGCTTTAAGGTGAGAGGGAAAAGATTTAATAGGAAATGGACAGACATCCTTTACACACAGTGGGTACATGGAACAAACTGCCAGACCAAGTAGATGAGGCGGGTAGAATAAGAACATTTAAATGCAATTTGGATAGATACATGCATAGGAAAGGTTTAGAGGGATATGGGCCTAACAAAGCCAAATAGGACATTTTGGTCAGTATGGACATGTTGAGCCAAAGGACCCGTTTACATGACAAACAAAAAACACCCTGCTCAAAAAATGACAATTTAAAATGTGTTCCCTTTATGGCCAATATTTTGTTTTGCTTTCTCATTACATACAACTCTGCATCAGCCCAAGTTTGAACATGATTGATGGAGATGTAGTTACAGACAAGGATGAGACCTGTTTAGGAGCTAGATAGAAATTTCAGAGACAGCAGCATTTTCTAACATCATCTCACCCCATTGGACAAGACTGGCAACAGAAATTAGCATGGAGAGAAATTTAAAAAATGAGGAAACCCAAACGTCACCTATCCTTTTTCTCCAGAGATGCTGCCTGGCCCCTGAGTTACTCCAGCATTCTGTGTCTATCTCCGGTATAAATCAGCACCTGCAGTTCCTACACACAATGTCTGATAAGGGTCTGCCTATAATGCAATCCCTAAACCAAAAGACAATTGACAACATCAAGAACCATTAAGAATGACCCAATTCTGTTCCTATGATTTATGTAAGGGACGGTCACCTGATTAAGTTAGGTTAGCTCGGGGTTAGAGTCAAGGAACAACAAGACAGAAGCCAATGTCTCAACATAGAGGCAAGTTGTGAAAAGTACAGAAAAGGTGCAGGGCGCGGTTTTTTATTTCCCTTTTTGCTTTTCAGCCAATCCTTTAGTTGTCTGTTACTCACGGCGTTGGTCAGAGTACTGGGTAGCGACATCCACTGTGCGTTGAAAATAATGCAGTACTCCCGGATTTTGAGAGAGGTCTCTTTGCTGGACGCGCGGAGGATGCCCTCCTGGGCCTCGGCCTGCATTGGACAGAAGGAGGAAACATTCAGGGCGAGGGGACTGACCTGAAGCGACCGCTACCCGCGATGAAGCTGCGGGTCCCGGGCGGGCCTGTGCCCGAGGCCCGAGACGGGGATGCAAGTGACAGGGGTGGTGGGGAGGGCGGTTGGGGCCAGGGGGTTATCACGGCCCGGACACGGGGGGGTGTGGGGGAGAGAATCGAAGGGAGGAGGAACCGGGAGGGGGGACGGTGGTGTGGGGACCGGACACCGACGGCCTACGGGCTCCCTGTCGACCAGAGCGAATAGGCAGCCCACAGATACCGCTAGCGGCCTCTCTCCCTGGGCACCTGGAACACGCCGAGCAGCAGCAACAAGATCGCGGCCACCGGCCGGACCCGAACCGTCGCCATGGCCAACACCGTCTCCGCGCGCATGCGCATTGCGGCGCCTGAGCAGCGATGCTTCCTGTTTACAGCAGTTGTGGCGTCATCACGTTGCTGGCGTCCAGCATCAGCGGGGCAGGGTGACGTATGCGACCATAGCGCCACCTGGCGGCCTGAAGGACCACCTACGCTTGCTCAATTCAAGGACCCATGCAGTCGTTCCAGGTGCGACAGAGGTTCACCTGCATCTCCTCCAACCTCATCTATTGCATCCGCTGCTCTAGATGCCAGCTGATCTACATCGGTGAGACCAAGCGAAGGCTTGGCGATCGTTTCGCCGAACACCTCCGGTCGGTCCACAATAACCAACCTGACCTCCCGGTGGCTCAGCACTTCAACTCCCCCTCCCATTCCGTATCTGACCTCTCTGTCCTGGGTCTCCTCCATGGCCACAGCGAGCAACACCGTAAATTGGAGGAAATGCACCTCATATTCCGCTTGGGCAGTCTACATCCTGGGGGCTTGAACATTGAATTCTCCCAATTCTGCTAGCCCTTGCTGTCCCCTCCCCTTCATCAGCCATCCGGTTGTCTCCTCCCCTCCCCCGGCCCTCGGGCTCCGCCTCCGCCTTTTTCCTTTTTTCCTTTCTTCTCCCCACCCCCTATCAGTCTGAAGAAGGGTTTCGGCCCGAAACGTTACCTATTTCCTTCGCTCCATAGATGCTGCTGCACCCGCTGAGTTTCTCCAGCATTTTTGTGTACCTACACTTGCTCAATGTTGCTCAATTTTAGGCAGAGGAAGCGCCACCGAATGCAGACGGAGCAAAGATACTGGTCCGAAGTGTCCCGACATGATTCGCCAACTATGCATGTTTTCTAGAGATGCTGCCTGATCTGCTGAGTTACTCCAGCATTTTGTGCACCTTTATTTCCATCTGATATCAACATTTCTATTCATCAGATGTGAGCATAGATAGAAGGCAGTAATTATTGTCTATCCCTAATTGTCCATGCGAGGTCGTAATGAACCACCTGGTACTAGTCCACACTTTAGTGCAGATCCTTTCGCTCCCCAATTCCCAGAAGGATCCAGGACAGATGGGCATAGCTTATGGTTGGTGGGTGGGAGGGAGGGAGGAATCATCGTAAAGGAGATCAGAGGGGAAAGTCTTGTACACAGACTGCCGATTTTATCGGGAGACACAAAACCCTGCAGATGTTGGAAATGGGAAGAAAAACAAACTACCGAACCTCGTCTGTGGAGAGAAATGGACAGTCTACATTTTGGTTTGAGACCCTTCATTTGGATTTGGATGGATTCAATTTATTGTCATTGTCTTCCATTAAGAGATACGAAATACTATTTTCCTTACAGTCATACAAATAAAAAAAACACAAAACACAGAATACAGTAGTCCACAACACAAACATCCCCACAACGGCACCAAAGTACCCCACTGTGAGGGAAGGAACCAAAGTCCAGTTAACCTCCTCGCTGATGTTCCCCAATGTTCACCCGTGTTCGGGGCCTCCCGAGCCCCCCGCTACGGGCGGCCCGATGTTCAGGCCCTCTCGCCGGGAACGATGGAACCCCGACGTCGAAAGGTAAGACATCCTCAGCTGCCTGGACCTCTGAATCGGCCACCTCCCACGGCTCCCTAAGTCCACAGGCCGAGCTGGGAGCAGATTCACGCTGGCGGCCCCCGGCAAAGGGTCCCAGGACTCCGCGATGTTAGTCAGCGCCGCCCGCGTTGGGAGCTCCGCGAACCACAGCTCCGCGATGTTGATGCAGCAGGCCCAATACTCCAGAGCCTCAAACGGCGATCCCAGGTGAGGCATCGTCCGCTCCGCGATGTATCCAGCGCTGCGCCGCTGTTGCTGAAGCTCCGGATGGTCCCGGCAGGAAAGACCGCGCCAATCCAGTTGGTAGGCCGCGAGGAGGGGGACGAGGGCGCGACTCGGATAAAAGACGCATCCTCGCCAGGAAGTGACTGAAGGACGGTTTCCCCCTTACCATACCCTCTTCCCCCCACATAAAACACAAACAAAATCTAAAGAACATACTTTAACCATAACAAAAAATAAAAAAGATACCAGACTCAAGGCGGAGGCAGCCAGTAAACAGCGCCACTGGATGTCCAGCGCCACTGGATTTGGAAGAGGAAATGCAGAATCAGCTACAATCACTACGTTTAAGAGATGTTTAGATAAACACCTTAAAAAGGCAAGACATAAAAGGATATCATCCTAAAGGGCCTGACCAACTTTCCCGAGTTATTCACGAATTATCCTAGGTTATTCACGAATTCTCCTGAGTTTTCAAACTCGCAGAATCCGTAGGAGGCCGTAGGAATCCGTGGATATATCGTAGCGGCTCGTTATGCCAGCCGTAGGTACTCGGGGCATCCGGTAAGTCGGGACTTTTTTTCCAGCATGATGAAAAATGTCCATGAGTAAAAAAATAGCCCCGAGTACCTACGGCTGGCATAACGAGCCGCTACGATATATCCACAGACTCCTACGGACTCGTTACGAACATTCTGCGAGTTTGAAAACTCGGGAGAATTCGTGAATAACTCAGGAGAATTCGTGAATAACTCGGGAAAGTGGGACAGGCCCTTTCTGCAGGCGAATTGGATTAGTGTGGATGGGCAAAAAGGTTGGCATGGATGTGGTGGGCCAAAGGGCCCGTTTCTAAGCTGTACCACGCACACCATGACTATTACCTACAAATTAACTATTTCTCCATGGCTACTGCCTACCTGCCTGAGCGTTTCCCACCACATTCCCTGTTGACAATGTGATCTCAGTCACCAATGTCAGAAGATCCATCACAAGGGTGTACCCTTGGAAAGTATCCGACTCTTAGAGGGTATCTGGCCACATGCTCAAAACATGCCCAGAATAGCAGGCTGAAGTTTTCACAGACTTTAGCCTCTCATTACTAAACTCTGAAGTCCCCATCTGCTTTAAAAGAATATCCATACTATCCATAAATAGACACAAAATGCTGGAGCAACTCAGCAGGAGAGGCAGCATCTCTGGAGAGAAGGAATGGGTGACCTTTCGGGTTGAGACCCTTCTTCAGACTGAAGTCACGGGAGAGGGAGATACATAGATAAGGAAGTGTAAGGTGTGCAAACAGGAGAAAGGGAATGGGGATCAAGGGAAATGTAAAATAGATCATTGTTAGCTGGAAGAAGGTAACAACATAGGAAACAGATAAACTGTAGTCAGAGAAAGTAGGACTGGTGGGAGAACTGGGAAGGGGGGAGTACTACATTTTTCTTGATCTCCTTTCCCTTTGTCCCATTCCTTCTCTCTAGAGATACTGCCTGTCCCGTTGAGTTACTCCAGCATTTTATGTCTATCTTCAGTTTAAACCAGCATCCACAATTCTTTCCTACACATACTAGTATCCTAGAAGAGCAAGGCTACATGCCTCAATGTCAACTAACCAGGGGCACTTATGTCTGTTGTGACAAATTGTTTTGAGCGATTGGTTATGATGCATAACCAATGATGAAACCAGTTATGATGTCCCCGCCTTCGTTTAGGGGTATAAAAGTGTATGTAATTCGTTTGGGTGTGTTGGTTGTCTTCCTTCTGTTCTGTTTGCACGAGGCTATTGTGGGCTTGCGCGAGTGGACCCGAGACCGTCCCTGCAGTGTATACAAATAAAGAAGGGTTTGGACTTCAGTGTTCCACAGTTTCTTTTACTGAACCAGACTAGGGGTAAGATTAGATCCGGCTATTCACAAACTGAGTATGAAATGCTGATGTTAATGATGGTGTCAATGGTGCAAAACCCCAGTATCAGTGGGTGAGTCCATTCACCATATATCTTCTACTTGGTGCCAAGGTGCATCAGCTTTCTCAAAGGGGCAGGACCTCCCCACAATCCCCTGCAAACAGAAACCACACAGTTAGAACTCTCATTGTGATACAGTGACACATATTCCACCAACACGTAAAGGTACTTTAACACTAGTTTGGTTTATGATGCACGTTAGGTCTACATCTCGAACATAAGAAACACGAACAGGAGTTGTTCATCTTCTCTCAAGCCTGTTCCATCATTCAGAAGATCATGGCTGATCCAATCTTGGGCTCAACACCACTTTATCAAACCATCTCCCTTGCAGTTTAAATGTGTGTCAGTCTTTTCCTGTATTTATTCAATGGCCCTGCTTTGATAGTTCTTTGGGGGAGAGGGCTTCAAAGATTCGTGGCAATCAAAGGGAAAAACAATCCTCTTCAACTGTTAAATGGACAACTTTTATTTTTGAAACTATGTCCCTAGAACTGGATACAGTTCCTAGAGAAAACACTGAGGGTGCACGCTGTCATTGCCCTCTGAATGTTACCTTTCAGAACCTCACCTCTTAACGTCCTGAACTCACTCCAGTGAGTCCAGACCCAGCTGGCTCTTCCTTCCTTTGTGTGTCAACCCAAAGTACCAACATTTATATTATTCTCTCTCTTCCTTTTCATATATTCTTGGTGTGTCAACCCCTTTCTCCCAGGAAACAGTCCTGTGAACCTTCCTTACCCACCTCCAGCACATCGTTCTTTAAATATGCTGACCAAAACCCTACACAGTAGAACTGTCGCCTCACCAACACTTTGTAATGTTGCATCAAAACATCCCAATCCTACATTCAATGCCCCTTGCAATAAGGGCCAATATTTTATTAACTTTCCTAATTACTTGCTACATCTTACCGAATGTCATACACCAGGACTCCAGGTCCCCTTGCACTAAAATAGTCTCACTGCACTTAAATATTAATTTGTATTTTCATTCTTCCTCCCAAAGTGGGTAATTATTGGGATATTTTTAGTATAAAATCAGTCATAGACAATAAACAATAGACAATAGGTGCAGGAGTAGGCCATTCGGCCCTTCGTGTCAGATGGCTGATCATCCACAATCAATACCCCGTTCCTGCCTTCTCCCCATATCCCTTGACTTCAGTCTGAGGAAGGGTTTTCGGCCCGAAACGTTGCCTATTTCCTTCGCTCCATAGATGCTGCTGCACCCGCTGAGTTTCTCCAGCATTTTTGTCTACCTTCGATTTTCCAGCATCTGCAGTTCCTTCTTAAACACAAGAATCTCTTCCATTTCTCTCCTTATTTATATTATTCACTGGATTATTTTCATTATCTTTCTTTTCTCTCTTTATATATTTTTAGTCACCATTTGTGTGTGACTAAATATTCTCCCATCCTATGACCCACCTCTGATCTTCCCAACATTGTGTGCCTTTGATTTTATTTCGATGCCACCATAACTTCCTCAGTCAGCCACAGGGGGTCCACCTTCCTCCTTCTCAATGGAACATATCTTTCCCGAGATGTGTAAAATGTTTGCCCCTGCTCTTAAGCACTCGCCCATGATATTGCAGGACATACTTTTCTCAACTTTCACTCAGTCCTGCAGTACAGCTATTGTTAGTGGTCCTGTGGGGTGGGAGATTGCAACCGTCACGTGGTCCACCCTGTTTCGACCAATGCAATCAGCCCGACGTGCACAAACAAGATCAAATAGAACAAGTTGACCTACAACTTTAGGCTGTGCACGCCATACGCAAGAAGAAGAAGGAGTGGTCCTGCATAAAACTCCCACCAAAGACTTCTTATCCAGGCTGATCCCACATCTTGAGCTTGTGAGCCCGCTTCATTGCACAGCACTACCCGAGGTCACCCTTTTGTTATCAGACCCTTTTCCAGTCCACCTCGAAATGTCAAATAACCTAAATATTCAGTTCCCAGCCTTGGTCATCTTGCAACAGCTGCCATAAAACCCATTTAATTATATTTGTGCCATCATCTCATCTACCTAAATAGAAATACTGTGTGCTTTCAATTTTATCTTTTCATGTTTGCTTTCTCTGAGTCTGTTTGCTGTTGTGGTCTTCTGTTTGTACACTCTGCCCTTTCCTATCACAGGCTTCCTCTCTGCCTTCCTCAAGACACGCGCCATGGGAACCCACCTACTCCAGGTCTGGCCTTTCTCCCTTCTGATTCTACCCTGAAACTGGTTTAAACTCTCCCCAAGGACACTTCCTACGTGACACAGGATCGCCTGAACATTTCTCACATTCTTTAACCACAGCTTGTAATTCATTACTTGGTTTCTATCTACGTTGCAATAACTCAGAGACACCTAATTCCACTGACTGCTTCCTGGTGAGTTGTTGCTGACTTTAATTAGAACATACAGCTGTGATCCAGGCAGACAGTCTATGTGGAATCGATACCCAGACCACTCCATTCCACTACCACGGCCACTGACAAGAGCACAAGGCCTGTGACCACGGCTGAGACAGTGCAGTTCACAAAACCCAGGGGAAAGCCTGCACCAGACCCCCGGGGAGACCCTGCTTCGGACCTCTATCGGACTCTTCCCCAGACTCTAGGGCCTCAGACCGAGTGTAACTATGACCATAGCACAGACAGTGACGTTCACCAGACCCAAGGGATACTCTGCACCAGACCCAGGGGAACCGTACCCCAGATCCCTGGTGGACATTGTTCCAGACCCCAGGGAAACCCTGCATCAGACCTCCAGGAAACTCTCCCTCAGAACCCAGACAGAGTGGATCTGTGACGACAGCCCAGACAGTAATGTTCACCAGACCCAGGGGAAACCCTGCAGCAGACCCAGAGGAACAGTACCCAGACTTCCGGGAATATGGAACTCTAACCCAGATACCCAGGGGGGGGGCGTAACTCTACCCCAGACCTCAGAGGGGGGAGTGAGAACTCTACACTCTTCCCACAGACCCTGGGGAACTGTGACCGCAGCCCAGGCAGTGATGTTCCCCTCATCCTGGGGATCATTATCACTCTCCCTGCCTACCACACCCCACTCTGTGCCAGGGCTGAGCTCAGTTTTAATACCTAAACATATCTCAGGCTTTGGTACTGATCACTCAGGACGCTCCCAGCCCATACCCCCCCCCCCCCCCCCCCTCCGCCAACATGCGACCCTCCCGAGGCTGGGACTTGGGATCACTGCAACACCCACCCATCGAACCAACAACCAAGCTACACAGCAAACCCATTGTATGTTCTCCCCGTGGTCGTGTAGGTTTTCTCCGGGTATTTCCTCCCACACTCCAAGGACGTGCTGGTTTGTAGGTTAATTTGCTTCTGTAAATTGCTCCTAGTGTGTAGGGTGTACAAGTGGGACAACATAGAACTTGGATACGGGTGATCATTGGTCGGCACGGACTTGCTGGGCTGAAGAGCCTGTTTCCATGCTGTATCTCTAAAACGAAAAAACTAAAACCGATTTGCTCAGTAACAGGCGTGCATGCTAACTGAATGCAGAATGCTCCATGTCTTCACTGCTGGAGGACACACTCCCTCCCTCCCTTCTGGTGGACCTTACAGACAGATGCACATGCAACTGCACTCATCATTCCTCCCTCAAAGCCAACGTGAAAGAGGAAGCAAAGAGAAAGGCCCTTACTTGAGGAGAGCGTGCCAATAGAGAGAGGGCATGACATCTGCCTTCATGTAGAACATACTCCTCCGCTCCTTGGCCTGGTTGAACGGGAAAGTCTCCAGTGGTTGACCCTCATAATCAAACTCTGCCAACACACATTTGTTGTAGCTGGTAACCAATGGACAGGATGTGTAACCATTGTACTGTAAACAAAAACAGGACAAAACATTGAAGCCATTACGCAGAACTAGACAAAAACTTGCATCCCTGTCACTACCTCCAGCTTCTGATCACGACGCATGTTTGAAATGTACAAAGTGAGAAATTGTCTGCTTTACAGATGTTCAGTTTGTGAAATATTAACCAGGATGAGAGGAATAGTTCTCCTTGAGAACGAAGCACTGGCATTGACCTGGGAGAGAGCAGGCAGTGCCTGCGTTTGGCATTATGTGGGAAGGACGAGTATGTGACGATGCAGAGCACCCTTGGATTAGAATAGAGAGTCCGGCAGGACTTTGTCCTCATCGCTGCAATGAGCCATCAGTCAGTCCCCATCACGGAGCAAAAAGCCGCAAGAGCAACGTCTGGCTGGGCAAAGCTCAGGGCCGCTGCCGAGTTTGCATTGATGGGACGGTTCAAGAGATGCAACAGTGGCTGGCAGCTCACGAGCTGCACGGACCAGCAAAGCCAGATGGTCAGTTTAAGTCAGGAGCAGACAGACAGGATAATTGGGGTCGAGATCCTGGGTAGAGGGTGGGATTGGACTCTAGATTCCTCACAGTCCCAGCAAACCCTGTGGCAATGGCCACGTTTACTGAAAGTAGAATTATACTGCACTGTGATGTCGCCCATGCAAGGAAAGTAAAATCACAATGAAGCTGATGGGCGCACAGAGTGAATGAACAATGGCGACCTTTAGTGCAATGGGAACAGAAAAATCACCTCCATTATGCAACTCACACAATGTCCATCCCAACCTTAGATGGCAAAGCTCAGCAAAGCCCACCTCCACCTTCCAGAAACAGACTGCTGTGACTTTCAGATCAGAACTTTCTCCACAGTTTGTAAATCTTTGGTTCTCCTCATCCGAGGGTGAGAGTGAAGATCAGGGTAGAGCTGATTAGAAGATTGGCCAAAATGTTGAAGAGGAACAGGCTTGAGGGGCTGAATGGCCTATCCTACATGGATAGATACATAGAAATAGGTGCAGGAGTAGGCCATTCGGCCCTTCGAGCCTGCACCGCCATTCAATATGATCATGGCTGATCATCCAACTCAGTATCCCGTACCTGCCTTCTCTCCATACCCCCTGATCCCTTTAGCCACAAGGGCCACATCTAACTCCCTCTTAAATATAGCCAATGAACTGGCCTCAACTACCCTCTGTGGCAGAGAGTTCCAGAGATTCACCACTCTCTGTGTGAAAAAGTTTTTCCTCATCTCGGTCTTAAAGGATTTCCCCCTTATCCTTAAGCTGTGACCCCTTGTCCTGGACTTCCCCAACATCGGGAACAATCTTCCTGCATCTAGCCTGTCCAACCCCATAAGAATTTTGTACGTTTCTATAAGATCCCCTCTCAATCTCCTAAATTCTAGCGAGTATAAGCCAAGTCTATCCAGTCTTTCTTCATATGAAAGTCCTGACATCCCAGGAATCAGTCTGGTGAACCTTCTCTGCACTCCCTCTATGGCTATAATGTCCTTCCTCAGATTTGGAGACCAAAACTGTACGCAATACTCCAGGTGTGGTCTCACCAAGACCCTGTACAACTGCAGTAGAACCTCCCTGCTCCTATACTCAAATCCTCTTGCTATGAAGGCCAACATACCATTCGCTTTCTTCACTGCCTGCTGCACCTGCATGCCTACTTTCAATGACTGGTGTACCATGACACCCAGGTCTCGCTGCATCTCCCCATTTCCTAATCGGCCACCATTTAGATAATAGTCTGCCTTCCCGTTTTTGCCACCAAAGTGGATAACCTCACATTTATCCACATTATACTGCATCTGCCAAACATTTGCCCACTCACCCAGCCTATCCAAGTCACCTTGCAGTCTCCTAGCATCCTCCTCACAGCTAACACTGCCCCCCAGCTTAGTGTCATCCGCAAACTTGGAGATGTTGCTTTCAATTCCCTCGTCCAGATCATTAATATAAATTGTAAATAGCTGGGGTCCCAGCACTGAGCCTTGCGGTACCCCACTAGTCACTGCCTGCCATTGTGAAAAGGACCCGTTTACTCCTACTCTTTGCTTCCTGTTTGCCAGCCAGTTCTCTATCCACATCAATACTGAACCCCCAATACCGTGTGATTTAAGTTTGTATCCTAATCTCTTATGTGGTACCTTGTCGAAAGCCTTCTGAAAGTCCAGATACAACACATCCACTGGTTCTCCCCTATCCACTCTACTAGTTACATCCTCGAAAAATTCTATAAGATTCGTCAGACACGATTTACCTTTCGTAAATCCATGCTGACTTTGTCCAATGATTTCACCACTTTCCAAATGTGCTGCTATCCCATCTTTAATAACTGACTCTAGCAGTTTCCCCACTACCGATGTTAGACTAACTGGTCTGTAATTCCCCATTTTCTCTCTCCCTCCCTTCTTAAAAAGTGGGGTTACGTTTGCTACCCTCCAATCCTCAGGAACTACTCCAGAATCTAAAGAGTTTTGAAAAATTATCACTAATGCATCCACTATTTCTGGAGCTACTTCCTTAAGTACTCTGGGATGCAGCCTATCTGGCCCTGGTGATTTATCGGCCTTTAATCCATTCAATTTACCCAACACCACTTCCCGACTAACCTGGATTTCACTCAGTTCCTCCATCTCCTTTGACCCCTGCTATTTCCGGCAGATTATTTATGTCTTCCTTAGTGAAGACGGAACCAAAGTAGTTATTCAATTGGTCCGCCATATCCTTGTTCCCCATGATCAATTCACCTGTTTCTGACTGCAAGGGACCTACATTTGTTTTAACTAATCTCTTTCTCTTCACATATCTATAAAAACATTTGCAGTCAGTTTTTATGTTCCCTGCCAGTTTCCTTTCATAATCTATTTTCCCTTTCCTAATTAAGCCCTTTGTCCTCCTCTGCTGGTCTCTGAATTTCTCCCAGTCCTCTGGTATGCTGCTTTTTCTGGCTAATTTGTACACATCATCTTTTGCTTTGATACTATCCCTGATTTCCCTTGTTATCCACGGATGCACTACCTTACCTGATTTATTCTTTTGCCAAACTGGGATGAACAATTTTTGTAGTTCACCCATGCAGTCTTTAAATGCCTTCCATTGCATATCCACCGTCAACCCTTTTAGAACTAATTGCCAGTCAATCTTGGCCAATTCACGTCTCATACCCTCAAAGTTACCTTTCTTTAAGTTCAGAACCGTTGTTTCTGAATTAACAATGTCACTCTCCATCCTAATGAAGAACTCAACCATATTATGGTCACTCTTGCCCAAGGGGGCACGCACAACAAGACTGCTAACTAACCCTTCCTCATTACTCAATACCCAGTCTAGAATAGCCTGCTCTCTCGTTGGTTCCTCTACATGTTGGTTTAGATAACTATCCCTCATACATTCCAAGAAATCCTCTTCCTCAGCACCCCTGCCAATTTGATTCACCCAATCTATATGTAGATTGAAGTCACCCATTATAACTGTTTTGCCTTTGTTGCACGCATTTCTAATTTCCTGTTTGATGCCATCCCCAACTTCACTACTACTGCTAGGTGGCCTGTACACAACACCCACCAGCGTTTTCTGCCCCTTAGTGTTTCGCAGCTCTACCCATACCGATTCCACATCCTCCAAGCTAATGTCCTTCCTTTCCACTGCGTTAATCTCCTCTCTAACCGGCAACGCTACCCCACCTCCTTTTCCTTTCTCTCTATCCCTCCTGAATATTGAATATCCGTGGATGTTCAGCTCCCAGCCTTGGTCACCCTGGAGCCATGTCTCCGTGATCCCAACTATATCATAATCATTAATTGCTATCTGCACGTTCAACTCATCCACCTTATTACGAATGCTCCTTGCATTGAGACACAAAGCCTTCAGGCTTGTTTTTACAACGCTCTTACCCCTTATACAATTATGTTGAAAAGTGGCTGTTTTTGATTTTTGCCGTGGATTTGTCTGCCTGCCACTTTTACTTTTCACCTTGCTACCTATTGCTTCCGCCCGCATTTCACACCCCTCTGTTTCTCTGCTCACCCATTTAAGAACCCCACCACCTCTTATTCTCTGTTTATTATTGTTTTCTTCTTTCCCCCCTACATGTTGGGTCTGAGTGCTTTCCTTCTCTGCCTCCTGCCTCACACACTGTCTAATAGCATTCTCTATTTGAGTCCCTCCCCCCAACCATTCTAGTTTAAAGTCTCCCCAGTAGCCTTTGCAGATCTCCCCGCCAGGATATCGGTCCCCCTCAGGTTCAAGTGCAACCCATCCTTTTTGTACAGGTCGAACCTTCCACAAAAGAGGTCCCAATGATCCAGAAATTTGAATCCCTGCCTTCTGCACCAGTCCTTCAGCCACGCATTTATCCTCCACCTCGCTCCATTCCTACTCTCACTGTCGCGTGGCACAGGCAGTAATCCCAAGATTGTTACCTTTGCTGTCCTTCTCTTTAACTCCCCTCCTAACTCCCTAAATTCTCCTTTCAGGACCTCTTCTCTTTTTTTACCTATGTCATTGGTACCTATATGTATCACGACCTCGGGCTCCTCTCCCTGCCCTTTCAGGATATCTTGGACATGTTGAGACACATCACAGACCCTGGCACCAGGGAGGCAAACTACCATCCGGGTCTCCCGACTGCGTCCACAGAATCGCCTGTCTGACCCCCTAACTATAGAGTCCCCTATTAGTATTGCCCTCCTCTTCTTTTCCTTACCCTTCTGAGCAACAGGACCGGTCTCTATACCGGAGGCCCGGCCGCTGTCGCTACCCCCAGGTAGGCTGTCCACCCCAACAGTGCTTCCTGCTTCCTTTTCAATGATTTGCAGAGAGCAGTTAGTCTTCATGTCTGGTCTAGTTTGCCTTCCACAGGGAGAACACTAGGAACAAAGTTTGTGCTCACTGCCCTTGTTCTTCTAGGCTGCAGATGTCCCAGGTGTGGGGAGAGGGTTGATGTCTCAGTTGCTGTTACACTCTGCAGAGGGCACCAGTGATTATGGGGCAGGAAGCTAATGGAAGAAGATGCATTCTTCCAGATGATGCCACATCTCCTGTGTGTTATTGGTCCAACCATCAGTGAGTGCATCAGTGAGTGCAAAATACTCAAGCACATTTGTGATTTGGGCAACGCAGAGGTCGGAAGAGGAGTTGGGAACAGAGTCACTCGGCATAGGACACCCGACCTCTGATCACATTCTCCCATGCCCGTGAACTTTCCAATTCCTTCACATCGCCAACATAAAGCATGGATCCAAAATAGGTTGCCAATGTCAAACAACTGCAGATGCTGCACATCTGAAATAAAAACAGACAATGCTGAAAACACTCAGCAGGTCAGGCTGCATCTGCGTAGAGAGAAATAGAATTAGTATTTCTGGTTGGAGACTTCTTAAGAAACAAGTCGTACCTTGCTCATTGGCTTCTGGTTCTTCATGACCATTGATATAGTCTTGCTGAGGATTGCAGACTGTGCAGCTGTAAAGACAAGGAAACACTAAATCCACAGAAATGTTCACTACTTCCATACATAAACCCACTACCTGGACACTTGTTCTTATGCGCTCAATTCTTGTCGGTCACTGGGGATTACAATCAATGAAAACCGTTTCTACACATCCAGGGCCAGAGGTCCCTCATGAATAACAATCTATCTCTCAGTTTAAGAAAGAACTGCAGATGCTGGAAGAATCGAAGGTAGACAAAAAATGCTGGAGAAACTCAGCGGGTGAGGTAGCTCTATGGAGAGAAGGCATTCGCGACGTTTCTGGTCGAGACCCTTCTATCTCTCAGCATTGGCAAGACCAAGGAGCTGATTGTTGACTCCAGGAATGGAAAGCTAAGAGACCATGCAGCCAGCTTCACCCTCGGGAGGAGAACACAGCACGATAAACAGTAATGCAAAGCGCTGGAATGACAGTGGGTCAGGCAGCATCTCTGGAGAAATTGGACAGGTGGTGTTCTGAGTCAGGACAACTCCGATCTGATGATGGGTCCTGGTCCAAAACATCGCCCATCCGTGTTCTTCAGAGATGCCGCCTGATCCGCTGAGTCACTCTAGCACTTTGTGACCTTTTTTGTAAACCAGCATCTGCAGTTCCTTGCATCTCCATGGTACCTGCTGAACTGGGATGGCTCGTTCCATCCTGTCAGAGGCGAGGGGTTTTCTGCTGCGCAGGTCCCCTGCATCCCCACCGGAACGTTGCTGGGTCCTGTCGTCCTTGTGTGTACAGCGAATGTCGGGAGTGAGCTGCAGTGATTGAAGGTGACAGCTGGAACCTCACGGAGGGACGGATGAAAAAGCACATGTAGGCGTCACCAGTCATCACCAGTGACCTCGTACATCATCGCCTCTGCAGTTAGTGCGATTCCAGGAGTGGATCATCACTGTTTGATGGAGGAGGGGTAGTTACGCAGGTTGGGGATTGTTTGCTTCTTTTGGGAGATTAGGTGTCTGCGGACGGGAGGCAGTGGACTGCGGCAGTAGGAAAAGGCTGCTGTGGGATGAACTAGGAAAACCTCCTGCCTCATCGGGTCTTTGCCTTTGGTCTGCCCACTGTCACGAACATCCCACACTCGACTTCAGAAGGTGAACCAACCCCTTTTAATTTTGAGATACAGCATGGAAAGAGCCCCTTAGGCCCATAAAAGTCTACACCCACCACCCATCACCTGTTCACACTAGTTCCATCATCCCACTTTCACCCACTCTCTATACAAAAGGAGCAATATACAAAGGCAAATTAACCTAAAAACCCACATGTCTTTGGGATGTTGGAGGAAACTGGAGCACCTGAAGGAAACCCACGTGGTCATAGAGAGAACGTGCAAACTCCACATAGACAGCACCCGAGGTCAGGATCGTATCCGGGTCTGGAACTGTGAGGCCGCAACTCTATCTGCTGTGCCACTGTGCTGCCTTTAAGAACAGGACAGAACTCTGTTACTGAGGAGAAACTGGGAGCCACACTTCCTGAATCTAATCCACTGCTATGCTGGAAATCCCAATGGCATCCGGCTGAGAAGTGGCCATACAGAATTCCCACCGGGATGGACAGCAGTCAGAGCCGCAGCAAGTCCTGGAACGAGGACGTTTTAGCGACGTTTCTGTAAAACATCCCGCATCCGGCCATCACATGTCATCACTTCCGACCTCTCCGTGCAGCTCTACTGCCAGGTCTGTAAGTGTTGATATCAAAACCTCCTCTGAGTGTTTATCAGTGTTGAGCCACAACTCTGCTTCACTTCTGTGAACATTTACAGAATTCTTCACCCACAGCTCCCGCGGAGCTGTACTCGTCAAACTTCCTCCCATTTCCTTTTTAGAATACCCATCTCAGAGCAACTGCCACAAGTGTTTAGTTTAGTTTAGAGATAAACATGGAAACAGGCCCTTCGGCCCACCGAGTCCAGGCCAACCAGTTGTCACCTGTTCTCACTAGTTCTATGTTGTCCCACTTTCACATCTACTTCCTACACACTCGGGGCAATTTAGAGAGGGCAATTAACCTACAAACCCGCACTGAGAGGAAACCCACATGGTCACAGATAGAACATGAAAACTCCACATAGACAGCACCCATGGTCAGATCGAACCTAGGGTCTCTGGTGCTGTGAGGCAGCAGCTCTACCAGCTGCGCCACCATGTTAGGTGTCTGAACAGTTGTGTGCTTCATGGTTAATGATCTGGTTTCCATCAGTCTCCTTCACAGCCCCCACCCTGGAACCAGAACCAACCTCAACATGTATCAGCACTGCTTGCCACAGCTCACAGACACGGATAAAAGATTTACCTCTTTAGAATCCATGAGGTTTCCAGAAGTACAATGATCAACACCAACCCCAGCACTTACTCACCCACTGCTGCGGCCGTTTTTGATGTGGGCAGGTTGGTGCAGTCCCCGATGCCAAACACATTGGGGTATTTCTTGTGCTGCAGATTCTCTTTGTCGACATCAACCCAGCCCCCTGCGTCAGCCAGAGCGCTCTTCTGAACCACATCGGGAGGGCCCATCGGAGGGGTGACATGCAGCATCTCGTACTGGGAACATGGGAACAAGAGACACAACGATGTTCAAAGACAGAGCAAGCTGCAGCACCAAGATGTCAGCGACAAGGTCCTGGCACGGAGTTAATCACAAACACATCGGCTCACACTGCCAGCGAGATGGAGACAGAGAGACGAGTCCAACCGTGGGACAAAAAGGAGACTGCAATCATTATTGGCCATTTAGAAAGTCCAGAGAGATCCCAACCAGTTGCCAATGTTACAAGTGAAAACCAAAGCAAAATATGTTCAATCTTTGGAGAGGGATTATTGAAATCCTGAAATAAGGTCCGAGTGGGCACGTTGTGCTCGTTAGTGGAGAGACTTCCTCTGGCTAAATTCTCATTGGGCCACTTGGTCCAGGCGTTCCTCACTGGAGGCAACCTGGTGATGTTGATCGAGGTAGATCAGACATTGTGTGGAGCCCACTCACTCCAGTGGGGAAGGGGATGTATTCTCATGCAGGTTGGGGATGCATCCTCAAGTTGTTTCCAGATTCCATGTTCCCATTTCACCAGAACTTTTCACATCCTCAGGACTTCCATGTGCCTCTTTACAGTCAGTGAATCAGGTCTGAACCGAGCATGGTGTGAAATGTAGCAACCTCTCATGTCGAATAACTGAACTAATTGTTTGGGGGCAGGGTAGGCAACAGGCCCTCGAACCTGCAGCCCCGTCCAATGATCTCACGGCAGATCTGACTGCCATTTCATAATCATAATAATCATAATCATACTTTATTAGCCAAGTATGTTTTGCAACATACGAGGAATTTGATTTGCCATACAGTCACACCAATAAAGAGCAACAAGACACACAAATACATTTTAACATAAACATCCACCACAGTGATTCCTCCACATTCCTCACTGTGATGGAAGGTGAAACAAAAGTTCAATCTCTTCCCTTCTTTGTCCTCCCATGGTCGGGGGCCTCGAGCCTTCCATTGACGCGACGATCTTGGCTCCCGTAGCCGGCTGTCGGGCCCTCTGCGTCGGGGCGATCAAGCTCCTGCGTCGGGGGAATCTCAGCTCCCCGCGCCGGGCGATCAGACTCCGGGTCGGGGCTGGTCGGACCTCCTCCGACTTTGGCGCTTCCCGACATCAGTCTCTACCCGAGACTGCGAGCTCCTCGATGGTGAAATCCGCAGGCCGCGACTGGAGCGTCGATCCCAGGCAAGGGATCGCAGGCTCCGATGGTAAGTCCACGGCCCCGCGGTGGGGTTCAAAGTCAATCTGAGCAAGGCCTCAGCTCCATGATGTTAGGCCGCAGAGCGACCGGAGATACGATCCGGAAAACAATCGCATCTCCGGCAAGGTAAGAGATTGAGAAAAGTTTTCCCCTACCCCTCCCCCACATAAAACCAACCAAAGAACATTAACACATTCTTTTAAAACACACTAAAAATAACAAAAAAGACGAAAAGACAGACAGACCTTTGGTGAGGCTGCCATCGCTGATGGTGCCACCCGAGGTATGTGATCACAGAGTATTCTCTCTCTGATCCTTTGTTTATCAAGTAACAATCTATCTTTAAAATATTCGAAGACTGTTTCCACTATAGCTTTGAGAAAGAGTTCCAAAGACTCGTGACCCTTTGAGAGAAATAAATAATTCCCCTCACTACATTTCAAATAGGCTAGCCTTTATTTTATACACTATCCCCTCCTTCTAGATTTATTCAAAAAGAAAACATCTCCACGTCTACTATCAAGATCATAAATCTCCCAACCAATTTTCCTCTCACTCTTGATGCCAGATATGCCTCATATGACACATATGACAGTGCACACTCCTGAAAATTCAGCATGTCTCCAGTGACTATTACAAACTTCTACAGATGCACCATAGAAAACATGCTGTCAGGTTGCATCACGGCTTGGTTTAGGAATAGCTCTGCCCATGACAGCTAGAAATTGCAGAGAGTTATGGATGTAACCCAGTCCTTCACACAGACCAGACTTCCCACCATTGACTCCATTAACACCTGACACTGCTGGGTGAGCAACCCAACTTGGGTAAGAATGCATCCCCTTCCCCACTGGAGTGAGTGGGTTCTGGTGTTGTGACCACACAATGCCTTGGAAAAGCAGACAATACAATCAAAGACTTGTTCCATCCTGGTCATTCCTTCTTCTCCCTACTCCTGTCCAGCACAAGCTTGAATGCACATACCGCCAGACTAAGAAACAGCTTCTTCCCCTCCATTATCAGGCTTCTGAATGGTCCTTCCATAAGCTAAGGTATTGTTCGATTCACCTTTATCTCATTGACATTGGACTCGTGCTACAATGCTGAAAACTATATTCTGCACTCTGTATCTTCCCCTTTGCTCTTTCTATTGTACTTGAGATTGAACTAATTATATCTACATATGGCACGTCTGAGCTAATCTGTTTGGATAGTTTGCAAAACAAAGCTTTTCACTGTGAATGTTCGCTGTTCCTTGAATAATATTGTTTTCCACATCATTTCTCCAGTTTACAGGTCTGGACAGGTTATTGGATATGAAGGGCATAGAGGGATGTGGGCCTGGAGCGGGCAAATGGGCTGAACATATATGTTATGTTGTTGCAAATAAGAAATTGATAGTTTTATTGCGAGTACATAATGTATGGCAATTAATCACTATTGACTCTTGAATGTCGGTTCCACTGATGGAGCCCATCGCAGCGAATGAAACTTTGAAAACAGTAACTGGATGTGTTTCCTGCCAGGTTCTCGGATGGGGAAATGAGAGTCACAGGAAGCGAAAGGGAAGTGAATGGATAAATAAATAGCACTGACCTGGAACATCTTGGTTTCCCCTGGAGAATCCAACAGTTCAAACACAGCCTCCTGTTTTTCTGGGCGAACTTCAATCAGGTTCATTCTGTAATTCACATTTATATTCCTTGCTTTGACAATCTCCAGAAGCGAATCTGCGTATTTCTTCACTCCAAAGATCACTGGCAACGATGTGTTGTAGATAATGTTTGCCTTGGATCGCCTTCCCATCTATAAGAAGAAAAATAAGGATTCCTACTATATTTAGTATCTAAACCATCTGAAAACCTTTGGCAAGGACCTGCCACCTCAGGGTAGCAAGGCCTGGAGAGCTTTGCTGGGAGTGAGTAGATCGCGATACAGCAGAGGTCATGAACACCTGCTCTGCAATGTTATGCTCACATTAAGAAAGGCATGGCTAAGGCGCAGAGCAAATCTTCTGGAGATGTAAGGAAGTGCAGATGCTGGAATCTTGAGCAAAACACAAAGTGCAGGAGTAACGCAGCAGATCCAGCAGCATTTGTAGAGGGAATGAATAAGTGACATTACAGGTTGGCACCCATCTTCTGACAGAAGAAGAGTCCCAACCCAAAACATCGACTATCCATTCCCTCCACTGATGTTGCCTAACCCGCTGAGTTACTGCAGAACCTTCAGTTTAATTTAGTTATAGTTTAGTTTATTGTCACATGTAACGAGGTGCAGTGCAAAACCTTTTTATTTTGGTTGTGCTTGAGAGCAGTCAAAAGGTCAAAAATTGACTGTGGATGTGAAAGCTCATGTAGACCAATAACATAAGAGGGGACTGAAACTATCCCTGAATTTCTCACCTTCGGCTGGTGGGAGTCTTGGGCAGTTCTGACCTCTGACCTCTTCAGCAGCAGAGGAATAGATCAGGTAGATGCACAGAGTCTCTTGCCCAGAGTAGGTGAATCGAGGTCCAGAGGACATAGGTTTAAGGTGAAGGGAAAAGGATTCAACAGGAATCTGTGGGGTAACTTTTTCCACACAAAGGGTGGTGTATGGAACAAGCTGCCAAAGGAGGTAGTTGAGGCCGGGACTATCCCAACATTTAGGTACATGGATAGGACAGGTTTGGAGGGATATGGACCAAACGCAGGCAGGTGGGACTAGTTTAGCTTGGACATGTTGGCCAGTGTGGGCCAGTTGGGCCGAAGGGCCTGTTTCCACACTGTATTACTCTTGCGTGCAGAGAAACCGGCAGATCAAGGTCCAGATGGGGGCAAAGGTCACTCTGCTCCTGATGTTTCTCATACTCTCAATGTTTCTACATTGCTATCTGACTCCTGAACCAATCACCTTTTTTTCCTACAAGTACTGTCACCTACTCTTAACTCCATATTAAGGGATTTCATTGCACCCTGGTGTCTATGACAGTAAATAAATCTGATGTCATGTGCACTCAAATACCGGAGAGGTTTAAAAGCTGAATTCCAGTCAAACTTTGGCAAATCAGGAGGGCTCCCTACCTTGCGGAGATAATGTTCGGAGAGGTACATGATCTTCTGTGGAGCACCAGCACACTTGATCGGTGTGTTGGGGAAGGTGAAGATGGCGTTTCCCTCCTCAAAATCCTGCAGTGCCCGCCAAGTTTTCTCAACAAAATTCACTGAGTAGTTGGAGCCAATTCTGGGAAAATTGAAGCCTTCGGGAAGCCCCTTAATCTGAAGAACAGATTGTAAAGGTGAAGATTCAGACATCAGTGCCAGCAGAGTCTGCCAACGTCCACTTCTGTAACCACTGCCCAGCTCTTCATCACTGCTGGTATATATGGAATATATTTATATATATGGCCTGCATAGAGTCAATGTGGAGAGGATGTTTCCTCTAGTGGGAGAGTCTAGGACCAGAGGCCATAGCCTCAGAATAAAAAGGACGTACCTTTAGAAAGAAGATGAGAAGGAATTTCTTTAGTCAGAACGTGGTGAATCTGTGGAATTCATTACCACAGACGGCTATGGAGGCCAGGTCAAAGGAGGCCAGGTTTAAGGCAGAGATTGACAGATTCTTGATTAGTAAGGGTGTCAGTAGGTTATGGGGAGAAGGCAGGAGAATGGGTTTGAAAGGGAATGATAGATAAGCCATGATTGAATGGCCTAATTCAGCTATAATTTATGAACTATATGGTTGTTACAGGGAGGAATGAAAAATGACACAACCTTTCCCCTGGCTGGGCTGTGCTCCCCCATTGAGTGGAGGCTGTGAAAATCCCCACTGAGATCTCTCAGCATCACCCTATCCCTCCCTCCTGTGCTCCGCCCATTGCTCCCTGTGGCTGTGACGCCAGTCTCAGGTCTTGGCCGGTAGTTCTTCTCAGTTTCCCACTGGATCTCCCAGTGAGGCCCAACATTGGCTCCCACGTGCGGTCTACCCACCGCCCACTGTGACTGGTTGTCCCAGTACTGCCACCCTCAGTCCGCCTCCCCTTCCATCACATCGCCATCTCTGTGTTCCCAGACCCTAGCAACAGGTTACTGCTCACCGTCCCATTGAAGCCCCTTTGAAAATTGAGATGAATTCCATTTGCTGCATTATATCACTAACTCTCCCTGCCAACTGCTTCATTCTTGGTTAAACAAGACCTTTCCTTCAAGACCTTTCGCCCATTCTTTCTCCCCGTGATGCTGCCTGTCCCGCTGAGTTACTCCAGCTTTTTGTATCTATCTTTCCTTGTGAAACCCATGTTGCCTCTCCACAGATGCTATCTGATCTGTTGAGTTCCTCCATTGGCTGTTGATTGTTCATTCACTCATTTTGCTTTGGGACATTCTTCAAGTATCTCCTTCACTCGGGATTCCATGCATTCCAATACTTTCCTTCTAACTTATATCACGCTGGCTCATGATTCCCAGCACGTTATAGCCCCATTCTCCTATGCAAACCGTGCATTAACTACCAGCCAACCCTCTTACATAGAAACATAGAAAATAGGTGCAGGAGTAGGCCATTCGGCTGATCATCCAACTCAGTATCCTGTACCTGCCTTCTCTCCATACCCCCTGATCCCTTTAGCCACAAGGGCCATATCTAATTCCCTCTTAAATATAGCCAATGAACTGGCCTCAACTACCTTCTGTGGCAGAGAATTCCACAGATTCACCACTCTGTGTGAAAAATGATTTTCTCATCTCGGTCCTAAAAGACTTCCCCCTTATCCTTAAACTGTGACCCCTTGTTCTGGACTTCCCCAACATCGGGAACAATCTTCCTGCATCTAGCCTGTCCAACCCCTTAAGAATTTTGTAAGTTTCTATAAGATCCCCCCTCAATCTTCTAAATTCTAGCGAGTACAAGCCGAGTCTATCCAGTCTTTCTTCATATCAAAGTCCTGACATCCCAGGAATCAGTCTGGTGAACCTTCTCTGTACTCCCTCTATCCCAAGAATGTCTCTTGGCCAACCTCCTGTCCAAATAAATGATTAAATACGTAATAATACTCCACTAATCACCCCCCCCCAATTCCTTTGAAATGTGTGGGCCCATTCCCTCGACTGATTGGACTATTTAATATAACCCTATTTCTATTTTCAATGCACATATCTCAGGGAATGTATCAAGTTCATACCTTCTTGCTCTCCCCTCCCCCCCCCCCCTCGCCATTAGTATTCCTGCTTTTCTCTTCTCACTATCTGTGCCTTCCACCCATCTTCCCCTCAGTGCTCCAACCACCATCCCATTTTTATTGAGGTGCCTGTGAAAGGTTTTGCTCTTTAGTTGCAAAATTAACATATACCAAAATGGAAAACATACCTTTTCATACAGTAGCTCTATTCCCAAAGCAACAATCAAGTATCTGTAAGTGAGCTGAAGAAAGAATCGTTAATAAACTGGGCTTTCCCTGTCCTGATAGCCGAGTCACCTAGCAGTGGGACAACAAATACCGTTTCCCCCTGACCACTTCGTCCCGGGCCCCTCTTAACGAGCTTCCCCCCCACGCCCATTTCCATGCTCCATTTTAACGTTCCACCTTTACTATGACCCGCCCCCCCTTGCTTTTCTGTGCTCCACATTACCACCCTCCCCTGAGGGCCCAGAACCTGACTGAACCCCTCACTATGCTGTCCCCAGCCCAGCATGCCTCCCCCATCATCTGCCCCCCACCCATTGTGCTCAGCCACCCACTGCACCTCACCTCACCCATTCACAACAGCCGCACATCTAACACCATCTCCACTCCCCACCCACCCATCCCCCCACCAGGCTGAATCCCTCCTGAGGTACCTCTCCACCTGCCCCTCCTCACCCTCCCCATCACCAACCGCTCACTCTCACCTCTTTCCCATCTTCAGTTCGGACAAGATTCTTGTCCGGATCCAATTCCTGAACTCTGGACTTGATCCAGGTGACCCCGGAAGGGATGATGCTGGCTGTTGGGCGCCCCGACGTGTTCAGGGGCTTTGCTCCTGCTCCGACCAGCGTCCATATGGGCTGGTAGTAGTGCTTCTGGAGGGGACACAATGAACGAAGGCAGATGTGTGGGTAAGGGCATTGAAGCAACAACCTTGACCCACCTTTGCCATCAAAGCTGTTCGGAGCACCTTAGCCTGACAGACAGGCAGCTGAATGCCATGTGCAAGGGAGCCCAGACTCCACTCAGTGACAGCCTGCATAGACGCTGCCTTACTGCTGAGCAGTTTGGTATCTGCCCCAGATTCCGGAATCTACAGTCCCCATCTCTCTGGCAGTTCCCAACCAGCTGAGCTGCGAATGTGACTGCAGACACAGTAACTCTGCTCAGAGCTGGCAGGTGTCTTGCTGTTGCCATCTTGCTCGGTGAAGCAGAGAGCTGATCAGCTCAACCTTCTCATCCTCAGAGAAGGCCCTGATGCCAGTCACAGTCAGCAGAGCCCTGGACTGGTCCTGGGGGCCGGTAATCACTAATACTTGGCAGCTGTAGCCAGCACAAGTCATCTCAAATCTGTGTCCAGCATGAACAGTGAATTAAAGGGAGCCAGGCTCTAACGGAGCGGCCATTTGGAGAAGGGTTGCTTCGAGGTGGAAGCGATGCTGCCAGTTGTCAGAGTGTGGCTTTGACTAATTCAGGCTTTGGCGAGGAGAGCGAGCAGCAAGGCACGGGCAAGGTCGGTCTTTCCCTTGTTTCATGGTGTATAGGGCAGTAAGGGCAGTCAGGGGGGTGGTGTGCACCTCCTGTCAGCGGTGGGAGATCAGAGGCAAGTCAGGTGTCCTGGACGACTATGTCTGCAGGATGTGTGTCCAGCTACAGATCCTCGAAGACCACATGGGTCAGTTGGAACTGCAGGGAAGACTCACTGAGGTGTATACAGGAGACAGACAGGGTTATAGACAGTAGTTTCAGAGAGGTGGTCACACCCACAGTTCAGTTAGGCAGGTAGTACGGGAGTGTCCAGTGGCCATCTCCCTCTCAAACAAGTATACCAGTGAGGCCCAGCGCAAATTAGAAGAACAGCACCTCAAATTTTTCTTGGGCAGCTTACACTCTAGCGGTATGAATATTGACTTCTCCAACTTCAAGTAACCCTTGCTTTCCCTCTCTCTCCATCCTTCCCCCTTCAGTCTGAAGAAAGGTCTCGACCCGAAACGTCACCCATTCCTTCTCTCCAGAGATGTTGCCTGTCCCGCTGAGCTACTCCAGCGTTTTGTGTCTATCTTTGGTTTAAACCAGCATCTACATTTCCTTCCTACACATACCAGTTTGTGGGCTCTTTGGGGAGAATAACAACAGCAGGCAGATCAGTGGCACCATGACTGGCTCTGCTGTAAAGCAGAGTAGGCGAGCAACTGCGATAGGGGACTCTATAATAGATAATAGACAATAGGTGCAGGAGTAGGCCATTTGGCCCTTTGAGCCAGCACCGCCATTCAATGTGATCATGGCTGATCACGAGACTATAGTCGTGAGACTCCAGGAAGGTGTGTTCCTACCCTGGTGTCACGTCAAAAATGTCGCTGAACAAGTGCAGGTCTTTGTGAAAGAGTAGGGTGAGCAGCCAGAGAACGTAGTTCATATTGGTACCAACATCATGCTGTTGAAAGAGAGATGTGGTCCTGCAGAAAATTTGGGAGTTAAGCAGCAAGTTTAAAAGTAGGATCTTTAGGGTTGTAATCTCAGGATCATTTTCTGTGCCACGAGTTAAGGGCCTGTCCCACTCTCGCGACGTTGACTCATACTCGCAGCATGGTCGTTACGAGATCGTAGGTAGGTCGTAGGTAGGTCGTGATGCTAGTCGTAGGTACTCGTGGCATCAAGTAGGTGATGAAAAATGTCCACGAGTAACAAAGGTCGTGAATTAGGTCGTGAAAGTGGGACAGGGCCTTTAGTAGGGCAAGGAATGGGAAGATGTTACGCGTAAATGTGTGGGTAAAGATCTGGTGCGGGGGCTTCAGGTGCATGGATCATTGGGCTCTCTTCCAGGGAATGGCAGACCTGTAGAAGAGGGACAAGTTGCACCTGAACTACGGTGCACCGATAATCTGCCGGGGAGATTTGCTAGACAGTTTAAACTAGAGTGACAGGGGGGTGAGACCCAAAGCGAGAGTCTGGTGAATGGGGAAATAAAGACAGATATAGATGTTAATGTAAGTTCAGTAGAGGACAGGCAAGGGCAAATCAGGTAGTGAGGAACGTCTAATAGAGTAAACTGCATTTATTTTCATGCAAGATGTTTTTTGAAGGGGGAAGCGGGTTACGGAAGGGTGGTGGAGCGGGCTGCGGGGGTGGAGAGCGTGGTGTGTAGGAGGGGGTGCAATTTCCACTTGCCCTGTGTAGGAATTGAGAGAAGCGCTCACTGCCCTGTGAGTCACTGAGGGTTTGCGAGCAAAAGGTCACAGCTTCCAACATGCATAAAGTAGCCAAGTTTCAACATGCAAACAGAAGGACGACCCGCATTGTGACACCACTAACTCAGCATATTCCAAACTCTGTTCTGCCAGGGATTGGTTCTGCAATGGTTGGTGACTGCTGAAATGCAATAAACATTTCACAAATAGCAATGTGATGACGACTGAACCACATCCCGTCATTAATTTGTTCGAGGGTTCAGGAGAACTCCCTGATTTTCAAGAAAATAGAGCAGTGGGGTTTTTACATCAAATGGTTCCCGTTTGTGGTGTGACTAGTAAATAGGAAGAGAAGCAGGAGAGAAACATCCACTGTGGAGAGGTGCAAGGGAAAAAATCATAGTTAGTAATCATTGCTGGATCAAAGAGCACCTGATGCAAAGATCCCTGAAATAGTTAAGCAAGCAGTGAGGTTATTCCAGTAAAGAAATGGGTGATATGGAGCTGGAGGTCTCTAGATTCATAGGAAGTGTGGAACCTTCCATTCCGTCATTCACCCAGGACAGAGGAAGATATTGATCGATTTTGAAAGATGCCAATACTGAAATGAAATCCTCGCCATCACAGTGCCAGGCAGAACAAAGTAGAAACAAAGAACTGCAGATGTTGGTTAATACACCAAAGGACATAAAGGGGAGTGTCCCGGGGACGTGCACCCGATTCACCCGCCAAACAACCATGGCGACGACGACCGGAGCGAATACCAGAACGCGCCCCGGTATACCTAACTCGCCCCACATGCCTCCCAGGGAACTGCAGAGAAGCCGAGCGGCGAGGCATGTCTGGGCCGAAGGAGCCTCTACAACGGCGCCGATGGGAGCCTGGGCGGCAACGGGATCCTCGGCGGCGGTGGAGCGTGAGGGGAAGACAATGGGGACCCGGCGTGGTGGGGACCGCCGTGATGAACAATGGGAACCGCAGTGAGGGACGGTGGGAGAACAAAAGGGGACCCAGTGTGGGGGAGGGGAGTTGGGCACTCTAGTTTAGAATCCTCTGCCCAGGGGATAAGTCTGTGTTTGTTTGTTTGTTCTTTTGTTCCGATGAAGGCACTGTGCACAGGGCAGCCAGCCAACAGTCGCTTGTCCTGTTTTTTCACTTTTAATTTCAAGTTTTCGTGTACCTTGTGTGTTGTGACAGACCAATTTCCCTCCGGGGATGAATAAAGTTTATCGTATTGTATCGTAAAGTGCTGGGGTAACTCAGCAGGTCAGGCAGCTGAATCAGAACCTTTATTCCCAACATGATTCGGGTCTGAGGAAGGATTTCGATCTGAAAGGTCACCTATCCATGTTCTCCAGGGGTGCTGCCTGACTGCTGAGTTATTCCACCACTTTGTTTCCTTACCAGGCAGATCAAGTCCCCGGCATGCTGGACCTCCTGCTGGAGTACGTACCCTGTGAGACAGTAGAATCGAGGAATGTCCCACATCATGGTCTCACCTCACTCGGCTCAACGACAGCCACTCTTCCAGCGCCGACTTTCCACCTCATCCGTGCACTCATGGTAATACCTCCCGTGCCACCTCCAAGGACCAAGACCTCATGGTGGCTTCTCGATGCAGAGCTCATCGAGACATGCAGTTGCCGCAATCCCATCCTCATGAAAGGCAGTCCACATTTCTGCAGCAACGCGGCGCGTTGAACAACAGCCATTCCGATCAGCAGAGCTCCTGCAATCAGCAAGCAGTTAAAGAATTCCTCTCACACTGAACGTGCACAGACTAAAGCCAAGAACCCAACCTCAGGATACACTAGCGGGTGGCTGGCTTGAATTCCATTACTGTAGCAAGTGGAATCCCTTGAGGTGGTAATAACGGAACTCAATGAAACAGCAGAAAATGCAAGACGGAAACTGAGAAAGTAAAACATCTGTAAAGGTAGAATCAAAGTTAAACCCTCAGGTCATTAACTTTATATTGGTGCTGAGAAAAGAGAGGCCAGGCAGAGAAGAGGGATGGACAGAGAATATACTTTTTTTTCATTTGTTCTATATCTCTCTAAGTCACTGTCTATATCTCTCATTTCCCTGTCTTCTGACTCGTCTGAAGAAGGGTCTCGCCCCAAAACGTCACCCATTCCTTCTCCCCAGATATGTTGCCTGTCCAAGGTACACAAAAATGCTGGAGAAACTCAGCGGGTGCAGCAGCATCTATGGAGCGAAGGAAACAGGCAACGTTTCGGGCCGAAACCCTTCTTCAGACTGATAGGGGGTGGGGAGAAGAAAGGAAAAAAGGCGGAGGAGGAGCCCGAGGGCTGAGGGAGGGGAGGAGACAACCAGAGGGCTGATGAAGGGGAGGGGACAGCAAGGGCTAGCAGATTTGGGAGAATTCAATGTTCAAGACCCCAGGATGTAGACTGCCTGAGGTGCATTTCCTCCAATTTCCGGTGTTGCTCGCTGTGGCCATGGAGGAGACCCAGGACAGAGAGGTCAGATACGGAATGGGAGGGGGAGTTGAAGTGCTGAGCCACCGGGAGGTCAGGTTGGTTATTGAGGACCGACCGGAGGTGTTCGGCGAAACGATCGCCGAGCCTCCGCTTGGTCTCACCGATGTAGATCAGCTGGCAACTAGAGCAGCGGATGCAATAGATGAGGTTGGAGGAGATGCAGGTGAACCTCTGTCGCACCTGGAACGACTGCTTAGGTCCTTGAATGGAGTCGAGGGGGGAGGTGAAGGGACAAGTGTTGCATCTCTTGCGGTTGCAAGGGAAAGTACCCGGGGAGGGGGTGGTACGGGAGGGAAGGGAAGAATTGACAAGGGAGTTACGGAGGGAGCGGTCTTTGCGGAAGGCAGACATGGGGGGAGATGGGAAGATGTGGCGAGTGGTGGGGTCACGTTGGAGGTGGCGAAACTGACGGAGGATCACTTGTTGTATGTGACGGCTGGTGGGGTGAAAGGTGAGGACTAGGGGGACTCTGCCCTTGTTGTGAGTGGGAGGATGGGGAGAGAGAGCAGTGTTGCGGGGTATGGCAGAGACCCTGGTGCGAGCCTCATCTATGGTGGAGGAGGGGAACCCCCGTTCCCTGAAAAATGAGGACATTTCGGATGCCCTGGTGTGGAACGCCTCATCCTGGGAGCAGATGCGGCGTAGACGAAGGAATTGGGAGTGGGGGATGGAGTCCTTACAGGAAGCAGGGTGGGAAGAAGTGTAGTCCAGATAGCCATGGGAGTCGGTAGGTTTGTAGTGGATGTCGGTAAGAAGTCTATCACCTGCGATGGAGATAGTGAGGTCAAGGAATGGTAGGGAAGTGTCGGAAATGGACTACCGACTCCCATGGCTATCTGGACTACACTTCTTCCCACCCTGCTTCCTGTAAGGACTCCATCCCCCACTCCCAATTCCTCCGTCTACGCCGCATCTGCTCCCAGGATGAGGCGTTCCACACCAGGCATCCGAAATGTCCTCATTTTTCAGAAAACGGGGGTTCCCCTCCTCCACCATAGATGAGGCTCGCACCAGGGTCTCTGCCATACCCCGCAACACTGCTCTCTCTCCCCATCCCCACACTCACAACAAGGGCAGAGTCCCCCTAGTCCTCACCTTTCACCCCACCAGCCATCACATACAACAAGTGATCCTCCGTCAGTTTCGCCACCTCCAACGTGACCCCACCACTCGCCACATCTTCCCATCTCCCCCCATGTCTGCCTTCCGCAAAGACCGCTCCCTCCGTAACTCCCTTGTCAATTCTTCCCTTCCCTCCCGTACCACCCCCTCCCCGGGGTACTTTCCCTTGCAACCGCAAGAGATGCAACACTTGTCCCTTCACCTCCCCCCTCGACTCAATTCAAGGACCTAAGCAGTCGTTCCAGGTGCGACAGAGGTTCACCTGCATCTCCTCCAACCTCATCTATTGCATCCGCTGCTCTAGATGCCAGCTGATCTACATCGGTGAGACCAAGCGGAGGCTTGCCGATCGTTTCGCCGAACACCTCCGGTCGGTCCGCAATAACCAACCTGACCACCCGGTGGCTCAGCACTTCAACTCCCCCTCCCATTCCGTATCTGACCTCTCTGTCCTGGGTCTCCTCCATGGCCACAGTGAGCAACACCGGAAATTGGAGGAAATGCACCTCATATTCCGCTTGGGCAGTCTACATCCTGGGGGCTTGAACATTGAATTCTCCCAATTCTGCTAGCCCTTGCTGTCCCCTCCCCTTCATCAGCCCTCTGGTTGTCTCCTCCCCTCCCCCAGCCCTCGGGCTCCTCCTCCGCCTTTTTTCCTTTCTTCTCCCCACCCCCTATCAGTCTGAAGAAGGGTTTCGGCCCGAAACGTTGCCTGTTTCCTTCGCTCCATAGATGCTGCTGCACCCGCTGAGTTTCTCCAGCATTTTTGTGTACCTTCGATTTTCCAGCATCTGCAGTTCCTTCTTTAACAACATGTTGCCTGTCCAGTTGAGTTACTTCAGCATTTTGTGCCTATAATTATAGTGAAGCTTGCTGCCTGCCGACTGTGAGAGGTATATTCTATTTAACCAGGGCCCTGTATAATTATGACACATCCTTGATCCTCGAATCAATTGGCCGTAAATAATAGCAGACCATTTGCCTTCTTAACGGCTTGCTGCAATCATTAGTTTCCTTCAGCTATCACTAACAAAGAAACACAAGTCTGTATTTACATCAATAATCCTCATTTTATCACCTTTCAAATAACGCGCCGTCATTCTGTTTATCCCACTGATGTTGATATCCTCACGTTTATTCTGTCAGAAGGGTGTGAACCTTTTGGATTCTCCCTTCCCCAGAGGGTTGACAAGATATTTAATCTGTTCTCAGCAGAGATCAAGGGACATTTAGAGTCTAAGAGAGAGAGCGAGAAAGAGAGACAGGAAGACGGAGTGAGTGTGCACAGGAAGAGACCATTTGTGTCTGAAGAAGGGTCTCGACCCAAAACGTCACCTATTACTTCTCTCCATAGATGCTGCCTTACCCGCTGAGTTTCTGCAGCTTTTTTGTCTACCTTTGGTCTGTCATGTGCATGCCAACCATCAACCATCCATTTACACATTCCATATTTATCTCATTTTGCTGTGAAGAATAGTCCTGGCGTGAAACACCACCTATCCATGTTCTCCATAGATGCTGCCTAACCCTCTGAGTTACTCTAGCACTCTGTGTCTTTTTGTTTCGTAACCAGCTTCTGCAGTTCCTTATTTCTACATCCATGTTGTTATTCTCCTCACATTTTAAGCTACTGAGGAGCCAAAGAGTACAAACAGCCGATGGTGGAAAGGTGGTACTGAGGCCAAGATGAGATTATCACCATCTTACTGCAGGCTCCTGGAGCAGGCTGGCCTAATAATGTTCCGCGTCACTACCAAAGATGTCTGAGATCTGTACAATTCCGCAGTGAATCTTAACACCACTTCACCGCTTGAGGATTTGTACAGTAACCTCTCGGATATCCTTAAAGTCATTAAATACGATCAAAATTAGAGTGATCTGTGCAGCATAGTCAGGTGCGAGTATACACTGCCTGCCCAGATGGACACATAGACCTAACTCTGGATTTGGGGATGCACAGTGTTCACCTTGCCCTCGCCCCTCTCCCGGGGTGAAAGCTCCATATTTCCTCTGTGCTGCAGAGGAGACGAGGGAGATGTGGATATAGGGGAGAGGTAAGAGAAACATGAACATCATGTACCTCCAAATCCACAGTTATGTCTACAGTGTGTAGGAAAGAACCGCAAATGGTGGTTTACACTGAAGATACTCACAAAATGCTGGAGTAACTCAGTGAGTCTGACAGCATCTCTGGAGAAAAGGAATAGGTGACGTTTCAAATCGAGACCCTTTTTCAGATTGAGAGTCAGGGGAGATGTGAAAAAGGTACAAAGAACAAAGGAATGAAAGGTGTGAAAAGAACAAATCAAACATCCAGCCAGATAATCAAGTACAGGCAGCCCATTGTGCACAAATAAACTGCAGATGCTGGTGGTTTAAACCCAAGATAGACACAAAATGCTGGAGTAACTCAGCGGGCAGGCAGCATCTCTGAAGAGAAGGAATGGGTGACGTTTCACAAGTTATAGGAGTAGAATTAGGCCATTTGGCCCATCGAGTCCACTCTGCAATTCAATCATGGCTGATCTCTGCCTCCTAATGCCATTTTCCTGCCTTCTCCCCATATCCATAATCAGGAATCTGTCTATCTCTGCCTTAAAAATATCCACTGACTTGGGCTCCACAGCATCCTGTTCCTCCTTACCTCCTTTCTAAAAGAGCACCCTTTAATTCTTCTGAGGCAATGACCTCTGGTCCCAGACTCTCCCACCAGTGGAGATATCCTTTCCACATCCACTCTATCTATGCCTTTCATTATTCTGTAAGTTTCAATGAGGTCCCCCCTCAACTTTCTAAACTCCAGTGAGTAGGGGCCCAGTGCTGCCAAAAGCTCATCATATGCTAACCCATTCATTCCTGGAATCATTCTTGTAAACCTCCTCTGGACCCTCTTCAGAGCCAGCACACCCTTCCTCAGATATGGGGACCAAATTTGCTCACAGTACTCCAAATGCAGCCTGACCAGCGCCTTATAGAGCCTCAACATTATATTTCTGAGCTGCTTTTGGGATTTGGGTTGAGACCCTTAATTAGACAAGTCAGGGGAAAGGGAAACGAGAGATATAGACAGTGATGTGGAGAGATGCAGAACAAATCAATGAAAAATATGCAAAAAACTAACGATGATAAAGGAAGCAGGCCGTTGTTAGGAAAGATCCTATAGTGAGCAAGATAGATCACTCAACGAAAAAGACGTAGTACGGTCATGGGCAGATTCATGGGTAATTTTCAGCCCCATTTCCATAACCGGCTTCCGTCTCCGCACCAAAGATCCCATAGCGGAGCAAAGATACTAGTGCGGAGATGGAAGCCGGTTACGGAAACATCCTCGTAAAAATAAAAGTTCTTTGGTAAAAATCTTCTCCTCATTTTCAGAATTATAATTTATTAACACAAACTGTTCCCCCGCAACGTTGATTTAATGGTAGTCCATTGTTGGCTGTGGAGAAGATGATAACGAGTGGATACAAACAATGAAACTAAGCAGTTCAACAATAAATCTAGTCGATTAGAGTGGAGGAAGAGAGAGGGAATGCAAGGGTTACTTGAAGTTACTCCACCTAAATAGGTGGTGTGAGATTTGCTGTAACATTTCGAAGGACAATGACAATGAGCAACTGCGACAGATTGCACAACGTCAGGCAGATCAGTGGCTCCGAGTCCAGTGCACACACTACATAACAAGTCAACACAATCATGTCTCTCTCTCTTATCGTGTCGGAAGCCGGGTTCACAAGGAAGGAATAAAATCCAACAGACATTGACCTGAAACATTAACCCAGTCTCTCTCCCCACAGACAGTGCTTGTTCTGCTTTGAATTTGCAGCATTTTGTCTTTTTGCTTTGCTTGCATTGTTTAACTTTGGACTCTTCCTGTCTCATGTTTCGGAGAAAGTCCCAATAAAACATTGGACTTCCTGTTGTTTCCATCTGGAGACCTTTGCTCAACACTTTAACAATTCTTGTTATTTGTGACAAGGAACAGTGATGGGGGCGGGAAGGAGGGAGGTGTTTTCATTAACAGTTCCATGTCTATTGGCCCACTAAATCTGTCCCTTGCTTCCTGCCAGACCACACGATGACTAGATTTTCCATGCAGTCCATTGTAACTGAGGCAATCACTTCCATTCCCTGACTCTTTCCCTGGTCCTCTTTCACATTAATTTGCTCCCTGCTTGAAAGTTCTTGGCAAATTCAATTCCCGCATCTTACCCAATTCACAATTTAAAAAAACATTTCTTCTCATCTTCCCTCTGGACTGCAGTCTCTGTTTACCAGTCTCCCTCTCACTGCAAAACATTTCGACCTATTTATGAGAATTTAAAGTTTCCACGATTTGGAACATTTCTACAACACTGCTTTTTTTTACCTGTTCCTGTCGCCATCATTTCTGGCGCCCTGGTAAATGTTCCTTGTGTGGTGCCCAGAAAAAGTACAATACATGGGCTGGGGCAGCCAGTTGATGGTACCACCTTTACATTAACTTCTGTGCTTCTATTTATAAAGTCAGGATCAGATTTGTTTCTTTGATTACTTCCCGGACTTGTCCTGTGTTCACACCCAGCTCATAAAATGGTACCATTTCACTGCTCTTGCCGCACCCTATTGTTCTCAGCTTTAGGAGATTGTTTATGTTTATGATCATATTTCATTCTGTAGTAATAGACTTGTTAAATGTAAAGTTAATGCCAGAGAATTTACAGCTCTGTGCATCAGAGCACACCAGAATGAACTAATTTTTCAAGGCAATTTAACTTAATGACTTTTTATGGCAATATCCTTTCCACAACCTGTTGAAGGCAATATTAACCACACGGCCTGACAATATACAGCCACTGGTTAGGTACACCTAGGGGATGATTTCAGCTGAAATGTTTGCTTAAGTACAAAAATGTTCTAGAAGTGGACTTGATTCTAGAACCCACATCTAGATTATGAATCACAATTAGAGTCATAGAATAACACGGTAGAGAAACAGATCCTTCGACCCAACCTGCCCATGAAAACCAAGATGTCCATCTAAGCTAGTCCCATTTGCCGTGTTTGACCCATATCACTCTAAACCTTTCCTTCCCATATATGTAGATGCTGAAATGTCTTTTAAATATTATGGTACCTGCTTCAACCATGTTCTCTGGCAGCTCATTCCATATATGCACCACACCTTCTATGTGAAGAAATTGCCACTCAAGTATTTATTTACTGTAACCTTTACAGTCTTCCGATTTTGGTGTCATCTGCATGCTTACTAACTGTGCGTTGTACAATCCCATCCAAATCGTTGATATAAACGACAACTAACAATGGGCCTCGTGGCACACCACTAGTCACAGGCCTCCGATCTGGAAAACAATCTTCTACCATCACCCTCTGCTTCCTACCATCAAATTAATAATGTATCCAATTAGCTAGCTCTCTCTAGATTTCATGCTATCTAACATTCCAAACTAGCCTACCATGTGGAACCTTGTCAAAGACCTTATAAAAGTCCATATAGACAATGTCTATTGCCCTCCTCTAATTAATCCTCTTGGGTTCCTCTTTCATAATTTGTATATGTTCTAAAACATCACAGCTCCTATGCCTCTGGTCCCTAGCTTCCATGATCTATTCCCCAGTAAAAATGGATCAAAAGCATTTATTTAATATTTCACATATCTCACACAGGCAGCCGTGCTGATACATACATAGATACATAGGCAATAGGGGCAGGAGTAGGCCATTCGGCCCTTCGAGCCTGCACTGCCATTCAATGTGATCATGGCTGATCATCCACAATCAGTACCCCGTTCCTGCCTTCTCCCCATACCCCTTGATTTCGCTAGCCCCAAGAGCTCTATCTAACTCTCTTTTGAATGCATCCAGTGAATCGGACTCCACTGCCTTCTGAGGCAGAGAATTCCACAAATTCACAACTTTCTGTGTGAAAAAGTTGTTCCTCATCTCAGTTCTAAATATCTTATCCATTCCTTCCCCAGATATTACCTAACCTAGCACTTTGCATTTCCATCAAGGGATCCAGTATGAGAATGAAGGGTGGGATTTAGGATCGAGATGAGGAGAATTCACTTAAGAGGACGTTGAACTTTTGGCATTCTCTTCTTCAGACATCTGTAGAAACTCAGGTATTCTGTTCATTTCTGACAGAAATGAATAGATTTCTGGACATAGTATCTTAATTCTCACTTCTAGGGAATCTATGGATATGGAGATGGTGCTGGAAGAAATTCTCAGTCATAATCTTGATGAATAATAGAGCAGGCTCAAAGGGTCAGACAAGCTATTCCCACCCTTATTTGTTATGAGAAACTTCCAAGCTTCATATCTTCACGTTAGATGAGAGGCACAGTGGGAATTTGTTCATGCAGCCCATAAAAGTTAACATTGAACAGTTGTGCTGAATGCCACTTCTGCCTTGCAAATCCTTATTTGAGCACCGCCTCCCCAACCCAGGAAAGCTGCAAAAACTGTCAGACGCTGCCTTCTAATCAGCCCCAGGATTGAACTAACATCTGCTTGTGTTTATGATCTACTAGTTTCGGGGTTTGGGATTGGCTGCACTGGTACCTCGATGACAGATCATATACGGGAAAAGTAAACGTATTAAATTTCTGAAATTTGAGGCATGTGCTTCCAACATAAAAAATGAAATTGACAAATCAAAGCCTTTGAAAGTTGACAATAAATCAAAGTTTTTGGAAGGGGGCAATGCCCACTGGTGATGCTTGGCAAAGTGTCAAGACTTGGACACCTGCAGCATAACACACCCATTTCCTACCACAAGCCTTTAATTAACTTTCAAATTATAGCTCATCGTCACACCCATTACAAAACATTGTCACACCTAAAGGCAAAGAATTGTTAATCTTTATTGGCATCTATTCTTTCCCGAGCCACCCTTAAATTCCTAATCTATCTGTAGAATCCCTTACCTTGCCTGCCAGATCCATCTCATTACTGCTTTTTGCCCTCCTGATTTCCCTCTTAGTGTACGTTGCAAAGGATGGGCCTAGCACAAATGCCACGCAATGTGCCAGTCAGCTAGACATTGCCGCCCTATCTGTCATTTGTGGAAAGGTTCTTCCAGACCAACAGCTTTGACCACAAGTCCATCGGGCAGTGGTCAGCACGGAACGTCCTGCAGGCACTGAAGGGAAAGGACTCGATGGATCCGGTGGCGTGGTTCCCAGAGCAGACTGCCCAGCTTGTCTGACAAAATGCCTCATCGCCAGAACTCACCAACAAGCACCAAGACCTGGCTTGGCTGGCGGTGAGGGGAACCCTCCCAGTCGGATCCTTCCTGCACCGTCGGAACCTCACTACCAGTGTACGCTGCCCTTGGGACAGCTGCTATGGAGAGGAGTGTTAAAGAAGGAACTGCAGATGCTGGAAAATCGAAGGTACACAAAAATGCTGGAGAAACTCAGCGGGTGCAGCAGCATCTATGGAGCGAAGGAAATAGGCAACGTTTCGGGCCGAAACCCTTCCTCAGACTGATAGGGGGTGGGGAGAAGAAAGGAAAAATGCGGAGGAGGAGCCCGAGGGCTGAGGGATGGGAGGAGACAACCAGAGGGCTGATGAAGGGGAGGAAACAGCAAGGGCTAGCAAAATTGGGAGAATTCAATGTTCATGCCCCCAGGATGTAGACTGCCCAAGCGGAATATGAGGTGCATTTCCTCCAATTTCCAGTGTTGCTCGCTGTGGCCATGGAGGAGACCCAGGACAGAGAGATCAGATACGGAATGGGAGGGGGAGTTGAAGTGCTGAGCCACCGGAAGGTCAGGTTGGTTATTGCGGACCGACCGGAGGTGTTCGGCGAAACGATCGTCAAGCCTCCGCTTGGTCTCACCGATGTAGATCAGCTGACATCTAGAGCAGCGGATGCAATAGATGAGGTTGGAGGAGATGCAGGTGAACCTCTGTTGCACCTGGAACGACTGCTTGGGTCCTTGAATGGAGTCGAGGGGGGCGGTGAATGGACAAGTGTTGCATCTCTTGCGGTTGCAAGGGAAAGTACCCGGGGAGGGGGTGGTATGGGAGGGAAGTGAAGAATTGACAAGGGAGTTACGGAGGGATCGGTCTTTGCGGAAGGCAGACATGGGGGGAGATGGGAAGATGTGGCGAGTGGTGGGGTCACGTTGGAGGTGGCGAAACTGATGGAGGATCACTTGTTGTATGGTCCAGGTTATCAAACCCGCCGACAAGGGAGGCGCCGTGGTAGTCTGGCGCGTCGATCTCTACAAAGCTGAGGCCACGCGCCAACTCTCGGACACCTCCTCCTACTTACCCCTGGACCATGACCCCACTGACGAGCACCAGGCCACCATCTCCAGCACCATCACCGACTTCATCCTCTCCCACGCCCTGCCCGACTGAGCCTCCAACCTCATCGTTCCCCAGCCCCGCACGGCCCGATTTTACCTTCTCCCCAAAATCCACAAACCTGACTGTCCCGGTAGACCCATTGTCTCTGCCTGTTCGTGCCCCACCGAACTCATCTCCACCTACCTTGACTCCATCCTATCCCCCTTGGTTAAATCACTCCCTACCTATGTTCAAGACACCCGACACTCTCCGTCGTCTCCGCGCATTCCACTCTCTAGGCCCTCACCCCCTCATCTTCACCATGGACGTCCAGTCACTCTACACCTCCATCCCCCACCAGGATGGTCTCAAAGCCCTCCGGTTCTTCCTCAACCAGAGAAGCAACCTATACCCGGCCACTGACACCCTCCTCCGCCTAGCGGAGCTAGTCCTTACCCTCAATAACTTCTCATTTGATTCCTCCCATTTCCTCCAAATACAAGGCACAGCTATGGGCACACGCATGGGCCCCAGCTACGCCTGCCTCTTTGTCGGGTACGTAGAACAATCCTTGTTCAATACCTACCAGGGCCCCATCCCCGACCTCTACCTCCGCTACATCGATGACTGCTTTGGTGCCACCTCCTGCACCCACACACAACTGACTGACTTCATCCGCTTCACCACCAACTTCCATCTGGCACTCAAATACACCTGGACCATTTCCGACACTTCCCTGCCATTCCTTGACCTCACTATGTCCATCGCAGGTGATAGACTACTGACTGACATCCACTACAAACCTACTGACTCCCATGGCTATCTGGACTACACTTCTTCCCACCCTGCTTCCTGTAAGGACTCCATCCCCCACTCCCAATTCCTCTGTCTACGCCGCATTTGCTCCCAGGATGAGGCGTTCCACACCAGGGCATCCGAAATGTCCTCATTCTTCAGGGAACGGGGCTTCCCCTCCTCCACCATGGATGAGGCTCGCACCAGGGTCTCTGCCATACCCCGCAACACTGCTCTCTCTCCCCATCCCCCCACTCACAACAAGGGCAGAGTCCCGCTAGTCCTCACCTTTCACCCCACCAGCCGTCACATACAACAAGTGATCCTCCGTCAGTTTCGCCACCTCCAACGTGACCCCACCACTCGCCACATCTTCCCATCTCCCCCCATGTCTGCCTTCCGCAAAGACCGCTCCATCCGTAACTCCTTTGTCAATTCTTCCCTTCCCTCCCGTACCACCCCCTCCCCGGGTACTTTCCCTTGCAACCGCAAGAGATGCAACACTTGTCCATTCACCTCCCCCCTCGACTCCATTCAAGGACCCAAGCAGTCGTTCCAGGTGCGACAGAGGTTCACCTGCATCTCCTCCAACCTCATCTATTGCATCCGCTGCTCTAGATGTCAGCTAATCTACATCGGTGAGACCAAGCGGAGGCTTGGCGATCGTTTCGCCGAACACCTCCGGTCGGTCCGCAATAACCAACCTGACCTCCCGGTGGCTCAGCACTTCAACTCCCCCTCCCATTCCGTATCTGACCTCTCTGTCCTGGGTCTCCTCCATGGCCACAGCGAGCAACACCGGAAATTGGAGGAAATGCACCTCATATTCCGCTTGGGGGCATGAACATTGAATTCTCCCAATTTTGCTAGCCCTTGCTGTCTCCTCCCCTTCCTCAGCCCTCTGGTTGTCTCCTCTCATCCCTCAGCCCTCGGGCTCCTCCTCCGCCTTTTTCCTTTCTTCTCCCCACCCCCTATCAGTCTGAAGAAGGGATTCGGCCCGAAACGTTGCCTATTTCCTTCGCTCCATAGATGCTGCTGCACCCGCTGAGTTTCTCCAGCATTTTTGTGTACCTGCTATGGAGAGGAGACAGTTGCCCACCTCTTGGCAGAGTGTGGATTTGCAAAGAGAGTCTGGAAAGGTCTGCAAGGGTCCCTATAACGGTTTATTCCGAACAGCTCCGTCACAGAGGACTCTGTGATTTACAGACTGTTCCCAGGGATGCATTCAGAGACTGACATCGAATGCTGCTGGAAAGTCATCAACTCGGTGAAAGATGCTCTTTGGTCTGCCTGAGCGCTGTTCACCACCCAGCGGAGCGAGATGTCAGGAAATGTTGCCGACTGGCCCGCTGCAGACTGCAGGAGTACTTGCTGAGGGACACACTGAAGCTCGGTGCAGCCAACGCCAAGGCTCGGTGGGGGAGGACCATAGTCTAGGGTCCTTCCGCTGCTGGACATGGGGGCAGAGTGTGATGGAGACGCCCCTCAAAATAAGGGATGGGATCCCATTCCAGTGGGCTACATGAGTGGAAGGGTGGGGGATAAATTTGTGAAATTTGAGCAATGTATGTAGACTGTATTGAATAATTTGTATAGCCTCTATTTTGAAATAATTTTTTGCACATTTCATGTATTGTATATGTTGTATATATTTATTACCTGAATAAAGTCTATTTTGAAATTTTAAAAAAGTTTACTCCTTCACATCCACTGGTCAAGAGATTCACTAGATCCCGACTGCCCAGACCAGATGTATGTCTTCTTTTCCCTGACCAGAGCCTCAATACCTCTGGTCAACCAGAGCTCCCGAACGTGCCAGCCCTGTGCCCATTTGAACGTGCCAGTCTTGTCCATCACCCAGTTAATCACTGCAACTTCATGCCAAATGCATCCAAAATTAGTTCGATTTAGCTCTTAGGGCTGAAGGAATCAAGTGATATGGGGGGAAAAAACAGAAACAGGGCACTGATTTTAGATGATCAGCCATGATCATATTAAATGGCGGTGCTGGTTCGAAGGGCCGAATAGCCTACTCCTGCACCTATTTTTTTCCTATATTTCTATTACCCTTGCCCCAATTTAGGTGCACCGATCCAATCCTTCTCCAAAAGTACTTTAAAAGTCTTCGCTGATGACTCAAACCAGAGTGGAGACGCCAGCGCTCGCACCCGAGGCAGGGGAGCGATCTTCCAGAAGGCCAGAGACCTCAGTGAAGGGTTGGAGATGCCACTGAGCAAACCTTAATGTGGCGGAATGGTGACTGGGACTTGGGGGGAGAATGGAGTCGATGCATTGTGTGGTTAACCGTGTGTCACTTCCAACTAGGGTTGCCAACTTTCTCAATCCCAAATAAAGGACAAGAGGTCAAAATACGGGACATATACAAACCGATGATCGGCCATGAGAAGGGGGGGAGGGTGGTGTCGGCGGTCAGCGAAGGTCCGGAGGTCGGACAACTGGCCGGGCTGCCGACCCACGGGCGAGGCGCTGCTGCTGCTGCTGCACGACATGGCTCCGACCCGACAGACCCCTCGACCCGAGTAGTAGCAGTTAAATACGGGACAAGGGCGTACGGGACAAACTAATTTAGCCCAAAACACGGGATGTCCCGGGTCCTACGGGACAGTTGGCAACCCTACCTCCAACCCAACTATCCCGTTGCCTCTCCGCCGCACCCTCACCGACCCATTTCCCTTCTTCTGCCACTCACCTGCAATCTCCGGCGGGCGATGAACGCACCTCTTCTGTCTGTGGATCCGCTCCTCTGTGGGATCGAACCGGAGCTCCGGGAAAGCCGCGAAGTCACATGGGGACGAGCAAACTACACACTGACAGTTGGGGCCAGACCTGGGTCTCTAAGGTGGACTGAGGGAGGATTGGTTCAATTTGGAAGTTACAGATGGTAAGTCCACGGCCCCGCAAAACAAAGTTCCCCCCGACCGACCCCCCCCCCCCCTCCCCACATACGTAGAACAAACCAGATAACATTAACTCATAATTTAACCATCGCTGACGGCGCCACCCGGTGGAATATAATGCAAATCAAATTCCTGGTATGTTGCAAAACATTCTTGGCTAATAAAGTATGATTATGATTGCTGTGTCTCTCCCCATTGGACATTGCTGGTCATGTTGGCTTCCTCCAAAACGCTGATTTTGGTGCGTTTGTCCCCCCAGCTGATCCTCAGAATCTTTCGTAAGGATCTTTGATGGCATTGTTCCAGGGCTCTCAGGTGCCTGCGATAGGTGGTCCATGACTCAGCTCCATACAACAGGGTGGAGAGGAAAACAGCTCTATAGACCAGCAGTTTTGTTTGAGCCTTTAGGTCTCGGTCTTCAAAGACTCTTTTCCTGAGTCTGGCGAAGGCTCCGCTGGCACAACTCAGGCAATGGTTGACCTCAGAGTCGATGTCAGCTTTTGAGGAAAGAATGCTACCAATGTAGGGGAAGTGGTCAACGTTTTCAAGAGTGGTGTCTTCCACTTTTATAGTGGGCTGGGTAGATAGCTGGTTGGGTGGAGGTTCAAGTAGGACCTGGGTCTTCTTGATATTTAAGGCTAGGCCCATGGCTCTGTATGCCTTGGCAAAGGCATTCAGGATGCCCTGGAGGTCTTCTGCAGAGTGTCCTGCAATGGCGCAGTCATCCACGTACTGAAGCTCCATGATGGCAGTGTTACTGACTTTGCTCTTGGCCTTCAACCTATTAAGGTTGAAGAGCCCACCATCAGTTTTGTAGACGACGGGGATCCCCTGTGGCAGCTCTTCACCAATGAGGTGAAGTATGGCAGCAATGAAGATGACAAACAGGGTGGGTGCGATGATGCATCCCTGTTTGACCCCCGTTTCCACAGTGAAGGACTCGGACTCAGTGCCGCAGTTGCTGAGCACTGTAACTGACATGCCATCATGTAGAAGCCTCAATATTCTGATGTACTTGTTGTGACAACCATACCTTGATAGTATGCTCCAAAGAGCCTCCATAAGTAATACCAAAACCATAGACAAAAAAAAGTGTGTTGGGCACTTTCCCGAGGCATCGTAAAGTGAAGATCGAGTTGATGGTATTGGTTTATATTGTCACATTAACTGAGATACAGTGAAAAGCTTTTGATTGCGTGATATCATATAATATTATGCATGAATACAATCAAGCCATACAAAAGTACAGCAGATAGAGCAAAGAAAAAATACCAGAGTGCAGAATATAATTTGTCAGCATTGTTGAGTGATAGTCGCAGAGGAAAAGTCCAAGGTCCACAACGAGGTATGTTGGAAGATCAGGACCGTACTCGAGCTTATGGAAATACAATTCAGAAATCTGACACCAGAGAGGAAGAAGCTATTCCTGAGTCTGGTGGTACATGCTTTCAAGTTATTGAATCATTTGCCCTATGACAGAGGGGAGAAGAGGGAATGATCAGGGTGATGAAGTCCTTGAGTATGTTAACTGCTTTCCAGAGGCAGTGAGAAATAGAGATGGAATTGATGGACTAGAGGCTGGTCTGTGTGATTGACTGGGCTGCATCCACAACTCTCTGCAATTTCTTGTGATCTTGGGCAGAGCTGTTCCCAAAACCAGGCTGTGATACAACCTGATGCTATCATTGATGCATCTGTAACCGTTGGTAAGAGACGTTGGAGACGTGTCAAATTTTCTTGGTGTTCTGAGGAAGTAGAGGCATTGGTGGATTTTTTGGCCGTCGCTTCAATGTAGTTGGTCTGGGCAGATAGTTGGTAATGTTTACATCTTGGAACTTTATGGGGTGGCTGGAGTCTGGACAAGGTGACTTACTAAGGCCATGCTCAAATATGCAGGAGTGACAACTGAACATTCCTGGGGCAAACGTGCAATAATACTGGGTACTGAAATACTTGTCAATGAAAGGAATGATCGCAATGAGCTAGAAAGATCAAACAAAACCACATGGTCTGAATTAAACCTGGAATGATGGCTACTTTTCCATAGGTGAGTATTTTGGATGCTATGAACACAATTTATAGATTTAGCATGGTTGTGGAGCAGGATAAAGTTAGACTGGAGACCAGAAAACTAAACCTGGGTTATGGCCAAGTACAGTGTTATGATAAATGTGCAAAGCATGATAGGAAACAGCTGTGGGAAGACACGTCAGGGTCAGTGCAGTGGGAGGGGACGGCTTGGACAGTTAGAAAGGGAAACCTCCAATCCTGGAAACCTGTGATAAAACGGTATGAGAGGGAGGTTCAACAGATACTGAGAATTTAACAGAGCGTTTAGAAGATTCAGCAGTAAAATTAGGAAGAAAAATAGGAAGGCACAGAGGGTGCCCATAGTTAAAATCAAGTAAAAATAAGTGAATAGGGGAAAGATGAAGGTGTCCTCAAGTGTGAGAAAGACACAAGTAAAGTTAAAAAAAAAAAAAAAAAAAAAAAAATCTTATTTATTTACTTATTTACTTATTTTTGTTAGAAAGGTTTGAATGCACTTTACACCATCTCTCAGGAGGACTTTCGGGGGGGGGGGATTATATTTATAATATTTGGGTATAAATTTACAGGACCTCTTTTTGAAGAGCAATGTCTCTTTAAGAAGTTGTACGAGTTGTGTAGGGCCCCACCCATTGTTTGTTTTCCTTTATTACTTACAATACATGTAATAAAAAGTTACAGTTATGGGAATTAATGATTTATTCAAAGTTTTTCTGTTATTCGTGAAGGTTCTAAAGGAAGAGCAATGCAAGCATAAAGTTTTGTTTTGTTTTATGTGTTTTAAGTTTTCACACCTCTATGCCTTTTGCCTGAATGGAGAGGGAGTGGCCAGGATGCGACTCGTCCTTGATTATGTTGCTGGCCTTGCCGAGACAGCATGAGGTATAAATTGAGTCAATGGAAGGGAGGTTGATTTATGTGATGGTCTGGGCTGCGTCCACAATTCGCTGCAATTTATTGCGGTCTTGGATGGAGCTGTTCCCAAACCAAGCTGTGATGCATCCCAATAAAATGCTTTCTACGGCACATTTGTAGAAGTTGGTGAGAGTTGTTGGCACATGCCAAACTTGCTAAGCCTTCAAAGGAAGAAGAGACGTTGGTGGACTTTCTTGGTCGTTGTTTCAATGTCAGAGGTTATGATGTCAGAGGTTATGGGGAGAAGGAAGGAGAATGGGGTTAGGAGGGAGAGATAGACCAGCCATGATTCAAAGGTTTCAAAGGTATTTTATTGTCACATGTACCAATTAAGGTAGTGATATTTGATTTACCATACTAATAAATAGCAACAAGACACACAACTACATGAAAGTTAACATAACCATCCACCACAGCAGATTCCCCACTTTCATCACTGTGATGGAAGGCAATAAAGTATAATCTTCTTCCCTCTTTATTGGTGGAGTAGACTTGATGGGCCTAATGGCCAAATTCTACTCCTATCACTTATGATCTTCAATATCTGTGGTCCAGTAAAAGATGTTGGTGATATTCACTCATAGGAATTTGAAGTTATCAACCATCTCTACTTGGGCACCGCCAATGCATACTGGGGTATTGGTGGGAGTGCAGAAGACTCCAGCACTAGCAGTGTCTGTCTCAACATCAGCGGCAGAGCTTGTTAGGTGGAGGCTGGGAGTTTGTGGATGGGGATGCATCCAGCCCTGGGAAGGCTGACCATCCATCTTATCTGCACCCTTCATGACTTTATAAACCTCCACAAGGTCACCCCCTCAGCCTCCAGGAAAGTAAACCGAGTCCCATGCAATCTCCTTATAACGCAATCCCTCCAGACCCGGAAAAGTCTGAAGAGGAGTTCCAACCTGGAACGTCATCTATCCATTTGAACAGGGAGATGTCTTTGACACTGGTTAATTTATCCAGCCAATGGACTTGGATTTTTGCTGAGACAATGTTGGAATTGCCTCTCCCCTGTGCTTTGAGCTGCTGTAATTAGTTTGTTACTCAGAAGTGTATGTGAGGCTTGACTTCATTGCTGCCTGATCAGCGGTGACAATTGTGAAGAATTTCTATTTGATATCTGTTTTCTGTGAGATGTGGTTCTGGACACCTTCCAGACTGTCAATGTAGATCTTTATTATATGGTGTCATTTACACCCCAGCGGTATGAACATTGACTTCTCTAACTTCAGGTAGCCCTTGCTTTCTCTCTCCTTCCCCTTCCCTGTTCTCCCACTAGTCTTATTGTCTCCGACTACATTGTTTCCTCCCCCAACATCAGTCTGAAGAAGGGTCCCGACTCAAAACGTCGCCCATTCCTTCCCTCCAGAGATGCTGCCTGTCCCACTGAGTTACTCCAGCATTTTGTATCTACCTTCTTTATTATATGGGATGGGGCAATGTTGGCTAAAATATTTACAATCTTGCGGAATGCTAAAAAGCATAGCAATAGTTAATGGCACGTTGACCTTGATCTCAAGATGGCTGAATATGGCAAGGGAGGTTGTAGATATTGAAAACTGCACTACAGATACAACATTTGTCTGAGTGGCTGCATGGATGTGCCTCCAGATGCTCTGGTTTCCTCCCATAATAGTGTGCTAGTTGTTGGTTTAATTGCGTATTTAATCTTCTGCCAGCATGCATTAGATTTAGCTCTTAGGGCTAAGGGAATCAAGGGATATGGGCAAAAAGCCGGAATGGGGTACTGATTTTGGATGATCAGCCATGATCATATTGAATGGCGCTGCTGGTTCGAAGGGCTGAATGGCCTACTCCTGCGCCTATTTTCTATGTTCCTATGTATGTTTTCCTTATCTTTTCCTTTAGAATTGATTCTAAAGAGAGAGAGAAACCTGGATTCTACACTGACCACATTGAATCCATGTTAAGGTGTTAAAAATGTGTCTCAGATATTAGATACCAATATGTTTCAGATATTAGATACCAATATTTCAGAAAGAAATTGGCATCTTGAGAATGTGATGACAGTGTATAGGTCATTGGGATTTTGAAATAGATATCTTGGGAGTTAGATGGGAATAATTGGGGAACAATAAGCAATGTTTCCAAAAGGTTAAAAGATGCTGCTCAAGATTTTTGACCTACAGATTTTGAGTTATTTTGGGAAAGCTTGTTTTGATGTAATCAATGTTTGTCTTTCAAAATACAAATGAGCAGCCAGGACTCTCATGGCCTAGAATGCAAGTATGTTGTGCTTAAAGATTAGCATGTCTCAAGTCAAATGAAAATGAGGTTGTGTGGATTACTGTACCATTTGATTATGTCAGACCCTGTCTTACAACAGCAGAGATTTAATGAACACTGTATTAGGAGATTCTGGAACAGATTTAGGCACAGTTAACTGCATGGATGTCGAAACACTTAACATTGAGAATAAAATTAGAGTACACAAAATGAAAAATCATGTACATTTCTAATATCTCTGGAAGCTATTTATCAGAGGATGGAAATTTCACCAAAACACTACTGTAGAGATGTGATGTCTTCATGGTTCACATAATGAACTCAGTCTATTGGTAGTTCAAGGAACAGCAGATGCTGGTTGAGACAAAAAGACACATAATACTGCAGTAACTTAGTGGGTCAGGCAGCATCTCTGGAGAACATGGAAGAAGGGTCCTGATCTGAAATGTCACCTATCCACGTTCTCCAGTGATGCTGCTTGACTTGCTGAGTTACTCCAACACCTTGTGTCCTTCAGTCCATTGGTTTATCCAACATCACAAATAAAATGGGGACTTTCTCTTTTACCTCCAAATGTAACAAGAGTCTTTGGGGGTAAAGGAGAATGAGTTGGCGGATTTTCTGAACAGATCACCTGAGGTAACTAAAGAATTGAGTGAAATTGCCAAGGATTAAAAGGATTACGATCAAGGTGAGTGATACCGAATGACTAAGTTAGAGACAGATCTTACAGTTCAACATTGGTGGGATATTTTAAAGGGGTGATCTCCTCAGGTCAATGTTTTTGAGTTATTCATCCTGCAACTGCATTGGTTGTTTTAACATCCATTCTGGTGATATATTTATGTTATTTGCATTGAAGTGTGTATGTCGTGCACCAAGAAATTGAGATTTGGTATACCGTGCAGAGACCTTTGTTACAGTGATCCCTGCAATATAAACATTTTGGGATGAAGAGTGGGATTGTAATAAATGTAGATGTATTTAGCATGCCCACATACATACACGATTTAGTATTGTTTAATGTGTTGCTCACATTCATTGTTAAAACCTTGGTTACTGAGAGTATAGTGCAGTATATATAGAGTAGTGCAGTATATCGCCTGATCGAGGAATAGTCACTGTAATGAATATGAGAGATGAATTGTGGAGTCATTGGAATTGAACTAAACAATGGTACTGAGAGAAGATAAAAGTGACCTGTTTGCTGATAACATTTTTAGTATGATTGGCTTTGTTAGGCAGTGGCCAGACAGACTCCAACATTGCCTAAAGGAATAAACAAACATATTAAGTGCACTTGTGGAATGCAAAGTATAATAAAGTGCCTGAAACTTGGGCTCACTGAGCAGAGAGAGGGAGAGACAGATGTGTGTGTGTGTGTGTGTGTGTGTGTGTGTGTGTGTGTGTGTGCGCGCATGAGCCCTCTTGCATGTTCTTACAGCCTGTTGATTGACTGTATAAGAAGTGGTCAGAAGCTGTCCAAGTCAGAGAACTGGAGCTTCCATCGACACCACTATGCGCAATCCATAGGATATTTTTGATGACAGGCTATCCGAGATTGTGTAATATTTGTGACCTCAAGGTAACCAGGACTTGTGACAATAAGATCTATTAGTTTGCCACTGTTCCTTCGCTAACTGCAGATTGGAAAAGTGACACGAGCCCAAACAAATTGTCTATCGATGGGCTAATTATAAGGAAGAAGTTAAATTACCAAAACAATATGCTGGAGGAATTGCAAAAACAAGTCTTGGATCAAATTTGGCACCGGGGAATGAATATTGAAGTTCATCCATGGATTTGCATCATGTTGCATATGCTTGTTGTGCTTCTTTGCATTACACTTATATTATAATGGATTGTTTTAATATTTAGATAACAACTTAAGTACGAATGTTATCCCATTGACAAGATCTGCAGATTGGGGAGCCAATGGTGGAAAGGGTCAAGAACTTCAAATTCCTGGGCGTGCATATTTCCGAAGATCTTTCCTGCTCCCAGCACACTGATGCAATCATAAAGAAGGCACATCAGCGCCTCCTGAGAAGATTACGGAGAGTCGGTATGTTAAGGAGGACTCTCTCGAACTTCTACAGGTACACAATAGAGAGCATACTGGCTGGTCGCATCGAGGCTTGGTTCGGTAACTTAAACGTCCAGGAGCGGAAAAGATTGCAGAAGGTTATAACCACTGCCCAGTCCATCATCAGCTCAGACCTCCTCACCATCAAAGGGATCTATCGCAGTCCCTGCCTCAAAAATGCAGGCAACATCATCAAAGATCCACACCATCCTGGCCACACACTCATCTCTCCATTGCCAGCGGGAAGAAGGTACAGGAGCTTGAAATCTGGAACATCCAGTTTCAGGAACAGCTTCTTCCCCACAGCCATCAGGCTATTAAACTCACCATCAAACAAACTCTGAACGATAACAGCCATTGCACTTTAACTGTTTATTTATTGTGTATATATATGGTCTATGGTATATAGACACACTGAACTTTTATCTCCTGTTCTGTATTATGTTTACATATTCTGTTGTACTGCAGCAAGCAAGAATTTAATTGTCCTATCTGGGACACATGACAATAAACTCTCTTCACTTGACTTGATTTGTGCTTGGCTGCCAGGCCTCCCAATGACATGTAGTTAGATGAGAACTGTAGACTGACAACTCCAAGGGGTGGAATGTAACGTAGGGGTTAAAACACTTTTCAACTAAAATTGAGTTGTCTGTTAACAGTCGTCATATCAGGCAAGCAGACTCGCTTGGGAAGACAAATATATCGCAAGGCTTGGGACCGTGAAGCTGCAAGAACATGCAGTAATAAGATAAGATAATCTTGTTCTTACCAGAGACAAGCAAGTTCAGCTCAGTGCCAAATATAATGAACAACCCATGATTTCACTGTTGGGGAGCATAGCTAGTTTTAAAATGTAACTGACCATTGTTTGGAGATTGGGAAAGATGCACAGATGATACAAGTGCATGCTGTGAGAAACCAGTATCCGTAACGGTGCCAGGACCACTGAGTACTATCAGCTGACGCTCATGTCTACAGAGTCCATGGTGGCCGTGAGACCTGTTTTATTGGTGTTTTAATAAATGTGTTATTTTAAACTATATTATTTTTCTTCATCATTGATCCAAATCCTCAAACCTTGCTTACACCATTACACTATCCTGGACAACGCAGCCCAAAATATTTAACTCAAAATATTTATCCACTCCCCAAAGGTACACTGTAGGTGCAGTATGTGTCAACTGCAAAATATACCGCAATTGCATGCCCAGGCATCAATGACGGGCAATTCACAAATCCACTCTACTCCCATCAGGAATTTCAGGGGAACCAGTACCCGTAGCACACCACCCTGACTGGGAAATATACTGCCTATCCTTCATTCTGGCTGAGTCTAATTCTTGAACTCCCTCCACTTTCAGTATTGTGGGGACACCTTGGCCAGATGGACTGCAATAATTTAAGATGGAGTCACCTTCTGCATAACAATTGTGGATGGGCAATAATTGCTGGCCTTCAAAGTGACACCCACAGCCTAAAAAAAGAACACAGAATAAAGGGAGTTAAAAACTGCAAGGGGGGGGGGGCGGGGAAGACACCAGGTTGTCACCCTCTAGTCCTTTATTGGCTATAAACACCGGACAGCTCTGTGGATGTGATGGAATTGTTTTAAAAAGTGTAAAAGACCAAATGAGCAGCAGGCCAGGAGACAGTGCACTGATGAATGGCAGATGTTGGAATACATTCTGAAGCAAACCATACATGAACATTTAAGGAAGCACAGAGTGATCAAGGACATCAATTGAGGGGAGTTTTAATAATTTCAGGGTGTTACACAGTGGTGTCTCTGGATCCCAGGACTGGGATCCTGGCTTTTTATTGGATCTATAAGTGGTTTGAATTTCATATTGTGACAGTGATGAACAAGTTTGCAGATGATGCGACAGAAAATGTGAGAAAGGAATGCTGTCCAGAGAAGTGTGTTTGTGGCGAGAGCAATACAGGTCAAGAAATCTATAATAAAAATAGAATATTTCCTTTGTCCTCTCCATCCCCTCCCTGTAACTTGGACACCAGCAAGTGTGGATATATGGCGGTTCTGCTGTGGAAACATTAGCAGAACAGATACTCAAGGCTTAAAATCTAAGCTGCAGGTACAGGAGATTGGATATAGAAGCAGAAATTTCGGGAACCAGTCAGCAGATCAGCCAGCGTCTGTGGATAGAGAGACAGTTAATGTCCAAGACCCATCGTCAACACTGGGAAAAAGAGAATACAAGCTAATTTCAAATTGCAGGGAGGGGATAGGAGGGATGGAAAAAACAAATGAAATATATGTGGCCAGGGTTGCTGTGGGTTAGGCTGTGGATGACCTGGTTGACAGGTCAATGGAGGTGATCAGAGAGAGACAGAGCATGAACAAGGAACATCATCAAGTTTGATGTCAGTTGCAGTTTTCCTTGTTCAGCCCGATTGTGGATGGTGAAACCAGCCCTCGAGCCGCACACTCAGGGTTAGTAGGGGAATGGGAGAGTCAAGTTGAGTTTACCGTGTGATATGCACAAGTAGGTTGAAGTACAGGTACAATGAAAATCTTGCTTGCAACAGCATCGCGGACACAGACTCACACAACACCCACAAAAACACAAATTATGCAGAAATAATACAAATCAGTGAAGAGAAAAAGATTGCAAAATCAAGTCATAGTTGTGCAAAAAGTGGCAATAGTATTCTGTTGCCGAGGTAGCATTTGGGTTGTACAGGTCGATTCAAGAACCTGATGATTGTATGGAAGTAGCTATTCCTGAACCTGGTGGTATGGAACTCAGGCTTGTTTTGCCTGTCCAATGGTAGTAACAAGAGGGTATGGCCCGCATGGTGGGAATCCTTGATGATAAATGCCACCTTCTTGAGGCAGTTTCGTGCAAATGCCTTTGATTGTGGGGAGGGCTCAGTCCACCACTCTCTGCAGCCTCCAGACCAAACGAACGTCCCTGAATAACCACAAGGACATCCATTGATTGAGCATAAGGGGCTGCAAACTGAAATTTAGCCGTATCATTGGTGACAGCATATTCCATCCTGACGAGCTCAATGCATCTACCTTCAGTTTGAACAGACGCTCAGTGGAATGACAACACTGATTCAAAAACAGCTTCTCCCCGGATGTTATTAAATAGACCTCTCTTATACTTTGTATTCCTGATCTTCCAATCAATCTCGGTGCAGCTCTTCCTTTTAAAAACATTGCATTTGTCTTTAGCCGTATCACTATATTCTGCATGCAAATATTTTCTCTCTTGCACTACCTGTGGCACTCAGGCATGGTATGATTTGCCTGGCTGGCTTTTCATTATTTCAGTATATTTGACAATAAGAACCAATAATATATCGGTACAGCTGAAAGGTTCTGTTGTAAAAGAACAAAATATCCCAATAAACAACCCCCACCTGTTTAACAGGTACGGAAGAATGTACCTTCTGAATTTTGTAGTCGGCAGGGCAGTACTCTGCATATCGCCAACTTGGGCAATTTTACATTTTAGATTTTTTTTAAATCAAGCCAATTAACTTACAAACCTGTACGTCTTTGGAGTGTGGGAGGAAACCAAAGATCTTGGAGAAAATCCACGCAGATCACGGGGAGAACGTGCAAACTCCGTACAGACAGCACGCAGTCGGGATCGAACCCGGGTCTCTGGCACTGCATTTTGCTGTAAGGCAGCAACTCTACCGCTGTGCCACCGTGACCATGAATGTAACTGTCATGCTGGCTCCATACATTTTCCAAGACAAGAGAGGGCCACAGGCTGCAGTTTCTTAAAACAATGAACTGCTTTCGCAATGCACAATGACGAGAGATCTACATAATAATTAGAGGTTTGTTGACAAATAACCTGGAGAGATGTGGCATTGACTGAGTGGTTGTGTCAAATAATTTTTTTCATATAAAATACTCCCCATAGAGTCTTATCTCAGGTCTTATTTCCGAACAATCAGACCGCAGATTATCAGTTTTATTGAATCTGAAAAGATTTCCTGCGAATGCTGGAGTAAGCCTGTGAACAAAGGGACTAATTACTGCAGGGATTGGTGAGTCACCCAGCTGGAACACCGGCCGGGATACACAGCTGTTGACAGCTCTCACATTCCTTAGTTCATTGTTTCTCCTCTCACCAACTGCATTCATCAACCTGTCATTTGGTTAACTCCATCTATGGTGTATCTCCATGGCAATCCTGGCCTCACCCTTTTGATAATATTTATTTTATCCTATCTGCTCCTCCCTCACTCTGGAACTGAAAACATCGTGATCTCTCTTCCCCAGTTCTGAAGGGTTTCACACCTGAATCATTAGTGGACACAAAATGCTGGATTAACTCAGCGGCTGAAGCAGCATCTATGGATAGAAGGAATTGGCGACGTTTAGGGTCTGAAGAAGGGTTTCGACCCGAAACGTCACCAATTCCTTCTCTCCAAAGACGCTGCCTCACCCGCTGAGTTACTCCAGCAATTTGAGTCTACCTTTGATTTACCAGCATCTGCAGTTCTTTCTTAAACATGAATCATTAGTGGGGGGTTTTCCCACTGATGCTTCCTGACTTGCTGAGTTTTTCTAGCATTTTTTTTTAAAGATGAAAACGACAAAAAGGATATTTGCTTTAGAAATAAAAGCTGATTTTTATTGACAAGGACAGAATGTAAGAGAGGAGATAATGCTCAAACTGCTGCATTAGTTATTCCACAACTACAATATAGTGCACAGCTCCATTCAGCAGGTATTATGTGTCATCACAAAGTGTGGATGGGATTAAATGAGTTGATAGAAGAAATGTGTAGGAAGGAACTGCAGATGCTGCTTTAAATTGAAGATGGACAAAAATGCTGGAGTAACTCGGCGTGACAGGCAGCATCTCTGGAGACTTCTTCAGACTGAAGAAGGGTTTCGATCCGAAATGTCACCCATTCCTTCTCTCCAGAGATGCTGCTTGCCCTGCTGAGTTGCTCCAATACTTAAATTGATAGAAGAGTCAGGCTGGAGAATTATAATTATGCAGACAGACTATAAAGTTATTTCCTTTGGAATGGGAAAGACTGAGTTAAGATTTTTTTTTAGGTGTATAAGTTTATCTCAGGCCTAAACTCGGTGAACTCTCCAGAAAGAGCAGAATAGAAATTAGGAGCAAAAATTTGTTATGAAGTCTTTTTCAGGCAATGGGAAGCTTGTGGTTGTCTGGGGGTACTGGGTGAATGTGCTCCACACAAAGTGATCACCCAACTTGCATTTGATCTCTTCAATGTAGTGAACACTGAATACGGTATTCTAGATCGGAAGTGCAAGAGAATTGCAGTTTCATCTGTAAAAACTCTTTGGGTTCTTGGATGATGGGAAAGGAAGAAGTGAAAGGGCAAGTCCATGGGAAGGTGCCATAATTCAGGGAGTGATAGGCAGGGACAGAAGAGCAGACCAGGGAATTGTGAAAGGAACGATCCCTTCAAAATACTGACATGAGAGTAGAAAGAACAAGTTTGGTGCTTTTTTGTAGAGGACAGAAATTGCAAAGGATGATCCAATGAATGCAGAGGTTGGGGGAAGGGGCTGTGGAAGGTGAGGAATAGGGATCTCTGGACCAGAGGAGAGTGGTGAGAGAAGGGGTGGGAGGTAGATGAGATTTGGTCAAGTAGTCTGTCCATAAGGGTAGAGGGGAAGCCACAGTTCAGGAAGGGTTAGAGGTGAATTGAAGGAAATGGTTAAGATATAAAATTGGGCTGGGAATTTTCTGGCTTTCTTCTTTCGCTGCCTCAAGGAGAAATAAGCTCATTTGGTTGGGTGAAGATTTGAAGGATGCGGGGCTGAAGGTTGAGGATTGGGGGTGGGGACAGGGATTCTGTAATTATTAATTGCTTGGCTGACATGGAGGCAATGGGCTGCATGGACTCCTGCTGTGCCAAAGTTTTAAATGCTTTCTCAAATGAAGATGGTCAATATTTTCAGCAGGTGCAATGAAGGAGACCTCTTGGCCCTGACCTCACCCAGTCAAACCCTGCTGTATCCCTGGCCATGTCCTTGTCCCCATCAACATTGCAGTGGGATGGGAGACTCTGCAGGGGGATGTCCTGGGATTCGGCAGTCTCTGTGCAGTCTGGCCGAGGAGAGTTCAAACAGAGAGAAAGGTAGGGGACGGGAGCGGGTGGGATGGCTGAACACTTCTTGTTTCCCCAGGAGGGGCTGGGGAGGTAGGGGCAGTTCAGCCCGGGAATGACTAGTAGCATGGCCTGAGCTGCCAGCGAGGATGCCAGTGTTGTGCGGATTAACTGCAGATAGGCAGTGGAATGGGATAAACAGAACAGCCATTTCTAAATAAATCCAAAATCATCAGATCCGATGAGCCTGTGACGGTCCCATCAATAAAATCAGAAAACACTAGAAATATTGATGTATAATTTATGTTTTTGTGTTTTGTCCGAGTCTATGTACCTGTGATGCTGCTGCAAGCAGGATTTTCATTGTACCTGTACTCACTAGACTTCTCCATTGGACAATAAACCTGACCACACCACAGCTGCTTAGGAGAAGTGGCAGAGGGAGAGGAGCCTGCAGTAGAATTAAATATTTACAACTTCTTTAAAACATTTTATTAACAGTTGAAGTAACTTCCCTGTTGTACTAAAATCCAATCAATTGCATTGGATTATCCAACTGGTTCAGTTGGTTAAAGCTGCCAACAATTGTAACCAAAACCTAAACATGAAACAAGCTGAGAACATTACAATTTATTAGTTAGGAGACAGACGTGCCAATGAGCAGGGAGCATAAAGCAGTGTGAATCTTTTAGTTGGCAACACAAAGTCCAAAGTGAAACCGCTGCATCCGTTCTCCCTGACACTGAAGGGTCACCTTCCTCATATCGACAAGCATCTAATACCTGAGCTCACAAACCTGCGTTATAACTAATCGCCAAGCACATTATTTAAATTTGGAACTGTGCTTCATGATGGGGCAAAATCTCCAAACAAAACCCAGCCACTTACTCGCAAAGTTTAATTACTGCTTTAAATATTTTCATCCAGCTTGGGATTCTGCAGGGCCCAATCAATATCCTGGAAGATGATGACGGTGATGCAGCAGCCTTGTTTGTCATCTTACAACTGAGAACAAACATAATATAACAAATTTATTCTGGCTTTCCTCGACTATACGTCCTATTTTGACCGTGACAAGCAATGGTCTACTGCAGAGAGCTCAGTCAGGGGAGTGTTCACAGGATTCCAGTCCTCACAACAAATGAACCTGGAAGAATCCCTGAGCAATGTTCTGTTTCAGGGCAATGCTAGCCATGCAATACCAGTACAAGACCTCACTCCTACAGTGGAACCTGGATTTTGAGCCCTGGTTAAAACATTGTAGCATGCCACAACTGGCAGCTCCGGTGAAAATCTCCTATAGACCCACATTCTTAAAAAAGTGCGTTTCAATTTCCAATAGTTTGTATTGAGTTAATCACAGTGGGTAAACCAAAGGTTAGTATTCATAGCACTCTGCTCCGAACCATCACGGATTGTGATGTCTTCCAACGGCAGAGATTCCATTGTCCGTGTTCAATCTTGCAGCTGTGACACTGGCTGCCTAGACGAGCTTGGCAGGCTTGGCAACCAGCTGCCGCTCACGCTCAAGTTCCTTCTCCCGCCGCTGCTCATGTTCCAGCTCATCCTTCCGTCTCTGCTGCTGAAGTTTTAAAGCTCGTTTCTGCAAACAAAGGAGAAACCACGCAAAAGCTGAACCTGATCCATCAAGACGATTCCCCATGGACGGGGACATGGAGCCGACATGAAAAGGCAGAATCAAACACAGCAGAAAGCTCCAAAACACAATTTAAAGGCTGCAGAGACACTCTGCTTGGGCAACAGAGAGAGAGAGAGAGAGAGAGAGACAGACGCAAAATGAAGCCATTCATAAATCCAATAAGAACCGAGAAGTTGCAAAAGTTAATAAAATGGAGCAAATTGATCAATGATAAATGACATAATGGCCAAAGTTCATAATATTTCAGAATATACCTTGTGGAGCAGAAGAAAGATTCGAACCAACTAAGAACTGGAACTCACCAACTGTGCTCAGTCAGTTAACTTACTTCCAAGAATTTGGAATAGAAACATTGTAGCAACCAGTGATCTTTTCATTTGATCTTGCATCTGGCCACCAGTTTTTAACCTCCCAAACCTTTCTGCTCCTCCACTGCTTTTAGCTTCTCATAATTTAAAACTTTCCCAACACTGAGCACCGCACGGGCTGCAGTGGCTCACCACCACCTCTTGAAGGCAGGTAGGGATGGCAATAAAAGCCAGTATTGCCAGCAACAACCACAACATGCAAGAGAGTAAAAAAGTGAGCAACAAACTGTACTGTCAATGGAAATAAAACAAGTGTGGTGTCAGCTGATACACAGACGACTTATGGTCGAACCCTCGTCAGTAGTTACGAAGGCTGTCATGTGATGTCAGGGGCTAAGGGGAGTGTCCTGCTACATAAGCATATCTCACCTTGAGATCACCCCAGTCATCAGGTAGCTGAGCTCGAGACAACACCCTCGCTCAGCTACAGCAGCAATGACAATTATGTTAGTGGACCAAACTTACATGTAACACCTGAATAAAGCAACTGTTTATTCACTCGTCTGGTGCCGCGACACAAGGTTTAAAATGTCTCAAATCATTCACCAGGACTCAGTGCATGGAGTTACCATGGATCAGCAAAGCACTCAGTGAATGCCAAGGACAGGTGCTGCCTGAGAGATTAGCTTCCTCCACAACCTCCAGGTCTAAAACTGGACAATCGCTCATCATTACAAGTGTTCTCCATCAAGACCTGGCGCCAAGTTCACCCTGACACTATCAATAGAAAATCTCCCTTCAGAGTTGCTGGGATGCTCAGTGCCAGCAGAATGTGTACAACAGTGAGCTAAAAAAATCTAAGTAATTGACCCAAGGCCTATGTGGAGGACTCTCAGAACAGACTTTGTCATACAACATGCCGAACAGTGTCCTCCTGAGCTGAAAATTTCAATCTATGAAAAGTTAAATCCTGCAGATCTCGAAAGTATTATGGTTCCAGCTGCTGGAACCATTCAGCAAGTGAGGCAGCAAGAAAAACAGAATTAATGGTTCAGACGTGACTACAGGTCACAGAAGTGCAACGAAGACCATCAATCTAAACCATTAGCTCTGTTTCTCTGCCTTAGCAGTTGTGTTTTCGATGTTTCTGCTCCCATTGTTCCTGCCGCAAGCAAGCAAAGCACTGAGGAATACGAACTGTGTTCGGTTGCTGCAAGCATCACGATGACAACCAACTGAAATGGGACTGGGGACAAGTAATGGAATGTGGCAATAGTACCAGTGGAGATTCCATACTCAGCCCAGCATCTGGGTTGAAAAACAATCAGCTGGAGTGGAAGCTCTCAAAGCATCAGCCCATTCCAGCCCAGGAATGGGAATCATTGCTGGCAATAATTTTGGACAATAAGCTATAGATGATGCAAAGTTATGCAAATGGCTTAGGATTCAGAATGACGCATATAGGGTACAGATTTGTCAGAGGGTCTGAAGAAGGGTTTCGGCCCGAAACGTTGCCTATTTCCTTCGCTCCATAGATGCTGCTGCACCCGCTGAGTTTCTCCAGCACTTTTGTCTACCACAGATTTGTCAGAGATGGCTCAGATACCCCAGTGAGAGTCATGTGGTCCATACCTTTAGTCTTGATGTCTTTTCATGCAACGTGACCATTTCCCTGCGAATGTTCACCAGTTTATCGTGGTAACATTTGGCCTCTGTGAACTGCAGGAAAATAGTTTAATTTATTGTTAGGTGTACCGAAGTAGTGAACAGATGACATAATCACTGAGAAACATATCCCTCTAACATTGTTAGCCATAGGCTGAGTTAAGAATGTGTACAAGTTAAAGGAGCCCACCCACAACCAAGTGGAACTCTGATAAATGTCTGGAGAGTAGGTAGATGATTAGTGGGATAACATACAGTGAACAGGTGATCAATGGTTGGCATGGACTCGGTGGGTTGAAGAACCTGTTTCCATGCTGTATCTTTCTGTGAACAGATATCTCACCTGTTCACCACATTTCAATATCTATCAATAACTGACCTGCTATCTACTGATGCAAGGTAAAACCATTAAAATATATAGGTGGTAACCTATTTTGCAGCTGGCTAATGAGATAGTGCAGACAGGCTCGGCCTTATCCATTACCAGGAATACAAAAGTAACAACTAGCAGTAAGATTAAAAAAAGTTCTCTACTCTGTCATTCATCTTCTTTCGTGTGGCGTGCACAGCCTAAAGTTGTTGGACAACTTGTTCTATTTGATCTTCCGTTTGTGCACGTCGAGTTGATTGCATTAGTCGAAACAGGGCGGACCATGTGAAGGTTGCAATCTTCCTGTCATTCATCAATACCACGGCTATTCTTTACTTCAATATCACTTACCTACACTCTCTCCACAGATTTCTGGATATTAAGGGAATTCATTGTTATCCTTTTTGAATAAACTCAATGACATCCTCTGTTGTATTGAATTGCAAAGATTCATCACCTCCCAAGTGGAAAACTTTCTCCTATCTCAGTCCAATGTTGCCTCTCTGCCACTCCGAGCTGTGACCCCAATCCTGAACTCTTCTGCTGTAGAAATAGCCCCCCTTGCATCTAGCCTATAGAGTCCTGAAAGAAGTTTAAATTTCAAAGAAATCATCTCAGATTCCTCAAACTCAGAACATAAACCAAGTCTATTCAACTTTTCCTCACATGACAAACTTGCTTTCCCTGGAACCAGTCTCATGGACTTTCACCACATTCCCATCATGACAAATCAGTGCCTTTTTGTAGTTTCTGTTCAGATGGCATCCAGTCCTTAATTATCAAATGTTACAAGAGTCACATTTCCTTGATCTGATTATATGCCAATCAGCTCACTGGATTTCAGCAACAATCACAGCACTGTTACTAAAATCAAAGTTGCCCCTCCCCACGATCATGTAAATCAGTACCCTGCCTCCTAAAAATCAGCCCTCATCCCACCAGTGAGCTGGCAGCAGCACTTGGAGATGAAAGGCCTTTCCTTTGCTGAGAGAATGCGATTCTGAAGCCAGTTCAAACCTTGTGCTGCCTTTTTTATCCCTTAATCAGCCTGCATTTATTTATTTATCTATTTATTTATTTATTTCGAGCGGAATAAAAGAATAAAAAGCAAGTGTGAAACAGCATACAAAAAACAAAACAAGAATATTTATAAAGTGTCATAAACAATATTTATAAATAAATTAAATCGTATGTGTCTGAAAAGGAGCAGGAAGAAGCCAAAGCTTATTAATTCCCACCCCTTATTCAACTGCTTATAATTATCTTATACAAATTTAGCAGCTATAATTTAGCAGCATTAAAATTGTACTTACTAGTGCATTAATATCCAGCACCAAATGACACTCACGGAATTTAGCAATCTGTTGCTCCAGGGTGTCCAATAGTACCACCTGATTCTGTCTAGAACAGATAAAACAAAGAGTTTTAAAAAGTGACCAAGTTCATCGCTATTCTCAGCTCCATTTCATACAACATGCATCGATTTCCACCGAGAAGCTATATTCCTCCTAGGATTTTCGGAGAAACAGACTGGAACACTGACACTCAGCTACAGCAAGGCTCAGCATCACAGCAAGTCATTCACAATCACCTGCATACGGTCAGACACACTTGCCTTCCCCTCCATGCTCCCCCGTGACACATACTCTCTACCCCAAAATTACCCCAGCTATGACCCTCTTGCCGTCTGTCCTAGGTTTAAAGAACTGTTAGATTTTCTCTGCAGTGAGTCTGCTTCCCTTTATTCCAATTGCTAATATCAAACATCATACTTTATTTCTAATCTTTTATAGTATTTGCAGGTTTACACCACATCATTACTCAGTCACATAACATCTTTGCAATTCTCTTATTCTTCACTTTAACCTCTCTGATGGCTGAGATTGGTGCGCCTTTGAGCTGACTATATAAAGTCCCCTGACACTTTCATTATACTTGCAATCTTCCAATTTACATATTTGCCAGAAGAGCATTGGGTCTATGTAGAAATGCGGAAGGTGACAAATTAAACATAATGCAGGCAATGCAAAGCTTGGTAGGCAGGGCAGGAAAGCAGAATCCTTTTTAAAAGCTGAGAAACTGTAAACATGGGTTTAGAGTGCTGGGTGCTTTGAACATTCAGGTCCAGCAACAGGGAGAGATAAATGATGAACAATCTCTGCCACATGGGAGTGGAGTTCAAAAGTTAGAAGACTTCTAAGAATGTATAGGGTTTTGGTGAGCACCTGGTGGTTTTCATCTCTGCACCCAAGGAAAGATGTACATGTATTGTAATCAGAGTCGTGGAGAATCCCTGGATTATTTTCTGTAATACAGAGGCTGTGTTCTGAAAGACTGACAAGCTTGGCCAATGGTCAGGGGAGTTAAGAAGGTTAAGAACTGACCTCCGAGTTGCACAAGATTCTGAGAGGGATCTACTTGTATTGGTACAGGTTTATTATTGTTACGTTTACCATGATACAGTGACAAGCTTTGATTGCATGATATCACGTTAAATCAAATAATACGAGTACAATCAAGCCGTACAGAAGTACAACAGGTCGTGCAAAGAGAAAAACACCAGAGTGCAGATTTAATGATGCAGAATTGTAGCGTTAGTTACGGAGAAAAAAAATCCAACGTCCACAATGAGTTTGGAAGATTGGGGCTAAACCCTAGTTCATGAGCAGATCAATCAGTAGTCTGATAACTGCAAGGAAGAAGCTGTTGCCGAATCTGGTGGTATGTGCCATCAAACTTAATAAACTTCTGCCTGACGGGAGAAGGGAACAGAGGGAATAACCAGGGTGAAAATGGCTCTCCATTACGTTGGCTACTTTCCCCAAAGCAATACAAGTGTGTATGGAGTCCATGGTGGAGAGGCTGGTCTAAGTGATGGACTGGGCTACATCACAACTCTCTGCAATTTCTTGTAGTTTTGGGCTGAGCTGTTCCCAAGCCAAGCTATGATGCAACCCAATAATATGCTTTCCACAGTGCATGAGTAGAAGTTGGTACAAATTGTTGGAGACATGACAAATTTCTTTTGTCTCCTGAGGAAGAAGAGGCGATGCTGCGTTTTTTGGGTCATAGCTTTAATGTGGTTGGTCCAGGACAAATTGTTGGTGAAATTTACAACTAGGAACTTGAAGCTTTCGACCATTTCTACAACGGCACCATTGATGCTGATACTATACCTCACATCCTCAAGGCAATATCTAGCTCCTTCTTATCGATATTCAGGAGAGGTTTCTGCATCATCAAGCTGGGGAGCACTAAAGATTGGGGTCAGGGTAAGACTATTTTGGACTGAGATGAGAGGTTTCTTTATGCAGAGTATCTGTGGTACCTGAGCATGATTGAAACACCAAGAGAAAAAGAGGAGGTCGACTCAATGGTTCCCACAAACAAATGCTGCTTCTTCTTAAGCTCCTGTCTGTGTGTAGCTGAGATACGTGCAGAAACTAACAGGGTGAGATCAGCTTTTGCCAAAGGCAGGCAAGAAGGTAAGTTGTGAAGTGGTCACAAGGAGATGGAAAAGGACACAGATAGGTGTTTAACAGCAAAATGTGTATTTGTCCATATTGGCAGGAAGGAAAGCGGAATATGTGCATGGTGCGAGACTGAAAGAGTCAGAGAGAGTTGGATGTCCTTGAATATAATTCACAAAAGTTGAGTGTACATATTGATGCTAATCAGGAAGGTTAACAATATTATTTTTTATTGAGGGCAATTGAACACAAAAATTAGGGGGTATACTAAACTTATACATGACATTGGTGAGATTGTATGTGGAGTACTGTGTATATATTGCCGTCCTTTTTTAACGACGGGTACAAATGCATTGGAAGCAGTTCAGAAGTTTACTAGATTGATAGCAACAATCAGCAATTAATCTTAAGAGTAACGGTTGAACTGGCTAGGCTTGTATCTGCTGCAGCTTGGAAGAGTGGTCTTGATTGAAACATACAAGACCTGAGGGATCAACAGGATGGATGTGGAATGTATGTTTCCTTTCGTAAAAGAATCTAGAATCGGGTCACAATTTAAAAAGGGGATCAACCATTTAAGACAGAGGCAGCAATATTTTTTTCTTCAGCTGGGTGATCTTTGGAACATTCTCCTTCGAAGGATGAGGGAAGGGCAGCATGGACAACATCACATTTCCTCATCTTATAAACCATCTTCCAGATATTTGCCCATACACATCACCCATCTATCTTTGAACATTTTTAATGTAGCGCTAGATAAACATTTGATTAAAAATAAGAGAACCATAAATGGACAGAAACATAGAGGTGAAGTTACAGTACGATCAGCTGTGACCTTATTAAATGGTGGGGCAGGCTCTTGGGCCTGGGCCTACTTCTGCATCTAACTTGTATGTTTGTGACTTGCTGAGTGAGGTTCAACACAATTAATATGGGGATTACATCTTTTCGGGATAGCTCGCGATTCTGAAACGTGGAGGACTATAAAGCCAAAAAGACACTGAAAGCAAAGTCATCATTTTTCCTTGGTACGTTTATCCATTTGTGGAGCCTGTATAAATGGCAAACAACATTCCCACTGGAATTAACTGTATGGAAAAAACATCCAATGTAATTTTAATACCAATTTAGGCAAAAATCAATTAGTCATGCAACTTTATTCAGTTCTCATTATAGTTGATACTGATGGCAAGGTCAGCATTTATTACTCATCTGCAAAATTGTACAAGAAAGTGACAAGCTACTGTCTTGAACCACTGCTGCGCTGTACAGGGAGATTTCTTCCACAGTGCAGTACTCAATGTGCTTTGGTCATTATCTGGTAGTTCTGCTTGTTTAATTCTCCTTTTGTTTTTGCCATAATGGGTTAGTGCAGCAGAACACTTGCCAGGCCAGGTCAGAGTGCACATGGGAAACATGTCAGGGCAGGCCCAAGGCCAGAGAGGCAGGTTCCCTTCCCTAAACAATACTTGTGAAATGTACATTATTTTAAAATGTCAATTTGTTTGATTGTGGCCACAAATAAAGACATTTTAGGTGTGGATTATTTATTTCAATGAATTTAAATTCCCAGTAACCACAGTAAGAGCTGGCTCAGGGCTGGAATCTTAAGCCCTCTGGATCACCGGTCCTGTGATTTAACCACCTTGCTTCTGTTCCCGTCTATAATATTGATCTGATCAAACAGAATGAGAACTAATGGCACATAACAGCTGCAGAAAAGCAGAATATTTCAATTTGCCACCAGATTGTCTCTCGGCTTATTCCTCATAAAAAGTACACTTGCTCAGCAAATAGCAAAACAATCAATAATCAATCAATACCCTAGCATAAATACTTTCATAGACATACGTCAGCTCCTGCAGGGCATTTTTCAATTGCTTTAGATCGGGGAGGTAGTGAGATATTAATCCTTCTGTCAGCTTTTCCACTGTCTCTTGATTCACACACGATAACTCGCCAGAGCTCTCAAACTCTGTAATGCTTTCGCTGAGACCTGAGACACAGGAAGGAGCAGAGTGGGAAATTATTATCATCTCGCAATCCTCACTACAATTCAAGCAACAAACAAATTTGTCAGCATAAGCCCTTTCGTGTTCAAAATTAAAATCTATTTCTCTTTGGTTAATTATTAAGCGCAGAACAGTGTGTGCACTGCAGCATTTACACTGCTGCCTGGTTACGTAGGGCTGGATTAGGGCACCAATGGCTTGCTTGGTAAATTTACTGGACACAGAAGTTGGAAAGCAAATTGCGAGAAGACAAGGAGCCTATGAAGAGATTAAATAGGGGAAATGCATGGGAAAACGGTAAACGGAAAGCCAATGTGGGAAAATGTGAAATTGTCCAGTTTGGCAGGGAAAATAAAACTAGGTATAAATAGCAAGAGGCTGCAGCTTTGAGATGTGGAGGGCTTTGGGTGCCCATGCACCTGTTCCACAGAGGCAAGTATGCTGCACAGCAAGTAATTCAGAAAGTGTGCACCACGGACTCTGGAACAGCTTCTTCCCCTCTGTTATCAGGCTTCTGAATAGTCCTTCCATAATCCAGAGTACTGTCCAATACATCTCTACCCCATTGTAGACATTGGATTTTGTCTCTGAAACTGATGCACTGCAATGCTGAAAACTATATTCTGTATTCTACATCTTCCCCTTTGCTCTACCTATTGTACTCGAGTTTTTTTTTCTTTTTCTTTTTCTCTTTTTTTCCCCGTAAATTTATACAGTTTTTGTACCACTTCTGTTTTTCAACTTTAATAGAAAAAAAGGATAGAAAGAACTAGCAAAGACAGTCAGTGAGTGAATGAAAAAGTGGTCCAGGAACACACATGTGAACCTAAACCACAAGTAGTTAAAGAAGAAAAGAAAAAAAGAGAAAAAAGAAAATAAGATAGGACAATATGAAAGGGATGTACCTACTTCTTATCTTTACTCACCCCTCGCCAGGTCCTAAAACCATTTATTATCATCATTTTGTTGCACCCTATGTTTGTAATAAGTCGATATATGGAGACCAAATCTTTTGAAATTGGTCTTGTTTACCTGCTAGGAGGAATCTCATATCTTCTAGATGTAACAATTCCGACATATTAGAAGTCCACATTTTTATTGTTGGCGTAGGAGCATTTTTCCAAAATTTCAGTATCAGTTTTTTTGCCGTTATTAAGCCATAACTAAGAAAACTCCTTTGAAACGCAGTCAGCTCCAAACTTGCTTCTATTGTTCCAAAAATAATCAGTTCTGCATTCGGTTTCAGTTTTATTTTAAATAATTTAGTGAAAATTTCAAAAATTTCATTCCAAAATTTTTGAATTTTTATACAAAAAACAAACTATTGTACTCGAGTTTGACATGATTATATTTATGTATAATATCTGATCTGATTGGATGGTGTGCAAAACAAAGCTTTTCACTGTACCTTGGTACATGTGAGAATAATAAACCATAATAATAATGTCATAAGAATCGTATTACCTCACATCAGTCTAGATTAAATTCCATCTGCTACTGCTCCACCCAATTTTTCAACTGATTAATGCCCTGCCGTATTCTTAAACGAGATCTTCGCAATCTATAATTTCAACAATTGCCATGTGGAGCTTTGCCAAAAGCCTTACTGAAATCCACATGAACTACTACTTTCTTCATCAATTTTCATAGTTACCTCTTCAAAGAAAAACTCAGACCTGCAAGTACTAGTTCCTTGAAAGTGGCGTCACAGGTGCTGTAGATAGGATGGCTAAGGCAACTTTTAGAACATTGGCCATTGGTCAGGGTATTGAACATGGAAGTTGTGTTGTTATGTTGCAGTTGTTCATGATGTTGGCAAGACTATACTTGAAGTATTGTGTTCAAGTTTGGTCACTCTACCATAGGTAGAATGCTGTTAAGCTGGAAGAGTGCAGAGAAGATTTACAAGAATATTGCCAGGACCTGAGGGCCTGAGTTGTAGGAAGAGGTTGGGCAGGATAGAATTGTATTTGGAGTGCATAAGGCTGAGGGGTGACATTGTAGAGGTGTATAAAAACATGAATGGAACAATTTTTTACCCAGAGTAGCAGAATCAAAAACCAGGGAACATAGGTTTAAGGTGAGAGGGGAAAGATTTATTTGGAATCTGAAGCACCTTTTTCACAAAGATGGTAGTGTGTATGGAATGAACTGCCAGAGGAGGCAGTTAAGACAGGTACTGTAACAACATTTTTAGAGACATTTAGACAGATACACGGATAGGAAAGGTGTAGAGATATGGGCCAAACGCAGACAGGTGGGACTAGCTTAGATGGGGCATCTTGGTCGGCATGGACAAGTTGAGCCAAAGGGCCTATTTCCATGATATGTGACTCTACGGTACCTGGCCAATGGATTTCTATGCCCAACGATTCGTAGTTACCAATCCACTTAAATATTGTCAATGACTCTGCTTCCCAGCAGTATATTAGATAATAGACAATAGGTGCAGGAGTAGGCCATTTGGCTCTTCGAGCCAGCACCGCCATTCAATGTGATCATGGCTGATCATCCACAATCAGTACCCCGTTCCTGCCTTCTCTCCATATCCCTTAACTCTGCTATCCCGAAGAGCTCTATCTAACGCTCTCTCGAAAGCATCCAGAGAACCAGCCTCGACTGCCCTCTGAGGCACAGAATTCCACACACTTACAACTCTCTGTGTGAAAACGTTTTTCCTCATCTCCTCTCTAAATGGCTTATCACTTATTGTTAAACTATGACCCCTGGTTCTGGACTCCTCCAACATTGGGAACATGTTTCCTGCCTCTAGCGTGTCCAAACCCCTTAATAATCTTATGTTTCCATAAGATCCTCTCTCATCCTTCTAAATTCCAGAGTATACAAGCCCAGTCGCTCCAATCTATCAACATATGACAGTCCCGCCATCCCAGGATTTAACCTCGTGAACCTACTCCCTCAATAGCAAGAATATCCTTTCTCAAGTTTAGAGACCAAAACTGCACACAATACTCCAGGGGTGGTCTCACCAGGTGTGGCCCTGTACAACTGCAGGAGGACCTCTTTGCTCCTATACTCAACTCCGCTTGTTATGAAGGCCAACATGCCATTCGCTTTTGTTACTGCCTGCTGTACCTGCATGCTTACTTTCAGTGATTGATGAACAAGGACCCCCAGATCCCACTGTACTTCCCCTTTTCCCAACTTGACACCATAGAGATAATAATCTGCCTTCCTGTTTTTGCCACCAAAGTGGATAACCTCACATTTATCCACATTAAACTGCATCTGCCATGTATCTGCCCACTCACCCAACCTGTCCAAGTCACCCTGCATCCTCATAGCATCCTCCTCACAGTTCACACTGCCAGCCAGCTTTGGCTCATATATTCCAAGTACTCACGACTCTCTGCGTGAAAAAGTTGCCCCCTGGAAACCAACATCTGGAGTTTGTTGTTTCAACATTCTGGTGAAACTCCTCTGCACACTCTCCAACACTATCACATCCTTCCTATTGTAAGATGACCAGAACTGCCTGCAGTACTCAATCTGACTAATATAAAAGTTGGAGAACAACCTCTCTGCTGTTGTGCTCAATGACCCAATTTTACAGACATTTTCAACCTCTCACTTCTGAGGTCTGAGGCTCCCACCTGCTTCAAAAGGGCATCAATTATACCAGTGCCCAAGAAGAGTAAGTTGACGTGCCTCAATGGCTATCGACCTGTGGCACTAATGCCTGTGGTGATGAAGTGCTTTGAGAGGTTGATCATGGCGCAAATCAACTCCTACCTCGACAAAAACTTGGACCCACTGCAGTTTGCTTACCGCCACAACAGATCAACGGTGGATGCGATCTCGCTGGCCCTCCACTCCGCTCTGGACCACTTGGACAACAAAAACTCATATGTCAGGCTGTGTCATTGATTACAGCTTGCCATTTAATACAATCATCCCCTCCAAGCTGGTTACCAAACTCGCAAAACTGGGTCTCTGCGCATCCCTCTGCAATTGGATCCTCGACTTCCTCATTCTCAGACCACAGTCTGTTCGTATTGGTGGAAATGTGTCAGACTCGATAACAATCAGCACGGGAGCACCTCAAGGCTGCGTGCTCAGCCCCCTGCTGTGCTCACTCAATACTCATGACTGCGTAGCCGGTCATAGTGCGAACTCCATCATCAAGTTCGCTGACGACACCACTGTTGTGGGACGTATCACTGATGGGGATGAGTCAGAGTATAGAAGAGAGATCGAGCAACTGTCCATATGGTGCCAGCACAATAACCTGGCCCTCAACACCAGCAAAACCAAGGAACTGATTGTGGACTTTGGAAGGAGTAGGATGGGGACCCACAGTCCCGTTTATATCAACGGGTCGATGGTTGAAAGGGTCAAGAGCTTCAAATTCCTGGGCGTGCACATCTCTGAAGATCTTTCCTGGTCCGAGAACACTGATGCAATTATTAAGAAAGCACATCAGCGCCTCTACTTCCTGAGAAAATTACGGAGAATTAGTTTGTCAAGGAGGACTCTCTCTAACTTCTACAGGTGCACAGTAGAGAGCATGCTGACCGGTTGCATCGTGGCTTGGTTCGGCAACTTGAGCGCCTTGGAGAGGAAAAGACTACAAAAAGTAGTAAACACTGCCCAGTCCATCATCGGCTCTGACCTCCCTTCCATTGAGGGGATCTATCGCAGTCGCTGCCTCAAAAAGGCTGGCAGTATCATCAAGGACCCACGCCATCCTGGCCACACACTCATCTCCCTGCTACCTTCAGGTAGCCTGAAGACTGCAACGACCAGGTTCAGGAATAGCTACTTCCCCACAGCCATCAGGCTATTAAACTTGGCTCGGACAAAACTCTGAACATTAATAGCCCATTATCTGTTATTTGCACTTTTTAACAGTTTATTTATTCATGGGTGTATATATTTATATAATGGTATATGGACACACTGATCTGTTTTGTAGTCAACGCCTACTATGTTCTGTTGTGCTGAAGCAAAGCAAGAATTTCATTGTCCTATCAGGGACACATGACAATAAACTCACTTGAACTTGAAAGGCGGCCGATGTCCCATAGGTATTTTTAAACACATTATCTACTTGTGCTATCACCTTTGTGGATCTTTCGCCTAGTCTACTTTTGGACATCCCTTTGTTCCTCAATATCCTACCATTCATGGAGCATACCTCAGCCTCATTAGTACTCCCAAAATATATTATCTCACATCTGTCAGGATTAAGTTCCATCTGCCATTTCTCAGACCAGCACGTCGACATGACCCTGTAGTCCCGACTACCCCTCACACTGTCAACATTAATCTTTGTGTCATTGATGAATTTACTGATGTTGCTCCTACATCTAAATCACTCACGGACATTACATGCAGCAAGGGTATCAAGCACCGGTTCCTATGGGACTCCGCTAGTCACAGAACACCCCACCCCCCACCCCCCACCTTGTCTCCCCCACTGTGGACACGAGTTATCCTCCTGCCGTCTCCCCCACTGTGGACACGAGTTATCCTCCTGCCATCACCATGGCCGACAAGATGCAAAATTCTCCCGCAGAGCCCCAGCAATTCCTACCTGCGGCGGCCTTGGGCCAAGCGGAGGCGCCCTGAGCAGAGTCCCCAGGCTCCATGGTTTACCGGCCGCGCCGGGCCTCACACCGGCGGCCTCCTGTTGGTGTAATGGGAAAAGGTCATGGCGGTAACCGACCATAGTGGGTCAGGCCGATCCGTGGCCCACCTCGCCCACTCCCCGGCCCGAACCCCCACACCGTCCACCCCTCGCCCAGCGCCAGCCCGGACCCGCGCCCGTCATCCACCGTATAAATACATATAATCCGTGTAAGTACATATACAAACACAAGCCGCTTGCACCGCAACAGCTAACAGTATGCAGGAGGAGTCGAGATGTGTTCCGGGAAAGACCGAGGCTGCGCTTCATGCCCTGATTCCGCCTCCAGCGGAACCAGGCTCGCCGAGAGAATCCGCTCCGTCCCACAGGCCCGACCTTCGTCCCCTCTCCACCAGAGCCCCAGACATCGGATCTGTCCAATTCTACTCGCGTCCTTTTCTCCGCTACCACTTATTTATTTACTATAGGTTGCTCATTTTTCGCTTTCCATAAATTCCAAGGTGCTTTCCCCGATTCTGCCAGTGAAAATGATGCAAACGGCCCTCCCATTCTCTTATTTATTTTATAATTTCTGAGTGTATCTGAAGAACCATCGTCATCTTTCCCGTTTCGTTTTATATAGTTACATAAATGAATGTAATATGCATAAATAAGGAACTGCAAATGCTGGTTACAAAAAACTGCACCAAGTGCTGGAGTAGCTTAGCGGGTCAAGCAGCATCTCTGGAGAACATGGATAGGTTGGGTGATGTATCAAACGCTTACTTGCAGTGACTGGTGTACAAGGACACCCAGGACTTGTTGCACCTCCAGTTTTCCTAATCTGACACCATTCAGATAATCATTGTTTTTTTGTTCTTGCCACCAAAGTGGATAATCTCACATTTATCCACATTATACTGCATCTGTTATGCATCTGCCCACACCCAACCTATCCAAGTCACCCTGCAGCCTCATAGCATCCTCCTCACAGTTCACACTGCCACCCAGCTTTGTGTCATCTGCAAATTTGCTAATATTACTTTTAATCCCTTCATCTAAATCATTAATGTATATTGTAAATAGCTGCGGTCCCAGCACTGAGCCTTGCAGTACCCCACTAGTCACTCCCTGCCATTCTGAAAGGGACCCGTTAATCCCTACTCTTTGTTTCCTGTCTGCCAACCAATTTTCTATCCATGTCAGTACCCTACCCCCAATACCATGTGCTCTAATTTTGCCCACTAATCTCCTATGTGGGACCTTATCAAATGCTTCTGAAAGTCCAGGTACACTACATCCACCGGCTCCCGCTTGTCCATTTTCCTAGTTACATCCTCAATAAATTCCAGAAGATTATTCCAGCATGATTTCCCCTTCGTAAATCCATGCTGACTCAGACCGATCCTGCTACTGCTATCCAAATATGCTGCTATTTCATCTTTTATGACTCCAGCATCACCCCACCACCGATGTCAGGCTAACTGGTCTATAATTCCCTGTTTTCTCTTTCCCGCCTTTCTTAAAAAGTGGGATAACATTAGCAATCCACAGGAACTGATCCTGAATATATAGAGAATATTGGAAAATGATCACCAATGCGTCCACGATTTCTAGAGCCACTTCCTTAAGTACCCTGGGATGCAGACCATCAGGCCCTGGGGATTTATCAGCCTTCAGTCCCATCAGTCTACCTAACACCATTTCTTGCCTAATGTGAATTTCCTTCAGTTCCTCCGTCACCCTAGATCCTCTGGCCACTAGTACATCAGGGAGATCGTTTGTATCTTCCTTAGTGAAGACAGAACGAAAGTACCTGTTTAACTCATCTGCCATTTCCTTGTTCCCCATAATTCCATGGGTCACTGTTGCCCAAGGGGCTTTGCACAACAAGATTGCTAACTACTCCTTCCTCATTACACAATACCCAGTCTAGGATGGCCGGTTCCTCTACATATTTGTTTAGAAAACCACCCCATATACATTCCAGGAAATCCTCCTCCTCAGCCAATTTGTTTAGCCCAATCTATATGTAGATTAAAGTCACCCATGATAACTGCTGTACCTTTGCTACACGCATCCCTGGTTTCCTGTTTGATGCTATCCCTAACCTCACTACTGCTGTTTGGTGGTCTGTACACAACTCCAACAAGCGTTTCCTGCCCTTGGCTATTTCGCGGTTCTACCCATACAGATTCTACAGCATCCAAGCTAATGTCTCTTCTTACTATTGCATTAATCTCCTCTTTAACCAGCAATGCCACCCCACCTCCTCTTCCTTTCTGTCTATCCTTCCTGAATCTTGAATACCCCTGCATATTGAGCTCCCAGCCTTGGTCACCCTGGAGCCATGTCTCCGTAATCCCAACTATATCATATCCGTTAACAACTAACTGTGCATTTAATTCATCCACCTTATTACGAATGCTCCTCGCATTATGGTGATATTAAGCTTTCAGGTTTGTTTTTCTTTTCTCCCTTCTACTTTTTGCTTCTCCCCTCATTTTACAGCCCTCTGTCTCCATGTATTGGTTCCCATCCTCCTGCCCTATTAGTTTAAACATGACTTTTCCTACACTCTCTTTCCCATTAACTGCACACACACACTTCCACGTTGTTGCCCCTCCCCCTCCCACCTCCCTCAACATTTAGTTTAAACCCACCCATGTAGCACTAGCAAACCTACCTGCCAGAATGTTGGTCTTCCTCCAATTAAGGTGCAACCTGTCCCTTTTGTACAGGTTACCTCTTCCCCAGAATAGATCCCAGTGGTCTAGAAGCACAAATTTAGGTTCCTATTCATAGCTAAAATCCCTTATTCTTGCAGCCATTCTCATAAATCTCCTCAACATCCACTTAAGACCAATTGTACCAGAAATAGTATTCCAGGTATAACTTATAAAGAGCTTTATAAAGTTTCAGAACAATTTTCTAGAGGTAAGTTCCACCAGCATTTTGTTTTTCTTGTGAACCATCCTCTGGACCCTCTGCAATGGGGCCTAAATCAGGTATAGGGCCTAAATCTGCTCATAATATTCCAAATAAGGCCTGACTTGCACCTTATAAAGCCTCATCATTACATCCTTGCTTTTATATTCTGGTCCTCTGGAAATGAATGCTGACATTGCATTTTCCTTCTCTCACCGACCCAACCAACGTATTAACCTTCTGGAAATCCTACACCAGCACTCTCAATCCCTTTGCACCTCCAATTTCAGAACCCTCTCCCCATTTGGAAAATAGTCTGCGTCTTTATTCCTTTGACCAGAGTGCATGACCGTACACTTTGCTACACTCTATTCCATTTGCCACTACTTTGACCACTCTCCCAACCTATTCAATTCCTTCTGCAGATCCCCTGCTTCCTGGCCATCCACCTATTTTCGTATCATCTGCAAACTTGGCCGCAAAGCCTTCAATTCCATCATCCAGATCATTGATATGAAACGTAGCCGACCCGACTCCTGAGGAACACTACTAGTCACCGGCAGCCAACAAGAAAAGGCCCCCTTTATTCACACTCATTGCCTTCCGCTAGTCAGCCAATCTTCTGGCCATGCAAGTACCTTGCCTTTAATACCATGGGCTCCTATCTTGTTTAGCAGCCTCACATGCGGTACCTTATCAGTGGCCCTTGGAAAATCCAACATCGTCACTGACTCTCTTTTGTCTATCCTGCTTGTTACTTCGTCGGAGAATTCTAATAGATTTGTCAGGCAAAATCTCCCCTTTACAAAACCATGCTGCATTCAGCATCCTATATCATATAGAAACATAGAAACATAGAAAATAGGTGCAGGAGGAGGCCATTCGGCTCTTCGAGCCAGCACCGCCATTCATTGTGATCATGGCTGATCGTCCCCTATCAATAACCCGTGCCTGTCTTCTTCCCATATCCCTTGACTCTACTAGCCCCTAGAGCTCTATCTAACTCTCTCTTGTACTTCGAAGTACCTGGAAACCTTATCCTTATAATGGACTCTAAAATTTTACTAACCGCCGAAGTCAGACTTCTGGCAAAAATTTCCTTTTTTTTTGCCACACTCCTTCTTATACAGTGGGGGTTAGGTTACATTCATGGCTTTCAAGTCCTCTGGAACCATTCCTAACAGGTGATTCATGCTGAAGTGTAAAATCCCATATGCTTTGTTAAGCATTCACTCAACGTGTCCTGCCATCTTCAAACATGAATCTCAAGTCACACTGTTGCTGCACATCCTTCAGAATAGTGCCATTAAGTTTTTATTGCCTTTTTCCATTCCTTCTCCAAAAATGTATCACCTCACAATTCAATACTAAATTCTATTTCCACCCCTCTGTCCATTCTACTCGCCTTTGTCATATTGTAGGCAAATTAAATTGTATTCCAATATTAATTTCACTCACAGTGAACAAAGGATTCCCTTTAACCAGCGAACTCATCTTCTTCCACTTGCACACACCCCTCCCAACAGCTACCAAAACATTAAAGATAACCCCACCCATCTCTCAAGACCTCTTAGCTCTTTGACAATTGCAGCCTGGTAATTGGGTTGACCCCACAAGGAAAATATAGACAACCTTCAATTGCCAAAGAAGATGCAGCAATCTCTGACCACCAGCCACATGATGAACTCCTCCTTCAAGAGATCCATTTTTGTGGCATCCTAACCCTTGGAAGAATTACTAACCTAATTGTAGAACAAGGCGACCAGGTGATTCTACCATTAACCTTAGCACACTGTCTACACACACAAAGTGCTGGAGTAACTCAGCAGATCTAGGCAGCATCTCTGGAGAAAAAGGATGGGTGATGTTTCAGGTGGGAACCCTTCTTTAGACTTTTTCTCCAGAGATGCTGCCTGGCCCACTAAGTCTATCCTCAGTATAAATCAGCATTTGTAGTTCCTTCCTACACAACTGTCTATAGTGAAAATAAGACAACCACTTGCCACAACACGTTATCTTCCATCCTTGAGCCATTTTTTTCAGAGCTGAGCTCAATTTTGTTCAATTTAAATTACTGGAGAAACTCGAGTCGTCGAGCAGCATCTGTGGGAGGAAAATAATTGTTGACGTTTTACTTGTCCAGACTCAACGTGAGGACCTAAGATTAATAAGCCAAAAAATCAATTGTAAATCTACAGTAAGAACAAATAATACTTGTCAGGTCGGACAGCTTCTGTGGTGAAAGGCGCGGGTGGGGGAGGGGGGAAGAGCCCGTTGGACGTGCGCGGGGAAGGTACTTGCGCCCCCTCTGGCTCAGCCCCGCAATACACTCGGCGTCAGAGGCCGAGCTGTTGGAGGCGTGGAGAGGGTCAAGGTCGTCGTCAAACCACGATTGGCTGTGGTTACCATCAATCATGTGCTCCTGGCCTCTGATAGGCTGGAAACAGCCACTCCGTCACCGGGGGGCGTTGCTGATTCTAATGCCCATCGTGATAGGCTGGTTGCGTTGACAGCTGTGTCCGAGCGCCGGGCCCTGGGGTGAGCTGGGCGCCTGGGTCGCGCCTCTCCTCCCGCCGTGGCTTGCTCACGCTTCACGTCGCACGGACGAGATATGATGCAGACCCGGGGTTGGTAGTCCGGGGGAGTGGCCCCTGCAGAGACCTTTGAAGGAAGCTCTGGGCTGGGCCCTGGATGGTGTCATGGGCTTGGGGTCTTCAAGGCCGAGGGTCTGGCAGTGAAAGTGGCCATTGACGAACCCAGGCGCTGCTTTAAAGCAGAGCAACATCATTGTCTGCGCTGAGATTATTGATTACTGTCGGCTTGCCGAGTGCTGAGTTCACACTGGCTTCCTTGGTTTGCATCTGGAAATGTCAAACATTCCTACTTGCTTTGCTTCGCTTCGGGTCTGCTTTTGGTAACGGGCTCTGTTGGTGTGTTGTGATATTTCAGCGATAACATCAGGGAACGGGTGACTGATTTCTCTGAGACTGGCGACTGTGATTGGAGAGAGCTGAGCCATGAAATGAGAATGCGTTGAGAGATGTCAGCACTTTGAACATGTTGTCCCTGTACACAGTGCACTGGATCGGAAGGCTAACACTTGTGTTGCAGTGATCGGTGAATGCAGTTAATGTGTTTCTGTTTGTTGCAGAGTGTTCTGACGATGCTGGGTTAATCATTGCTGGTCTCCTGGGGCAGAAAAGAAGCAGCATTAGAACTGTACAGGAGGAAGGAATTATCCAGCTCTGACCAGCACTTGGTGTCCATTGCTTACCTTGAATGATCATGGCTAAATCCTTATGGAGTAAATTGAAGTCATTCACCCACCAGGATGACGGAGCCTGCACGGACTTAACAAATGACACTGTTGCACTAGACTTTGCTGATGATGCAGAGGACGATGGAGATATGTCGACATTCAACAGTACCTGTAAACTGCAAGTGGTCACTTTTGATCAGACTGAGGAGATTGCAAATGTGCCGATTGTGATTTGTAATGGGAGCACGGAAGCCAATGGCGAGAGCACCAACACTCATGAGGAGTTGGAGGCTCTGCAGAAACCAGGCTTGCAGGGTGAATTTCAAGAAGCTGGACAGTGTAATGAGGAATGCAAACATTGTACAAAGAACTCAGAATTAGTCAAGCAGAGGACGGTAAAAAGAAAATTGTGGATTGCTGTTACACTCTACAGTTTGTTTACCGTTGGAGAACTTGTGGGTAAGTTTGATTTTGGATATTTGGATGACAATTTGAACTTTTGTTGAATAGTTTTACAGTTTTATGCCTCTTTGTAATTTATGAGTGGGGTAATTGATTAGATAGAAGATTGCATCCTACCATTTCTGGGTTTTAATGTGCTGCATAATGGTGCAAAATTCAGCCTTTGCTGGAAATCAGCCTGCTTTGGTATAAATCCTTTAACAAGGAAGTAAGCGTCCATGGATACTATGGGGAAGGCGAGTGGCACTAAGGGGAAGTTGTGTTTTTGGTTTTAAATTAGGCAGAGTTATCAGAATTTTGGACAAAACCTCTAGTGGAAAAGGGAGCTTTGCTATCTGAACTTGAGTGGGAGGGTGTGTAAAGGAAAGCTGATGGTGGAAAGGTAGAATGGAACTTTTCACCAGGGAGAAGTATGGGGAGATTGGAGCGTTGAGGGAAGGGCACACTAATGTTCTGGAGCACCTGTAATGGCAGAATCCGGTAAACCTTATCTGTACCCTTTCCAAAGCCTCCACATCCTTCCTGTAATGGGGCGACGAGAACTGTATGCAATACTCCAAATGCGACCTAACCAGTCTTATGGAACTGCATCATGATTCCCTGACTCTTGTACTCAATGCCCTGGCAATAAAGCCAAGCATACCAGACGCATTCTTTACCACCCTATGTACTTGTGCTGCCATCTTCAGTGAGTTATGAACTCTGACGCCAAGATCCCTTTACACTTCAATGCTGTTAAGGGTCCTGCCATTAACTGTATACTTTCCGCTTACATTCAACCTCCCAAAGTGCAACACCTCACATGTGCTCCGATTAAACTCCATATGCCATTTCTCTGTCCTTTTCTGCAGCTGATGTGTATCACGCTGTATTTTCTGACAGCCTTCTTCACTGTCTGCAACTCCTGCAATTTTGGTGTCGACAACAAACGTACTCACCAACCAATCAACATTTACATCCAAGTAAAATACAAAGTGCAAGAGGGGGATTCAGTAGATCAGACAACATCTGGGGGGGGGGGGGGATTGGACAGGCGATGAATTGGGTTGTGATCCTTTAATAGATTGCAAATTCTGACCTTTATATTTAGAGGACTAAGTCAATGTGGTACATGTTATGCTATGGCAGTAACCAAAAGTATGAAAGGATTTGAGACATCAACCTGGATGTTAATGAATGATGGAGCAAGTTGAAGCACCATCTCCTGTTCCTATGTTCAGTGATTTTGTCTAAGTGGGTTTTTTTCCCCCCCTTTCTTTCCCCACTAATCAGGAGGGTGGCTTTCTAACAGCCTGGCAATCATGACCGATGCTGTTCACATGCTGGCCGATGTGCTGGGGATTGCTGCTTCCTTGGTTGCACTCTATCTTTCTGCAAGGCCTCCAAGTAACAGGTTCACGTTCGGCTGGCATCGATTTGGTACGTGATAATTTGCCTGATTATTGTAAGCTCTCACTTCACCTTTTTGGTGCACAATTGGTTGGATGATTACATTGTGTTAATTTCCTTTGTTATGGACCAATATCAACTTTTTGCCATTCAGACGTGCTGTGGTATAAAGTCTTTGTCTTGCTGCAGTCCTGGCTTTGCTCTCTCAGTACTTCAAGCTGACAGTCCTAAATTGAGATTGATCAGGAGAGATGATGGGCCAAAGTTATAGGAAAAGTATAATGAAGAGAGGCTTTAATGCGGAGCTTGCAGTTTCAGCTGATGAGGTAAGCAAGGTGCCCTCTGGGGGTGGGGGTGGGAAGGGAAGGAGCTGCATGGGGAAGTGGAGGGAGCCTCTCACTAACCAAGTACAGTTAGCTGACTCCCCAGTACAACTTGGGAGCTTATAAAGGGATGCTAAAGTCCCGACCGGAAACATCACCCATCATGTTCTCCAGGGTTGCTGCCTGACCCGCTGCGTTATTCCAGCACTTTTTGTCGATGGTGGGGGGGGGGGGGGGGTTCAGTGAGGCTGGTAATGCTGAGTTGTCTGTATGGGAGTGTTCACCAAAGATCCTATACCGGAGCAAGATAGAACACTCCTGCTAAATGCAATGAGCTGACGTGTAGTACACAACGGAGCGGAACGTGGGCCTTTTTTTCATCCATTTCAGTAACCCGACCCGACTCGCAGTGTAATCGACGTTGCGGGGGAACAGTTTGTGTTAATAAATTTTAATTCTGTAAATGAGGAGAAGATTTTTACCAAAGAAATTTTATTTTTACGAGGATGTTTCCGTAACCGTCTCCGCAGACGGAAGCCGGTTACGGAAACGGGCCGAAAATTACTCATGAATCTGCCCATGACCGTACTACGTCTTTTTCGTCGAGTGGGCTATCTTGCTTGCTATAGGATCTTTTGTGTTCACCATGGGCTTCTGAATGTCAGTAGCTGTACGGTGAGTCTTTTGACACTCTTATTGTTCTAGGTTTTGGTGAGGGTGTGGCCTGGCAGGACAGGTTCTCCAAGTGGACGCACCCTATGCATCATGTGGGAGGTCCTGGATGACTCCGGTGTTCCAGAAATCGTCAAGTCTAGTTGCAGCAGCTTGTGCTGTGTTTCAGAGCTGGGCCGATGCTAAGAGTCACTGAGGTGCATCCATGGGGCTGATAACCATATAACCATATAACCATAACAGCACGGAAACAGGCCATCTCGGCCCTTCAAGTCCGTGCCGAACATTAATTATTATTATTATTATTATTATTATTATTTTTTTTTTTTAAATTAAAAATAAAATACTTCCCCCTAGTCCCATCTACCTGCACTCGGACCATAACCCTCCATTCCTTTCCCGTCCATATACCCATCCAATCTATTTTTAAAGGATAACATCGAACCTGCCTCCACCACTTCCACTGGAAGCTCATTCCACACAGCTACCACTCTCTGAGTAAAGAAGTTCCCCCTAATGTTCCCCCTAAACTTCTGTCCCTTAATTCTCAAGTCATGTCCCCTTGTTTGAATCTTCCCTACTCTCAATGGGAAAAGCTTATCCACGTCCACTCTGTCTAACCCGCTCATAATTTTAAAGACCTCTATCAAGTCCCCTCTTAACCTTCTGCGCTCCAAAGAATAAAGACCTAACTTGTTCAACCTTTCTCTGTAACTTAGTTGCTGAAACCCAGGCAACATTCTAGTAAATCTCCTCTGTACTCTCTCTATTTTGTTGACATCCTTCCTATAATTAGGCGACCAAAATTGTACTCCATACTCCAGAATTGGCCTCACCAATGCCTTGTACAATTTTAACATTACATCCCAACTTCTATATTCAATGCTCTGATTTATAAAGGCCAGCACACCAAAAGCTTTCTTTACCACCCTATCTACATGAGATTCCACCTTCAGGGAACTATGCACAGTTATTCCTAGATCCCTCTGTTCAACTGCATTCCTCAATTCGCTACCATTTACCGTGTACGTCCTATTTTGATTTGTCCTGCCGAGATGTAGCACCTCACATTTGTCAGCATTAAACTCCATCTGCCATCTTTCAGCCCACTCTTCCAAATGGCCTAAATCTCTCTGTAGACTTTGAAAATCTACTTCATTATCCACAACACCACCTATCTTAGTATCATCTGCATACTTACTAATCCAATTTTCCACACCTTCATCCAGATCATTGATGTACATGACAAACAACAGTGGACCCAACACAGACCCCTGAGGCACCCCACTAGTCACTGGCCTCCAACCTGACAAACAGCCATCCACCATTACTCTCTGGCATCTCCCATTCAGCCACTGTTGAATCCATCTTGCTACTCCACCATTAATACCCAACAATTGAATCTTCTTAACCAACCTTCCATGAGGAACCTTGTCAAAGGCCTTACTGAAGTCCATATAGACAACATCCACTGCTTTACCCTCATCAATTTCCCTAGTAACCTCTTCGAAAAATTCAAGAAGATTAGTCAAGCATGACCTTCCAGGCACAAATCCATGTTGACTGTTCCTAATCAGACCCTGCTTATCCAGATGCTTATATATATTATCTTTAAGTATCCTTTCCATTAATTTGCCCACCACTGACGTCAAACTAACAGGTCTATAATTGCTAGGTTTACTCTTCGAACCCTTTTTAAACAACGGAACAACATGCGCAGTACGCCAATCCTCCGGCACTATTCCCGTTTCTAATGACATTTGAAATATTTCTGTCATAGCCCCTGCTATTTCTACACTAACTTCCCTCAATGTCCTAGGGAATATCCTGTCAGGACCTGGAGACTTATCCGTTTTCATATTTTTCAAAAGTGTCCGCACCTCCTCTTCTTTGAATCTCACAGTTTCCATTGCTACTCTGCTCGTTTCCCTTACCTCACATAATTCCATATCCTTCTCCTTCGTGAATACCGAAGAAAAGAAATTGTTCAATATCTCCCCCATCTCTTTTGGCTCTGCAGATAGCTGTCCACTCTGACTCTCTAATGGACCGATTTTATTCCTTGTTATCCTTTTGCTATTAATATAGCTGTAGAAACCCTTTGGATTTACTTTCACCTTACTTGCCAAAGCAACCTCATATCTTCTTTTAGCTTTTCTAATTTCTTTCTTAATATTCTTTTTACATTCTTTATACTCCTCAAGCACCTCATTTACTCCATGCTGCCTATAATTATTGTAGATCTCTCTCTTTTTCCGAACCAAGTGTCCAATTTCCCTTGAAAACCATGGCTCTTTCCATTTTTTACTATTTCCTCTCAACCGAACATGGACATAAAGATTCTGTACTCTTAAAATTTCACCCTTAAATGTCCTCCATTTTTCTTCTACACCCTTCCCATAAAACAACATGTCCCAATTCACTCCTTTTAAATCCTTTCGCATCTCCTCAAAGTTAGCCTTTCTCCAAACAAAAATCTCAACCCTAGGTCCAGTTCTGACCCTCTCCATAATTATATTGAAACTAATGGTATTGTGATCACTGGACCCGAAGTGCTCCCCGACGCATACCTCCGCCACTTGCCCTGTCTCATTTCCTAACAGGAGGTCCAGCACTGCCCCTTCTCTAGTAGGTACCTCTATGTATTGCTGCAAAAAACTATCTTGCACACATTTTACAAACTCCAAACCATCCAGCCCTTTTACAGAATGTGTTTCCCAGTCTATGTGTGGAAAATTGAAATCTCCCACAATCACTACCTTGTGCTTACTACTAATATCTGCTATCTCCTTACATATTTGCTCTTCCAATTCTCGCTCCCCATTTGGCGGTCTATAATACGGCCTATAAGTGTTGCTACACCTTTCCCATTTCTCAGTTCCACCCAAATAGCCTCCCTAGACGAGCCCTCTAATCTATCCTGCCAAAGCACTGCTGTAATATCTTCCTTGACAAGCAATGCAACACCCCCACCTCTTGCCCCTCCAATTCTATCACCCCTGAAGCAACGAAATCCTGGAATATTTATTTGCCAATCACAGCCCTCCTGCAACCATGTTTCACTGATCGCCACAACATCATACTTCCAGGTGTCAATCCAGGCTCTAAGCTCATCCACCTTTCTTACAATGCTCCTAGCATTAAAATATACACATTTAAGAAACCCACCACCACTTATTCTCTGTTTATTATCTTTTTCTTCTTTCTCCCCTACATTTTGGGTCCGAGTGCTTCCCTTCTCTGCCTCCTGCCTCCCACATTTTCCACTAGCTTTCTCTATTTGAGTCCCTCCCCAATAACATGATTGGGGAGGTGATCACACTGTAGCTTGGGTTTGACAAGGCAGAGTTCATGGGGGACCATCAATCAGACTGGAAGGAGAGATACAGAATGCTGGAGTAACTCAGCAGGTCAGGCAGCACATCTGGAGAGCATGGATAGGTGACGTTTCAGGGAGGGGCCCTTCAGACTGATTGGGTCAGACTAGAAGAAGCCCGTGAGTAATGAATGAGTCATTGTTGTTGAGCAGACGTCCATTTGGCACGCTATTAGGGGTCTGTAAAGGAATGCAGACAGAGTTAGGATCATGACACTGAATGGCTTGGCTGCATAGGAGAGCGGGAAGAAAATGTGAGAACAATAATGATAGGGAATTCAATGGTTGGGGTGTGTTTCTGTGGTTGCAGATGTGGCTCCTCGTGCCAGTGACAATCATACCAGGGAACATTTGCAGAACATCTGGAGGGGGTGGGTAAACCCCAGGAATTGTGGTTCATGTTCATCAAAGCTTAATTTTAACTGCAAATTAAACTATCTTTGTTTTAGCCTGCATCCATATGCTTCACATATTATTGAGAACTATCTTACTATACAGGTAGCTCCATCAAAGAGACGACACAAGATGATGTGAATGGCCTCCTCCTGTAATGTATTGGTCTTTGCTTACTTATTCAGTTCAACCGTACACTAACTCCTAGATTTGATTTAGTGTTATGGAATATGTGTGTTGGTAAACTGAACTAAAAATCATTACATTGGAAAACCCTTATTAGTCGGTCGCTTGAACAGAAACTCACTGTTTGAACTTTGTATTATGTCCCTAAATATAAAGCAATAAAACAATGATTGCTGTATACTTCACCTACACACTGCCTTTAGACCTAAAGGCACAACATTTACAACAAGACAATGGAGAGTGTATTATGCCACACAGCATTGACTGCCTAATCTGGTGAGGAGTGACTTTGTGTGCTCCAAATGTATTGCATCTGTGACTGAGGCTGAAAGTTTGGACAAAATTCTAGAGAAGAGCTGGTGGAGAAGGAAAGAGTAAGAGTGTGTGTACAGGGATGGGGGTCATAATTATAACACAGATGAAGACTGCATGTGTCAAGGAGTTGTCTAGGTGGGAAAAAAGTGAGAAAGCTGTATTCTTTTAATGTATTATTTTTTACTGCAATCTCACCTTGAAAATGCAACTTCTTCCCTTGCACCTACTCTGCCTATCTCCTTTATGTCTTGTTAGAATTACAATTGTTAATTCATTTGTGGGATTTGACTATCGCTGGTAAGGCCAGCATCTATTGCCTTTACTGCTTTGAAGAAGGTGTTGATGAACCACATTTTTGATGGCTTTCCGTTGCTGTTGGCAAGGGAGATTCAGTATTGACTGAGTGATGATGAGGTTTATAAGTATATTTCCAAATCAGCCCAGTGTGCAAGCTGGGGAACCTGTAGATGGTGGTGATTCTCTGCTCTTGCTGGTGGAAGAGATTGCAAGTTTGTGGGGCTACAGTCAGGGACCTAGATAAGTAAGCGCAGTGCATTCTTTGATATTGCACATTGTAGCCACAGTGGTGGAAGGAGTGAATCTTGAGGGTGGAGTTTGGGATGTCACTGAATCCATGGTGCCATCCTCAATGATGTTGAAGGAAATTGTTGGAGCTACCAATACTGTCCAATTCTTATACTAATTCTATCAATACTGCCTTGGACAGACGTATCAATGACAAAAGTACTGGTTGCAGATGTAATCATGCAGGGTGTCCAACTTGGTCAATGATGGGGGAAAACAAGTTCCCTATGAGGATGTAAGCTGTGGTCTTGTTACAAACAGTGCTTCTTTAAAAGTGCTTATTAAATATTTAGTCTTTGTATGTACTGGAAGCCAAGTACAGTATGTTCCCTAAGTGTATTTTGGCAGCAGTGAAGGTGTGACATTTTGGTGAAATTGGGAATTCGTTGCATGGGGGAAAGAGGTGGTGCTTAATATTAAAAATAACGGAAAGAAAATGGTCTGAATTAAGAAGAAAACAACATGAGTTGAATAATCTGACAATGTAGCTGGGTACCAAGTCTTGAGCTGTTGGCAACTACACCTGCAGTAATTGTTAACTGTTCAGACCTTGAGCAGGACTTGCTGACACTTTGGTGACATCTGTAAGGCCAAAGATTACATGGACAGCATGTTCCAGGTGGTGATTGCTGCAACTTGTGTCTGCATATGGAGGAAGAACGGTCTGACTAGGAGGACCAGGCAGGAAATGCAAGCATCTACTGAATACCCTTGACTCTACAGTTGGTTTTCGCTTCTGAACACTGGAGAAAGTGTTAAATTCCTTGGGAGTTCAACCAGATCAAAGTCCAAGGTAAAGCAGGTGACTTGCCTGAACGGGGTAGAAACCAAACTACAGAGATCTGGGGTGACAGGAATTCAGTACGTGATGGGGTGAGGTGAGGGAGTGGGGTGCATGCTGGTGGATGAGCAGTTCTGGGGCTCAGCTATGATGCCTGGGTTGAAGGTTCTTCATAGTACCCGAGTCAAGGACGCTGCAGAACGCAGGAATGAATGGAACAAATTTAAAAAGAGCCCGTCACAGTTAGTAATTTCTGGTTTATTACTTGCAGCACGCATGAGTGAGTACAGAAATAGGAGGAGGATGCAAATGAATACATGGCTGAAGAGAATGCAGCAGGGAGAGCATTGGAATCTTTAGACATTGGTGCAAGTTCTGCAGAGGATCCGTTGTTGGCCTTTGGAGGTTGTTGATGACGTAAATATGTGGGAGAGTAACTTGGAAAAAGGATATTTGGATACTGAAGCAGGAGAAAGAAGGTTTGAGTGAACAGGCAATAAGCAAATGCAGTTTAAGGTAGGGAAGTATGATTATTTAATGAGAGACTGCAAATGCATTGACTCCAGGTGCCCTTGTGCAGGAAACACATAATTTTAGCTTGCAGGTGCAGTAGTAATTAAGAAGACAAATAACATGATGGTCTTTATTGCCAAGGATTTTAAGTTTAAAAATGCAGAGTATAGTTAAAATTTTACAGGATGTTGGCAAGGCTGCTCTTTGATATACCAGGTACAATTTTGGCCCTGTATTTAAAAACAGATATGCTATCAATGGAGACTGTCCCAAAGAGATTCACCAGACTGATTTCTGGGGTTATCAACAACTTAAGAAGCTGCATTGTGTTCTTTTAAGTCCAGAAGAATGACAAGTGATCTTATGGAAACATAAGATTAAGGGGTAGATGTTAAGCTGCCCTGACAGCACCCACATTGTGCAGCAGTGGGTGTGGTAGTGGTTTGGAAGTGGGGATCATAATTTAATCAGGTTATTTGACTTGTTCTGAGGATAACGGGTCTCAGCTGCGAGGTGGGCAGGGAATGAGCAGATGTTCTCCTTGAAGTCCTGGATATTGAAGTCCTGGAAGCAGTTTGACTGGAGAGGAGCGGTGCGTCTGGCTGCGGCGGGGACTTTAAATCTTCGATCGCCGGCCTGCGGCCTACACCAACTTGAAGCCGCGGTCTCCGATGGGGAGGCACCGATTGAGGACTTATCTGGACTTGCCTTGTCTGAACATCTGGACGCCCGCAGCGGCGACTGCGGAGGGTTGAGGTCCCGACCACGGGGGAAAATGGGGGAGGACTGGCCAATTTTTGTGCCTTCCACCACAGTGGTGAATGCTGTGGTGGATGTTTGTGTAAATTTTTAGTGTATATTGTGTGTTCTTTTTTTATTGTACCGCTGCTGGCAAATTCATTTCACTTGCACTTTATGTGCAAGTGACGAATAAAACTTGACTTGACTGATGGAGGGAAGCGGTTTATGTTCACACATGTTTTAAGCTTACCTCTCCCTCCCTCCCCACCCCACCACCCCCCCCCCTTCAGCCAAATGCTTTCCCTTGTATTAACACTCTAACTGTGTGCTTCAAGCATCAAGGGCTTGAGATTAAAAAAATTCAGATACAGGGGGTTAGAGAGAGAATATTTTAAAATGTCTATGAGTATGGTGAAAGTAATGTCAACCATGGGTTCTATTTGCAAATAAAGTTTGCGGGAGGGAGATAATTTGCAGAGCATTGGGGAAATAACAAGTGAATTATGAGATTGTGGAACAAGGAGCCAACATGGATTCAAGGGGCTGAGTGGCCACCCCCTTATAGACCTATACAACACTGAACAGGCCCTACGAACTAACTCCATGACCAAGTTGGTATACCGGGTTAGTCCAATTTGCCTGCATTTGGCACATAGCCCTCTAAAACCTCCTATTCATACATCTGTCCTGGTACAGTTATGTGAAACAAGGTTGTAGAAAAGAACAAAGAGGAGTAAGAAAGTTCCAAATTGCAGTATAAAATATGATTTACAAAAAGGGGACTGGAGACACCTACTTGAAGATGCTCAGGATAGAGAGGGTGAGGGTTCAGACCAATTATTTCTAGCGCTTAGAGGAACTGGACGAAATGGAGGAACTTCCAAATGTAGGCCCCTGTAGATGTTAAGGGTCATTGACAGTAGAATGCAGGTGAAGAAGGAAACGTTTGACAAAGACTGGGAGCTTGACGTAGCAGCGAGGTGTGCAGGGTGCAGGGATTTCAAAATCAAAGAAAATTAAGAATGTATGAAAATATGTTAAAAGGTAAAATAAGTAAAGTACAGTTTTTCTAAAACATTTAAAATGGAAGAATGGGTCCATTTAAAAATGTGAGCCTGTGTGGAGGTGGAAGGTGTGTTAAGTTCTGAATAAATGCCCTGCGCCAGTTCTTGTGGAACGGACATTGATATAGGAAGAATGTAGGCGATTGGCAATAAGGAAGAGGGACCTTGAACATATTTTTCAAAGTAGATTAAGTTAGCAGCACTGGGGGAAAATGTATTCCAGGCTATTAAAAGAGGCATCGGGCTCCATTATTTTCAAATCCCCTGTGACTAAAGTCCCAGAACTTGACTGATGTGCATTGTTGAATAACTAAAGACCATTCAGTCTGTCCCTGGTGAACATTGTGAGGGACAACATAAATGAGTATCCAGAGAGATAGAAACGAGGAACAGCAGATACTGGTTTACACAAAAGGATATAAAGTGCTGGAGTAACTCAGTGGTTCAGGCAGCATCTCTGGAGAACATGGATAAGTGACGTTTCAGGTTGGGACCCTTCTTCAGACTAAAGAAGGGAAGCACAAATTAATCCAAGACAAATTAGTCCAGGACAATTGAATGTTTTGTGGGGGTAACAAGGAATGGCTGTGTGGATATCACATGATGCATTCTATATGGATTGTAGGAGGATGTTTCATAATGAGGCGGCATGTGTGGAATGAGATTAGCACTGCCACCCTCTGCTTAAGATCTTTGGGTACCAGTGGGTGCATTCTTGTTGGGAGATCTCTGTCAAACCTGCTCAGAACCTCGTTTACTCCAGCTTTTCCAACCAATCTTATTGCTGAAATTCCTCATCTCTGGAACCATTTGAGTACATTCTGCCCCCTCTCCAGATTGTCGATGGCAGCATAGTTGAACAATGTACCAAAATGCTGTGGTATTCACATTCCTCATATATTTTGCATTGGTTCAGTTGTCATGTAGTTGTGACAATGATCATTGTGCTTGATGTGATCAGCCCATTCGTCCTGACTAGTGTCTTCTGTCGTCGAGTTGACAATGCTTGCATTATTTGTTTTGTACATTATTAATGTGACTAACTTTCTCCCCGTGTGTTGCAGAGGCGCTGGCGGCAGTGCTCAGTGTGTTGCTGATCTACGCTGTAACCATAGGGCTTGTTTATGAGGCTGTTCAGAGGACCATACACCAGGACTTTGAGATCAATGCAGACGTGATGATTATCATTGCAGCTGTTGGAGTTGCCATTAACCTCGTGTAAGTCTAGCATTTGCTTTAAAGAGCTGAATTATCATCCATATCATGGCAAACGCTCTGCTGTAGTCCTTCTTATCTTCTTAAGCCCTTTGCTCCTCTAGGGAGCATAGGCCATTGACAAATGTCCTCCACCTCACCCGATTGTTGGCAGTTCTTTTGAGAACTCCCCAGTTGAGCCCATTCTCAGACATTTCTGTCTGGACATCTCTTCTCCAGCTGTTCCTGGGGCGACCTCTTTTCTTTTTTCCCTGGGGTTCCATTTCAGGGCCTGCCGGGTGATGTTTGTGGCAGGTTTCCTGAGGCTCCAACTCCATTTTCTCCTTTGAATTTGTAAGTCAATGGGCTCCTGGCTTGTTCTTTTCCACAGGTCCACATTGCTTACTTTGCCTCTCCACCAGATGTTAAGTATTCTCCTAAGGTTGGTGTTAATAAATGTTTGCAGCCTGTTTGTAGTATGTTTTGTTGTTTTCCATGTCTCTGATCCATACAGCATCACCTGTTTCACATTTGAGTTAAAGATGCGTATTCTGGTGTTGATTGAGATGTGTTTTGAGCTCCAGATCTTCTTGAGCATGTTAAACACCACCCTAGCATTGATTCTACTTTTTATGTCTGCCTCTGCAGTCCACAATGTCTTTACATCCATCATTTGGGCTGGATGTCCAATTTCACAGATTCATTGGTTGTAACATCCAAAGGTTGGAGGAATGTCGGGTAATCATTATTAGTATTGGCTGATATTGTGAGTGCCCAGAATTGTGGTTGGGTGGGAACAGTATGGAATTAGACATTGCTGGAAGAGGTTAAGGGTGGCACCAGGTCAGAGTGAGTCTAGTAGCCTTGGGAGGGGGTATGCCCAGCAGTGTATGGGGGTGTAGGGGAGAGGGAGAGTGCCCAGTATCAAGGGGTAAGTGTAGTGTGGGGTGTAAGCACATCTATGAACAGTGACAGTTCTGAATGTGCTATTGTTGTAATTCTTCCCAAGCAAAACTTATTTCCAGCACTGACAATCTTTTGGGTAGAGATCCTTCTTCAAAAGTCTGATGAAAGGTTCCAAACCAAAACATCTCCTTTCCAACACTTGGTGTTTTACTCAAGATTTCAGCACCTGCGGTTCTCTGTGTGTTAATTCGTGCTCTAACTTAATCACTCCAGATTCACTGTCTTTAGGAGAATTAATTTCCATCCACTGAGATGAAATTATTTGATTAAATTAATTTGGCTTCACTTGATCGAGGTTTTGTGCCAGGTGTTGAGATGATGCCAGGCTGCATGCCAGGTTTATATTCAGTAATAATTTGACTATGCAGGATGATGCAGAATTTTGTGGTCAAACACTGACCAAGCGATTGTGTATGCAGATTTTTCACTGTTTAAAACGTTCATGTTTGTAATTTAAATTTTACAGAATGGGGTTTTTGCTGAATCAGTCCACCCATTCCCATTCCCACTGCCCTTCAGAAACCAGAGGAGCGCCTGGACACGCTCATGGTTCTGGGACTCTGGCTGTGCGAGCTGCTTTCATCCATGCTCTGGGAGACATGATGCAGAGTATTGGTGTCCTGATGGCAGCCTATATCATTCGCTTTGAAGTACGTGTGACGTTCTTTTGTTGCAAATTATATAATCCTGTGCACTGCATGGTTCCATAGTGAAGTGGGTAAAACTGGTTTAGTCCTTCAGGTGCAAGGTGTTGTCACTTCTCTGTGAAATCAATGCTAAGTTTTGGGGAACGAAAATATGATTTCCAAAGTTTGGAGTGGAACAAAATGACTCGAAAATAAGAATCGGAGGGAGAAGATTGTGGGGCCTCTTGCCTTCCCTGCAATACCACAATGGTGTGCTTATGCACTCTCCACATATCCTGTTTGGACATCTATTTTTTATATTTGTTTTCAGGGTCACGGATTTGCTGACCAGGTCGGCATTCATCCCCTTTCCAATATTGTTCCTGGGGAGGTGTGGTTGTGAACCACTGATGTGTTTTGAATTAACTTGAGAACTGAACTTCCTGGGCTATCCAGGGGGCAGGGAATTCCAGCAATTCACCCATTTGCATGGATATTTCTCCTCATCTCGCTCCTACATGGCCTACCCCTTATTCTGAGGCTGTGGCCCTGGTTACAGATTTTTATCTCAGGAGAAATTGTCCTCCCTGCACCCGGACTGTCGAGCCGGGCAAGAGTTTGTAATAGTCAGTGAGATCGCCTTTCATTCTACTAGTTTTGCAAATCCAATTCCAGCCTATTGATCAGTCCAAAAATGGCAAACCCACCTCCCTGGAACCAGTCTAGGGACACTTCACTACACTTCCTTTCTGGATGGTATATCCTTCTTTTAAGAAACCAAAACTGACCCCTATTGGACTAAATACCAGTATTCTTAATCTAAAATCCCATCTTTCTATTGTAACTATTGAATCAAGCCCCATATAATTGTACTAAGATATTTGTATTCCTGTATTTAAATACTCTTGCAGTAATGGCCAACATGTAATTTGCCTTTATTTCTCCGGCAGCATGCTCATTGGCCCTCCCTCTGTACTTTGACGTGTTGAATACTTGACATTTGTTGTAAATACAAAGGCTTTATAGCACAGAAAGAGAGCAGTTGGACCTATCCAAGGGAGTAAAAACTCCCAAGTACGTGGTTGCTGTGTTCACATTCATTCTACCCAATCTCAACTTGGGATGATAGACACAAAATGCTGGAGTAACTCTGCGGATCAGGCAGCATCCCTGAAGAAAAGAAATAGGTGACATTTTGGGTCGAGACCCTTCGAACAGAGAGTCAGACTGAGAGTTTTTTCCCTGGCTCTCAGTCTGAAGAAGAATCTCAACCCGAAACATCATCTTTTCCTTTTCTCCAGAGATGCTGTCTGACCAGCTGAGTTACTCCATTTATTTGGTCTCTTTTCAGTTTAAAAAGCATCTGCAGTTCCATCCTACACATTTTCTCAACTTGGGATGATTCCCTCAGATCCCTACAAACTATCTGAATCCAGATAGTTTGGCGGATTTTCCATTTTTGGAGACACAATAATTGAATAGAATGGGATTGGATTTACAAGACTTTTGGGTGTTGAGATGATGCTAGGAGGCAGTCTGTTAACAAATAGTCTGCATCAAATTCTTGATTACCTGCGCCTTCTGAATTCATCCAGAGCCGTTTTATGCTTTCTTTAAATGTGCTGGGTTCACTGATAAAATTACAGTACGACTCTATAACATGCAAAGTAAAAGTGTATTGGGAGTATCATTCAATAATTCAATAAATTCAAGAAATCTGCTTGTTCAAAACCAGCAAATTCCCGAGTATGCTGGATTATTGTAATTGTCCTTTGACCAGATGTTGACGGATGTTTTGGGTGTGTGAAACACACGACTGATTGGGTCCCTGACCCAGCATGGTGTTGTGGCTTTGACTCCACTTCATGGTTACTCTTACTCTCCCACAGCCAGCCTACAAGATTGCTGACCCAATTTGCACCTACATCTTCTCCATTCTCGTTTTGTGCACGACATTCCGAATAATGCGAGACACCGTTCTGATCTTCCTGGAAGGTACAAATTTCAGCACAAAAGTACTAATTCTTCTCTTACAGATAGTGGTTGGAAAGCAGCTCTAATCGGGGAGTAGTCTGGTCCTGCACCAGGAGTATCGGGTTCATGGAAGGCACCATTATTTCCCACACAACAGAAAAGTTAATTGTGTTTTGTGATAGTAATCAGTGGGTTTATAATGTCCGTGAACACTACCTTCTGAAGGACTCTGACACTGGGAGGTGTGCTATGTGTCCCTACTGCACTAGCAGAGGGCTTGCAGAAGCATATTTTTGTTTCATTTCAGTTTTTCCAACATCTGCAGCTTCCCCCCCCCCTCATTCCTCACCATTATTTTCTTGAATCGTTATCAAATAAGAGAATAAAATATTACATTTCAAAAATGTTATAACAAGAAACTGCAGATGCTGTCTTGTACCAAAGAAAGACACAAAATACCGGAGTAACTCAGCGGGTCAAGCAGCATCCCTGGAGAACATGGATAGGCAACATTTTGGGTCGGAACACTTCTTCAGTCTGAAACGTCACTTATCCATATGCTCCTGGGATGCCTCCTGACCCGCTGAGTTACTCCAGCATTTTATATCTGATGTTTCATAAATGGTTTGTAAACCATATCGGGTATGTGTCAGTTGCTCCTTTGGTTGAGAATCAAATCAGGTTGTGCTCGCTTGAACTGCAGCCACATCAACAGAGCGCATTATTATGAGTACATTTCTTTATCGTGATCAACATTGATGTCCTAAAGTGTGAAATCTCCCATTTAGTTCATTCATCTCTGTACCCTATTGGGCAAAATACCAGTATTCCAAATCTGAACTCCCATACATTCTATTGTAACTAATTGAAAAGCAAAAATACAGGAAATTCTCAGGAGGTCATTCAGCACCTGTGGAGAGAGAATTAGAGTTAAATGTTGCAGGTCAAATTGGGAGGAGTTAGAAAGGTGACACGTTTTAAGTTGCAAAGAAAATGAGAAAAAGCAGAGGGGGAAGGGGAAATCTGTAACGGGTCGTTACCAGGAGAGAGTGAAGGACACAAGTGCTGGAGGTGGTGCGTGAAGGAATGCTGAATGAGTGTCTGGAGGAGTGTTAAAGAGATGGAGGGGGAAAAGAGAGGGATTAAATTCTGGAAATAAAGGATATAAGATAGGAAAACTGATTCCCAATCATTAAAAATTACCAACTTTTCTCTCTTCTGCTTTGCTGATCAACCTAAAATGAGAACTATTTTCCTCACAGTTTGACTGACTGACCTGCTGACTATTTCCAATAATCTGTGTTTTCATACTCATCGCCCTCTTCTAAACACCAGTGGATACAATCATTGCCTCTCCAACTTTATAACGCAAACTCGACTGATAGGAAAAACAAAGTGTTGGAAATTTTCAGCAGGTCAAGCTGCATTTGTAAGAAGAGAAACAAAGTTAATGTTTCCTTTGTCTAGTAAACCTCTGGACTCCCCCGAGTGCCACTCCTGATTATCTGATAATCCGTGTGAGTTGAGCAATGCATTTTATAAATTAGCTGATACCTGAGCAGTAATTGTTTTGGTTCTGGATTTTCCTCATCCTGAGAAAGGATTACAAGACCACAACACCCCCACCCCTCTGGTGCTGCTTGTTCCATTTGTGCCTGTATACTGATGGTTTGAGGCATATTTTATGTCTATTCCTCACATCATTCACTCTGCGTTTCACAATCACTATCAATCACAATAACAATAATACTTTATTAGCCAAGTATGTTTTGCAACATACGAGGAATTTCATTTGCCAAGTCAGTCATTCAAATAAAAAGCAACGGAACACACAAAACACATTTTAACATAAACATTCATCATAGTGACTCCTCCACATTCCTCACTGTGATGGAAGGTGAAAAAAGGTTAAATCTCTTCCCTTTGCTCTCCTGCGTTCGGGGGCCTCGAGCCCTCCGTTGACGGGATGATCTTGACTCCCGTAGCCGACGGCAGGCCCTTCGCGTCGAGGTGATCAGCTCCTGCATCGGCGGAGGTCGCCACTCTGGCAGACCAGTGCATTTCAAGCAATGCCAGTTGTCAGCAGCGTGACTCCAGGAAAACCCAGCGGTAAAGGTTCGAAACCTTTATGGATGGTTTACATTGTGTGACTGACTGGTCCTCCTGCCACTGACCCCCCCCCCTCCCCCATCCCCCATTCATTGGACATTTTGTACCCTCAGGCACGCCAAGACATCTTGATGTGCATCACATGAGGGACTCTCTGCTGAAGATCGACGATGTGCATTCTGTTCAGGATTTGAATGTATGGTCACTAACAGTGGGGAAAACAGCAGCCATTGTGCATTTGAGACTGAGTAAGTGGTTTACACATCAAATCCACCCCACCCAACTCCCTGGGAATAACCTTGCAGCTTTAGTGGCAAAACCTTGATCCAATGGCTTCTTTCTGCATCTCTTGTTGACTGTGGTCAGGAACAGGGTAATGAACTCAGCCAGTGGGGGCTGAAAGGTCTCTTACACATTGTGTACAGTTCTGGTCACCACACTGCAGCAAGGATGTGGTAACACATGTGAGAGTGCAGAAGAGGCTCACCAGGATGTTGCCTGGAATGGAGTATTGTAGTTAAATGGAGAGATTGGATAGGCTGAGTTTATTCTCACTGGAACCTATGAGCATGAGGGGTAGCCATAGAGCGTTACAAAATTATGAGGGGCATAAATAAGACAGCTAGTTTTGTTTCCCCTAGCCAAGAGAATCTAGAACCAGAGGGTGCAAATTTAGGTCAGAGGAGATTTGGGTCATGTCTTGGTTTTCTGGAACGAGTTGTGAGAGGACGTGGGAGAGGCAGGTCCAATTATAATGTTTGGACATGGATAGGAAAGGAACAGAGGAATACATATGGACCTACAGGTAAATGGGATTGGTGTAGATAGGCATTGAAGCTGACAAGGGTTCATTTCAGTGCTGTTTCTATTCTATGACTGAGGATTGGACTAAAGCTGGCAAAACTGCTTTATGCTGATGATAAACTCTATCACTGTGGCCCAAGGGGGCGATTTTGGCTGTTCAGTACACTCTCAACCTGGTGTAAAGCCTGGCTCTGCTACTGAAGTCTAATTTATGTAGGTAAAGGCCAAAAGTATTCACAATTCTATTTGTCTTCCTCCTGTGGTGCAGTGACCATTTCAGGTGCTCAGATACTGAATGGGTCGGGTAAAATATGGGGGGGGGGGGGTGTAAGGGATGGATGTGAGAGTGGTGGTTGCTCATAGAGAAAAGGGGGGAGGGAGGGGAGGGAGGAGAGAGGGATGGATGGATGTTGGAAGGATAGGATTTAGTATTTGTGTTGCTTTTGCATTGTCCTTGTGGGAGGATTGGGTGGCAGTGCTCGAGGACCTGCTGACATTTGTGCTACTTGCTCTGGTTAGAACTACTGACCACTCAGCTCTGGCTAGTGTTCACTGATTTCACCAGTCTCAGCATCCTCATGTTGGCTGCCTGCTTTGATTAATGTCTGTATTCAGTTCCAGAGAGTACCTCCAGATGGGAAGATGTTCAGGCCAAGGCTCGGCACATCTTGCTTCATTCCTACGGCATGCACCAGTGCACAGTGCAGCTCCAGGTCTACAAGGAATCATCGGGCAGTGTTTGCACCAAGTGTGGGTCCTTGGATGGTTAGGGGCCTGATCCTTAAAATTTGTGCCTTTCATACAGATGAAAAACACGAAAAAAAATCAGTATTTGAAACTGTCTTCACAAACGAATTCTACTTGTGGAACGCCAGCTGTAATATTGAACCTCGCAACGCATCGCCTCGCTCTGTTGCTGCAGAGACCCTCAGCTCAGCAGCCAACTTGAAGACCCTTTTGCCCTTCAGGCAGCTTCTGATCACCTGTACCCCTTGAATCCCAGGTACCCAATATGCACAATTGATTTGTTTATATACCTTTTCTTCAGTTTGTATTTACTCTGTCTGGGTGACAACTTCGGGTGTTCACTGGTGGCCTGGGACTGAGCAGCGGTGTTTATCTAGAGAGCCAAGAGTGATGCAGGGAGTTGTTGATTGAAGCAGCTGTCAAGGACATTCTGGGCAGAATGGCCTCTGTGCTGGACCAATCTCTCAGTCCACAAGGAGCTGCTTGAAGGCGCTCTTCTAACTTGTTGAGAATTTGATTCACTGAAACCAGGTGTTTCAGCTAATAATCATGAAAAGTAATTAGTGGAGGCTTTATCCCTCTCCCCATTTCCTTGTGCACCCATGTGTCCTCCTTGGGGAGCGGAGAAAGAAAATGAGGCTCCAGCTGCCAGTGCAGCCTGGTCTGGGCATTGATTTACTTTGAGACTGTTCATTTTACAGCTCCCCAGTTCCATTCTGTGACCCAGAGCCTGTGTATTGATGGTGCAAGTGTGTGCCATTTGTAATCGCAGGTTGAGCAGTAACAATTACTTGACATTATGTGCGATAGTGCAGTTTGCTGGGATTTGGATTGGGAAGACGAGTTGTCCCAAGTGCAGTAAACAGTTAAACAGTATTTGCAGATCAACACTTTGAACAAGTCTCTCTGAAAGAAATTTCCTTCTAACCTTTTGTGACCTCGGCCTCTCTTGAAGCCTTGCTCTAATTGTTACTGGAAAGAATTGTTTAGCCTTCAATCTCCTGGAAGAAATCAGACAATTTAAAAATGTTTATAATGAGGAATAACTAAGAAACAAGAGTTAATAATGTGCACAATCTGGTGAGATTTTTTAAAATAGAAGAAGCTATTGTAATTGCAGGACTTCTGATCGTGTTCATCACAATTCACTCCAGTTTAGTACAGGATATGCTGCTGTCCTGTTGATGGGATCTGAACTAATCTATCAAAATAGTTATTACTGGTTTGTCTGCAATGTCCTTTTTAAAGTGCCATATACAATTCTACAGGCAAGAGATTCTTGACACAGTTAAGAGTCAGTCTTTGCCAAGTGCCACCAACTATAGCAAGCAGCTGATGTCTTTTAAGCAGATGTGCTTCTGTGCACTGTGGTGGTACCTTCCTGCTGCTCTGTTACAAGACCTGGAATTAACCTGCAAATGGTCTTGAATTTTCCCCATCAGCCCTTTGTTGATGTTCGCTTTGTTTAGCAGTGCAGGTAGTCTCTGTGGTAGGGCAGTGCTACCTGATGTTTGTGTTACATGTGACCCCAAGGTCATGAGGAAACAAGGAAGCACCAGCATTGAGTGCCATATTGCATTGCATGGCTATTGATTTCCCCATTTCATTATTTACAAGTAATATGCTGTCTTATTTTTCATTCCTATTTGAATTTGCCTTGCATTTGAATTTTGGTGCCAAATGTTATGCTTTTTTGCTTGAATATTAATGTTGTAACTAACATCCACCACCGATTTACAGTGGTAAATTATGTTTCACCTCCAATTGTGTATCAACTCCAAATTAAAGAAAACTTGTCCCTTTGTCTCTGCTTTTCCACATACAGTTGGTTACCAGTTTTTATTTTGCTCTTTATACCACTGTTATATTTTTCTTGGGTTCCGAATTCTCTTAAATCTTTTCCATTGCTGTTCAGTTTCATTGCTTTGCAATATTGTAAATCATTATACTTTGCAAGGTTGAATTTTCAGCCCCTCAAAATGGCATTTTCTTAAATCTTTTGCCTCGGTATTCATCTTGTGTCCTTTAAGATAATAAAACGGAGCAGTCTTTGAGTAGACGCAGTTTGTTCTCTGTGTTACCTGCTCGGGCGAATCCACAGGTGGAGCATCTTGTCAACCCTTTTCCCCGCTGTGTACAAAGGTGTGTATGTACATTGTGGGGATAATAACTACTCACCTTTGCGTGCTATTTAATTTTCAAGTTGTGCAAATGCCCTGTATTTATTCATGTGTCTTTGCTCAATTCCCAAATTGGTTTGTAAATCCTCTCTCTGATTCCACAATTCACGAGCCAGTGGACTGCCCCCGAGTCTCTAATTCATCCCTCGATGTCCGTTTCTCTCGTGAAAATGACTGGAGTGCTGCAGGTGAATCACGGCCTTGCCTCTTTGGGTCACTGGATGATGGGATGGGAAGATGTGTTCTATGTGAGCAGTAGGCGAGGTGGGAAGGGAACGATCCCTCGCAGATGCTGAACATTGGATAACTATTCTTCACTATTTCCTCCACATGTGTAGGATACACCATCCAATGTGGGTGATGCTGGGGTATGGGTGAGGACCAGGGCACATCTGTTTTGCGGTGTCTAGAAGAAGAGGCGAGAGCAGGATATGGATGAGATGTGGTCAGAGGCTCTGTCCACTACAGTAGAGGGGAAGCCATGGTTCAAGAAGAAAAACATTTCAGGGGCACATCTTTCATCATTGGAGCACTTGTGGGCAAGACAGAGGAACTGAGAGAATGAAGTGGAGGCAGGGTGGAGGAGGTCCAATCTGAGGGAGGCTGTGGGCTTGTGGTGGATGCTGGTGTCCAGCCTATCACAGGATAGAGGAGAGACCTGGAATGGATGAGTGGAGATGGGCCGTGTGAAGATGAGAGCGGGGTGGAAACTGGCAGCAAAACTGGTGGCATTGACGACGAGTGGAGGAAGCAGCAGTAACGCGGTCCTGGATGTAACGGGGGAGAATTGGGGAATGGCGGGAACAGCGTTGAAACCGTCTCTCACAACAAAGCAAGCGCTGGAGGAACTCAGTGGGTCGGGCAGCATCTGCAGAAGCAAAGCTGCCTGACCGGCTGAGTTACTCCAACACTTTGTGTGTTTTTTTTAAACCAGCATCTGCAGTTCCTTGCCACAACAAGACGGTGGGGGGCTGTGGCAAGAGACTACCCAAGGCCGCCCCTCGTGTTGGGGACACGAACCCTCCGTGTGAGGGCTGATGTCGGGCTGGACCAGCCTGCCAGATGTTTCCGTCTCTTCATTTTAAATTACCCGAGGAGGGCTCGGACAGGAGTGGCTGGGACCGAGTGCACTCGCTCCACTGTGCCGGGGTGAAGTGGGAATTCTGGCATAGAGGTCAGGCAATAGCCGGGGAGATGCCGGGACTTCCTGGAGCGTCGGTAAACGGGGAATTGCAGCCTCGCCCAGCGGACAGGAATGGTCAGCGGAGGAGCCGCTCCGAGCCCGGGAGAGCGGAGAATCCTGCGCTTCCTCAGCACCGCTCCCTGGCATTTCACTGCTTGCAGGTCGTCTATTCGCTGTGAAAATGTGGGATTCGTGCAAACTTGAGAAAATAAGACAAACACGATCGAGCCTTGTACGTACACACAGGCAGGAACGGTTGTACATGGGGTATGATATAGGGGACACCATGTATTGATACGCGGCAGGTGTTGAGATCTTCTGAAGTTGGACCTACTATAGAAATCTAGATGAATGATTGATCTGTGCATCTGCTAGTCCTGGAATAAGCAGAAATACTGACAGAGGGGTGTGGACAGCACTGGCCTGTCCCACCCTGCAACGTCCCCATAGCGCAACACCACGACCCTCCCTGCGCCCCCCACCCCACACACACACACAATGTGTGGCCCCCTCAACTCTTTAGCAATAACAAAAGTGCCGGAGAAACTCTGAAGAACGTCCCCTGTCCATTCCCTCCACAGATGCTGCCTGACCCGATGTGTTCCTCCAGAACTTTGTGTTTTGCACAGGATTCCAGCATCTGCAGTTCCTCGTGTCTCCCTCAGATCTTAGTCTGAAACGCATGTCGCCCACGAGGTTCCCTCCAAGCCTCGGGGAGTATGTGTCGGTAACATTGAGCACCCCCGCCCTCACGTTGTACACTTTCTTACACTATACAAGGAGACGAATCGGCCAATTGACGTCGGGCCAACTCTCCAATCAATCCCACCCCAACTCCCCAGGACCGGTCTCTCTCACGTCCACAGTGCTGGGGTCAAGACAAGGGAGACAGATAATTCAATAGAATGTTATTCAATAGAATACAAATCTTAGTTTATTTTTTTATTTAATTATACCATTTATTAAATAGAATGTAATGTTAGATATTTTAAGCACAGAGTTGACGCAGTCCAGTATAGTTGATGCTTCCACACGATGGCCTGAGGGTTACAATGAGAGAGGGAAAGTTGTCATTTCCTGATGAATTTTGAAATCAGTAGCGAGAGCAGTTGCAGAGTTCAGGGATGATTAGACAGAATGACTCAGCATTTGTCTGCTCACTTGCGCGCTCAGGATTCGCACACTCCTCACTTGGTGTAACTTTTCACCATCTGCAGTTCATCCACGGGTTGCCATTTCTGACTGACGGTCATGAACTGCCAGAGGAGAGAAAAACGGCACGGCTTTAATCGTTCCGCGAAACAGGAGTCGTGGCAGAGATGTACATAGACAATTGTACTGTCATCGGCAGCGAAACTGCACTGATCCAGAGTGAGAGCCAGTGGTCATTGGACCGGTCGCTGGACTGAGGTGGAAGTCGGATGTTTGAAGGAGCGGGTGGGGATTGAGGTCCCGCCTGTGTGATTCAAGTCTTCTATCACAGGCTCAGGTCGTTCTCTGAACACTAGTGGTCGGTATATGGAACGACCTGCCAGTGGAGGTAGTTGAAGCAGGAACTATCATAGCATTTAAAAGACACCTGGACAGGTACATAACAGGAAAGGTTTAGAGGGATACGTGGGGCAAGTTTAAATGGGCATCTTGGTCGGCTCGGTCTTTATTCCTTGGAGTGCAGGAGGCTAAGTGTTGATCTTATAGAGCTGTATAAAATTATAAGGGGAATTGATACGGTGAATGCACAGAGTAGGGGAATCAAGAACCAGAGGATATTGGATTAAGGTGAGAGGGAAACTTGACGGGCAACTTGTTCACAGTGGGTGGTGGGTGTGTGGAATGAGCTGCCAGAAGAGGTGGTTGAGGCAGGTATTATAACAGTATATAAAAACACTTGGACAGGTACATGATAGGATAGGTTTAGAGGGATATGGGCAAACGGGGCCAAATGGGACTAGTTTAGATGAGGCATCTTAGTGGGCATCAGAGTTGGCCTGAGGGGCCTATTCCCGCCGTTATACCTCTCAGCGAGAACATAGAACACTGCCCAGTAAAAGCACAGGAACAGGCCATTCAGCCCACCACGATAGGATATTTACCAGATCAGCACCAATTCGCTGCTGTCATTCAGTTGACTATTAACCCCCCCCCCCCACCCCGCAACAAACCGCTCCCATTGTGTATGTGTCCTTTTCCCTAACTTCACCGTCACCACGTTCCAGGTCATTCTGGTTAACCAACTGTTACACTGGCATCAGGCCGGGGGCCGGAGGACAGGTTTCCGATCAGTTGACTTTATTTCCTGAGACAGTCAGCGGCCATAATGGAATGAAGCAGGCTGGGCCACCACTGACTTGGAACGCCACAATGCTCCAAATGTGGATCCGTGACCCACATTTGGAGCATTGCCCTATCCTCCTCTGGAACCCTGTGGACACAGTTCTGATGCAGGGTCCCAACCCGAACCGCCGACCATTTATCTTGTCTCCACAGATGCTGCCCGACCTGCTGAGTATTTCCAGCAGTTTTACTCTGCTCCAGTTTCCAGGGTATGTATCTCGAGGAATTCCCCACATAACTACCGTGTCTACAGGAGCAACCCAAACCCAACACTAAATGCTGTTCGAGCGGCACTTCCTCGGCGCTTCCCCTACCTCAGACCTTGGTCTGAAGCTCTCATCTCCCGCGAGGTTCCCTCCAAACCCCTTCAGGCCTCCGAGAGCATTTGTCCGCCCACCCTCCCTTTCCTCGCAATACACAAGGAAGCCATTCGGTCAATAGTGCTCATTCCATCCTCCCATTAATCCCATCCCCAAGGGCTGGTCTCTTGCACACAACCATCAGCGCCACCAGCTTCTCCCCCTCACCCACATTTGGGGAATTCATAGCGGCCGATTAACCCACCGACCCACACCACCGTTGGAGGAAAGCGAGTTCCTGGAGAGGGGAGGGGGTAACGCGGTGACACGGGAACATGCAAACTCCACGCAGGCAGCATCGGAGGGCGGGATCGAACCCGCGCCACCAGCGCTGGGAAACAGCGGCCATCACTGACGCACCGACACAGCCATGCCCCGCCCCCTGTTGTCTAGTGAACTTCCTTTTCTCTCGCCAACATCCTTTTCCATCGGCCATCGCCTCTCTGGCCAGCAAAAGCAAACTTCATCACCTCCTCGAGTCTTGCTCCACCCCCCCCCCCACCCCCTCCCGCCCTCGCCACCCCTTCCAGTTACTCCCTCTAATCTACCTCCTCTCGTCGCCGCTCTCGCCTCCTCCCATCCCCGCTCCCCCTCTCTGTCATTTCAGCCTCCTCCCATCCTCGCTCCTCCCTCTAATCCTCGCTCCCCCTCTCCATGACCGTTCCACTCATCCTCCAACCCCGCTCCTCCCTCCTCATCCCCTTAATCTGCCATATCCCTCCTTTGCCCCACCACCCCTACTCCTTCCCCCCTCTTCCTTCTCCATCTCTTCCATAACCTCCCCCTCCCTCCGCTCTCCAGCCGCGGCCCCACCCGGTCACCAGGATGCTCTCACACCAAGATGTTGCCCAACACCGCGACCAGCCCGCTCCGGGAATCAGTGACTCAGCCGCTTTCCCGTCAATGGTTATAAAGTCAGAGCTATGAGGTTACCTTCTGGGGTTTGGTCGGGTCTATGTTCTCCCATGGGGTAGGATTGTGCTTCTTATCGATTCTAAATAGAGAGAAATTAACTTCAGAAATGTTTTATCATCCAAAAAGTATCCGATCGCACGGCTGGTGTAAAATGCGGCTTCACTCATTTGTACTGACACCTGGACCACTCTCCGCACACAAACATTCCCACTTGTATACATACACCCACTCACCCATAAACACACAATCTACAGACAGACACACCCAGACACACACTGTCCCTTACCCCCCCCCCCTCACACACACATGCACACCCTAAGTACACACCCAGACCTACACTGTTTTAATGCTCAGTGATGCTCTACCTTGAGTTTTTCAGCGTACTACATCCAGATCCTAACCCCCCCTCCCCAACAAACACACGTCCAGACAAACACACACAGACCGGAAACCCCAAACGCGCACCCGTACAGACAGACACACCCTTGAACACATACACAGTGATGCTTGTTGCACTTCAACATCGGCAACAGGTCCCCGGCCCCTGTCACCTGTCACCTGTCGGGACCGGACACTTACATGACATCGCTCTTGGTGGCGAGGAAGTAAATGCCGGCGCTGGTACAGAACGAGGCGGCGGTGGTCATCAGGGCGACCAGGGGGATGAGCTGCGGGACAGACAGACGGCATCGGTCAGAATGGGCTCCGAACGCGGCACCGGTTCCAACAGAAGCGGCTGCTCAGCCGCTGCAAAGACCCAACACCCGGGGAAAGTCAACAATAGCGGACCGGGCGAAGCTCAGCGCGCCGGGCAGCGGGTGTGGAGGGAGGGCTGCGGTCAAGAAAAGGGCTGAGCAGTCGGGGAGAAGGTGGGGGAGACAGGCCGAGCGGCAACAGGGGGTGGTGGTTCGGGAACAGGCGGGGGGGTAGAGATGGAGCGGTCGGTGGCATAAGGGAGACGGGCCGAGCGGCCATAATGGAGGGGGGGGTGCTGTCGATGGGCCGATCGGTCATGTGGAGGAAAAGGAAGACGTGCCGATCGGAGACGGGCTGGGCGAGATAGAAACATAGAAAATAGGTGCAGGAGCAGGCCATTCGGTCCTCCAACCATCACCGCCATTCAATATGATCATGGCTGATCATCCAAAACCAGTACCCGTTCCTGCTATCTCCCCGTAGCCCTTGATTCTGTTAGGTCCCAAGAGCTAAATCTAACTCTCTCTGATGGAGGGGACGGGCCGAGCGGTCAGGGGGGAGTGGGGTGGGGTTGGTTCACCTCCTTCCTCCGGCGGAGCATCGTGAAAAACGTCGACATCTTCGCAGCGCTTGTCCCGATGATACCGGAAAATGAGAGACTGGCGTCGGTGTCCCCCACAACCGGCCTCGCCCACTCTCCACATGCCCCGCCCACCTGTCAGTCCGACCCCGCCCACTCCCCTCCTCGACCCGCCCACTCCCACGATAGCCCCGCCTACCTGTCAGTCCGCCCCCGCCCATTCGCCATATGCCCCGCCCACTCCACCTGAGTTCAGCAGCAACGTGACTCCGGTCACGTCCACAGCAGGGACGGAGGGCGGAACTACTGGGGCGGGGCAAGGCCGCGAGGGCTAAAGTGCAGGTGGAGGAAGTCATAGTCATCAGCCCATCATTTCCACAGCTGTGTTAGTTTTCCAGAATTTGGCCCCTGGCCCAGCAACTTATCACTCAGATCCCCTCTACATCACTACTTTATTTTAAACAAATATTATCTATATCTACTATGGGAAATATAGGTTCTTGCAGAATGCCATATCTATATTCTCATAATTTCATACACTTTTAATATGTCCCTTCTTAAGCCACTCCACTTTAGGGAACAACAGACCCAGCTTCAAAATAAGGGAAGTGGTGATGGAAAAGGTGTGTGGGAGAGAAGGGGTGAAGGAAAGGTTATGAGGTATGAGAAGCTGGGGGGTACAGGGATGAGATGTTAAGAGGGAGGAATTAGCCAGGAGGAGTATGTGAACATTGTGAGATGTAGAGAAAGGGTGTTCATAGTGGTAGGGGACAAAGTTGCAGGAAGGGAAGGGATTGTGGAGGAGACATGGAATGAGAGATTTAGAGATTTAGAGATTCCTTTATTTGTCATTCAGACCTTTCGGTCTGAACGAAATTTCGTTGCCTGCAGTCATACATATAATAATAAATGACAAAACACACAATAAACACAAATTAACATCCACCACAGTGAGTTCACCAGGCACCTCCTCACTGTGATGGAGGCAAAAGTCTTAAAGTCTCTGTCTCTTCCCGCTTTGTTCTCCCTCTGCGCTGAGGCGATCCAGGCTTCTGATGCTGTGGCCCCCCCGGGCGACGGTAAGCCAGTCCCGCGGCCGAATCCGTGCTCCGCGACGGGCCGGCTCAAACTCCGCGGCCCGGGGTGGTCGAAGCTGCCGCCCTCCAGTCCAGCGGACGCAGCTGTAGTTGCGGGAGCCCCAGAAAAACAGGTCACCAACCTGTGACCTGCGCGCTCCCGACGATGTCGTCCACTGGGCCTCCGGATTCAGGTCGCCACCAGTGTCCTCGGTCGCCACCGCCGGAACGCCGGAAGTTGGCCAGCCTCGCGCTGGTAAGTCCTGGCTCTGCCTCCGGAGCCTCGAGGTCGGTCGGTCGCTCGCAGTTGGAGGCCGGCAGCTCGCAGTTGGAGTTGGAGGCCGGCAGCTCGCAGTTGGAGTTGGAGGCCGGCAGCTCGCAGTTGGAGTTGGAGGCCGGCAGCTCGCAGTTGGAGGCCGGCAGCTCCGCCATTTTGGCCTCAGCGCAGACGGAGGCAGAGAAGGGGGATACGACAAGAAAAAGTCGCATTCCCCCGAAGGAAGAGACAAAAGTCATGTTTCACCCCCGCACCCCACACATACACAACCCAATAAACTAAAATTTAACTAAAACAGGACAAAAGTAAACAACAAAAAAAAGTAAAAACAGACGGACTGCAGGCGAGCCGCTGCTGTTCGACAGCGCCGCCACTACAACGCAGAGGACGCAGAATGGAGATGGAAAGAGGGGAAGCGGTGGGTGGAAAAGAGGTGGGAAGGAACGTGTTGTGGGGAGAGGAAGGGTGTGTGTAGGGGGTATGGAGAGGGGAGGATGCTTTGGTGAGCTGAAACCCAAGCCATGATTGTGAGGATCCCAGTAATAGGTTTGGGTTGTCTAACATGGTAAAGTCAATCCCATCCCTTCAGGGACTGGTTCATGTTAAATTCTATCGTGTATTGTGTTCTTTTTACCCATATGGCTGTATGGTAACTCAAATCTCACTGTACCAATTGACGCATGTGGCAATAAATGTAACTTGAACTTGAACTAGATTGCACTTATTGCTCAGATATAGGTGCACCATCGGAATAATTCTTGTAATTTGCCCGAGCCCTCCATCATCATCTTTGGAGACCTCATGTCCCATGGCATCTCCCACCCACCAGAGACAGCAGATCAGTGGGATACAGGTGCAAGGGCCTCAACATTGCCTCCGGATCCCCGGTCTCATGACATCATGAGAAACATAACAAAGGAATCCACCTTCTAGTTACCACCCACCATTCACCATTCCCTCTCAATTGCTTAATGAGGGCTCCTCCATGTTGAACAACAAGATTTAGATTTTGCTCTTAGGGCAAAGGGAATCAAGAGATATGGGGGGAACAGGGTACTGATTTTGGATGATCAGCCATGATCACATTGAATGGTGGTGCTGGCTCAAAGGGCCAAATGGCCTACTCCTGCATCTACTTTCCATGTTTCTAAAGCAGCACTGAAACTAGCAAAAGTACGGAATGTCCATCCCCAGCAGGAGTTTGCAGCACCATCCCAGACTAAACTGGCAGAGGCATGAAGGACAGTCAGAATGAGTCTATAGCAGATGGTGATGATCCAACCTGGCTTTGTCCAATCCTGTCTACCTGTAGTATATACACCTGTCCGTGCCCACACTGACAGACAGGGAGATTTCACAAATTTTACAATATTTTTATTTTACTAACTCCAGAAGGGCAATGGAAGTGGTTGGAGTGTTGGATTCGGGTTGAGTGTCCTGCAAGGATTCTGGTGCCAGTTTGAACCATTGCTAGCATGATGTACAAGACCAGTGTCCTGGACGTTTAAGGAACAGCAATGGAGACATCTCAGGACTTGTATTTTGGAAGATTTGCAGAGCAATACAAGTGGGTCCTACGGAGCTCTCTACATTTAGATATCAGAATATTTTTGTGTTACCTTTCACCTCCACCCTCAATGACCTCCATCGGTTACCTTCCCTCAGTACATCAACTGAATTCACTAAACTTCACCTCTTTTTCTGCTTCTTTGTCCAGTTTGGGTTGAATTTGTTCCGTTAAATGTTCCTGCCTCCTCTTTCCTGTAGCCGATGGTACAGTCCAGCTGCTCTTTCCCTCATTCTTATCAGTGACTCCATCTCTCTCTACACCTTCCTCAAAGTCACAAGCAACTTGCATTTATCATCCATCCCAAACCTTTTTCAAGCTCACTTTCCCAGCACATTGCTCTGCAGATTACATCTCATGTACCATTGTGGCATCCACACTAAGGTAAACTCTTTTTTGCAGAGCACACTAATGCAATACCTCAAGGTCTTCTTTTGTAGACTGCACCCTCACGTGCCCAGTAGAACAGGTTTACCAGCCGTGGAAATGCTCAAGATTCTGAGACTCTCAATGTAGACCGCTGCATTCAAAACTCACCATTCTTTCTCACTTAAATTGTCACAACAAATTCCATCACAATTATAACTGCATTCTTTAGATATTTAATTTTGTTTTACAATTCTATTTTCCACTTTATAAAGTCACACTTTCAGATTGAAGTATAAAAAGACTTCTACATTTATACAAAATAAAACATAATAAATCTTTAAGCAGTTTTGATTCTTTTGTCCATGGCTGAACCAGTGATTTGGCAAAAGGTCAAAGGTTACATACTCTGGAATCAATGGTCACATTCCTGGGTTCCTAGCTGAGAACAGGTTGCAGTAAAAGTCAAAGTGCTGGTCAGTTAGTGAAGGTTGAAAACTCTGAAGAGAGTTCATGAAGTGCATTTGTGTCACTGCGGCAGCATCAAGCCCATTTTCTTGTAGAGCCAATAACGCAGCCTGTCAGAGGAATAAGAGATGAAAATTAAACATTAGACTCTATGATATAAGTTACAGGACACAGAGGTGCCCGCACAGCCCAGGCCAGTCTGGGGGACATAATTATGCCAACCTGGAGCTGTTGTGTCAGAGAGGGGATGGGCCAGAGGAGGTGGTGGTGGAATAAATGGGACTGAGGGGCAAGGTTTTTGAGATCAAGAAGTGGGGCTTTCCCAAGGTTGACTGGAAGCCCCGAGTGACTGATTACAATGGGAACATTGAAGGAAGAACAAGGAAGTTGAAACCGAAAGTAAAAAACAAATTCTTGCAACAATTCCAAGAAGTTCAGCAGCAGAGTAATAAACAAGTGCAGAGTGCAACAAACGAGTTTGTTCCCAGGTCAGTGTAGCTGGTGTCCATGTCTCTCGGAGATGGGCAGCAGAACCAGCGGATTCTGGCAAAGGATTAATGACCCAGGAAAGTACGTGATTACTAACTTATGGATAAAGGAAATTTGTACCCAGCAGTACTGCCTTGTCATTACATCTGACCGAGGAACTAAAGAATAAAGCAGCATCTCTGGAGAGAAGGAATGGGCGATGTTTCGGGTCGAGACCCTTCTTCAGATTGATGTCAGGGGAGAGGGCGTGACAAAGATAGAATGTAGGCAGAGACGAGTGGGAGAACTGGGAAGGGGATGGAGAGAGAAAGCAAGGGCTATCTGAAGTTAGAGAATTCAATGGTCATACTGCTGGGGTGTAAAGTACCCAAGCGAAATGTGAGGTGCTGTTCCTTCAATTTGCGCTGGGCTTCACTCTGACAATGGAGGAGGCCGAGTACAGAAAGGTCAGATTGGGAATGGGAGGGGAAGTTGAAGTGCTGAACCACTGGGAGATCAGGTAGGTTAAGACGGACTGAGCGGAGGTGTTCAGTGAAACGATCGCAGAGCCTGCGCTTGGTGTCGCCGATGTAGAGAAGTTGACACCTGGAACAGCGGATACAGTAGATGAGGTTGGAGGAGGTGCAAGTGAACCTCTGCCTCACCTGGAAAGACTGTTTGGGTCCTTGGATGGAGTCGAGGGGGGTGGTAAAGGGACAGGTGTTGCATCTCCTGCGGTTGCAGGGGAAAGTACCTCGGGAGGGGGTGGATTGGGTGGGAAGGGACGAATTGACCAGGGAGTTTCAGAAGGAATGGTTTCTGCAGAAAGCAGAAAGGGATGGAGATGGGAAGATGTTGCCAATAGTGGGATCCCGTTGCAGGTGGCAAAAATGTTGGAGGATTATATGCTGTATGCGACAGCTGATGGGGTGGAAGGTGAGGACAAGGGGGACTCTGTCCTTGTTACGAATGGGGGGAGGGGGAGTAAGAGCAGAGCTGCGGAATATCGAGGAGACCCCAGTGAGAGCCTCATCTATAATGGAAGAGGGGAACCCCCATTTCCTAAAGAATGAGGACATCTCCGATGCCCTGGTATGGAACACCTCATCCTGGGCGCAGATGCGGCGTAGACGGAGGAATTGGGAGTAGGGGATAGAGTCTTTACAGGAAACATACTGGGAAGAAGTTGCCAGAACTGTAATCCAGAGGGGAAAAAAGAAAGCGCTGGTGGAATTCACTGGGTCAGGCAGCATCTGTGAAGGAAAATGGACAGACAATTCGGCCGGGAGTCTTCAGAAGAGTCCCGATGTGAACCTTCGTCTGACTACTTCACTCTACAGATGCTGCCTGACCCACTGAATTCCTCCAGCACTTTGTTGTCTGTTCGATAATCTAGAGGGCTGGACTAATCTCGTAATGCAGCAGAGACAATAAATTTATAATTTGTCATTTTTCTCACAGGATATAATGGGTACAAACATATTTAGTGTCCACCCCTAACCGTGCCTGAACTGAGGAAGCAGTTTAAAGTTGTTGGATCCGGATTCGTGGGTGACGGAAAGGGTGAGGACGGCAGACTTTCTCTCACAGAAATTAATGAACCAGCTGGGATTACGACAATTTGGTGGTTTCACTATTATCAATCCTGAGATTAATTTAATTCCAGATTCACTTAATTAATTGAAGTTAAATCCCTTGTTGCCATGGAGGGATTCAGAGCATCACACTGGATCAATGGTCTGCACTCCAGCTACCCATGCAATGGTGTAACCACTTCATGGTCATCCTCATCAACCTCTTCTGTACTAAATTCTGGAATGAAAAGCTGGTGTCTGTGCTGCAATGATTCGATGGGCTTGTGTGGTCAGGGAAGGAAACCCGTGGGCAATGCAGTACCCACAGCAATGAAATGGGCCGCATTCCCTCAGTGATGACAAAACATCACATTGACCCCACAAACAGTACTCTGCAGTGGTTGCCTTCTGGATAGTCAGCAGATCCAACCTTCCCAGCAATGCCCACATACCATGACTAAATAAAGTCATGCTGCCAGAGGACTGGCACTGGTCTGCTGAGGCGGATAGCTGCCTGGCAAACTGTCAGCTCCTATAGCCAACCTTGAGACCACAATTACTGGCTGGAGATTAAGGAATGACACACCGTGCTGCAGAACCAATATTGGGAGTGGCAGATTTATGCAGTTACAGAACTCAGCAGCCACAGAGAGAAGCAATCCGCAGAGATGCATACCAGGTATGTTCAGGTTAGTTTCAGATTTTCATTATCTGCAGCAATTTAGATATACAGAGGACTTCAGTAGATTTGCAAAGTATTGCAATGGCTAGAGGATGTGTTGTTTTTTTTTTTAAATAATTTTTTTAATAGAAGTACGGTAGATTACAGTAATGTACAACACGTATATATTAATACATTTTTTGTACCGCTTCACTTTTTTAAACTTTAAGAAAAAAAAAGAAAGAAGTAAGAAAAGTGAAGAAAGTGCGCAAAGGTTGTGAAGTGCAAAAGAGTGTTGGGAAAAGAAAGCCCCTTAGAAAAGAAGTTAGAGAAGGAAGTAAAGTTAGAAAATAGACCCTAGAAAAGAAAGAGAAAGAAAGAAGGAACAATCGCTCTATTATGACTCTTATAACATACTTCATAGAGAAGGAACTACCAACCAAGTCTGTTTTTGTTTTACCTCCCATTACCAGGTCCAGATACCTTTTATTTATTTATTTGTTTTTCTAAATTACTATTGCACCTCATGCTTGTAATAGGTCCAAAAACGTAGACCACGTCTTTTGAAATTGGTCTACTTTGCCTACTAGGAGGAATCTCATCTCTTCCAGATGTAATGTTTCCAACATATTTGATGTCCACATTTTTATTGTTGGTGTGGGCGCATTTTTCCAGAATTTAAGTATAAGCTTTTTTCCCATTATTAGCCCATAATTGAGTAAATTCTTCTGATACACGTTTAATTCAGGAATACCTTCCGATATTCCAAAAATAATCCATTCTGGTTTTGGTACCAGTTTTATTTTGATTAATTTTGAAAAAATATCAAATATTTCAAACCAGAATTTTTGGATTTTTGTACAAAAAACAAAAGAATGTGCTATGGTAGCTTCTTGACATATACATTTATCACAGATTGGTGAGACGTTAGGAAAGATTTTATTTAGTTTGGTTTTTGAATAATATAATCTATGTAATGTTTTAAATTGGATAAGCGTATGTCGTACGTTGATCGAGCATTTATGCACCTGTAATAAATGATTATCCCAACTCTCTTTTGAAATTTTTATACCTAGATCTTGTTCCCAATCTCTTCTAATTCCATCTGTTGTGGGTATTTCTATATTTAAGATGATATTATATAAGTATGATATTAAATTAACTGATTCCGCCTTTGTCTTCATTGCTTCATCTAGTAAGTCGGAAGGCATATTATAATAATCTTTTGTGTGTGTTTTCAAATAGTCACAGATTTGTAGATATTTAAAATATTGATTATTTTTCAAATTATATTTCAGTTGTAGTTGTTGGAATGATAGTAATTTTTCTAATTCATACAGATCTTCGAGCGTTTTGATTCCCATTCTTTCCCATTGTATAAATGCTTTATCTATGATTGAAGGTTTAAACGATGGGTTATTGACTATTGGTATTAAGAGAGATAGGTTTCTTAATTTTAGATTCTGTTTTATTTGCTTCCATGTTCTAATAGTGCTATATATAATTGGATTTTTATTATAATTTTTATTATTCAAATTTATTGGAGAGAGAATAATCGCTCCTATATTATTCGGGGAGCAATCCCCTTTTTCCATTATAATCCAGTCCACCTGCTGGGCAGAATTGTCCAGCAGGTGAATCATATTTTTAATATTTACTGCCCAGTTATAATACATAAAGTTAGGGAGCGCTAGACCCCCCAACTCTTTTCGTTTATTAAGGTGTGTTCTTTGTATTCTGTGGGATTTGTAATCCCATATAAAATTTGTAATGTCCGAGTCCAGTTTTTTGAAAAACTTTTTTGGGAGATATATAGGTATTGATTGAAATAGGTAAAGGATTTGTGGTAAGAAAATCATTTTTATAGCATTTATCCTACCTATTAAGGACATCGGAAGTGTTTTCCAAAATTTAATCAGATTATTTAATTTCTTAAGTAGGGGATTATAATTAGCTTTAAACATATCATGGTAATTTCTAGTAATCTCAATTCCTAAATATTTGAATTTTTCCATAGCTATTTTAAAAGGGAATTTCCTGAGATGTGTTGAGTCTTTTGGTTTAATCGACATAATTTCACTTTTGTTCCAATTTATTCTATATCCTGAAAAGGATCCAAAGTCCTCAATTAAGTTTAATATATTTGGTATACTAATTTGTGGTTTTGTGATGTACAGTAGTACATCATCAGCATATAGGGATAGTTTGTTATTTGAATATTTTGTGTTATAACCGTGAATATTCGAGTGTGTTCTTATTTTTTCAGCAAGGGGTTCAATTACCAAAGCAAATAACAGCGGTGATAGTGAACATCCTTGTCTGTTGCCCCTAGATAATTCGAATTTTGAAGATAATATATTATTAGTTAGTATTCTAGCCGTAGGTTTGTTATATAGTAGTTTTATCCATGCAATAAAGTTTTCTCCCAATTGGAATTTTTGCAATACTTTGATCATATAGTCCCATTCTACTTGATCAAACGCTTTTTCTGCGTCCAGTGAGATGATAGCTAACTCTTGGTCATAAGATTTATGTGAATGCATTATGTTAAGCAAACGTCTCAAATTATTAAATGAGTGTCTCTTAGGTATAAATCCTGTTTGATCCTCATGTATTAGTCTACTAACATACTTGCTTAATCTATTGGCTAATGTTTTTGCTATTATTTTCTGATCCGTATTTAACAAAGCAATAGCTCTATATGATCCTGGTTCTTCTATATTTTTATCTTTTTTAAGTATTAATATGATCGTTGATTCCGCTAGTGTTTCAGGTAGGTTTTGCTCTTTATAAGCATATGTATACATTTTTTGTAATCGTGGAGTAACTATATCATAAAAAGATTTATAAAATTCATTACTGAATCCGTCTGGCCCTGGTGTTTTTCCATTTTTTAGTGTTTTTATTGTGTCTTCTATCTCCTTAGAAGTAATTTGTGCTCCCAGTTCCTCTTGTTCCCTGCGTTCTAATTGTGGTAGATTACAATTATCTAAAAATTCTGAGATTTTATTATTGTCTATTGACGTTTTAGATGTGTATAGATTCTGGTAAAATTGAGCAAATCTTTTATTAATATCCTTGGGTAGTGTTAATACTTCCCCTCTATCTGATTTAATCTTTAATATTGCATTCTCTTTTTCCCGTTTTTTAAGTTCTCGTGCTAGAAGTTTGTGGGGTATACAGATATACAGAGGACTTCAGTAGATTTGCAAAGTATTGCAATGGCTAGAGGATGTGTTGTGATAGCAAAAGGCACCACAGTAAATGCCTCAAGAAAATGTCTGTTTCACCATAACACAGCAGCAGCGATTAGTGAGTTCCACCACCTCAACCTGTGCACTCACCACAGGTAAGCAGACAGTAGAGTTACAGTTCTCTTGCTGTGTTTCAGCAAACTGAATGCATCTGCCAATTTCCCCATCGAGGTTCACATCCCACGTAAGCAGTTATACTGCCCATGGGACGAGGCATTATAAACTAACGGCATGACAAACTCACCGCAGTGTCTGACGTCTGAGGACACTTATGGTTCCAACTCAGCATTGCTTTGCTAGTTTAAGATACATGTAGCTCCAGCCTTGTCTGACCTGCACCACAATCCACATTTCTCTGTTCACTCAAAATCTAAAATACATCTCTATTTCCCTTTAAAGAGTTTGTTTTTACATTTTTGCCCTTTCCCTGTTTGGCTGCCCTGATAATGACTGCTTGTAAACCCTCACTTGATACACAGAGTGAAAGCCCTGGCCTGACTCCCAATCCGGCCACTACAATCCCATGCTGTCAGCGCAGACTCACCTCCTTGCACAAATTCTGTAAATCTGCTCCAGTAAATCCTGCGGTCACTGTTCCTAGCTCCTTCAGG